>CP032576.1:2054341-3308459 GCA_008044935.1 Gossypium turneri
GGATTACCAGTCATGTAAATGTCAGTATTCTATCACATCCAAATTAATAGAACTGGAAAAAGAGGCTTTTCCTTGGAAATTATCAATAACCAAGTTGGGGAAAACAGGTAATCCATTTAAGGGATGAATGGACCCTCTGTGGAATGAGTTTCTTGGAAGCACAAGCCACAAGGGCTTAATAAATTTTTCAAATTTATATTTTAATCATTTTTTCAATTTTAATCTTTTTAATAATGGTAACTAATTAATTTATATAAAATAATTTAATAAATTCATGTCAACATCAATATATAACTAAATTAAATATAATTTTAAAATATTTTGAAGTTAACGATTTTCTTTTTGATGAATTACAATAATAAGGTAAAGCTCGAACAATCAATACGACTAATATGACTCAAACCCAGGCCATATTTGAGGCAGTGAACACCCCTGGCTATCAGGTCAACACATGGGGTTCAAAGTTAAACATAATTTTGTTAAAAGAAGCCAAATATATTTAATATTATAAATAAAGTAAATGAAAAATACATAGATAAATAATAGTAAGGGTATGAAGATTTATTTATTGAAATTTATTTAGTAATAGATCCATTCGTGGCCATCACTTCAATAATAATCTACCTACTGGAACAAAAGTTCATATTTTCACCTTAAACAAAAATCAGGAAAGTTACCATCATAAATATTAATATATTTAGTTGTTTTAACTTGGGCTATACGTTTGTAATATAAACAAAGTTTGACTTGGAAGTTTCCCTCCATTTTCTTATTAGAATAGAATCAATGTTTATGAAGTCAACATCAAATATGCAAATAAGTTACAGCCCCATTGCAATGATGAAATTACTGCAATGATGAAATGTTGAATTGCCTTTGGAATACCTTAAGTCGCCTACAGCTTTCCACAATTTCCAGCAGTTCACAAATAACTATTGAACTAAGATCTACAAACCCATAAAGTACAACAACTATAGTAAAATTATAGTATAGATTAATTGTTTGAAAACAGTTTTTTGAATTTTTAAATTTAGTTTCCCTTAGATGTGGTACTTTAGATATCCATAGATTTGATCTGCTTTTTTTTATATTCAAATAATATTTGAATTCGAAATAGATACGGATAAAGTTTTTTTTTCTTTTGATCTGCTGTTAACTTGGATGGAAGAGGTAAATTACAATGTTAAAAAAACTACACTATCATGTAGACAAACCATCTCCTAAGTCCTCAATAATAATTCAATCTATCAAAACAAAAATTTAATTTCCAAATTCAAACAAAAATTCATAGAAAACCATCATTAATAGCATCTAACATTAGAGAGGGAAAGTGAACCACACACTCCGTTACTGCTTTTCTACCAAGCAAATCGATAATCATCTTCTAATTATTCAGATCTTTTTCACAAAGAATCAACTCCTCTCTTCTCTCATCGTTAAGATTTAGATTTGCAAGCTCTTCCTCCATTACTACAAAAAATCCCAAACAATCACACTACAAATTTGCTGCTTTTGCATTATACCTAATTTTTGAAAGTGAATTGTGTTTGTTATTATTATTTAATAGACAAAAATATAATGTGAAATTGTGATAAATTGAACCACCCAACTTCTTATTTGTCAAAATTGTTACTCTCAAGTATAACTTTCTCAATATGGGTATTTATCCGGTATTTAATTATTTTAAATTTTTTTCACTTATTTGTAACATTATATTTCCGTATTTATGTTTGAATATGTGGCCGATATGAATACTGTAAACGCGTACTTTAAAAAGGAAATGAAGAGTCTGAAAAATATTTAGTAAATTCACTTAGTAATAAACCCATTTTATAATTCAACAAGCCATCACTTAAGTCAAGATCTCGTCAATAATAATTCTATCTATTGAAGCAAAAGTCAACATTTCCACACGAAATTTAAAAATATAGTATCCAAACATTTCAAATATATGAATTCAAAGGTTAAATATTAGTTTATTTTTAAAAAGTTTTTTTATTTATGTATTACATATTTAGAATACTAAGAATTTAGATTGCAATTATTAGTTAACAATTTTGATGATTATAAAATACTTATTACTTAATAAAATTTATGCATATTAATCACACTTAATTAATAGAGAGGTAATTATGTAATTAGTTATTATCTTGAATAATATTATTTTACATTATTAAATAAAGTTGTCGAAACCATTTTTTTATGTTTGAAAAACGGGGATCGACTTTAAAATGAAAACGGGGAGTCGCCACCAATCTTTTATTAAGGTGTGACCGGTTCACCATTAAAAATAAATTTTGGTCTGCGAAATTTGAGAAAACAGGTTCGGGAGTCGGTTACGCACGAGGAAGGGTTAGCACCCTCGTGACGCCCAAAATTGGTACCGATTTGATTGTTTAATGTCTTAGTGTCGAAATTTTGAAAATTTTAAAATACGATCATTCCCTTTTTTTATTAATATTAGTTTTATAAAAGATGCTTGGATAAATCGAGGCGAGTGCTAAAGACTCTCTCGTCTCAGAGTAATAAAATGTCACACCCAATACATTAGGGCACGACATTTTTAATCCTTGAGAATAAGCTTGTCTTTTGATTTTCAAACTTGTGTGGCGAAGTTTAAAAGGGACATTCAATTGCTTTAAGTCAGATGAAAAAAATCGAAGCCCAATACGTTAGGGCACAATTTCTCAAAATTCTGAGCATTGAGTGTTGCCCTTATTATTTTTTAAATCTTCATTTCGAGAAAAACGAAATGTCACATCCAATACATTAGGACACGACGTATCGAATTCCCGAGAATGAGTTTTAATTTATGTTTTAATTAAAAAAGGTATTTGGTTTTTTAGATCCCCAGTAAGATTGGAATCCAGTAAGTTAGGACACAATCTTTTCGAGGATCCCAAATTCCGAGTGTCGCGTTATTTTGAAATTTTTTTTTGAATGAAATGACTTCAGCATTTGTAATCTCTTGAATGAATGATAAAAAAAAGATTGTACGACGCGAAATGATAATTGGTAATTAATACATATGCTAATACATAACCTAGATTCAAAATACGAATAAACAATATTGCATACATAAGAACCACAATTTTATATCCTATATTGTGCAAACATTCAAAGGCTAGTGAATATAGAATCAATCGAAACACCAAACAAATCAACACATATGAAATTATACAAATTTAAAATAACTTAAGAAATATGAAAGAAGGGAAGTTATAATAAAGCAAATTTCAAATAATAGTATATACATATGTGTAAATTTGAAATTAATAATAAAAATAATTAAAAAAATACTTCATAAGATAATAGTATCCTATTAAATTTTTAAAAAATAAGTATTATATCAAAATACATAAAGTCATATACATATATTAATTTAGATAAGTACCATAAAAAATAAAATAAATAAATGACATGCGCATGTACTAATAATAGAAATAAAATAAATAAATTAATAAAAACGAATAAAAAAGGGGTAAATCATAAAAAGGTCTAAATTACACGAAATTAATAGAATTAAAACAAAGTGGGGGTCTAAATTGCAACGCGCGGATTATATGGGGGCCAGGTGGGAAATATTCCCTCCCTCCCAAAACGCAGCGTTTTATGTGGACCTAATTAAAACAAAATATTAAAATGCAGGGCAAAATTTAAAGGAAATAAAAGATCTATTTAAACACGCTATATTAACCGAGGGACCATTTGCGCAAATATCCCTCCCCATGCCAGAACACGCGGACCTATCGGTGTCTGGGTCGGGTCATCGGGTTTGGTCCAAATACGGCACTGTTTTGGTGCCATCGAAGCAAGGCCAAACGATACCGTTTCACTAATATAATTGCCATATACATATAAAAAAAAACCTAAGTCATTAGCCCCCATTTAGCAGTTCCTAAATCGGGTTGGCAAAACCCTAGCCACTTTTCCCTTAAAAATCTGGCCGTCTGAATGCCGATTAATCTCCGCCCAGACTCCGACGACGACGGAAGGAGTGAAGATCCGACGGCGCCATTAAAAGGTAATTTCACTCCTTTTTTATATCTATTCTTATATATCTCTGATAAAAAAAAAAGAAAGGAGATATGAATCGAAAAGGAACCGAAAGGCAGAAACAAAAAGAAAGGAAAACTTTTAAAAGGAAATCACCTTCAAAAAAAAACTCAGCCTTTTTACTTTTCTGATTTTTTCTATTGATATCCTCTGTGTGTGTTTTTTTTTACAACGTTTGTATTGGCTTTATATCGCCCAAATTACAGAAAATCAAAAAGAAAATAAAAAATCTCCTCCCCCGAATCCCCATTTTTCTTATTTCTCTATTTTTGCTGTCATTTTTTGCCTTCTTTGTTGCGTTCGTTGTGTGCAGGTGGCTGCTTGTGCTCTTTGCGTGTTGATTTTCTGCAGGCATACGGAGGCCATACGGTGACGTAGAGGGCGGTGTAAGTGCGGAGGTGCGCGTGGGAGGAGGAGCTGATTGCGGCGCGAGGATCCTCTAGGGTTCCTTGTTGCTGATTTTTGTTTTGTGCTATCGGGCCAGTGATTTGGGCCATATTGTAACTGGGTTTAGGCTTGTTGGGCTATTCGAGTCTTAATATTTGGGCTTGAATTTTGGTTTTTAATCTGGGTTTAAATTTCTGTAAATGGACATTTTGGGACATTTAATTATTTTTTGTTTTTTATTTCTTTGTGATTTTGGGCCTGGGCAAAGTGGACCTATTAAAGCTGCCCCTCTTTGCACATTGTCGTGTAACGAGAATAGAGCAAAGACTAAAGAGGACCAATTTTTCCCGGTCGTGCTTGGACTTTGGTGCTCTTCTTCTTCGAGTTGCCCCATCCCATCCTACTCCTACTGCATCTCAGAGGTGTAGGAAATAGTGATTCGATCCACTTCACTACAACTTCTGGGAGATAGGATTATCGAATTCAATCTGCTCCACTGCAACCTCAAGGAGTTAAGATTTGCTTCTTCAGTCTGCCCCACTGTGACTTTAGGGGGATAAGACTTGTTTTCTCAGTCTGCTCCGCTGCAACTTCAGGGAGATAAGACCCGATGCGATCTGCTCCACTACTGCTTAGGGAGAATAAGATCTATTGTTTCCAACCTATTCCACTGCTGGTCAGGGACATAGGACTTGTAATCTTCGATCTGCTTCACTGTCAACGCAGGAGGGCAAGATCTGCTATCCTTAACCAGCTCCACTGCAACCGATGGAGGCAAGGCTTTGTTTTCGATCTACTTCGCTGTTAACGCAGGAAGACAAGATCCGCTATCTCTAACCAGCTCCAATGCAACTGATGGAGGCAAGGCTTTGTTTTCGATCTGCTTCGCTGATCTGTAGGAAGGCAAGATCTGCTTCTTTAACCAGCTTCACTGCAACCGATGGAGGCAAGGCTTTGTTTTCGATCTGCTTCTCTGTTAATGCAGGAAGGCAAGATCTGCTTCTTTAACTAGCTCCACTGCAACCGATGGAGGCAAGGATTTTTTTCGATCTCTGCTTCACTGTTAATGCAGGAATGCAAGATCTGCTTCTTTAACCAGCTTCACTGCAACCGATGGAGGCAAGGCTTTGTTTTTGATCTGCTTCCCTGTTAACGCAGGAAGGCAAGATCTGCTATCTTCAACCAGCTCCACTACAACCGATGGAGGCAATGCTTTGTTTTCGATCTTCACTGATCTGTTTTCTGGGAAACATGACCTATATAATGAACCTAATTATGCCTAATGATTAGGATGACATGATCAAAATGAATCAAATGCTCCTAACTAGACATGTGTGAATGGTGTTTGCATGAATGCAGAATTTTATTTTTCCGAGAACAATCCCGCTTAGGTTGTCATTACTCGAAGTTTATTAAGGCTTTGTGACTGACGTGCTGTAACGTTTTCTCACTTGACTAGCTTTTCGAAGAATCACTTAGTGAGATTTCCCCCCACTGTAAACCTCAAAGTTTAATCCATTGGGGTGCAAAATTTGTACCATCATTTTCCCACCGTAATCCAAGGGTAGAAATATGGCTTTCTTCAATCCTCTCTTATCCAATTCAAGGATACAGGATCTGAATCGTTTTGGTTTCTTACAGCATTCTCAGGGTGTCATACCAAAGACTTAAGCGCAGATGAAGGCTCTCTTCTCCGAGGTAACCTCTTCCTCTTGCATGATGATCATTGCTTGTTTGTTTATGTAAGCTTTGTCACCAACATGGTGTCTTGTCAATCAACGCATTTGAAATCAAAAATCCAAAGAGAAAGTCTAAATTTAGACAATTCCTTCTCAAATTTCCAACCTTTAAACTTGGTGTGTTCTAAACAATAGTCCTGTTTCAGGCTCCTATATTGTTTAGAAACTTTTCAGAGTAATATTGTGAAAGTTTTATTAGTCCATTAATCATTATTCCAATGTAACATGTTTGCAAAAAAGGTCATAACAATAGATAAGGATAAAGTTGGTTCTGAGCATAGCTCGAAAGAACAAATTATCGAAAATAGTAAAGAAGGTTGACAAAGGAATTAATTGGGAATGTAATATCTTGGAAAAGAAAAAGGTATTTCAAGAATAACAAATAATATGAGAATTAGGTGCCCCAGATATCGCAGCTTGAACTTCTCTGTACAAACTTTCTGAAGACCATTTTGAGTTGGACATGTGTTTAGGAGATCTACAGCGCTCTGTCGATGCCTCAAGATGTCGCCTATCCTTTCCTGTTGATTCAGGCATAGCAAGATCACCACATGCCTAATCTGATTCAGATTCGAGTTGCTTTGATTACCTCATGCCCCAATTTAATCAATATTTGAGTTCCCTTTTTGGGTTTTCAACTCTAATCCCCTTTGGCCTAAGGTGCCCTTTGCGGGTTTTCCCCTTAGCCTCTTCATTTTACTTTTTGTTTTTTTCATTTTTCATCTTTTTTTTTGTATTTTTGAACTTCATTATCTTGCAATACAGTGACAAACCGTGGTGTCTAATTTTGAACTGATTACAGCCCTTAGCTATCGTGCTGTCATTCAAGTTCAATGCAATTTTCAATACCATCCTTTCTGGAATTCTATATCGGCATATGATGACATTGACGCATGTAGTAGCCTCTATCCATTTGATGAAGTAATTAATGATCTCAATAGTGAAGTAATGCCCATTAGAAGTCTTCGATAATGGTGATGTCCATGCCCCATTTTACTCGAAATTTGAGTCGCCCTTTTCGGGTTTTCAACTCAAAACCACCTTTGGTCACAAAGCGCCCTTTTTTGGGTTTTTGCCTTGGCCTCTCCTTTTCTTTTCTTTTCTCTTTTCATATTTTATTTTGACTTTGATTGATTTCTCTTTTTTGCTTTTGACTTTGATTTTTTCTTTTTTTTTTTGAATCTGAACCCTTTCGATCAGAATAAGATTTCTCACTTTCATCTTGTATGCGAAAAACCCTCTTTGGTATTAGGTTTCTTTCATAGAACCTTTTGGGTGCAACTACGATAGAAAACTTTGGATCCTCCTCTTCAATCAGGATAAAATCCAACAAAACTTGAAGAGATAAAAACTCGACTTCAAACGGGCAAAGCTATACTGAGTTAACAAGAAAGGCATTGCCCCGGCAAAGAATTTTCATTGCGTCATTCACACTGCAAATTTTGTCATTGTGTTGTTGCGCAGATTTCATTATCAGCGCTTAACCCAGCATATCCTAGTATAATCCTACAAAGACATCTTTGAACAAGGTCTTGCTTCATCTTTGAGGTCAGGTCAATTTTAATCTTTACCAAGCTTAGAATTTCTGATGATTCCTTGTGAGGTAGGATCTGTCTATCCTCTTGTTCAACCATTCTCAACAAGTCAGGAGATAAGCTACAATCTTTGTCATTTTCAAAGTTATGAGATCCGTCTAAACACATGCCTCGCTCAAGAGGAAAATCTGAGTCCGTAGCAGTGTTATTCATGTAATTGATATATGGGGACCCGTAATAAGTACCAAAGAATATGCAAAAGAATTTATAAATTTATGAATAATTATTTATACAATATGATTATGAATGAATGAATAACAATTTAGAAGAAAATTCAAAAGAATGAAAGAATCTGGAATTGTTTGTAAAGAATGAAAATATTGGCTCAGTAATAATTGCAAAGATGTATTTCATTAAAATAACAACGTTCAGACATGAGCTTATTTCACAAAGGAATTTCTATCATTTCTAGACTAAAAACAACAAAAATATTCTGAACATTACTCTAGATAAGCTCTAAAAACTATAGGGATTTCTTCCACAGTTTAATTGCTTAGAACACTCCCAGGGTTATAAGGGCAGATATTTAACAAGGTCCCTTCTTCAGTTGGTTGTGCATTGCATTCACTCACTTTATCAATTATGATTGGGTAATGGAGTTTTCGCACTGGAGGAATCATCAAATTTAACGACGCCCATACTGATAAGCCTTTTAATCAGTTTTTTAAAGGCAATGCAATTTTCTATGGAATACCCCGTATTTCCCGTATGATATTTGCATTGTGCATTCGCATCGTGCCATCTGGGGTACGGAGGCTTTGGAGGTTTCGTGTAGAGAGGGGCAACAATGCGCGCGTTGAATAAGCTTTGATACAGCTCCTTATACGACATCGAAATTGGCGTGAACCGGAGGTTATCAGTGCCTTGTTTCACAAAAGATTCTTGCCTTAATGAACCTTGTTGACTAGAGACCCCTGACCTTGAGTAACCTGTGTTGTTCACCTCATTTTCTCTTCTCATTAGGGTTGACCTCTTATCACTCTCTTCCGCCTCAATTTTTCTGGCTCTTATAGCATTCTCAATCATTTTACCATTCATAACTATGTCAGAAAAGCTTTCTGTTGCGCTTCCTAACATATGCGTAATGAACGGGGCCTTCAGCGTATTGATGAAGAGCATTGTCGTCTCTTTCTCTCAGAGGGGTGGCTGAACCTGGACTGCAACCTCCCTCCACCTCTGTGCATAATGCTTAAAACTTTCATTCGATTTCTTTTCCCAATTTTGTAAAGTGATTCTATCGGGAACCATATCCGTTACATGACCGTATTACCTCAAGAATGCTTGAGATAGGTCCCTCCATGAACCAATCTTGGTGCGGCTCAACTGATTGTACCATTTGGACGCTGCCCCTACCAAACTGTCTTGGAAGCAGTGTATTAGCAGCTGATCATTGTTAATATACCCAGTCATTCTCCTACAGAACATGGTGATATGGGCTTCGGGACAACTAGTTCTGTTGTATTTTTTAAATTCAGGCATTTTGAATTTGGGAGGCAGTACTAAGTCTGGAACCAAGCTCAGATCTTGCATCGATCCCCTGGTGACTATCGGCGCTTTCCAGGGCTTTGAATTTTTCCTCCAACCATTTATACCTATCCTCCCATTGTTTTGACATTTCGACGTTTGCCTTCTCTTTTTCAGCCATTTCATCAAAATCAGGAATAACAAGATTCACTGGGTTATCTCTAGGATTAGAACCTGATCCAGCCTGAAAGCTCATCGGTATTGAAACATCGGTTTGAAACCTTTGAGGCCCAATGAAAATAGAGGACCTGCGCGGAGGTACCTCAGTCTGAGTTTGTGCATATAGAGGCGTAAAGCCTGGAGGATAGATAGGTCTATCCTTGTCTTCTCCTTCATCATTAACCATAGGACCCTTCCCCTTATTTACACCTTTAGTCAGTAGGTGGGTCAATTCGGTCATCGCATCCTTTTGAGCCTTGATCAGTTTTTCCGTCATGTCTTCTTGAATTTTATCTAGACGCTCTTGCATTTGCACTTGTAACCGTTCTTGTATATCTTTTTACATTTGCTCCAGTTTCTCTAATCTTTGATCCATTTCTTTGGCTTTGCAACGAGTACCGTAAGGATATTTGGTTGATTGGTTTTCCAGATTAGCTGAAACAAATATACTCGTTTAGACTCTTTCAATAGATTTTAATGCATGTAGTGCAATGTAATGCAAATGCATGAAATGAATGCCTAAAGAGACGTTGATTCTGATTCAATTACATTTGGGAAACTTTTCTAGAAAGTAAATTCCTTTACATAAAACGGATACATGTACGGCCTCACCTTCATATTCCAAGAAACAACATCGATCCTTTTCTTCAGGCGTATGTTTTGAGGTAATCTCGCCAATAGATGCCATTGCTAGCTCCTTTTCTTGATCTTGGTCGCGATCCACCACCTACCCGTCTTCATAAGGCTTGTCAGCTTCTTTAAGGGGTTGGAACGTCGAAGGCTCTCAGATGATCGCCTTGAATCCTCAGGCCACAAAGCAAGGTCACGAACTCTTCCATCTCCATTCTTGTTTCTCAGAATATATTCGGAAAGTCATATTGTTTTCCACTTTATCAAGGAATTCGTATTCCATGACAAGCTTTCTAATTTAGTAATCGGACTTGAATCAATATCTCTTTCCTAAGATGCAAATGCAATGCAATCATAATCAAAACACAACAAGAGGGGTTAGTACAAAATAGAAGCAAACAAGGAAAACAGAAAGTAATATTTTATACGTTAAAAATGTGTTAATTGTTATTTTAAAAATTTCTATTAAAATTGACTCATAAAAAATTCTATTGAAATATTTGAATTCATAATTTAATATATTTTAATTATATCTAATAATTCAAATAAAAATATTACTTTATATTAATTATTGTGGTTGAAAGTACAATATTTAAAAATAGTTAAATATTAAACACGTAAAATCACATGTAAATAATAAAGCTTGGAGAAATGTAAATCATTTAAGCCACGAATTGGGAAAATAAAAAATAATTATCTTTTCTTTTAAATAATTTTTTTAAAAATATTTAATCAATAAAATAACTTAGGAGTCCATTTAAGATATTAAATTTAATTTTTATGTCTAACAAAATATAATATATTTGGTACAATAAAAAATAAAAAAGTTTAAATAAGTCCACAAATGGATTAAATGTTTGACAAGTGTATTATAGAGTATGGTAGAAATTAAAAAACTAATTATATAAAAAAAATGTAACACTTGCCACACACTCAACCCACTTATGGAGTCTAAAAAATTACACAGACGGGTGTATCAAATAATTACCTTTTATAGAATTTAATTTATAATTATATGATAAAAATTATTATTTAATAAATTTTAATAAGAATTAAATCATAATTTTTTAATATTAATTAAATAATATAAATTATAATTCCGGAAAAATGAAATGCAGAGACCCCAGAAGCTTAACTTAGTTTGGACGTTTGTAATTTAAACAATCATCATTGTCAATTTGGGGGCTCCATAATCGTGAAAATCCAGCGTTTACTTTGAACTTTCCGTCTTATACATGGAATGCAAATGGTACCCACATCACTCTTCAACCAATTCACCGGACATACAACCACACATTCTTTGTGATGTTGGTTTGTCTGAAATCAATGTTATAAATGCCTTCTACCTGTGGTTTTGCATTACAATTTCACAATCAAACAACATGTCCTTACTATGCTATCATCTAAGTCAAGGTCTTCTCAATAATAATTCAAACTATCGAAACAAAAATCTACATTTTCCACCTTCATAAGGAAGTTACAATAAACAGGCATCATAAATAATATCCAACATAAATCATTTTAAAAAATTTTATTTATATATTTTATAATTATGTTGAGTATTGTATCAATAAAGTTTTTCTATTATCTTAAAGTTGAGCGTTAATTATCAATTCAAATTGATAGGAACATATTTAAACCCCGAGGTATGTAGAGGATATTTGATACTAGTTTATCAATATTTTATCACATCCAAATTAATAGAGGAGAGAAATAAGAGGTTTCCATGAAAAATAATTAATAATAAAGTTGAAAAACTAAAAAAGTATACCATTTAAGTGATAAGTGGACCCTTATGAATGAATTTCTTGGAAGCATGAGGGGCTTCTTCCTTTAAGTTGTAGCATATAAAGCACAAGGGGTTGCAGCATTGGCTACAAATGCATAAAGTACTGCTGAGATGGAGTCGAAATGGTTAGCCATGGTTCTTGTAGTGTTGTCGTTAGGTTCTGGGCTGTGTGATGGCTGCTTAGAGGAAGAAAGATTTGCTCTCTTCCAACTCAAACCTTTCTTTGAGTTCATTGATTATAAGTTTCAAGATCTAGACTATGGGTCAAAGCCGGAAAAAGAGAGTTCATCAAATTGTTGTGAGTGGGAAAGGGCTGAATGCAACCCAATAAGTGGACGAGTCACCCATCTTTTCCTTAATTATTCCGGCTACAATGAGATGCATTGGTATCTTAATGCCTCTTTGTTTCTTCCTTTTGAGGAATTACAAAACCTTTCTTTAAGTGGGAATTCCATAGCCGGTTGTGTTGCCAATCAAGGTTTATTACCTTTCAACTTTATTATGAGCATTTATTTATTTTTGTTATTTTGTATGTCAAAAAAAAAATCATTTTAGCTACTTGTTCATCATCAAAATGAAATTTTATTATTGCATCAATTTATAATTTTGGAAAGGATTAAATTGAAATTTTACCATATCTTTTGGACCCAAGACCCTTGTCTCCCCCACATTGCCTTTGATCTTAGTATACTATATTTCCTTATTCCTTGTAGGTTTTGAAAGGTTGTCATCAAAATTGGACAAGTTGGAGAATCTTGACTTGAGTGACAATCATTTCAACAATAGCATTTTAGCATCCTTAAGTGAACTTTCCTCGCTTAAGTCTTTAAATCTAGCCGGAAATGTATTCACAAGATCAAATCCTACCAACGGTAAAGTTAATATTTAATTATATATGATGCAGAGCTGATCCAAGTTTAAAGTAGTTTTGTCCTTTTTTTAATATTATTGTTGGCAGGTATTGAGATGTTATCAAAGTTGAACAATTTGGAAACTTTGGATTTATCTGGCAACCGTTTAGGAAATAACATCCTATCACAACTAGATGGTTTTGCCTCTTTAAAATCATTGCATTTGGAGTATTGCGGACTAACAGGAACCCTTGATATACAAGGCATGTTTCCTTTTTGAATATCATGCTTAATTTGATTGAAAAAAAAATAGAAAGCTTATTAGTTAGTTGTTTTTATAAGGGTAAAGCAACATTTAGTCCTTGAATTTAGTAATTTTTTCTAACTTAATCCATAAACTTTTTTGGTCGACATTAATCCTAAAATTTAGTAATTTTTCAAGAATTTAGGTGATGACATGACACAATCTCATAGTGCCACATCATCTCATGGGCCAAAGCTATGGAAAGATGTTAAATAAATTGTTAATATTAAATAAATTGTTAATATTTATATGCAAGCACCTAATTACCTTTCAAAACGGTAAAAAAAAAGTCATGCCCTTTTGAAAGTAAAAATTAGATGAATGCTAACGTGTTTAGAATAAAACACACACGGTTTAATGAGATATTATTTGAAAAAAAAAAAATATAATTTCAAATATATTATATGGTATTAGAAAAATCCTTATTTGAGCACAATTGAAAAGGTTCAACTCTTATTTGGTCATTGTGTAAGGTTTCTCTCTTATATGAGGCAGACTTACCTTTTACTTAACTATGTTTAAAGTTTTAATTCATGTGCAACTCATAAAAAGTTTCATCTCTATTTGAACACTTAACTTAATATTTACCATTGATAATAGAAATTTCATAAGTTGAACTGAATAAACCCATTCAAGTTAGGCCAAAACTTAGTCGAAAATTTTGTTATTGTTAAATTTATTATAAACTTAGAAAATAATATTTGATATATTACTGGTGGAGATTTTAAACTCCATAATTAAAGTCATTGAGTTGACAAATGTCTTATAGAGATATAATAAAATATTTTAAAAGAGACACGTGTCCAATTTTTAAAAAGTAAATATTATATGAAATAAAATAACTAAAAATGTTGTTACTTGATAATGGTGCAGGACTAAGGCTGATGAATTTGAAACATCTTGATTTGAGTATTAATGGTTTCAACAGTAATATGTTGTCATCTCTTGCTACACTTTCAAATCTAAAGCCTTTCATTACAATCATTGGGCTTATTCCCCACTTTGAACACTCTTTCTTTAGGAGGATTTAATATTAATGAAACTCAAATAATGTAGTAGGCTTAATGAATAGTTCCCATTATGAATGCTTTAAATATTTAAATTAATATGCTAAACAAAATAAACTTATTTTTAGTTTCCTTTCTAACGTTATCTTCAGATTTAAATGCTCTCAGCAATTTAGAGGAGTTGATCTTATCCGATAATTTTCAATTGAATGGGTTTATTCCATCTCAAGGTATTTATGATTTTTTTTAATTTTTAATTTAACATTAAATTTATTTTTTAAAAATTTTGTTATTGTTAAATTTATTATAAACTTAGGGAAAATATTTAGTATACTACTAGTGGAGATTTTAGACTCCATAAGTAAAGTCATTAGGTTGACAAGTGTCCTATAGAGATATAATAAATATTTTTTTTTAAAAAGGCACGTGTCAAATTTTTAAAAAATAAATATTTTAAGGAATAAAATAACTAAAAATGTTGTTACTTGATAATGGTGCAGGACTAAGGCTGATGAATTTGAAACATCTTAATTTGAGTGCTAATGGTTTCAACAATAGTATATTGGCATCTCTTGCTACACTTCCGAATCTAAAGACTTTGAGGATAGATATCTCTCAATGCAATGGATTAATAGATATGAAAGGTAAAAATCACCCTCCTCCCCATCCTCTGTTTTTTTTTTCTTAGGAAGAAAAAAGAATTATTGAATGAGATATAAAAATTCATAAGCTTTATTTGAACTAAACTATTTTTCAATTTCTGATTCTCCTCAGATTTATATGGTTTTGGCAATTTGGAAGAGCTGACTATGGCCAGCTATATAGGTAATGCAAAAATTAAAAATTTGAGAGAAAAAAAAGAAAAAGAAATCATGTAATGTTAAACTCTACTTTGGGGAGGTAAACTATAAAATTTATAGATATGAAGAAGAGGAACCAGAAATAAAGATTTGTTTTATTTGCCCCGACTTGTTTGACACGCAGGTGCAGGTTGTAGCTTCTCATTACAATCATTGGGCTTATTCCCCACTTTGAAGACTCTTTCTTTACAAGGATTTCATATTAATGAAACCACAGTGGCTTCTTATTCCTGCAATAGTAAGTTTTGATGTTTTCTTACAAACTAAATATTACGAATTAATTTATACATGTAGGTCTAATTATGCATGCAGTCCTTATACTCTTCTCATTTTTTAAATTTAATTACTCTATTTTTAATTCTATTAATTTGGATTGTGTGATATTTTTAAAGCAGAAAATTTTGCTCATTTTGCCAATTTAAGGGCACATTATGTCAGAAAAAAAAAAATACCCACATTCACTCTCCTTTCTTGGAAACAAGGCTAAGAACTTTACAATTCTAGATTCAACATTTATTTTTGTTTATTTGGCCTCCCACTCATGTAAACTTTTTTTTTTTGTTCGATCAAATTATTACACATTTTAAGCATTTGCAAACAATGTTATAATCTGTAAAATACAGTTAGCCACGTGAGTAAATATTTCATATTAAAAAAGCCATGTAATCCAATTTAACGAAAATCCTTTGATGATGTTATAAGTTGGATTTTAATTATTAAATCAAATGAATAGAGAGATTAAATTTCCAAGATTAAGAGTAGAGAGTAGAGAGACTAATTTATAAATGTGCAGAGAGTACAAGACATAATTTTGTTGGGATATTTCACTAATATCTTTGCCTTTCTCTCTCTCACACATATTTGATATTGAAAGCCTCTGTTACAGCAGACTTTACTTCATTGAAGCGTTTAAAGTTGTTGTACTGTAACGTCAACAAAAACCTCACTCGACAAGGTAATTTCATTCTTTCAATTTCCCTCTTATGATAATATTTATTTGATTTTAAGTCATTTTTTATTTCAAATTGTCCTTAACAATATATACTTGATAATATACACTGGTAAGGTCAAATTTTTGTTTAAAATCCATTTTCTAGATTTAAGAAAAAATCTTGATTAATTAATTTAGTAGTTTTAATTTATGAAAGGATGCTAATGTGCCGTTTAAGTTGTTTTAGGAAATTGTTTTTTCAACGTTGTAATTTTCCGTCAAACTAATGCATTCTGCAGATATATTTTCAAAAAACAATTATAAAAGGATGTAAAGATGAGAACATATATTATTACCAATAACTAGACTAGCTTCTTAATTTACACAAACTACATTAACCAAATTTTGACAAATTAAAACAGAAAAAGCTAACATCTCAATTTATGTAAAATAAAAGAACAGAACGAAACTCATAATTTCACATCCTTATTTTCTTCATAGTTTTATAAATATACTTTGTTTCCCATATTTTTTTTCAAAATATAACTTGCGGTTAATGTTATTGAACAGAAGGCCTAAATTTGAGAAGTTTGGAAGAGTTGGAGTTGTCTCATTCATCTTTACCTTCAAACTTTATTCAAGTTTTTGGACCACTCATTTCTCTTAAAAAATTGACCACCTCTGGTATTGATGGTAACAACAGTCCACCTATGCATGGTAAATATTCTATTTTCAGTTACTCATCATTTTAGTTTTTATATATTTCTAGATTTAATATATATATAAATGTGCTGCTTTTTGAATTCTGAAATATAATTTCTCTTAGATGTGGTAATTCGGATTATAGATTCATATATCTATAAATTTGATATGCTTCTTTTATATTCGAATGCTATAAATTAAGATAATATTCAGATTCAAAATGGATGTGGATAGATACATGAGAATTTGCTTTACTTATTCACATAAAGCCATAAAGGAAGGATATTCAAATCCACTTTATAATTTTGATTTTATATATAAATAAAAGAAATTAACTACTTCTATTTTTTTGAATCAGACCTTTGAATACTAAAATGCATATATTCTAATTTAATAGAAATTTATTAACAATACACCAATTAGTCTTTAAATTTATAATTTCACAACTAGAAAGGCTAAAACTTTAAATTCTACAAACCTTATGGACCAAAGAAAAATGGTTAAACACACTAAAGCCTAAGAATTAGGGCTTAGCATCTTGAATGCCTAGATTCGAATCCCATCACGTGTAGATTCTCTCCCAAATAATATATTCTAATTTTCACTCTTGAATATTTTATATTGAATTGATTATTATTCTAATTAATTCAACATATCTTATTTATTATTTAGATTCGCACCTATTTGTAAACTCCTTAAATATATACATATATACTACTACTTTTGCAGATGTATGTGAATTGACAAATCTCCAAGAGTTGGACATGGATGGCTGTAATCTAAAGGGTAGCTTACCCATGTGTTTCTCCAACCTCACCTCCCTTAAAATGTTATCTCTCTCTTACAATCAGTTTTACGGAAATATATCTACCCTTCAAAGCCTAACATTGGTTGAATCTTTGGACCTCTCTTTTAATCAGTTCTCTGGAAATATATCTGCCATTCAGAGCCTAACATTGCTTGCATCTTTGGACCTCTCTTCTAATCAGTTCTCTGGAAATATATCTGCCCTTCAGAGCCTAACATTGCTTGAATCTTTGGGTCTTTCTTCTAATCAGTTCTCTGGAAATATATCTGCCCTTGAAAGTCTAACATCCCTCCAATCGTTGGATGTTTCAAACAATAAATTTCACATCCCAAGCTCATTAAGACCCTTGTTTAACCTTTCAAACCTCAAGCACCTCCATGTAGACAACAACACCATACATGATGATGGTCATGAGATGTCGCATTCTTTGACTCCAAGGTTCCAATTGACTTCCATCAGCTTATCTTGTTGGGGAAGTGGTGGGTCATTTCCACAATTCTTGTACCATCAAAGTGAGTTGCAGTATGTCGATCTCTCAAACACATATTTCAAGGTGGATCAATTTCCGTTTTGGTTGTTGGACAACAACACGATGCTAATGACCCTATATCTCGACAATTGCTCTCTGTCAGGGACTTTTCAAGTGCCATCACGTGTGTATTCTACTTTATCATTGTTGGATATCTCAAACAATGCCTTCGGTGGCAATATCCCAGTAAGAATTGGAGCACACCTACCATTTTTGGCTTATTTGAACATGTCAAAGAATTGTTTCAATGGCAGCATTCCCTTTCATTTGGTGATATGAGTTTACTACAAGTTTTGGACTTATCAAACAACCAATTGTCTGGAGAGATACCTGAGCACATGGCTGTGGGCCGCTCTTTATTAATATTCCTTGCATTATCAAATAACAAATTACAAGGATCAATTTTCTCAAGAAATTTTAATCTAACGAGCTTGTCCGAGCTCAAATTAAATGGAAATAACTTCACTGGGATGATCCCAAACGTCTTAGCTAATTGCTCTTTCTTGCAGATACTAGATCTTAGTAATAACTATATCTATGGTGAAGTCCCAAGTTGGATTTGGAATATGTCACAGCTAGCAGCATTGGATGTGAGCAGGAACCAGCTCTTTGGTAGGTTGCCACAATGGAGGGGATCTGCTTCAAATTTGGAACAAGTTGTCATGGCAGATAATCAACTTGAAGGTTCAATACCAAGGGCAATTTGTAGTCTCAATCTCAATCTTCAATTTTTGGACCTTTCCATGAACAATTTATCTGGGACTCTACCATCTTGCTTCAAGCCGGTATTGGTGAGGGAAGTTTATTTATTTAAAAATAAGCTACAAGGAGCGTTACCAAATGCTTTTCATGATAGCTCTTTGTTGGTGACATTGGATCTCAGCTACAACCACTTGAAAGGTAACATTCCAAATTGGGTTAGCAATCTTTCTGAATTAAGTTATCTTCTCTTAAGGAGAAACCACTTTGAGGGTGAAATTCCAATTCAATTATGCAAGTTGGATCGTTTAAGTTTGATTGATCTTTCTCAAAACAATCTCTCTGGTGGTATTCCTTCTTGTTTAAAAGTTGGTGCGCTGAACTATCTAACTCAGCAATATATTCCGTATTCTATAATTTATTCCGATGTGATTGGTTTGATGTCTACTGAAGTTTCAATAGAATACACAGTAAAGAGTAGATCCTACAATTACAAGAGAAGAATGCTTCAATACATGTCCGGAATTGATCTCTCCTGCAACAAGCTTACCGGTGAAATTAGTTTTGAAACAAAAAACATTATGAAACTCTTCACATTGAACCTTTCTCACAATAGCTTGACCGGACCAGTGCCACGAGCATTTTCTAACCTCATGGACATGGAAAGTCTAGATCTTTCCTACAACAATTTGACAGGGAATATCCCTGCCGAATTTATGGTGTTACATTTCCTGGAATACTTCAATGTGTCATACAACAATTTATCTGGAAAGACTCCTGAAAGGATTGGACAGTTGGGAGCATTTGATGAAAGCAGCTACGTTGGGAATCCTTTTCTTTGTGGCTCATTGGTGGGGAAGAATTGTTCACCCATGGAAACACCATTAACACCTAAGGCTTTGGTTGGCAACAATGAAGACCATGGTTTCATTGATATGGATTCCTTCTACGCGAGCTTCTTTGCATGTTACGTGATGGTGCTATTGTGTATCGCAGCTGTGCTGTACATAAATCCTTATTGGAGGCAAGCATGGTTTTACTATATACAAATGGTCGTTGATTCTTGTTACTATTTTATGGTAGATAATTTCCCCATAAATTTTTGTAGTGGAAACACGTAGAAAATTTTGTTGTGACATTTCTCGATTGCAATGCCATGTTTATATATAGCAATTGTGTTAAGATGTAGATTTAAAGTGCTCTTTTGGAACTGAATAAAAACTCCCACAAGCCATATTCTTAGTTTCACTGCTATTTTAGTTGGTTTGATTTCAATTTGTACAAAATGTTAGCTGTCACTAGGTCTAGTCCTTCATAATCTCAGGAGTAACAACAAATAATTATGGAAATATTATTTGCTATGTGTAACACCACCTTCGTGTTGAATAAGTTTCTATCATCCACACACAAATAAGCAACTTGGCTGCTTGGTTACACATCCAAAAGCTTCCAAACGCTGTGCCAAGTTGCAGTATACATACAAACCTTCCATAATGTTTGTATAATATTTCTTCAAAGATTGTTGATCTAGAATTAGAAAGTCCAATGCTGCCAAAGTCTCAGTCTTTCACTTCTAACTGATCACATTGGCAAGCGGCAGCGTATAATTACTGTTTTGACCAGATAAGTTTAGTTCCTCTAATTTTCAGGCATTTCTTTTACTTGTTTCGAGGTACTGCTCATGCAAAGAACGATATCTCGTAGGCACGTAATCCTTGAATCTGTAACAGATGACAAGAGAGGGTAAGATCCAGTAAAAATAATCAATAATAGTTGCAAGCTAAAAAGGGGGATGGAAATCAAGAATAGCGGCAATTTGTTTATTTGCTAGTGTTGCAGAAAAGACCTCTGATGGCACTTGCAGCCTTTAGGACTCTAACATATTGATGATTTCAGACAATGTTGGGCTTAGCTTTATAAATCGTTGACTCATACTGAGAATAGGAAATTAATTTTGCCACGCTTCCAATGAAACCTAAAACCACACAATATGGCATTAACTAGATGAGTATCAGAAAGTGTCTGCGCAATGTATACATGTGTTGAGATTAGTTCCCATGCAAAGGTGGCCATGCAGGAGAGAAGGGCAGCAGGCAATCGAACAATGGTGTGCAGCAGCTGGAGCTTGAAATTGTCAAACTACTTGCTGCATTTAGTTGTTTTTTAATTATTTTGTAATCTAGTTTATGTTGAACTAAGTAGGTGAATGTTTTGGTGTAATTTTGATGTTGATTGACTGAAAAATCAGCAAAGCAATATGTGCAAGCTAATCTTGTAAGTTTCAATGTATATTAGTGGTGTTACGTAGTTGATTAGGTGATTACTTGTTTGTTTTCACAAGTTTGCTGATATATGTAATGGCTAAATGCCTCATTCAATGTTAATGAAAATTATCAGTTGTTTTTCATTCAAAATTCTCCTCTTTCTTTTCTGTTTTTCACTTGCAAGCTTCATTTTCTGTTTTCTTCTTCAGTTGTTTCTTCCCCAAGGCTCGACACTTGCTGTCCAAGCAAGTGCAAACCAGCTTGATGCTGCCCTTAACACCAACAATTGGTATCTAGAGCCTTTGTCTTAGTAGACCTATTGTATCAAACCAAGAAACCAGAATGGCTTCTTCAGGATTTTCACCAGCAGCCCCACCAGTCTTCAATGGAGAAGGCTTCCACATGTGGCTGGTAAAGATGAAGACTTACCTGCAGGCCTTTGATCTGTGGGAAGTTGTCAACACAGATGCTGAGCCAGCAGCACTGAGGGCCAATCTCACAGTAGCTCAGATCAGACAACATGCTGATGAGAGGACTAAAAGGCACAAAGCCATGTCCTGCATCCAGAACTGTGTGTCAGATGTCATCTTCACTAGAATTATGGCCTGTGAGACTCCAAAACAGGCCTGGGATAAGCTTAAGGAGGAGTTTCAAGGCACAGTGAGGACAAGGCAACAGCAACTGTTGAATTTGAGGAGAGATTTTGAGAATCTGAAGATGAGGGAAGAAGAAATAGTGAAGCAGTGTGCAGATAGAATCATGGCAGTGGTTAACAACATAAGGCTCCTTGGTGAGCACTTTGATGAGGCAAGAATCGTTGAAAAAGTCCTCTCCACTTTGGCTGAGAGATATGAGGCAAAGATATCCTCTTTAGAGGACTCAAGAGACCTTGCCAGCATCTCTTTGACTGAGTTAATTAACACTTTCTATGCTCAGGAACAAAGGAGAGCTAGCAGAGCTGAAGACCACTAGGAAGGTGCATTTCAAGTCAGAGCCAGAGAAGCCTCGAGCACAAGTGCTCATAGAGGTAAAAAGCCCTAGAAAAACAGGCCTAAACCTGATGCTGCAAGAAGCAGTGACCAGCCCTGTAGACACTGCAAGAGGCCAGGTCATCCAGAGGAAAAATACTGGTTTAGACCAGATGCTGTATGCCAGTATTGTAAAAAGAAAGGCCATGTTGAAAAGGTTTGTAAAAGTAAAAACAAACCAATACAGAGTCAATTTTAACAGCCAAAGGCTGAAGCTCGAGTAGTTGAAGACAGTAGCAACCAAGAAGAGCAGGTCTTTGCTGTGTCTTGCTCAGCTGCTGAAAAGAAATGCTCAAAAGGCTGGTTGTTGGACAGTAGCTGCACCAACCACATGTCACTAGATGTCTCCTTGTTTAAAACCTTGGACAGAAGCTGCAAAACCAAGGTTAAGGTTGGAAATAGTCAGTTTATAAAAGCTGAAGGAAGAGGAGAGGTGCTGATATACACTCCTACAGGCAACAAAGTCATCTCGAATGTCCTGTTGGTGCCTGAGATTGACAGAAACCTTCTCAGCATAGCTTAATTGCTCAAGAAAGGCTATTCTGTTGTGTTCAATGACAAACAGTGCCATATTGCTGATCCAAGTGGATCAAGCCTTATGACAGTCATAATGACTGATAAATGCTTTGAGGTTCATGGGCCAAATGACTCAAAGTCAGTATACACAGCCTCTACAAATGATTCTAAGCTTTGGCATCAAAGGCTTGGACATGCCAACTTCAGATCGATGGCTCGAATGGCCAGAGAAGGCTTGGCTAAGAACTTCACCAACTTAGTGGAGCATGATGATGTGTGTGAAGTTTGCCAGATGGGAAAACAGGCAAAATTGCCATTTCCTACAAACTCAGCATGGAGAGCCACTAAAAGACTGCAGCTGGTGCATTCTGATGTATGTGGACCTATGAGGACTGAATCACTTAGCAAAAACAGGTATTTCATCCTCTTCATTGATGATTTTATAAGGTTTTACTGGATTTTCTTCTTAAAACACAAGTCTGAGGTAGCTCAAGTGTTTGTGAAGTTTAAAACTGTAGTTGAAACAGAAACAGGCTGCAAGTTGAAATTGATAAGGTCAGACAATGGGACTGAGTACACTTCAGCTCAGTTCTAAGCCATTTGCAATGATGCTGGCATCAAACACCAGCTAACAAATGTATACACACCTCAGCAGAATGGGGTATCTGAAAGGAAGAACAAAAGCCTGATGGATATGGCTAGATGCTTACTGTTTGAGAAGAAACTGCCCAAAACCATGTGGGCTGAGGCAGTAAACACTGCTGTTTACCTTTAGAATAGGCTCCCAACTAAGGCTCTTGCTCAGAAGACACCTTTCAAGGCTTGGTTTGGGTTCAAACCTTCTTTGGCACATCTAAAAGTGTTTGGTTGCCTGTGCTATTCACAAATACCAGCAGCAAAGAGGGACAAGCTTTCAAAAAGGGCTCAACCCGGTATCTTAGTGGGCTATAGCTTAGTTAAGAAGGGCTACAAGGTTCCAGATCCCTTGACAAGCAAAGTCCAGGTAAGCAAATATGTTATCTTTGATGAAAAGGCTTGCTGGAATTAGGAGAAGAATGAACTAGAACCTATTTCAGAAGACCTGGTGCCTAATCAAGCTGAACTCGAGCAGCTTAGTCCTAAAATGGACATTGATGATGTACCTGTGAGAGGCACAAGGTCCCTAGATGAAATCTATGAAAGAGCATAGGTTGCTATAGCAGAACCTATCAGTTTTGAAGAGGCTGTGTAACACCCCTTACCCGAGACCGTTGCCAGAGTCGAGCATGAGGAATTACTTAGCTTATTTTACTAATTCGGAGCATAAAAATTTGTTTTGAAAATTAATTTCACTGTTTACAGTAATCTGCCCAATCACACAGTAGTTACTAAATTGATTATAACTCGAGATATGGGACTCGAAATTTAATTCCGTAAATTTTCCCTGAAACTAGACTCATATATCTTTCTACCATAAAATTTTCAACATTTTTGGTTTGGCCAATTAGTACAGTTTATTAGTTAAAGTCTCCCCTGTTTCTTCACTCGATTGTCCTGACCTCTTGCCACTAAAAATAAGTTTTCACATTACAGGATTTTCATATGATATTACAACTTGTTTCTACAGAAAATAGACTCAATAAGGATTGTATACATATAAACTACTACTCATAACTATTTTTGTACCATTTTTAGTGATTTTTTCTAAACTCAGAACAGGGGACTCCAGAAACAGTTCTGAGTCTGTCTCACTAAAATTCACATATCTTAAAATATAAAATTCATTTTGTTATATCGTTATTTTTCTATGAAAATAGACTCAACAAGCTTTAATTTCATATATCATTCACCCTCTAATTCATTTTATACTATCCTAGGTGATATTTCAAAGCTACGTCACTGTTGCTGCCTGAATTCTGTTTCTTTGCAAAATTTTACCCTTTCATGATTTTCATACTTAACCATTTTCTAAGCCAAACATTATCACATACTCACACATCTTTCTTTAACAATATCATAGATACAACATTCAAAATGACTAATCCCTATACATCACTTAGGTATATACATTACCTAGGTACATGCCACATTATCAACAGAAAAGTACATCACTAAAATGTCTCTGAGGTCGGGATTACTTTGGATGCTGGACCGAACACTGGTTTTCTACTAACCTACGCACGAAAACAACCGTACGCTGAGTATGGGTATACTCAGTGGTATTACCATAATTCAAATTAATAACATTAATCGATAAATTATATACATTTTATTTATGTATACTATTATTCATTAATTATCTCATACATTAAATCAACTTGATAATTAATAACAATAAGCAATAATTCAAATCTTGTATTTAATTGTATTCATACCTTATTTCACTATCTCAATTCCATGGGATTTTTCTTTACATCTCATTCCAATAGTTCATTTCAATTCATATACAATTCATTTCATTTAATTTATATTCAATATCAATTTTATTGCAATTTATACTCATTAATATCATATAACAAAATTTACTATTTATCATATCATGAACTTTGGGTTCATATCTTTAAATCTCATATCTCGATTTCCAATTCATATATCAATTCACAATTTCACTTTCTCATTTCTTTCCATATCCCAATCAGTCACACTTATTCAAATTTTCTCATTTCAATTATTTACCCCTATTAACAAGACTCGGACATTGGCGGATACACGGATCCAACCAAAACACACCAATACGGCACATTGTGCCTAAAACGGTACATAGTACTTGATCAGTATACGACACATAAGTGCCTGAAATGACACACGAGGTGCCTGATACGACACATAAAGTGCTTGAGATACGACACATAAAGTGCCTGGTCGGCAAAGCCGATAAATCCCGTACTCTTCCAAATCCTATGGCATGCCAACTATATCCGACTCAGCCCGACTAGTTAATAGGGTTTCCGAATCACATTTCAATTCAATCATTTTCCCATACTTTCAATTCAAATCATTCCAATTTAATCACAGTTTGATTCAATACATTTTTCTATTTCAAATTCACTTTCAATTCAATCACAATTCAATTCATCCACTTTTCAATCTATACACAATTCACATATCAATATTCATCTTATTTTTATTTACTAAACATATTATTCAAAATTCAACAATTGCTATTAATAAATTCAATACCAATACGTATATATATATATATATATATATATATATATATTCATTCAATTCTTTCATGATACTCACCTTAATTTGATTATCACGTATATTAATTTAAATTTCAACAATTAATAATTAAATTCGAATTATGGTAATACTAACCGAAATTTTTCTCGAGTCAATCCTTGTCCACCTTCTCCTTTCCTTTCTCGAACAATGACTCGTACATGACATTAGCTACGTAATTAAGCAATTAAAAATCATTAATATACAATTTCATTAAAATATTCCTTTTATACCTAAACTTTACCCAAATTCTAATTTAATCCCTTATCAATACTAATTTTATTTTTCCCAATCTAACTCTATATTCTCTCTTAATTCTTACTATAAACTCAATTTAATTCTTCAATTTCCCCATAAATCCCTAATTTTGGGATTCTTTCAATTTAATCCCTATTAATTCAAAACTT
Organism: Gossypium turneri; assembly: GCA_008044935.1. Taxonomy (NCBI): domain Eukaryota; kingdom Viridiplantae; phylum Streptophyta; class Magnoliopsida; order Malvales; family Malvaceae; genus Gossypium; species Gossypium turneri. The sequence continues at coordinate 2,080,331 of CP032576.1, forward strand.
ATGTTTTATTTTGCAAGTCAACCTTTTACTAAATTCTAACTTACAATTCAATCATTTTAACCTCTAGTTCATCAATTAATTCAACATAACTCATGTCTAAAAATATAATAACTACCCAAATTCCAACATAAATCCAATAATACTTTGTTCTAGGATACCAAAAACTCAAAAATTATAAGAAACGGATTTAATTTGACTTACCAATTGAGCTTGGAACCTTAAAACCTCAAATTTCCCTTTTTCTTTTTCTTTCTTTCTTTCCTTCCTTCCTTCCTTCTCTGCCCGTTTTGCTCTCTGTTTCTTTTGTGTTTTATAAATATATATAATATAATATATTAATAATAATATAATATAAAAACATAATCATTACCATAATATAATATATATTTTAAATTAAAAATATCTCAGATTTTTAAGGTTAAACCGCCTCAACTTTAGAAAAAGGCATAATTACCTATTTGGTCCTTTTAACTTTTCTTTAATCTATAATTAAACTTTTATCCCTATTGCAATTTAATCCTTTTTCATAATTAACCATCGAAACGTTAAAATTTCTTAACGAAACTTTAATACTACCCTAATGACACTCCGTAAATATTTATAAAAATATTTACGGCTCATTTTATAATATCGAGGTCTCGATACCTCGTTTTCGACCCAATTTACCTAATAATTTCTTTTAAATCACAAAATTCACTAATTCAAAAAATATTTCTAAAATCACACTTAACTTATAATTATTAATTAATAATTTTTCTAACTTTTTCATCGATTTTAGTGATCTCAAATCACTGTTCTGACACTACTAAAAATTGGGCTGTTACAGGCTGAGGCAGATGAAGGCTGGAAACAGGTTATGGTTGATGAAATCAACATGATTCAGAAGAATCAGACATGGGAATTAGTTGATAAGCCTGCTAGAAAGAAGACCATTGGAGTGAAATGGGTCTATCGAGCAAAATAAAATACTGATGGCAGTTTAAACAAGCTGAAAGCCAGGCTTGTTGTTAAAGGCTTTAGCCAGAGGTATGGCCTAGACTATCTTGAGACTTTTGCACCAGTAGCCAGGCTTGACATAGTCAGAATGATAGTTGCCTTGGCTACTCAAAATTAGTGGACTATTCATCGCTCGATGTGAAGTCTGCATTTCTCAATGGCTTCCTAGAAGAAGAGATCTACATCGAGCAGCCTCAAGGGTTTGTAGTCACTGGCAAAGAACACATGGTGTACAAGTTGAAAAAGGCCTTGTATGGCCTGAAGCAGGCCCCTCGAGCCTGGTATGCTCGAATTAACTCCTATCTGATCAGTTTGGAATTCGAGAAAAGTGCCAGTGAACCAACATTGTATGTGAAGAAAAATCAAGCTGAAACTCAGCTTATCTTGTCACTTTATGTTGATGATCTGTTAGTAACTGGAGGAAACAAGAATATGTTGCATGACTTCAAGAGGAAAATGATGAAAATGTTTGAGATGTCTAATCTAGGCAGAATGAACTACTTCCTAGGAATGGAAGTTAAACAAACTGCAAATGGAAACTTTCTTAGCCAGAGTTCCTTTGCTATGAAGGTCTTAAACAAGTTCTTCATGAAGAACTATAAGCCAACAAGCACACCAATGGTTGTTGGTATGAAGCTATCGAGGCAGGGCAGTGGTGAACCAGTTTGTGAGACAATGTACAAGAGTCTCATTGGTAGTCTGCTACATTTGACTGCAACAAGTCCTAATATTATGTTTACTGTTAGTATGCTATCTAGATTCATGAATTGCTGCAATGATCAGCACTTTCAAGCAGCTACAAGAGTGCTGAGGTATATCAAAGGCACCATTGATCATGGTGTGTTGTTCAAAAGGGCTGAAAATATGAAGCTGACAGGCTATGTTGACAGTGACTGGGCTGGATCATGTGATGACATGAGGAGCACATCTAGATATGCATTTAGCCTTGGCTCAGGCATGTTTTGCTAGAGCTCTAAGAAGCAGAGTCTAGTAGCACAATCAACAGCAGAAGTTGAATATGTTGCTGCTGCATCTGCTGTGAATCAAGCCATATGGCTTAGAAAAATCTTAGCTGATTTAAACCAAAATCAAGAAGGAGCAACAGAGATCTACTGTGACAACAAATTTGCTGTTGCAATTGCAAAGAATCCAATCTTCCATGGCAGAACGAAGCATTTTAATATCAAATTACATGTTGTAAGAGAAATGAAGCAAGCTCATGAAATCGAGCTGGTTCATTACAATTCAGAAGAGCAAGTTGCTGATATCTTTACAAAGGCACTTAATGTGTCCAAATTTGCTAATTTAATAAAGGAATTAAGTGTCATTAGCATGGAAACTAATGAGGAGTGTTGAGATTAGTTCCTATGCAAAGGTGGCCATGCAGGAGAAAAGGGCAGCAGGCAATCGAGCCATGGTGTGCAGCAGTTGGAGCTTGAAGTTGTCAAACTACTTGCTGCATTTAGTTGTCTTTTAATTATTTTGTAATCTAGTTCATGTTGAACTAAGTAGGTGAATGTTTTGGTGTAATTTTGATGTTGATTGACTGAAAAATCAGCAAAGCAATATGTCCAAGCTAATCTTGTAAGTTTCAATGCATATTAGTGGTGTTACGTAGTTGATTAGGTGATTACTTGTTTGTTTTCACAAGTTTGCTGATATATGTAATGGCTAAATGCCTCATCCAATGTTAATGAAAATTATCAGTTGTTTTTCATTCAAAATTCTCCTCTTTCTTTTCTGTTTTTCACTTGCAAGCTTCATTTTCTGTTTTCTTCTTCGGTTGTTTCTTCCACAAGGCTTGACACTTGCTGTCCAAGCAAGTGCAAACCAGCTTGCTGCTGCCCTTAACACCAACAACATGGTTAAGCCAACTAAATTATTTTTCAAATGCCTTACTGACAATGTAACGTAATTGCTCACAGTCTTCAAATTTAATACTATTTTGGAGTAGATGCATACCTTTCAAGAAGAGGAAGCTTCTCAGGTCCTGAAAATAACTCCACAATGCAATTTTGCAGAGGATTACCAATCTTTTACCACTTTGGACTATTTCCTTCGTATAACCCACAAAATCTTCGTATAACATATTTTATTTATTATTTAGATTTGTACCTATTTGTAAACTCCTTAAATATATACATATAACACTACTACTTTTGCAGATGTCTGTGAATTGACAAATCTCCAAGAGTTGGACATGCATGGCTGTAATCTAAAAGATAGCTTACCCATGTGTTTCTCCAACCTCACCTCCCTTAAAATGTTATCTCTCTCTTTTACAATCAGTTTTCCGGAAATATATCTGCCCTTCAGAGCCTAACATTGCTTGAATCTTTGGACCTCTCTTCTAATCAGTTATATGGAAATATATCTGCCCTTGAAACTCTAACATCCCTCCAATTGTTAGATATTTCAAACAATAAATTTCACATCCTAAGCTCATTAAGACCCTTGTTCAACCTTTCAAAACTCAATTACCTCTATGCAGATAACAACACCATACATGCTGATGATCATGAGATGCCGCATTCTTCGACTCCAAGGTTCCAATTGAGTTCCATCAGCTTATCTTGTTGTGGAAGGGTTGGGTCATTTCCACGATTCTTGTACCATCAAAGTGAGTTGCAGGATGTTACTCTCTCAGGCATATATTTCAAGGTGGATCGATTCCCCTTTTTGTTGGTGGAAAACAACACGGAACTAAGGAGTCTGTATCTGGTGAATTCTTCTCTGTCAAGGCCTTTTTAAGTGCCATCGCATGTGCATTCTACTTTATCATATTTGGATATCTCCAACAATGCCTTCAGTGGAACATCCCAGGAAGAATGGGAGCACACCTACCATTTTTGGGTCATTTGAACATGTCAAAGAATTGTTTCAATGGCCGCATTCCCTCTTCATTTGGTGATATGAGTTCCCTACAAGTTTTGGACTTATCAAACAACCAATTATCAGGAGAGATACCTGAACAAATGGCTATGGCCTGCTCTTCATTACAGGTACTCGCATTATCAAATAACATATTACAAGGATCAATTTTCTCTAGAAATTTTAATCTAACGAGCTTGTCCGAGCTCGAATTAAATGGAAATAATTTCACTGGGATGATCCTAAACGTCTTAGCTAAGTGCTGTGACTTGTATATACTAGATCTTAGCAATAACTTTATCTTTAGTGAAGTCCTAAGTTGGATTTGGAATAAGTCAAGGCTGGAAGCATTGGATGTGAGCAGGAACCAACTCTTTGGTAGGTTGCCACAATGGAGGGGAAATGCTTCGAATTTGGCACAAGTTTCCATGGCAGATAAACGACTTAAAGGTTCAATCCCAAGGGCAATTTGCAGTCTCTATCTCAAACTAAAACTTTTGGACCTTTCCAATAACAGTTTATCTGGGACTCTACCATCTTGCTTCAAGCCGGTATTGGTGAGGGAAGTTCATTTATCTAGAAATATGCTACAAGGACCATTACCGAATGCTTTTCGTGACAGCTCTTCATTGGTGACTTTGGATATCAGCTATAACCACTTGAAGGGTAACATTCCAAATTGGATTAGCAATCTAAATTAAGTTATCTTCTCTTACAGAGAAACCACTTTGAGGGTGAAATTCCAATTCAATTATGCAAGTTGGATCGTTTAAGCTTGATTGATCTTTCTCAAAACAATCTCTCTGATGGTATTCCTTCTTGTATAAAAGTTTCTGCGGTGAACTATGTAACTGAGCAATATATTAGGCATCAAACTATTTATACCAAGAAGACTATCTTTAGGTCCATTGAAGTTCCAATAGAATACACAGTAAAGAGCAGATCCTACAATTACAAGAGAAGAATGCTTCAATACATGTCTGGAATTGATCTCTCCTGCAACAAGCTTACCGGTGAAATTAGTTTTGAAACAAAAAACATTATGAAACTCTTCACATTGAACCTTTCTCACAATAGCTTGATCGGACCAGTCCCACAAGCATTTTCTAACCTCAAAGACATGGAAAGTCTAGATCTTTCCTACAACAATTTGATAGGGAACATCCCTGCCAAATTTGCGGTATAACATTTCCTGAAATACTTCAATGTGTCATACAACAATTTATCTGGAAAAACACCTATCTGGAAAAGCACCTCAAAGGATTGGACAATTGGGAGCATTGATGAAAACAGCTACGTCGAGAATCCTTTCTTTTGTGGCTCATTGGTGGGAAAAAATTGTTCACTGGTCACAACACCATTGACACGGAAGGCTTCATCTGGCATCAAAGAAGACCATGGTTTCATTGATATGAATGCCTTCTATGCAAGCTTCTTCGCATGTTAAGTGATGGTGCTATTGTATATCACAGCTGCTCTGTACATAAATCCTTATTGGAGGCAAGCATGGTTTTACTATATTCAAATGGCCGTTGATTCCTGCTACTATTTTGTGGTAGATAATTTCCCCAGAAATTTTTGTACTGGAAACATGTAGCAAAGCAATTGCGATTTCCGATAAAAAAGAGTTTACAAGGGTATAAAACTGTCGATTGCAAAGCCATGTTTATATGGAATAATTGTGTAAAGACATGGACTTAAAGTGCTTTTCTGGAACTGAATAAAAACTCCCACGAGCCATATTCTTAGTTTCACTGCTATTTCAGTTGGTTTGATACCAATTTTACAAAATGTTAGCTGTCACCAGGTCTAGTCCTTCATAATCTCAGTAGTAGCAACAAATAATTATTAAAATATTGCTTGCTATGTGTAACACCACCTTCATGTTGAATAAGTTTCTTTACTCCACACACAAATGAGCAACTTGGTTGCTTGGTTATGCATCTAAAAGCTTCCAATCGCTGTGCAAAGTTGCAGTTTACTACATACAAACCTTCCATAATGTTTGTATGTTTCCTCAAAGATTGTTGATCTAGAAAGTATCATGCTGCTAAAGTCTCAAAGTTTCACTTCTAATCGATCACATTCGCAAATGGCATCGTCTAATTACTGTTTCGACCAGATAAGTTTAGTTCCTCTGATTTTCGGGCATTTCTTTTACTTCTTTCAAGGTACTGCTCATACAAAGAACGATATCTCGCAGGCACATAATCCTTGAATCTGTAACAGGTGACAACAGAGGGTAAGATCCAGTAAAAATAATCAATAATAGTTGCAAGCTAACAAGGGGGATGGAAATGAATGACAGGCTAAAGAATATCAGCAGACAGTAGTCTAGGTATGGTGTAAACTAGCAATTTGTTTCTTTGCTAGTGTTGCAGATAAGACCTCTGATGGCACTTGGAGCCTTTAAAAGGCTCTAACATATTTGATGATTTCAGACAATGTTGGGCTTAGCTTTATAAGTCATTTACTCATGCCGAGAATAGGAAATTAATTTTGCCACATTTCTAATGAAACCTAGAACCGCAGAATATGGTTTATAGCATCATAGGATTAACTGGATGAGTATCAGAAAGTCTCTGCTTAATGTATAGAAGGTTAAGCCTACTAAATTATTTTTCACAATGCCTAACTGACAATGTTAAGTAATTGCTCAGTCTTCAAATTTAATGCTATTTTTTAGGTGACAACCATTTTGGAGTATTTGCATACCTTTCAAGAAGAGGAAGCCTCTCAGGTCCTGAAAATAACTCCACAATGCATTGCAGAGGATTACCAATATTTATCACTTTCGACTTTATTTCCTTCATATAACCCACAAAATCTTTGTATTCTGCAGGACTAAGTTTCTCTTTGACCTGAGGGCAAGGAAATTGTCAGAAAAATTCCCAATCCAAATCATTTAATGCAATCAGGAAAGTGAAAATCCACAAGAGTTGGCCTGTATTGTGAATTTCAAGAGAAAGCAGCAAAAGACAAATTAACAAAAAATCACTAAGGGAAGATGGTTCCAACAATTAAACAAGGAATGAATGCATGTCATACAAGTCTTTTCAACTTAATTTCTCTAGAGGTTCCAAAGATAAGTTCCTCAACTTAAAACTCATTCCAAAATTTAAATAGAATCAAAGCAATTAAAGTTTTCAATTGCTGGCATTTATAAGAAATTTTGGAAGAAAAAGATGCATTTTACCTGAATCAGAAAAGCGGAGCCTTTTGTTTCCTCTGCACCAAGTTGTTCAGCACTTCCACAAACATAGCTCTTTTCATGATTGAGAAACTTGGCATCCACCTCTGCAGCTCCATCACCCTTATGCAGTAAATGAACATTAGCATTCAACATATGTGTAGTATCAGAAAGATTGTTGTGCTTCACTGAACTTACTGTGAAAGGAAGGTCTCTTGGCACTGATCTTTGGGCATCTGATGCATTAACGTTGGAACTTTTATCATGCTCTATAAGTAGTGCTTTGCGTTTCTTCATAGAACATAGTTGTTGCTCTTTACTTTGTTGTTTATCTGATGGAAGAGGACCAGTCAAACCAATAACATCATGATTTTGATATTGCATTGTTCCCCTCCCAGTAATTAACAACTTTTTTTCTTTGCTCATTGGACCACTTGATCGCTGCAATTTTTTCAAATCCATACACGGAGTGAAACATGAAAGATTGGCGGGAGGAATATCTCTGAGATGGCTCAACTTGTTGCTGCTTTTAACATCTAAAAGAGAAGATAGTTTGTGTTTGGAGTGAGGTAGATCCGTTGAAGTAGACTGCAAACACTTTTTATTAAGATACAACTCATATGAAGGAAAAACATGAAACAGAAGTTCATAAAAATGATGACATTATGCATAGAAAACAATAGATACCAAAACAGGGAGCTTTTCCGTGTAAGATTCGTCCAGAGCCTGAGCAGTTTTTATCTCATCGGGAACTGGTTTTGTAGAACTTGGACTTGGATCTGTATGAAATTAAGAAACATGGATGATTTTAAGAAGGTAATCTTGGTGAAAAAATGATCAAAAATACTGTAATCAGAAGAGGGTAAAGCGCCATGCACTTATAACAGCGAGGCATTGCATTCAATGACAAAGGTCAACTTTCCCACCAATAAAAATTGAATAGAAAATTGTAGTTGATAACTAGAGCAAAAACTTCATACTTCAGATCCTCAAAACTAAAAAGAAGCTAGGTTTACAACAGCTCCATCAATAGTTTTGGACATTTTAAGATCAAGAGATACAAATCAAAGAAACATGACAACAGTAACATCATTAAAGGACACTTAACCAAGGGTTTTCTGGTCTGCTAGTTCTGGCTTTGCAGGAGTACAACTTCCTCCATCTCGGAAGAAACGAGTCAGCGTAAAAACAGCATCCCCAAATTTGGAATAACACTGCAAAAGTAAAGAGGAATAAGCAGTGCTTCTAATAAAGGTTTGTTTCATTTTGTAGAAGTATACCTTAATATGAGGCTGTATCCAAACTGATATTTGAGACTGACGACTTGATTGAGCAAACCTGTAGAGATCTCAGAAGATAAAGTAACAATAGAAGGCAAATGCACAATAAGTTGACCAAGTTAAGGAGAACAAGTTTTAGGGAAATGCATTTTGCAGTTGAAAATTTCTGAAAACCTCAACCATACGGTTCCTAGTTGAATGGATTATAACAACATATGCAAACACACACATCAAACTCAAACAAACAAACAATCAACATTATAATAAACAGCAAACTAGTTAAAAGAACCTGAAAAAAAAACATAAAACGTTAATATACATATGCTGCAGGTGTTAACTTAGAAGTGATATACATAATATGTTACAGAAAACAAGGGATAAGAAGATGCGGCATAACCAACATTATATACAACAACTCCATGAATAATTCACAGAAAAAAAATGGATGGATGGGTTCACACAAACAAATCGCTTGTGAGCCTTCAACTCCCAAGTTTACAGCTTAGGTCTTATTCTTCCAAACTGAGAAAACTTTTCGCTTCATGCTTGGTCAGGTCCAGACTGGCAATGTAAACTAAGGTAGTACATCCAAGTTTACCAGTAAATGCTAAATTTAACAACTGGGGCTTTTAAGTAGTTAAATCAATGTATAAATAAGCACCAGAGTAACAGCTTTAACCCCTCAATAGGGGAAGAGAAAAGCAATACTAGATATAAAATGTTTCCGAAAGAGAGTTGAAGGGAACACATCAAACAGAAACTGTTAATATAACAGTTTCAAGCATTTACTACTTGGAGAATACTCAGATGAAAGATCACAAGGAAAGGGCAATAGAAAGAAAATACCTTTCATCACAAAAGATAATCGCTCCATAATCATGACGGTGACGGATAACTCGTCCGACTGACTGATTTACAGCTCTTGATGCTTGTTGATTGTACCACTCTTCTCCAGATAACAACTTAATCATCTGATGAAATTAGCATGGAAACTGTTTACTTGAAAATGAAAAGCATTTAATTAAGTTTCAAAAACATCTTTACCCGAGAAATATCTGCATCAGTCATCACCTTACATCCTTCCCTGGGTGATTGTGCCTGTAGGTCCAGGTACTCACGTTTGAGACGAACCTGTCATATTATCAGATGTAGACACTCATCTTTAATAGCCAAATCAGTTATATGATGCTCATTCAGTAATAGATTTAGAAAAAAGCAAAGCTGATAAAGAGTGGAGTGAAAACTGCCAATGAAGAAACTGAGCACTAGGCTAAGGATGACCAAACCTTGGGGTCTGTCCGCGTGGCAAATGGCATCCCAGTGATGACCACTGCCCTTCCAGCATGGTCAGCAAAATCTAATCCTTCACTGACCTGAAGAAAGAGAAAGAGGGGGAAAAAAGAATCAACCATGGTAGACAGAGCTGAGCTTCAGAAAGATAAACAAGAAGCCTTTGAGGGGGGGGGGGGACCAAGACTACAGTAATGTAGACTCGCAAACCATGTAGAACATCAATCATTAGCAAGAAATACAACCTGAGTCATTACTTTTATTATATATTATTACTAACAGCACTGTTCATACAGATCTAGAGAACCTGGAACTAAACATAAGTATAAATAAAGATGAAGTTCAGGATCACAAAGAAAATTGCTCCATAGGTTAATCCAAGGTTTAGTAACAAACACAAGGTGAACTCGTTCGTATATCTTTTAGCGCGGAATAATGCGTTATTCACTAAAATCTTACATCTCTTGAATATATAAAAAAGTATTTATTAAGGAATCAGAAATCAGAAAAGAAAAAAAAAAAAAAAGGTATGCTAGAAACATATTCTGGAATTTATATAACACAGCTATTTTCCATCTAGCAGGTAGCATGTATTTTCTCCTTTGTAATAGTAAAACACCACTACACAAGAATTATGTTAGGCAGGCTTGTAAGGGTGTATCTCTGAAGCCCCCAAATAACCTTTCCATGGGCACAATATATAGTTGAAAGCACAAAGGAGATCTCTCCATTCTTTTATTACCATAAAACATGTTATATGTATGTCTGGCACAGTGCAAAAACAAAGATTTGCTTTATGTTTGGATGGGAACAGCATACCTTGCCACGACAAACTGCAAAAAATACTGCACCCGAAGTGGAGGTGTCCTTTAGTTTAGTCATATAGTCCTGCCAAAAAAAGAAACTATTTATCCGGGCTATGAATTCTCTGATTGTTTGAATACTATATAAGACAAATTAAAATTTCCTGGATCTACAACCTCAATTGCCATAGGAAAGAGGGAAGATTGTCTGGGTTCAATAACGGGTTTCTTAAATTTGCATATTCTTTCCCATATCGTACTTGAATTTGTATTACCCTGCAAGGAGAAAGAACATAATGTTTATGAAGCTAAAAGTATGGATTCACTTCCTTTCTCCATTATTCTTGTTCCAAGATCTTACCATGTTCTTCCAACAACTAATGCACTGGTCCAAAAGGTAGTAAGACGGAAAGAACACAAGCAGTCCATCAGGTACAATTCGAGCAAAATTGACTGGAAAAGAACTCAAAAAGAGAAAAAAACAATGTTACTGAAACATTATGGCTACTAAGGCAAATATGGAAACCTTACTTTCATTAATTATCATAAACTGAAGCATACGCAAGGCAACTCTGCACAATTTGAGCATAATACTTCAAGCCTATTATAGTTAAATAAAGGACTTCCTTCTTTGAAAGTTATTGTTTTCATGTATAAACTTAGAAATCCCTCTTAGATCAACGCATTAATAGTTGATATTGCCTCGTGTAAACAACATGCTCTTTCTTTTACAAAGTCTGAGTCTTTTGAACATGTATACTCAACCCACCAGGCTAAAGATAGTCATAGCATGTTTTTATCTACAGTCAAATGATCTCCCACTGAGCTATGGACCTATTGACAGCTCTCTTAGCAAATTTTATCCAAATAGCATGACCTGCTCATGTCTATTATTCAGAAAATTGTATATTCAATGAATTCCCTCCAGTGCAGTAACATGATGAAGCTGAGAAAAGAACCAATAGCCTTTCTACCACCAATAAGTGTTATATTTCTCATTGGATTGAGAAATTGAGAAGAGAATCCAGAGATCGTTAGACTAATACTAGTTTTACCATTGGCACATCTAACTATTATCTATGAAAAGGTTCACATACCAATAGCATTGCCCAGCTCTTGTTTGTATTCTGGAGAATCACGAAACCGGAAAGATGAATTGAAGGGACGACCTGATGGACCAAGTGGTACAACTCCAGCCCATATCTGATTTGAGGATATTACATGAGGATTTTCCAACTGAATAGGAAAATCTCTGAGATAACATGCAGAAGGTTTCTCTCTTTAGTAATTAAGATTCAAGAAAGCCAAAGCAAAATAATTTTAAAAAGTATGAATTGGTGCAACTTACAATTTGAATTCTTGTGCGAATGAATCCAAGGGAGATAATGTACCCGATGTCAATATAATAGATCCAACACCCCTTTCGGAGAACTCCTGCATGGCAATTCCTGGATTGAAGCACCACCAGCTAAGTATCCTGGATGACTTACCTGCCAAAGTTCAAAAAGATGAATATGTAATTCATTTTTACCACAAAGCATATTAAAACATCACAGCAGAATGGTGGTATCCAGGACCAGAACCTTGTAGCTCCCTTATCTGTTATTATTGACTGATGAAGCTATATGAAGTGCATCAATTATTATCAAGAAGTGGAATAAATTCAGAGAAAAAGATAGGAATGTGTTCCGTAAAATCTGTATAAATTTTGACATGAAACTCTACAACAAGAAAGAATATGCACCAATAGTGCACCTTGGAATACACAAAAGTCTATCTTCTTTTGTCTGCCCATTTTGGTATACAGGAGGCTGGAGGATGGAAGATCCTCATCTTGTAACTAAATGGCTTACTATTTCATGCGAGTATAACAAGTAAGATCTTGATTTTGAACAAGATACAAGGAAATACCAACAACCTTGTTACTAACAACAATATCTTACAACCAATGTGGGTAATTTCCACAAGTTCCAACTAACATCACATGCATATGCCAATAAGCACCAGTTCTTGTTCAGTACTTCTTATTGTTCATTTTCTTTTCCTGAATCCTTACTGCATCCCAGATTCCCAGCCAGTTTTTCATTTAGTTAGGGAAAAGAAAAGAAAAGAATAACCTCATTTGTTTATGTATTAATAAAGTTAATCTTCTTTGTAAACCATGAGGCTCCTAAAAAAGGGGGTGTTCATATGCCTACATTCACACTTGACAACCGGAAGAATCATAATGATCTTTAACAATGTCAACCTGATCTAAATAAAGAACTAAATTGAATCAAGCAGGGTAAATACACATGTAGAACAAATTAAAGAGCAAATAACAAATTCTAACAATTTGGTCTCTGAATTACCTTTGAAGATATCTGTAGCATTCACCTCAGCCTCTTGCACATGAACCTAAAATAACAGATGAGAGTTCAAACATAAGATGCCTAGCTTAGGGAAGAATAGTATGGAAACAATGCCACTATTAAAAAGGTAATGATAACAACATCCACTGTCATGAGTCTGTCAACTCAAGGCACTGAGATCCAAGCTTACACGATAAGAATCAGCATGACCATTGCCCTTGTCTCTGTATATACTTTTAAGGATGTTGCCAACGCTTTCCAGCCTACAGCCATTTCCCTTTGCATCATGCTTCTTATCTTCCTCAAGCAGCACAGTAGCATCCTCAATTATTTCGATAAGCTTAGATGCAGTTTCATGTGTGATATTAAGATCAGCAAGTAGTTCATAAATGTAGGGCCCAGGCTTGGTAAATCCAAGTTCCTTGGATTCAATGGGAACTTCATCAATTCGCTTCTGAAGTTTCAAAAGAAGAGCTAAAAACATGCAGAATAAGCTCTAAATAAATGCATTGATAAGGATACGTGTGTATATAAAAAGAAAGTGAGATGTGCAAACACTCATACATAAAGACAATGAAATTACAAACACAATTAAGCTGAAGCTGCCAGCAAAGTGATTGAAAGGTTTTCTAGAAGTACAATATCCTCAACTTAAAGAACCAAAGCTAACTCAGTGAAGGAGGACAAATACAACTCATTGAAGAAACAACTGTGGCATTTGAAAATAATAAAAGCTTATGTATAGTTGCATACAAAAGCATTTCTAAGAACAGCAATATAGATACGTTCTCAATGTACCAATTGACTAACCTCTAAGGATTGCAAAGTTATCAGGATTCCCTGATTTATCATTTGATTCTTCTCGCCTCCCAACAGCTAGGTCAACACAATGTTTCGCTTCAGATATACATGCAGTCAGAAGCCCAGAAGACAAGTCAAAAGAGGCTGCATCAGCACATATGCTTTCCTGCATTGTATTCCCATGAAATTAGTAGCTAAGCTCACATAACAAAAGGAAGAAAGTTGACTTTCAAATGAGTTGGCCTATGTCATTCAGTAGAATAACTAAATTCCAACAGTAGTGAACAAAGAATTTCAATTAGCAGCAGAAAATATGTTCCATCTAAAATTTACACATAAGTTACAGTTACAAATTTCAATTTTCCCCTTACAAGGTTGTGAGCTTCATCAAAAATCAGTATGCTATTGTGCCACTCAAAATTAAGAGATCCTCTATATTCACGATCTATGAGATAGTTGTAAGGTGCAAATAAAATATCAACAGCCTTGTGGAGTTCTCGCGCTACATAATAAGGGCACCTACAAGAAAAAAGACATTGTAAAAACTAGCAAGAAAACATAATCAACAATGTTAAAATTAGTAGTGGGGCTTTAGACCAGGACATGCATTGGAGTAAAAATAACAACCATATGAAGTATGGAAAGAGAAAACTACTGCAGAAACCTACGGTCCGTATTTTCTTCCAATATTCACCAAATCCTCTATGTCAACAGGCTCATCACCAATATGAGGATTGCTCTTCATATAATCTACAATAAAAAAGCAACATTAGTTGACACTGGATGCCCCTGAACTATTTCCAAATGAAAACTTCAAAAAAGAAATTAGAGAGATAGTTGCTCAATTCACTGGAAATAATTGAATAGTATAGTCCAGAGAACATTAGAACAGTATCTCAACTCTTCCCTATTGTTCATATCAAGCTCGTATGACCATCATGAAGTAATACTTTGTAAAAGGAAATCAAGCAAACTATCTCCGCATTACCATGATGAATATGTATAGGCATTTCTTACTTTCCTCTTGTAGATTGGATAACAATCCAATGTGATACAAAACTTTAACAGCAATTCCTAATAATTATCACACACTCTAAAGCCAGAATCAAAGTCCACATCCTCCCCTTTTACAGTCAGTCTATATAAGATAAAAGTGTACATCAACCAAGAGTTAAAAGTTTAAATTAAACGACCTATTGAATAAATGCTGACATATTCAGGGCATGGGCGGTGTATGTCAAATGACATCTATGCATAAAAGTGAACAAGTACCAGCAACACGTGAAAAATGAGTGCATGAACGCTTCTGACGCTTTCTGCAAAGGAAACGGCAGGCATTTGTCTGGGCCTTTCCTCGAAGTAAACTTACTTCTTCATGTATGCACAATTGCTCTCGAGATCCCAAAACTACCATCTTGGGCCTGTACATCCTCTAATATTCAGAATGTCAAAACCCTAAGCCAAAATATTGAGCTTATGAAAATATCAACAACATAAATGTCCACTGATACCCCTGAAGAAGCTTAAGAACATATTTTAACAACAATGATTAACAACAAGAGAAGCTCCCTTAGATGTAATAGATGACAAGAAAATGCTAGGAAATCTGCAGTATCTTCATATTTCTCTTTCTTTTGATAAAAGACAAACAAAGTTTATGCCACATTCAAAGAAATGAAAATTCAAGTGCTGTTATAGCTTCAATTTTTTTTCTTTAAGACTTAATGTTTCTAGACATGCAACATTTCATATAAATACTGATCAGGAAAAAAAAAAAAAAAACAACCAGTTAGGCAAGGAGTAAAATGCAGATAATCTAAGAATGATTCAAGTTGAAACCTCTAGTGAAAAGATTTCCTAGAAATACAGCAGTTATTTTATGCTCCAATCAAAAAGCAACTGAATTGAGGTTTAAAACAGATGGAGCTTGGGTTAATAATCAAACCAAGCTCAATGTGCGATGTAAAACTCATTTGTTAAACAAATCAAGTATCAGGAAGTTTGTCGCCAACTTGATCAAGCCATTGAACATATGGCTTAATAGAGTTTCACGATTGCTCAGTTCCAAAGCATATTATATTACCTCAAGATCCCACCTCTTATCTTATCAAACAGATTTAAGACAATAGATTCTACCACAAATATTTTTTAAAAAGAGAAGAGGAGAGAGAGAGAGAAGTAGTTATCAGCTCAAAAATATTCTCCTGGGCTCTGGCTAGAACAAGACAAAGTCTTCCAGGAGAATGGATCAGATCGGACATATCTGGTAAGCCAGCCCGAAGACATTGGTCTACAGCCTAATATTGGAAGTGGTAAGACCGAACAAGATCAGCTCAGATGCAGATGTCAAAAAAGAGCATGAACCAACATATGCTCTTCCAGTTTTTCCTTAAATTTGGAGGACAAAGACATATCAATCATCTCCACTACAGCAAACCACGCATAACACAACTGGAACAATAAGCTATTGATAAAGAAACCTAAATCATGTGTAATAAAACAATCAACCATGACCTGTAATTGCTTCTTCTCAACTCTTGAACGACTTGTCGAAGTTGGCTGTGAGTACGTGAGGTATACACTATGGTTGGATGGTTACTGGACTGAGACTCTGGTGATCCTACGTCAGATTGGCTCCCATGGAATTCACTCTTTCTTTGACTACTTCCAGTTGAAAAACCACCCAAACTTTTCCTCCAGGCCAATGTGGCACAGAGAAGACATAATGTTTTCCCAGTTCCAGTAGGACTCTCCAAAAGTGCATTACACCTCTGCAACATAAAACAAGTAGAACAAACCTTAAATAAACAAAATTCATACTACACATCACTTAATTCCTAAAAATAGAACCCAGAACAAGAATTTAAAACAACCCAACATCAATATCCAACTCAACCATGCCAAAATATAAATAACAATTACCCGAATGCCCTTCAATTGCATAACCATGTTTCAAAACAGCACCCAAAATTTTCTTATAATTTAACACATTTCTCCCCGAAAAAAAAATCAGTACTTTCAATAACCTAAAATTTAGTTTTTTATATATTTTCTTAAAAAATTGAAGAAAATCAGACATGTGATCACTGTTCCTTAAATTCAATTCCACTACTCAGAATAAAAAATAAAAAAGATCCTTGCCACTAAACAGCAATAGTAACTACAAAAATTTTAAGAATGTACCTTTTGGAGAGCTTCAATAACTTTCTCCATGTAAACTAGTTGGCAATCATAAGCCTCGAACGGAAAATCAACATCGATTCCCCGTAACTTGTAAGTGGGCATTTTCCCCTTCTTTTTCTGTTTGGATTACGAGAAAAATGATAGGGTTTACCTTTGTTAACTAGTTTGAATTGAGTTATAGTCTTATAGAACATGGTATATAAACCCTAGGGGACGAAGGAATGGGAGTTAGATTTTCCCGCCATTGCGCTCCTGATTAGTGCATAGTTTATTTCCAAAGACGCTGTCGTCTAATATGATTGTAATTTGGTTAAATTTTTCTTTAAGCCCCTGTAATTTTTGTATGTTTGTATTTTAGTCCCCTATTTTCATTTTGAATTTAAAATGCAAATCCAATATTTTACACAGTGAAATCCTTTCTATTAGATTTCACAGTCCATTACAACTTCTCTCTTTTTTACAGTTGTACACTTCTATTTCTTTTATCTTACCATCACAATATCAATATTTTAGATAAAGATTTAAATATTAGAAAAATCCGATTCATATCGTCAATACACATTTATTTTTTTACAAGGATATTAATCCGTTACTACATTGTACCTTGACTCTTTAACAATGATTGCACCCTCATATTAACCTTGCCTTCCCTTCTTGCCAATTTGAATATTAGTTTACATTTATCTTTAATGGTATCTTTTACCTCTAGCCTACTCATTTGTAGATTTTGGTTTGTCAGTCTTATTTACTTACGTAATTATTAATTTTAAAATCTGTATACACACAATTATTAACTAATTGTAAAATTTCGAGTAAATATGATTTGGATTTTTTCAAAAACAAATGTATGTCTAGTTTTTTTTATACAAATTATTTAAAACTACTCATAATTTCTCCCCAACCCTTCAATAGGGGGATAAATACATTTCAGCACGCTCGAACCCACGTACTCCTACATAAACAATAATGTCAATACCAACTGAATTAGTACTCGATCGAAACATGTCTAGCTTTTTAAATACTCCAAAGTATGCAAATAAAGTTGACATAGAATTCTCTTGCCTCACTATTAGTGGCAAATTCAAGGGGGGCTGGCCCCTAAAATAGAAATTTTCCATTTAGGCTCCTTAAAATTTTAAAATTGTAATAGTAAAATTGGACTTTGGCCTCTAAAAAAGATAAAATTTTGATTTAATCATTTAAAAATTATAAATATATAGGCTATTAAAACGATAAAATTACATTTTTACTGTTGTAAAAATATACGATTAAATTTCGACTCCTCAAAAATTTTCTTGCTTTGCCTTAGTATACATTATATCATCCACCTGTGTCCATTGGAATGTTTAATTAAGTTTGAACATTTGAATCCTTAAAGACGTAATATTGTCATGCCAAACAGCTTTTTAAAGTTGCCTTATACGAGACATACGTCGAATTACGGACATATTGAGAAAGCTTTAAATAAATAAACCATGAAATGGTAGTTTGTATTGTAGCTTCTTTATAATTTATTTAGTAGCAGTAGCATGATATTTGCTTAATATGTAGATACATTGTTATTATATTATGTGAGCACCACTAAATTTCTTTGTTCAGTGTGCAGATTTATTGTTTTCGTGTACAGGTTTTTTTATGTTTTGTGAATCGTAATAGCATGTACCTAAGAAATTAGGGGTACTATAAGACCTTTTGATTGATATGGATTGTTGATATTTACATTGAGATTTATTTGTCCATTTTGTAATCTTTGATGATGACTTTTAGTTGGGTAAGAATAAATTTTGATGTTGATTAATGGTTAAGATGTTAACAGGTATTGGTAAAAGTGAATTAGATGTTTGATAATCGAGTGTTAAGATGGTTTTACATTTATATATCTAAGTGGTTAAAATAAGATATAGAGTCTTAAAGTATGTTTTGATCATTTTGTGACTTGTGAAACTTTCATTAGTTTCTCCTGACCATGAACGTACTTTCTCGATGATGTAAAAAGAATTTAGAATAATTAGCCCATATTTTTTTTGTTATTTTCAACGTTTTAAAGTCAAAATAGTTTTAAAATAAGGGAATTCTTTTTATCATATAACTTTATCGGGTGAAATGATAATAACAATATTTTAAGTTCAGTTTTGTAAATGGAGAAAATATATATTAGAAGAGTTTTGTAGGTTTAATTCAATTCAATTTCGATTTAGTTCAATAATTAATAATTTAGATATATTTTTCAATTATATGTTAATATATAATAATTTAAGTGAGATAGATTGGGCTTATTATTTTAGATTGGGTCAAGTATATTAATAAAAAGAATCATATGATCTTAAACACGACATATATATATATATATATATATATATAAAGAGTAAATACATTTACACTACCTTTAAAAAAGTATTATTTTTTATATATGTTTTAGTATAGTGTAGTAATAAATTAACTGAACTGGTAATATTTAGTTACTTTCATGACTTATTTTAATAAAAAAAGGGAGAAAAATTCGTTTATCTTGAAAAATGACTTATTTTTTAAAAGAGTCTTGACTTATATTTTTAATTTTAAGTTTAATGTTGTACTAACTATTTTTTATTTTATGTTTATTGTAATATATATGTAATAAATAATATTTTTTCTAATGTCATTACACTAGTAACTAAACGATGCAGTAAGGTTATTAAACTATTAGTAAATTTATATTTTATTAATTTAACTTAAAAAAGTTACAAAATGGTCATTAAGTTTTTGAAAATTTTTATTTAAATCATTGGATTGTTAAAATCGTTGTTGTATGGTCTTCTCTGTTCGCACTGCTTGCATCAATAGAAAGTTCTACTTCCCCTTCTTTTTTACAAATCAATTATTTTTTCATGAAGTAACTTTGAACAGCATGAATCAAATTCTACTCATCGATGAATACTGATCTACTGTACCGATTGTCGAATTATTACTTGGAACTCGTTAGTCAAACTTTAAAAATAAACTTAATAGTTAAGTGAATTAAATAAAAACTTTCGAGTAATTCAATGACTCAAATGAAAATTTTTGAATAATTAAGTGACTATTTTGTAACCTTTTACAGTTGAGTGATTAAAAAGTAAACTTAATAATAGTTTAGTGACTTGGGTGTATTTTACCCCCTTAAAAAACCCCCACAAATGAAAACCAATAAAATAGCCCAAGGGCCGCCACACCATGAGTTTCCAATCCAACCCACCGCATTTTGGCCCTTTTTCAAGTGACCGACTGACAGCTGAAGGCGCTTTTCCTCTTTGTTTCCCTTTCAATTTCCGCTCCTTCATGTGTTCATCGATTTCTATTATTCTTTTACATTTGCCTTTGTTTATCTTCACCATACCATTGAAGTTCAATCATATTTAAAACTGGTATTTTTTTAAATTTATTTTTCCATAGCCATAATTCTTGATTTCCCATATTTTCTTTATTTTTCTGCATTTCAGAGAAGATGGTATTATAGGATGAAACGTAAATTGTTAGTTTGTGGAAATTAGGGTTTTAATTTTCATTCTGTTGCTTATTATATGCATTAATGTTTATATACTTAAGGCATTTTGTTTTTTTTTTTTCCCTGTTTTAGTTATTTCACCTGCTGCGACTTGATATGCATTGTTAGCTGTATAATGAAAACTATAATGCTGCCGGCGTTTGCTTTGAGGCGATGTATATCGACTTCGGCTTGCCTCTGCCAAAGAATCAAGCAAACAGGTTACCTTCCCTTAAGCCTTTTCTGTTGATTAATTCGTTTTTTTAATGTGTTAAATTGGTGCGAAGTTTAGGGTTTCATATAATGAAATGTATGAAAGCTAATTTGCTAATTGGTGATTTTGCTGACAGATAATGAGATAGTGCAGATGTTCCAGTTGCCAGTTCCAATGCGGGACTGGGCTTTTAACCGGAATTTTCCGAAGAAGAATCCTTATGCTCGAACATTGGACAAGAGGTTTATAAGAATTTTAAAAATATTTAAGTGGGGGCCTGATGCAGAGAAGGCATTGGAAGTGCTAAAGCTGAAGGTGGATCATCAGTTGGTTCGAGAGGTTTTGATGATAGATGTAGAGATTAATGTTAAGATCCAGTTCTTCAAGTGGGCTGGGAAAAGAAGGAATTTCGAACATGATTCTACGACATACTTGGCTTTGATTCATTGTTTAGATGAAGCGGGACTTGTTGGTGAAATGTGGAAAACTATCCAAGACATGGTCCGGAGTACGTGTGTTGTTGGTCCTGCTGAATTATCCGAAATTGTGAGAATCTTAGGCAAGGCTAAAATGGTGAACAAGGCTCTCTCCATCTTTTATCAGATTAAAAGCCGTAAGTGCAAGCCAACAGCTAGTACTTATAATGCTATAATCTTGATGTTGATGCAAGAAGGACACCATGAAAAAGTTCACGAACTCTATAATGAGATGTGTAATGAGGGTAACTGTTTACCAGACACAATAACATACACTGCACTTATGTCCACTTTCAGTAAGTTAGGCCGTCATGATTCTGCCATTAGATTGTTTGAGGAAATGAAGGAGAATGGGTTGCAACCTACGCCAAAGATTTATACAACCTTGATTGAAATCTATTTTAAGCTAGGTAGGACTGAGTCAGCTTTAGGTCTAGTCCAAGAGATGACAGGGAACGGCTGTAGCCCAACTGTTTTTACTTACACAGAGTTGATAAAGGGGCTTGGAAAAGCTGGAAGGGTTGAAGATGCCTATGGCATATTCATGAACATGTTAAAAGAAGGTGGTAAGCCTGATGTTGTGCTTATTAACAATATGATTAACATTTTGGGCAAAGTGGGTCGATTGGAAGATGCTCTTAAGCTTTTCAATGATATGAAGTCTTGGCAATGTGCACCTAATGTTGTAACATATAACACTATAATTAAAGCTTTATTTGACAACAAAGCCCCAATATCCGAGACATCATCGTGGTTTGAGAAGATGAAGGCCGATGGTGTTGTTCCCAGTTCATTTACTTATTCAATTCTTATTGATGGTTTCTGCAAGGCAAACAGAGTTGAGAAAGCTTTGTTATTCCTTGAAGAGATGGATGAAAAAGGCTTTCCTCCTTGTCCGGCTGCATATTGTAGCCTGATCAATAGTCTAGGGAAGGCAAAACGATATGAAGCAGCAAGTGAGCTATTTCAGGAATTGAAAGAGAATTGTGGGCATTCAAGTGCTCGGGTTTATGCTGTGATGATAAAACTTTTTGGGAAGTGCGGCCATCTGAGTAAGGCTGTTGATCTATTCAATGAGATGAAGAAACTGGGATGCAACCCTGATGTTTATACTTACAATGCACTGATGTCAGGGATGATAAGAGCAGGCATGATAGATGAAGCTCATTCCTTGCTGAGAACTATGGAAGAAAATGGTTGCACCCCAGACTTGAATTCTCACAATATCATTCTAAATGGCTTAGCTAGGACAGGTGGCCCAAAGCGGGCAATTGAAATGCTTACAAAGATGAAGAATTTAAAGATTAAACCAGACGCGGTATCTTACAATACGGTTCTTGGTTGTCTCAGCCGAGCTGGTATGTTTGAAGAGGCTGCAAAGTTAATGAAAGAGATGAAAGCAAGTGGGTTTGAATATGATCTCATCACCTACTCATCAATACTTGAGGCAGTTGGCAAGGTTGATGAAGATAATAATCTTACTGCTTTCTGATGGAGTCCTTATCATTAGGTATGATAATGGCATCTTTCATACTTCTCCCCTACCTTTTTTGGGTTTTCTTTTTTTGCTTTCATAGTAGACTGTTTATTGGACCTTTTTGAAGACATGCCAATTAAAGAATGCTTTTTGAAGCATTGATATATGATATTCTTATTACCCATATTTTTTCGATACCTTATATGGTATAGATGATCATTTTGATGTTAACTCTGCTGCCTCTCGCTTATTTGATAATTCCATCCTTGGGTTACTGCATTGGTAGATCATTTTGTTCTAAACTGACTTGGTTAAGTGTACAATTGTCAAGCTTAAGTTTTGGGGATATCACAAGAAACTACAGAAGAAGCTGGCATCTGGATAACCTAGGGATGTTCAATCCGTTATATGTACAGATAGAAGACTAATGGAGTAGGCAAACTCTTCAAACTAACTGTAGTTCTCAAATGAAGTAAAACACTTAACAAGTTTGCCAAAATATCTCAAATATAAATTATTACAAGCTGACATTTAGTGTGACATTTGCTTTAGTAGCTGAGCTAAGAACATGTTACTAACTGAAGATTTGCCTGACAAGGATATAATGGGTGCTGTTCCGTACCTGCACAAACTGTTGATGCTTTTATAGGTTACTTTAGATCAACTACTTGGTATTTTGGCATTTGGTGTGCTCTTGATAACATGTGGTAATTGTGGACACAGAATCATCCATTTGTTGGTGATGAAGGTTCATTCCACTTTCCTGCGTAGCTGTCTTCCTGGTTAATGCTTGTAGCGAGGTATAGTTTTATAATTCTTATGGGAAAACGTTTCTGAGCCTTTTCTGTTTTGGTTCATGGATTTTTATACTTGTTTCTTTTTCTTTTGCAGGTTGAGGGTCCCTAGAAATTGAAGAAAACAAAATTCCAGTGGCAGAGTTACCTTCATACATGCAAAGATGATGTAGAGTCGAAAGCAATATGGACAAAACCAACACTTGATGAATGGAAAATTGCTGTTGAGGCCTATGGTAAAATGCTGTCAGCTAATTTGCTGAAACACCAACACTTTTTTTTCCCCTCATGTATAGTGTTCTTTAAACTACTTATTGCTTTGTGCCTTCAGCTATTAAGTGGCAAATACGTCTCCGGGCGAGGAAGAGTTTACTACTAAGCTTCTGAACGTCTCTGGTCTAAATCCAAGTACAAACTGAAATGACATCTGCCATGATACTTGTAGTAACATAATATATCGGCTGACAAACAAAAAGAATGGCCTTTTTGCTCTCTTCTATGTCTCTATTCCCAGGTCTCACCCCATCGTCGGTCTTTCCCCATTGTCGGAAAATGAACTCACAGGTCATAAATGGGTATGTATGGAAGTTGAAGTTTTGGCAGGCAGCAGGAGAACAGCAGCAGGTTCAACTTCCAGTTCTTTTGTTGCTTAAGGTTGGAGCACTTGATTGATTACAATATCACAGAGAACAATAGTATTAAAGAAGATCAAAGGAAATTAAAAAAATGATTTCATATACTCCTTTTGGTAATTTTATCATTTTATTACTGAAAGCTGATGTTTCAAAAGGTGGATATTATGTTTTGATTATTTCTTTTTATTACGCATTACGCATGCTAATAAAGAGCTAGAGCTTAAAACTACATGGGGTTGCACCAAGTATAAATTGATATTATCCAGTCTTATGTACTACTAAACCAAACAGCTTATTAGTCCTGGACGAACCGGTTTAGTTCAGTTCATTTTTGTCATAGGGTTGCACTCTATAATGGATTATAATTTAGAACAATAAATCAAATCATGTACATACTTACCCTCCCAATCAACACCTGACTAAAGGTTTCTGCTTTTTTCTTGTTACATGTAAAACACCAAAAGGCAAGATCCTGGAAATGGTTTGTAGCAAAAAACCGAATAACCGGCAATTTATATGCAGTTCAATCAGCTAGATCACTGCATTACATCTTTAAGTTCACACTTCACCTGCAAAAATGATGCTAATAATAGCAGAGTCCATGTTTTCAAGCTCAATCCATGGAGACCGTGATTGGTAGAGGTAAAAGAGGGCCTTAGGTTATGCAAATGATAATGGGAGTAATGATCTTTCTAAGTCCGGTAAAAATTTATACTCAATCGATGCAGCATATTTAATGCTATTGTTGGAGATCGGCAAAAGGCTCCAATATATTATACAACAACATTCAGCAGTCGACATTGAATCAGCAATAAGAAATAAAACTGTATTTTGCATACATTACCCGCTTGCCTTCTCATTCTCGTCATCATCAGCCTGCTGCTGTATTTTTGCAATTTCGGCCTGCGCTCGTTCCATGATGTGTTGCTTCTGCATTTCCAACTCCCTGTGAAAATCCATTCTCATCTTCTCTAACTCCAACATCTGCTGCCTTTTACTATCCTCAATCTTTTCGTATGTATCGCTGAACTTTTGGATCAAATCAGCAAGCAATCTGAAAGAAGAACCCTCGTCATATTGCCTCCCGAATCTTCTCTTTTTTGGTGGGAGTCCATCTGAGACATCCTCTTCACTGTCAGCAGATTCTGAATCTGCTGGACTATCCCTCATTTCATCTAAACCATTTGCACGGTTCAAATAAACTCTGGGGTTCATGAATACATACTCACCTGAGTCCAAACCACAAGAGAGCCCACCCTGCTGTGGAGGAGTCGACATTAACATATCCATCTTCTTGAAATACACCCATTTGCTAGAAGTACCACCAGTCTCTGCCAGCATAGCTTTCTCCTTCTTATACTTCTTCTTCAACGTATCTAATCGATTACGACACTGGGTGTCGGTCCTTTCAATCTTTGAAACCTCCGAAACCTTCTCTGCAACTTCTTGCCATTCCTCAGACCGAAGACTCTTTCTCCCACGTTGAAGAAAAAGGTCACCCCATGCATCTAGCAAAACAAATGTCTCACGCTCAGTCCAATCCGTAAGAGAATTTCTCCCACCGAATGAGGGCTTTGGCACTGAAGGAGCTGAAGCTGCTGGTGCTGGAACTCGAGGAGCAAACTCATAACTCGACAACAAACTCTTCAATTTCCTCTTCTTGGGGTGCCTCTCCATGTCAACATCATCGTTCTTTCCATCATAACCTTTCTGTTTATCACCGTTTTCATCATAATCATCCTCATCCCCATCTTCATCATCATCAAGCTCGTCATTGTCATCATCATCAACATCATCCATATCTTTTCCTACATACCGAACACCATTATTTCGGTTACGATTTTCCTCCTCTTCCAAATCATCATCATTTTCTTCTTCCTCCTCATCTTCATCGTCAACATATATTGATTCCCGGTCGGTCTCACATACGGATTATTTCTTACAGAAAGCTTTTGATGATTCGAAGAACCGTAACCTGGCTGGTGACCAACACCATATGGATTTGAAGGGTGTCTAGCATTATCCTCAATGTTATCCATTAAAACCAAAAATTCAGCGCCAAAATAAGAAATACCTCAAAAAGTATCCTTCAAATTCCAAGCTAAGCTCAAAAATAGAATTTTAAATAAACAAATTTACAAAGAAAAATGCTTCCACTACACCTTAATAGCTCCAATCTCAGAATTTCCTCTTCTCCATCTTATCAAACTTCAATACAAAAAAAGAAAAAAAAAAAAAAAGAACCAATTATTGATTCATTTATAAAAAAAATGGAAGAAACGTAGAATCAAGCTAAGTCCTTCATTATTCAATAACAAAAACCCATTCAAAAAAACTCAAGAACTAAACTTTTTAAACCCTAAATCAGGGAATTCTCAATCTTTCAACACCCAAACATAAAACCAGTCTACGTTCATTGCCCAGCTAAAAATAAAATGAAAAACCACTCAATTTCAAGTTTTTTTTTTGGGTGATCAGTGATTTTATCCTTTCCAGGAAATCAAATTCCAATTAATATCATCATCCTTAAAATAAATAAAACCCCTAATCCTTAATCAATCAGAGCCCAATTTCGAAAACAACAAAAACCCATCAAAACTTACCAGCAAAATAAAAGCTCAGAATTCTCTTTAACATCAAATGCCTGTTGGTGTTCTAAGAATCCTCAACCACAACATTGTGAAGTTCCAATTTTTGTTTTATTGAAAGAAAAGTAAACACGGAATGAGGAGCAATTGTGACGGTGGACAAAGTAAAAAGATTATATAAAATTATATTACAAAAGGGTTAAAGTACCTGGGAGGTCCCTGTTATTATAGGTATTAGATCAAATTAGTCCACTAATTATTAAATGGATCAACTTCGTCCTTATACTATTAAAAAGCATCAAATAAGTCCAAAATGTAACCGAATTAACATATATTCTATAAAAAATATCTTGAACATTATTTTTTTCAATTGCAGTTCAATTCAAAGAAAATGAAACGAGGATTGCTGATCATTTCTCCTTCAATCCTTTGAAAGCCAATCAACAGGCTTGTAGAACAATTAAAGACATAGCTTGAGGATCATTTGTTGATTGAGAAATATACCATGGGGAACCAAGTAGGAAAACGTCAACATTAGACTATGCACAGGCTATCTTAAATAGATGTCCTAATCGTCTTGTCCAATAAGATGTTCGAAAAAAGAATGGAACAAAATATTCCAACATACAATCCAAAGAAATGTTCGAATAAAGAATGTAATACGAGTGTTCTAGCTAGTTCAGATCTCATCAATCTCTTCATTTAACATCTTAACAAAATTCATCGGCAAATAATTGATATAGATTAATATAGTTCCCCCTTTCACCATACATTTCAAACAATAGCATCAACAACTCATTTTTTACCAATATCTCCCCCTTTTTCGGCATAAATGCCAAAGAGCCTCCTAATCACCAACAAGTTAACTTCAAAACAAGATGGCTCCCTCTAAGAAAATGCATTATCAAGCATCATACTCAAATCTTGAAGAATTCATAAAGCATGATCAATCAACCAACAAAATGTCAAGTTTGAAACAGAGTCATACAATGCAGCATCAAGAGTAAAAAAACAAGAAGCTAAACCAGCAACTTAAGCAACAAAACAAGCAAGACACACCCTTATCTCCCCTTTATTTATGCTCAGCTTGTTCGTTTGCCTCAAAAATTTTCAAACGAACAAAGTGCTATATCTTCAACAATAGGGATTATAAATCATGGAATAAGTACCTTTTCCACAAAATCTAGATGAAGTTTGTCTATCGTTCAATAGATCTTCAATTTGGTTTCAATGAGATGCAATGCCATGCTTCACTTGAGCATCAATAATTTGTTGATCTTTATAATTCAATTGTGGCTGATCTTTTCTCACCGAAATTTGCCTCTATCACATTCTACCCGGCACACTTGATATTGGAACAAGTTTTGCAACAAACCTAAACTTCTTTCAATCTCGCATTTAGGGGTGTGCATTTTATCGATTTGATCGATTCAGTTTTTTATACAAAAATTGAATAAACCAAACCGATTTAGGGAGCAAAATCGAATAAATTGAACTGAAAATCTTCAATTCGATTCAATTATTTGATTTTTTATTTTTTATTATCGTTTGAAATCCGATAATATTATTGGAACTAATTAAATTGAGGTTTATTCTCAAATCTCAAAGTGAAGCAAAAATAATAGGTGAATTACAAGCTAGCATTGTCACTCTTCCATTTCATATTCAAAGCAAATCCTTAAGCACTTGGGCAGAAAACTAGTTAATTATTGTTTGTACATTTTTTTGGTCATGAATCGAGTTTAGAGGTACTCTTGGAGGTAGGTGAAATGGGTTCAGATACTCTTTAAGTTCCTGCAAGATAAAAGTGTGTTAGAGGCTGTCGAAGCTTGTACTTCAAGACTTCCTCTATTAATGCTTAAGTCAATATACGTGTTTGGTAATGAAGAAAGGTTAGTGAAATAAGCTTAGTAAAGAAGATGAATCATGAAGGAGAAAGGAGAGAGCTCTCCCTTGAAGGTCCTAAGGGAGTATTGGAATCATATTCTTCTCTTCTTATTTCAAAGGAAGCTTGAGAATTTTTTTGTTTGTTTGTTATTCGTATACCTTGCACTTGCTTAAGGCTTTCAACCTTGTATGTGGTTTTTATAACCTTGAGGCCTGGTAGCATTTCTATGGCCTGACATTAGTGTACCCTTAAAGGATTTTTGTTGAATCCAGTAAAGGATATAACATTACAATATTCATTCAATATGTCATTATTATAAACCAATATTCCATTGAATACAAAACTAAAGACCTTAATGGATGATTATTCATGTGGACATTGAGTTTCAAGAAGAACAGATGAGTGAGAGCAGATTCCCTTAAGCAATCTTACTCATAATGCTTCAAGACTGTTGGTCAATTTCTCAATCAAATATACACAATTATATTAATCATTATGTTAACATTTTGTTATACATTCATAAAGAAAGTAAATTATAGTGTGTAATATAAATTTTATTTTACTCTTTTTAAAAAAAACAAAGTTTAGAACTACTCATAATCCCTCATCAACTCTTAAAAGGGAGGATAATGTGCTTCAGCGCACTCGAACCCTTGACAATAATATTGACGCTAATCAAACTAAGACTCAATCGATTTATTTTATTTTTTTAGTGTTAAGTAATTTTGTGTTTACATGTTTTAATTATTCAAGGTACATTCTATACTCTTTTTAACATTGGAATTAGAGGTGTGCATGGGTCGGGTCGGGCTGGGTTTGGGCCGGATTTAACTAAAAATTTAGGCCCATTTACTAGGTCTGAGCCCAGCCCAAAAAATGGGCCTAAAATATTTGCCCAAGCCCGACCCGGCCCGCCCATATTAATTTTATATTATTATTATAATTTTAATATATATAATACATCAAAATACTAAAACATCAAATAAATATTCCCAACAAATTAAAATAAAATTTAAAAATATGTATACTTAAATAGCACTAAGATAGATGCAACTTAATAAGCAAATGCCTCTAAAATAATAACAAAATTAACAAATGTCTTTAAAATAATAACAAAATTAACAATAAAATAAGTTTTATACAATATCCAAACAATAACAACAAAATAGTAGCAACATAATAGTAAATATTAGCAAAATAGAGAGAAAACAATAAGAAATTAGTATTAAAAAATAAAAAAATAGAATTTTTTTTTGTCTTTAGTAAATTCGGGCCAGGCTTGGACAAAAAATGTCTTACCAAGGCCCGTCTGTTTAAAAACGGGCCTTATTTTTTATCCAAGCTCATATTTCTGCCTACATTTTGGGCCGGACCTTTAGACCGGGCCGAGTGGCCCGACCCATAAACAGGTCTAATTGGAACTTTACTCATATTAATTTGACATTTAAAGACAAATTTTCAGTTGATTATAATAAATTCATACTCATGTTGATTATAGTTAGATTAAAGAAAAATAATTTGCTTGTTCGAAGCTAAGGGGGAAACTAACTTAGTGGTGAAATTTGAATAATAAATTTTTAGAGAGTAAAAATAGAAATTTTTTATTATATATATTTTTAATTTTATAAATTTTAAGTGACTAAAGAAGCAAATTACCATGTTGTGGAGGTCAAGACCGCTGTCTACCCCTTTGCCTCCGTCCTTGCTACTTGATGTAGGTTACTTTGACACTTTTTTTTCGATATTATACCTAGAATTTACCCATAACTCATCTCAACACTTAAATAGGAGAAAAAAATTATTTCAATGCGCTCAAACTCACGTTCTTTTACATTGGGAACAATATCGATACCGATCAAATTAAGATTTAATCAATAAATTGTGAGACATATTTTTAATATCAATAAATTGTTTTATATTTTTTAATATATTTTATAATCAAAATTAAATTAAAAATACATTTTATAAGTCTTTCATTAGAACTTCATATTTTTATGCCTTAAGGCATTCTTTAGAATTTTATCTTCACCCCTAAAAATAAGTATGTTCATATCGCGTACAATCATATGCAACATCGATATCAACTTGGGGCACACTCACTTTTCCTATTTGGTATTCAAAACGAATAATTTGAATTAATTTAACATAAAAATTTAAAATTATTTAAATACGTTTATTTCAATTTGCTTTAAACTCGAAAAACACATTAAAAGTACTTTAACCAATTCAAATTCAAAATAACTTATACGCAATAATTTGAATCCATACAAACCTTTCACTTGATACCTTTAAATATACATGAAACAATAACCTTTCATTTATGATATATGGGGTTTTTATTTACTTAATTTTAGGATCTTTGAATTAATTGTGTATCCTTATTTTACGAAAAACCCGATTTCTAAGTTTATAAATTAAGTAGAGAAAATCATAGAAAAAGATAAATTTAGTGAACAGAGAAAGGGAAGAAAATGGTGTCCGTTATTACAAATCGCGAAAGCAAAGTTGTTCTAGTAATTGTTTTAATGACAACAATGTTAGCCAGCAGCATTGAAGCAGTAAAATTCAAATGCATTCTGAAATGTAATTTTTGGAAATGTGCACTTGTATTGGGAGATAAAAAACTACCCTGTGTGTTTAGTTGCTATGATCGATGTGGTCACAAAGTACCACCCAAACCTCCACAACTCTGACTTCGCCGGTATGTTCAATAAATTTTAAAAAAATTAAAATTATTAAATTAATACCTCAATAAAAGTTTTAATCTTAATAAATTATTATTTATTATATATATATATATATATATATATATATGCATGTCACTCAAGTTTGAGCAATTGGAAAAAAATTGTGACAATTTTAAATCTAGAATTTATTTTTTATATTGATATTAATATTTTTATAAGAAAAAATATTTAATATAGCTTTTAGGTTTCACACTAGGTTTAAGAAAAAGTTAGACATTCATACCATTAATAATTTTTTTTAATTTCGATTGTGGAATTAAAAAATCTCATTACTATTTTTTTGCTAGGAATTTACTGCTGTTGTATTAAAGACCAATTTTTTTGTAATTAAATTTATGTAAGAATATGTTTCTATTATTCAAAATAAATTCAAGCTTGGTCTTAGACTTGTCCATGAGCTAGCTTAGGCCAACATATCTCGGTTGTTTAAAAATTTTCATATTTGAGCTTAAATCGAGTTTGATTCGCCAACCCTTTTTATTCTTTAAATTAGAATAAAATATTAAAAAGTAGTATAGTATTTATTTAAATTTATAATTAAGTTTCAATTAAAATATTTTCTTATTATTCTATTTTAGTTCGATCAGTGAATAGGTCTACCTGATTTGCTCGACAAGTAATTAATAATTTATTTATCCAAATAAATAAATAAATATAGTTATAATAGTCTCTATCATTTCTGTCTTGACTTGAATAAAGTAATGATTAAAACTCTTATCAGACCCTTGTTTGGAGAATTGTTTTTCAACCTCTCCATCAAACTTTTGTTGTAAATAAATGTACGAAAGTTCTTATATTTATCAATCAAATGAATGATAAATACGCAATTATGTTATCCCTTTTAAAGGAATATTTTTAGTTTCTTTTTTAATTTTATATATTTTTATTTAAATTTGCGTTAAAAAATAATCAGTATAAAATATCGTACAAATTTTATACATCGAAGTGTTATTCTCTAAATCTACTCTTCAAACTATTAGTACATAAGTTAGTCACATAAGAATGACAAAATATTCAAATGTGAAATTCTTTCTTTCTCTCTCTTCAAGTCCGCATATCAATAAGTATAAATAGCGAACATCAATCAATAGTTTATTCGATTCCTACTATAAGAATCTCTTCAAATAATATTTTCATCTCTGAAATATTCATTAAACCTTAACTTAAACTCCTATATTTGATCGATACAATCTTCTTATCCTTCGTGAATCAAACTTCATATTATCTTTGTGAAATATAAAACTTTCGATCCCTGTTTGTCTGAGTATGCCTAAATGTTTTTTAGGCATATAAAATCATTAATCTAAAAGTAAAATAACAATGTTAAAAATTGCCAACTAATACAATGTTGTGGGTTGGTTGTGGTTGCCTCTTCTAATATAAGTCCAGCAACAATCTCCCCATAAACTCGATGTTAGGGGTGAGTAAAATTCAATTCGATTTGAAAAAAATCGAAAAAGATGTTGAATTTCGAGTTAATAGAATCAAGTTCGAGTCAAGTTGAATTTTGCAATTCAAATAACTCGAATAATTCGAATGATTCGAATAACATATTGGTGTAAATACTATTTTAGTCCCTGTCAACTTTGAAAATAAGCAAATTGGTCTCTCTCTCAACAAAAGTTTTAAAATAATTTTCAAAAATTCAAGATAATTTTTACAATTCAAAATATTTATAAAAATTTCAAAATTTATATTTAAAAAATATAAAAAATTCTAAAACATATGTAAAAAAGGTTAAAAATTTAAAATTTAAATTTTGGGACCTAATTAATTATTCAAATTTATCATACTCAAGTATCTCATTTTTTATTATTATTTTGTTTTTTTTTCAAATTTATATATTCTAATATCGAATTAATTATATTGTAATAATATTTTTATTTGACATGTTTAATTTTTTAATTTTAACTCGAACAATTTCACCCGATTCGACTCGAATTTCATTTCACTCGACTCGATTCGAATAAAATTCAAATTGAGTTAGAATGATAAAATAGGACTTATGCACTCGATTTGATTGAACCTCATCCCTACAATGCGAAGACAATTTTTCTTTTTAGCAATTTTGACGAAATAATCAGAAAAAAAACTATCTTGAAAAAAGATCAATAATAAAACAATTAAGTCTCCATTATAGCAAACAATTTTAAACAAAAAATAAAATAACTCCAAAAGTTTTCCTCCCTAAAATAAACAGCAAATCATAAACAACTTACTCCCCATCTTTGTGGTGGTGCAACAAAGGGGCAAAGTATCATTAACATCGCTTCCAATTTGAATAATTCGATTATTGGACTCTATTTAAATAAATCGACTCAATTACATTAAACAAATCAAAATTCTTTTATTAATTCGATTATTTGACTCAATTTAAATAATTCAATCGATTTGATTTTAATTTTAACCAGATAAACCAATTTTAATTTTTTAATTAATAAATAGTTTTATACTCAATCCAATATCATTTTACTTAATCCAATGCATAATATAAACCTCGCCCAAATACCCAATCCCAAATAAATTATAAACTAAGTTCAACCTAATTATAAAGAGATAAATCTCAAAATTATACATAAATTTTGATTTAATGTGTAATTGTATACATAAATTTTAATTTAATGCAATTATATACGTAAAACTCTAATTGTGATTCAAATATATACTTTAAACTTTAATTTTGATTTAATCATACATATTTATAGAAATAAAAATTCATCAATTTATTTTTATTTTGGATAAATATAATTATTTATATATGCAATATATAAATATAAAATGATGTTATACGAATAACTGTGTTAATAAAGAATTAGATCAATTCAAAATTCCATGTATAAAATTCACAAAATCAAAATTCATATATACAAGTGCACATTAAATCATAATTCATGTATAGTTTTGGTATTTACCCCATTTATAAACGATAGTTCAAATTTCAGACCAACCTAAGCTTGAACAAGCATAAATTGTGTTAATATCATACTTAAGTCCAACCCGGTCACATATATCAATCTCCATAAAAATTTTGGTTAAGAATCAATGTACCAATATCTACTTTGCATTCAGTACCTATTTTTATGTAGAAGCACAACTAATACTTTTCCAACAGTTGCCTCATGAGCATGGGGCAAAATAGTAATTTTAAAAAATTATTAAAGTTTATAAAATTCATAAGAGTAGTAATTTGGACGGAATTCATAATTAAACCTTTAATAAATAATAAATAGAGCAGAGTAAGAACCACCAAATATCCAACTTTAGATGGAAATGTTCCAACAAAATTCAAGACAGTCATGTTTACACATAACATGGTAAAAAAGAACAATAGCAACCAAAATAATTTTTGTATGAACATGTGAGGTTAGCCTCAAGAAACAATCTTTTTTAGTATATAGCATTCCAAGTTTCTTTTTTGATGATAGCCTAACTATATATTTGTATCTCTTGCATGGGGGACTCGTGACAACTCGACTTGACTCGACTCAAACTTAAATGCAAGAACCAGTAGAACAAAGCAAAACATTGAAGACATTACCGATCATTCGTCCATTGACGATTGTCTTGCCTGCACTGTTAATGCGAATCTTGGGCTAATGGTGAACCACTGCTGCTCTCACCAATTTCGGTTTTACATAGGGGACAAGACGCATTGATTTTTAACCATTTATCTACACACTCCACATGGAAGACATGGAGACACGGCAGCTCCCTCAGCTCGTCATCATCTGCAAATTTAGCCAAGCAAATACAACAAACCTGGCAACATATTGAGTTAGTAAGCTGTAATAGTATTATCCCGGAGTGGCAAAAATCATTAACGATACCACAAGTCAAGTGGAACAAACTGATAGCTCAATTCAGCAAATACATAATATTGAATTACTTTGTACAGGGGTGTAAATGAGAAATCTATATTCACAAACTACTCGGATTCAACTAAAGAAATAACAAACAACTCAAAGTCAGCTTGATTATTTTTTAGTCGAGCTTGAGCTAAAGTAGCTTGAATTATCAAGTGAGATAAAATCAAGTATCTAATACTTGAATCAAATAGTTCACAAAGCATAATCAGGGGGCTTTTATTTTTCAATATATATATTTTATTTTTATTAAGTATTGAAAAATCTCAATTTGAACTTGAACTTTGAGTTCGAATACAAATTGTGTAGTTAGAAGTGGATCATAAAATTCAAGCTTATTTTCTACTAGGTATACTAGCTTTATCGAGCCTAATCAAACAAGTTCAAACGATTTGATTTTTATTCGAACAAGCTCAAGCTTTAAAAGTAGAACACAATTAGTCGAATTGAGCTAGAAGCCCTGAGTTTTAATTCAAGGTCAAACTGAGCTTCCTACATCTTGAGCTTGAGTGCTTGACTTAGCTTGATTATACCCTTAATGCCGTACATAGTTAAATTTGTACAGTTTCACCCAGTTTGATCCTAGTAGCAAGTATCCAGGTGCAAGTAAAGTTAACGTGAAGAGAGATCAATAAACTGTCAGTAAATTGCAAGTATCGAACTTACTGCATCTTCCCCGGATATAACACGTTCCTTTGCCGTCCCTGCAGCCAGGACCCCACCTTCACTAGCTGAAATTTCCTGATCGTTTACATTTCCGGTTTTCTTGGATTTAAATTTGAATGTTGGCAATGCATTTATAATTTCCCTGGAGGCTCCTCTAGTTGGTGAAAAATCCTCTTGGATACCAAGGATAGAAACTATGCAGGGCAAGCAGCAACAAATTGTTGCACATAGTATGAATGGCATGGCATATCCAATACAGCTAAAAGTAAGGAACACTATACATAACCTGCAATGGAATCAATAAACAGTTTA
Source organism: Gossypium turneri (assembly GCA_008044935.1). Lineage (NCBI taxonomy): Eukaryota > Viridiplantae > Streptophyta > Magnoliopsida > Malvales > Malvaceae > Gossypium > Gossypium turneri. The sequence continues at coordinate 2,116,258 of CP032576.1, forward strand.
TAAACCCTAAAAAAATTGCAAGTCTTGAGTCAAAAAGAGAAAGCAATAGATATTTTTAGTCCGCATTGTACCTGTACAATTTAGGAGCATCAGATGGAGATGAGTGACCTCCAAATATCCAGACATTGCCAACGACAAACCACACTGCGAAAAAACAATCTAGGGCCATCTTGAAATGGTCTACTAATCCATTGAGCCTGCATATTAGAAGCCAATTCTTCACTCGGTGACATCTAACTGATAATATAGAGAATATATAGAAACTTTTGAGATACATATTTACCATTTGAGCATGAATCTATAACAATTGAAGAACACAGATGGGACTGTTGTCACCAAAATAGATGATAAAAGACTACTAATATCTCAATTTTGTATTTATCTGTGTAGATCAACAAGATTTACTAGGCTCGTTTTGCTTACTCCAGCTAATTTTCAATAATCATCCAAAACATATCCTTGGTTTATCACACAAGAAATGACAATTAGGAGGATTTCTAAACAAAAACTTAGTGAACTTTGCGGGAGATCTAAAATAATGGGCAGAATATATACCAATTTCCATTACCACTGCCACTATTGTAACAAAAGCCAATACTTCCTCCGGCACCATTCATAACTAACACTTAAAAACAAAGATGTTAATGGTAACACCATTGAATTTTGCATTATTGGCATAAACATACAACTGAATCATCATCCTCTTCTTCACCCTATTCCCACACTATCACTGCTGCATAAGCACCATCATTTCATTCAGATACCACCAACATCATAGAAGTCTTGCAAATCAATTCCCACTAAGCGAGAACATAGATAAAGACGACTGTGTTACTTGGACTCAAGAGTGAGTGTTGAATAAGAGTATGTGTCCTAAACGGGTATGGCTAGAATTTTCTAAGTTTTTCCACATATTTGAAGGATCATTGGAAGTCATATTCCCACCATTCATGTATCGGATACAGGTTTCGGATATGGATACTTCATGAGAAATAAAGAGTTGAGAAGAAATCAACCAAAAAATATGGAGGAGCCGTAACAATTTTTCTTTTCATGCTCTTAGAAAGATTTATTCAATATGTACTAATAATTACTCTATTAATCATTGATGACATGTTCAAGGAAGTTCATGATGCAAAGTATTTCCCAATCCACTATTTCCATCTTTATGGTATAAAAAGAAAGAGCAATATGGAGTTTTATTTACCCAAAAGTAGACATAAAACGGCAACCGAATAACAAATGCAAGCGCACCTTGTACTTAAGGTTCCTGCAATCCGAGTGTTCCTTGTAGCGGATTCAATGATGCGATTATTATCCTCATCTGAAGCTTGAGTAACTGCAATAGCTGTATAAGGTGTAGTCTCACTGGGATTGCCATTAGAAGAACCTTGATGTGAGTGTGTCAAATCTTGGTCGTTACCCACGTTGCGGTTAAGAAAACGCCAATAAAGAATAGGAAGTGTAGCAATACAACCAGATGCATAACCAACAATCCATGCAAACAATGGAGTTTGAGGCTTTTCGTTTCTTGCCAATGCCAGCACCACAATAGATGCTATAATCTGACTCACAGTGACAACTAACTCAACAGAAATCCATAATCCAGAATTTAAAGGGCTCCTACGACGTCGACCATATCCATCACTTCTCCTCAAGAATGATGAACTCCTAGAGTGCAATCTATTTGAGAAAGGAGTTGGATTAGTGGCAGCTTGTGTGCTGCCTGAAGGTCTATCTTCACTCTCTGTTAAGTTCACTCCAGAAGGTCGCTCATCTCGGGACGAGCTTGATGAAGTATCATCGTCATGCCTTGTGATGTTAATAATGTGGTCTCGATCACTATGGCTTTCAACTCGTTCCATTAACAAAGGGAAATGGTCAGTTTGCTGATTGCATTCTTCTAGAGAAGAACTGTCCATCTAAGTCCGTCGACCAAATTAGAAAGTACGAAAGCATAGGTCACTTGTTGACTTTCTGGATATATACTGCTTTCCTCCCCCAAACTTATAAATCTGTGCCAAGTAGGCTAAATCACCTAGCGCTGCCTGTATTCCCACTTTACATAAAAGCTGCCATGAAATTGAGCATAGAATAAATTATCAAACTAATCATATAATAACGCATATCTTAAAATTCTGGAGTGACTATAAGCATGTATGCACGTAGTGATAACATGGTCATGAGGCATCACATTACTGAGAAGCAAAATTGAGCAACTGATCAGGTCACCAAAACGATGCACCAACAACAAAGCAACTACAGGCTACAGCATAAACAGAACTGCATTTACACCAACCCCTAAGGAACATTGTGCTCTTAAAGTAAGGTCTCCGCCTCAAGTCCAGAGAATGGAGAAAATTGGCGCCAAAAAGAACTTTTTACGTTCAAGGTCCGATCCGACTTGACTTCGAAAATGGTAAAATACAAGAAGGTCTGAAGAGAAGATCTGACATTTCCACACCAAATTCATAAAAAAAAAAAAATCATAAATGAAAACCCAAACAAAAAGTTCAAGTTTTCAAAAGGTCATATTGAAGTAAAGCAATCATCAGATTCCCAGTCATAATTTTCATAACCCAAAGCAATATATTCACAATAACATGACTTCAACTCAAATACAAATAAAAGTTCAAATATTTTAAATAGTTAAGCTATTCTTTTAAGGAAACTGAAATTAACCCAGTAATTAACTAAAAGAAAGAATTAATTTGGATAAATTAATAGTAAGTAAAGACCTAAATGATTAAAAAAAGAATTATTGGAAAAGATCGGAACATACCTGAGATTTTGAATAATCTGATCGTATATGAAAAAACGAAAAAGCCTCAATCAAATAACTGATAATGCTCTTGAAAACCCACTTCTTTTTTCTGGACTTTTATTTAATTTTCTCGAGAAAATATAGCCTCAGCTGTTCTGCTCCATTGTTTACTCAAAACAAAGAGCTCTTTGAAAATAAAAATAAATAAATTATTATATGTTTTTGGCTTTTGTTCGGTAAGAATGACGAACAGGGAGATACAAAAATTTAGAAATTTCGAGAACCGTTTGATTGAGAGTTACCATCATCAATCTAACGGTTTAAGTTTAACCTTGTGTTTTTTTTATAGTATTTTGATTTTGTAAAAAATTACAGCTATTTTTTAGTATTTTGATTTTTAAAAATTATAAAAAGTAATCAAACTCAATTTTATCTAAATCATCTATTTTTTAAAATTTTATTTATATACTCAATAAGTTATTTTTTAATAATTTATATATAAAATAAATATTTTATATTTAAAAAATTAATAAAATCAAGGTAAAATATTTGGTATATGAAGTTAGTAATATTAGGGGTTGATAAATATTCTATAAGGTATAAAAAATATATTAAAAATAGATATTTAGAAAATGTTAAAATGTGTCGGATGTCTTTGTTCTTTTTGAAAATTGAGAACTTAGTCTTGTACTTTTATTTCATTGAATTTAGTCTCTCTAGTTTTTGGATTTAAAAATTCATTTCTAATTGTTAACACTATTAAATTTTTTTTCTTAAATTCAAGTTAATTACAAAGTTATTTTTTTAATTACACGACTATCAAGTTTTTTTTATTATTTCAAAAATATCATAGCAACAAATTTAACAAAAAGAATTTAGTAGCGTTTTGAATTTTAAAATCTAAAAAATAGACGGACTAAATTTTATGAAATAAAAGTAAAAAAAAACTAAATTTCTAATTTTAAAAAATACAAAAAATTTTGCATATGTCAATTTTTTAAGGTTACTTGTGAAATAATTATGTCCCTTTTTTCAACATGAAAATCTTCTTTTATTTATTTTATGGACTAATGTTTATTAAAGGAATTTTAATAGCATTTTTTGTAAAAAAAATTCTTGAAATATTAAAAAAATATTTGAATTTGAATTTTAATTATTTAATAAATTAATTTAAGAATAAAATAAATTTTAATAAGAAATTAAAAAAATTATAGTCGAAATTGGAAAAAAAATTTAAGAATAAAATAAATTTTAATAAGAAATTAAAAAATTATAGTCGAAATTGGAAAAAAAATAATTTCAAATTGCATTGCTTTGCAAGGTGAATTTGTCTTTAAGCTTTTAGCTCTTTTTGTCCCCAACTTATTCTTTACTTTACCCTTTACCTACCTTTTCTTTTTCCTTTTAATTAATTAATTAATTAATTAATTAAAGATATGTACCAATTCTTAAGGGTGAATGTACTTGATAGGTCCCTCTATTATAGGGACCTAATCAAATTAGTCCTTTTATTATTAAATGGATCAATTTAATTTCATGTAGTACTAAAAAGAATTAAATAATGCCAAATTGAAATAAAGCTAACATTTACTATTTAAGAGAATTAATATTTTTAAAATTTTTATGGTTTTGTAAATGAATTTTATTTTAGGAATTGAACTACAATTACAAAATAATTTTCAAGATATTTTATATAGTAAAAGCTAACTTTGTTACAATTTGAATTTACAATTAAAAAATAATTTAAAAGATTAATTTAGTCCGATTCCTATAATACAAAGATCTCTCACGTAATTTAACCAATTCCTAAGATATTTTTTTGGTGAAAAATAGAACAAAGATACATCAAATCAAATGCTATTAAGCCCTAAAGACTTTGTCTTGTTGAAGAACCAGAGACATAGCATCAAGAGGCACTTCAAAAATCTGTAAGCTTGACTACCACGTTAGGCTAAACTTTGCCAGTTGATCCGCTATTAAATTGCATTCCCTAAGTACATATCTAACATCACACTATCCTTTAGAATTCACAAGTCGTTAAATTCTTCTAAACAGGATAACATCTAAGTCTACCGACCCTTTTATGGATAAAACTTTAACTACCTTTAGGTTATATTTGTCTAAATTATAACTCTTTTATATCTCTTATTTAATAAAATGAGAAGATCTGTTTAAAATACTCCAAAGTTCTACTTTAAAATGTGAGTATCTACCCAGATAATAATTAAATTCCAAAATCCACAGTAAAAAAATTATGTTTAATTAACTAAATAATGAATTACCATTGTAAAAACACATTAAAAAAAAATCAAATTTCTTGCTTTACGATGCAATGCAATCCAATCATTGAATTGAAGCAACATGCGTAGGTATGTTGAAAAATGAAACATGCATAGGTATGTGAGCCAATAGTCCTAAGATAAGATTTCTATGACAAGCCACATTTTTATATTAATCCATTAAAGTATTATTTTTAACACATTAATCATTATTATATTATATTTGTAAGTGTAAAATTCATTTATAAATTATAAAAAATTATTAAGGGTGATATCGTAGTATTATATTAGAATATTAATGAGGAAAAGAAAATGATAGATTTTTTGAACTTTAAAAATAATATTATTAAGAGGTACAATTATAAACTTCAAATATAGACCGTAAAACTGATATAAAGAATACGAAAAAGAAAATCATAGAATATTATAATTAAAAAATTATAAATTCATGAAAACTGAGATAAGGAGGCAACTACTTTAATGAGAACCACCAACTTGAGAAAGAAGTTTTGTTTTCTATTTTTAAAATCTTTTTAGGGGTAATTAAATTATATAGTAGATCATTTTAAAATAATGTGCTCTTAAAAATTATATTATTCCACTAATATATTACTGAGGTGACAAATTAGTTTATTGAGTAATTGACATATGAATTTTTTTTTAATTAAAATTAGGGACCTCTCTACAATTAGTTCAAAATATTTTTTTTTGTTTATTTACAACACAAATATTTGATAATAATATTATCAATATTTAAATTTTCTTTAAAAAAAGAGAATTCAACGATTATCGACCAACCATGACTCCACCCTTTTGGATGAGCCCATCTATGAGCATAATATCAATGGTCACGCTACTGCCACTGACTACCACAATCCTAGAATCGTTTTCAGCCCAGATGAACTGACAATGGACTAATCTCTTTGGGAACACAAAAATCTAATCGGTTTGAAGTCTTTGTGTAAAGAGCTTGTTAGTAGTGTCAACAAATCCAACTTCAATTATGCAATAGGTGAGAAGCAAAAGCTCGGCGGCAGGAGTATCAGTATGAGGAGGGTTAGCCGAACCAGCAAGGTACTGTAAAACTGCATAGGAAACGCTTTGTCCATTAAGGGCAGGGAAATCAGCCATGGTTGCTTTTAGTTACAGTGAAATTTGTTGGTGGATCAGAGGTAATGAGTGGCCTCTTGCAAGTATAGGTGAAAAAAAGTTTCCATCCAGTAGAGAATTATTTGATTCCCATTGGAACTATAACTGCTAGGAAGAATTGTTGCTTGACAGACAGTCAATGCCATGGCCGAAAAAAAATGGAAACAAACAATGCTGCTATGCCTTTAGCAAAGAGTTCCATACGTGTATATATATATATATATGGAACAGTTTCTTGGTATTCTGAATTAGATCTCATCACTATCGAGGCCACCCAACCGTCCACCATAAGATCACTCTCCGCCCCACTCTAAACCATAGCCATCACCTTCACCAACACTACTTACTCGATCATCATTTCACCACAACCACAGCATAAAAAATAAACAGAAAAAAATTCGAAAAAGAGGAAGAGAGAACATATTTGACTTTAGTCTGGTCATGGTAGCCGGTGACACTAGAATGGTCGGAAGTGTTATGCTGGCAGGTGGGGTCATGGTTCGTCGCTATAATTGGATTCCTTCTTCTTAAAGAGGATTCAAAACTTAAAAAAAGTATTAAATATAAACATAAATCCAAAAGTTAAATATATGTTTTCCAATTCAACATTAAAATTAAAATTAGACTCAGGTATTAAATTAGTGTTGACACCATTTTCTGATAAAACGGGGTCAACTTGGATTTTGAAAATGAAAACGAATATAAAGGTTGCCACCAATCTTTTTTGATGAGGTGTGATCGAATCACCTCGAAAAGGGATTATTTTTAATAAGCGATTTGATTTATTTAAAACAATGTTTTTGGTCCACAAAATTCAAAAAAGGGTTCGGGAGTCGATTACGTACAAGGAAGGATTAGCACCCTTGTAACGCCCAAAATTGGTACCTAGTTGATTGATTAGTGTCTTTAGTGTCGAAAATTAAAAATTTGAAAAGATATTTAAAGTACGATCCAATTTTATTTATGTACATTTAAAAATCATTTGAGTAAATTTGAAAATGAGTTAAAGACCCGCTTATTCCAAAGTAACGAAATGTTACGCCCCGTAAGTTAGGACACGGTATTTGAAACTTTAGAGAATAGCGCGACTTTAATTTTATTGAAGTTTCATTTCTTTTTGAAAATCAGAGGGACATTTTGCTATTTTGACTTAATGAGAAAAACCAAAACCCCGTAAGTTAGGGTACGGTTTTCTCGGATTACCAAAACACGAAATGTTACCTCATAACGAAATTTATTTCATTTTTAAAAATTTTAAAAGGATTCTTTGCTATTTAGGTTTAGCGAGAAAACCGAAACCCCATAAGTTAGGGTACGATCTCTCGAATCACTAAAATGCAAAGATATTGCCTTATCGAGATTCCTTTCATTTTTTGAAATTTTAAAAGGATATTTTGCTATTACTTTTAACGAAAAAGACCGAAACCCCGTAAGTTAGGGCACGGTTTTCTCGTATTTCTAACATGCAAAATATTTCTTTATTTTTTGGATATTTCTCTTGTTGAATTTGAGTAAGAATGAACAAAATGTTTAAGAGGTACACGCTTTGATTCGTTATGCTTTCAAAGAAATCGTTTGACATACAAAAAGAATTATACATGACTATTAATAATAATACAACATGCATTTACATAATCGTGGCATAATACGCATAATGAAGTACGGATATTTTGATCGATATTTAAGTTCTAGTGTCAATATGCATGAATAATAGTAATACAAATAACAAATACAACAATACCAATATAACAACAACAATGCATATACTAACTAATGAACCTAAATTTTGGAAATATTTGAAATTAAAAAAATAAATAGATAGTAAAAATTAAAACACAAATAATATGCACAAGTCAATATACAAAAAACAAATGAACTATAAATAAAATGAAAGATGTATGAGTTTGGTTAACAATTTAAAACAAATAATTAAACGAAATATTAAATAAAATATTTGATAACTGTTTTTGCCTTTTTTTATTTTTAAAAAGAATAAAATTTGAATTAAAATCAATTGGGGACCGAATTGGAATTAAAATAAAGTCAGTGGGCGAAATTTAGACCGAAAAGAGCAATTTGGGGTCAATTGAAACGCATGCAAAGGCGCGGGGACCAAGTGGGAAATTAATCCCCGACCCTTAAAGCACGTCGTTTTGCGCGGGACCTAATTGAAACGGGTTCAAAATGCCGCGGTTAAAATATAAAAAGGGTGAAGACCCAATTGCACTTTACCGCAGAAGTGGGGGGGCTAAACATGCAATTAGCCCTTCCCCAACAAAACACGCGGATCCTCAGCGCCACTGGGTCGAGTCGCAGGTCGGACGAAAACGACGTCATTTAGGCCACTGATACTAAGGCCCAAAACGACGTCGTTTTATACCCAATACAAATACTAAAAAAAAAAAATCAGTTTAAACCCACTTTTTTTTAAAAAAAATTTCAGAGAGCTTTCAAACTCTCTCTCTAATAGCCTCGAATCCGACTAATAGGGCCACCGTCTGCGCCGCTGTGGCTCTACCGTAGGCGACGGTTGGAGCGACGCGGAGATCAGATTTTTAGCCCGATTCAAAAATAATTGAAGGCCTAGCCTTCTGGGCCCTAAAATCGAAAGAAGAAGAACCCACGCCCTCTCCGGTCCCGATTTTGGAGACCGAACAAGGCTCTGACGATGGGCTTTGCTGGCGACCTCAGGTATTCCTCTTTCCCTTTCTTTTTTTTTATCTTCGTTAAAAAAAATAAAAAAACAATAATAAAAATAAAGAAAAAAAGAAATATTGAAATCAGAAATCACCTTAGTTTTTTTTTTTAATTCTAATCTTCGAAAAAAAAAGGAAGAAGATTACCAGCATCAAATTAAGGCCTTTATAGCCGAAATACAAGATTCGTTTTTGTTTTCTTTTCTGTTGTTTTTTCTTTGTTTGTCTGCTTCTGCTTGTTGGGTTCTTGCAGGTGACGTACTGCAGACGCGTGGAGGTGACGTACTGCAGACGCGTGAGGCTGATGATTGGCGAGTGGCGCAGGTGGAGCGCATGCGGCGCTGGAGGCTTAGGGCTAGGGTTTTTTGCTGAATTTTTTTTAGTTTGTGGGCTAGGGTTGTGTTGTTTTGTTTTGGGCTTTGAGATTTGGGCTTAATTGGGCTTGATATGTAATGGGTCATTTTTCTTGTAAATGGATTGTCTAAACTCTCCATCATTTTGGTTTTATTTTGGGCTATATTGGGCTCCGTGCAGAAATTGGGTCTTACAATTAGAATAAAAAAAATTAAGTACCAAATTAAATTCAAGTACCAAATTACATATTAACTTTAACAGAAATAATTAAGGTCGTGTTAAATTTCGTTTATCTATTCACTTTCGAATAGTACATAGTCTAAATTATAAATTTATTTTAAAAGAACAAATTTGCTTCTTATTTACTCTCTTATTTTTCCTTTCAAAACAAATCTACACCTACATTATAACACATCTATGTTTGGGTGAAAACAATTATATAATAAGTTTATTAAAACTTAATATAAAAATTGACTTTTGGCTTTAGTTGAAATGATAAGGAGGGAGTGAATATTAAAGTATCATGGGCTTGAACCTCAAGTGGTGTCTTATTAATTAGTGTTCACTTTTTACAGAAATAATCTGGGTTTGAATCACAATTGTACCACAAAAAGTGTCATGGGTTCAAACCTTAATACATGTATATAATTTTCTAGATTTATCAAATATAAAAATATATAAATACCCTTAAAATAATATAATTTTCTGCTTTGAAAACAAATAAATATTTTTAAATTCACAACGTAACACCAACTCATCCAAACATGTATAGATATAGACTTAGTATAATTATATATTAGATCCAAACTTTGTTACAATAATATCTATTTATCTAAATCACACCGTATAGATTTATATAAGCTTAATATATCATTTGGAATTCGAGTTTGACTCTGTTTTATAATGTGATACTTATGTTATTTTTTTGTCCAATCCAGTACTTATATTTGACAAAAATTATATTTTTTGGTATCCAAAGTTAACGATATTGTAACTTTTTTGTGTTTCATTTGAGTTTTAAGGTTGATTTAATTAAAGTTAATTGTTAATATTATTATGTTTGACTCTTTCATAATAGAATAAATTTAGTGCTAAATGTGAATTTGTTTAATTTTACGTTTAATTTATCAAATATAATCTGGATGTGATTCAATTCGAATTTTATAATTGATTTGATAAAAAAAATATTGTTTAAATCAACTTCGACGAATTTTATGTTCTGGTTTTGTTTATCACCTCTAAAGACGGGGACAAGGATTGACCGTTGAATCAAGGGAATAGATTTTGATGACCTCAACTTTATACATATGCTCTAACAAAGGGCATATCTTTACGACGTGGGTTACATTGTCTAAACACGATTACCCTTAAGACATGGGGATCCAGTTTGGTTGCCCTATATCAGGACCCCTGTCTACCATTAAATCTTATATTGTCTTCTTTTAACCCAAAGGAAACATATGTTCGGTTGCCAACAAACATTTTGGTTTAATTTTATATTATTTTGAAACAAAACTCGATGAACTTGCAACGACTCAATGATCATATCTGGTTAAGTTTGCAATCATCAGTGTGTGTGTGTGTGTGTGTTTGCCATTTAAAAACTTGCCTACTTGATCTTATGTTGCAATTGATATCAATGGCTATAAACTTTGATTTCCTTTTCATGTTTTTATTTATTTCTTTCTCAATTTATTATAAAATAATTAGATGTCAATGGGTCGGCTTGTTAGTGTAATTACTATATTTGCTTGAAGATTCATAATCTTGTTTAACAATCACTACTTTAATTAGTTTATAACCCACTCTCTTGTAAAATTAATTAATTAGTTATTATATTAATGTAAAATTTTATAATTTTCAAGAGATTAAATTATAAGCTTTTCATTTTTCAAAAGCCTATAGTCATTCTATAGGGACTAAAATGCAATTTTACCGCTGAATTAATTTAAAATTTTACAATTTTTGAAAAGACTAAAGGGTCCCATAAATGTATGATTTTAAAAAACACATATTACTATTGACACTTAAATGAGTGAGTAGGGGTGGGTTTCGCGGGGTCTTACCCCACTTCGCACCCAACGGGGTGGGGGATGGGTACAAGTTTCGTGAGTGGTGGAGTGGGATGGGGATAAAAATTAGACTTGTCGTGGATGGTGGGGCAGACGTGAGTATGACCTTGTACCCGCCTCATCCCCACTTGTCTACCCCATTCTCACATAATATAATAAGCATATTTAATAATTAAACATTTATAAAAACTTAATTTTAATAATAGTACTTAACTCACACAGAACTAGAGATATGAGATTAATGAAACTATAATTGATAATTAACAAAATAATTGAAACTAAAAAGAATAATTATTATAGAGCTGAAAAAAAGAGGGAGAAACCTTAAAATATTTCGAGAGTTCCCTGTTTGTCGGCAACTAACATGTTCTAAAATGTTACATCGTTCATTTCCTTAATAATTTTTCATGCTTTTTGAAAGAGTAAAGAAAAATAGTTAAAGATATAAAATATACTATTAATGTTTGAAGTGGCATTGCCCCTTCTGGATGTTGATTCAAAAGTGTGCAACTTGTAATCCAATTTATTGGTGGGTGTTTAACGTTAATATCACATGCATTCCTCCCACATTATTAATGTATGCAACTACGAAGTTCTTAGACTTGGAAGTGAATTTGAGTACTTCTTTGTAGTTTGAATTCCTAAAACCAGAGGATTAATTAATTATGTGATGCTAAGAAGAGTCCTCCTCAATTATTAAGTTTGTAAGTTAAGTATTTATATATATATATATATGTGAAGTATTCATATACATTTTTATACTTAATATTTTAACAATTGACTTATCAATTCATGAGTATAATTATATCAGTCATGTATGCAAAATTCAATCCAATACCTTTATGAGATTTTCTAATTGAATTATGATAATTTAATAGTATACATGTGCATAAAATTAAGATCCTCATATGTTATGTACCATTGTGTATTTGACAAAAATCTACAACGAATCCTATAGATTCCATTTGTTTTCCAACTTGCAATTTGATTTAGGCAATATTTGAAAAGTCATTTAATAATTAGATTTGAGTGTAATTATTTATAATTACACGAAGGTGAAATATTTTTGTAACCATTATAATTAGTGGGTTCTATCGAATTGAGTGTAATTGGAACGCCCTAATTATACTTTCCAATTCTTAGGAAGAGGGTGAATGGAGTAATTACGTAAGTAATTACACTTCAATTTTAAAAATTTAATTCTATACAAGTTATAAAAATCATATTATGAGTATAAACATGTATGAATATTTGGGATTATTATGACAATTTTTTTTATATTATAAATCCTAATTTTTTTAAAGTTATGGTTACAAAGTTTATTATAAAAATAATTTATATTTTATGAAAGTGTTATATTATATTTATTTATAAAAAATTTATGACCAAGAAGTATGGACATAACTTATTTATGTGTCCATTCTATATATTATAAAAACAATATACTTATTCATAAAAAAAAATTGTTATAGTTTTGATCATAACTTATTTATAGAAAAACATATTTTTAAAGTTACAGCAACAAATTATATTATTTATAAGATGTGTTAGAAAGTTTTGAACAATTTATAAATTTTTTTAAAAGTTATATATTATAAAATTTATATTATTTTTACTTAATTTACGTATTAAAGCTTTTATAATTAAAACTACGACTATTTGTACTTTGAACCTAAATATTATAACGTCGTATGCAGATAGAAAAATGTTTTCTTGGATTATTTCGTGAGGTATGATACCATTTAAGAGAATAGTGCCAAACACAAGTACCATAAACAACTCGTGAACTCTTTAATTTGAGACATTCAAGGCTTTGAAATGTGGTTGAGAAAATATTTGTTATTTTAAAAATATATTTCTCATATTAACATTAGCACCTTACTGTAGCATAAAAAAATAAGGTTGGACCATACAAGCATGTTGCTTATTTTATAACTTCAATCATTGGTGAAATTGAGAGATGATCCATTCTTCGAAAAGCATATGGAAGCAAGATATCTTGATAACCTTAATGATCCATATTTAAATTTAAATGATGATGATTATATACTCGGTCAATAATCAACAGATGATAAGGAGCATATGTTAAATATTTATAAGAGAATAACCCAACAAATACACACTAAAATAATTAAATAAAAGTACATTTGATGTTTATTTTCTTGCTATTTTTATTAGCAATCATATTATCAACTACTTTTTTAGACTAATAAAATACATATAATGATTTGGTTTTAAGTTTTGTTACTTATTTAGAGATTAATTTTTTATCATACTAATATTTTTAAAAATATAAATTATGTAATCTTGTAATTACAATTTAAACTAGCAAACATGACATAAGAAATTATAATGGAATTACACTCTATTAACCAAATAAGTTTAGAGAATTACAATTATTTGTAATTACAAGAAAGTATAATTACTTTGTATTATCCAAACAGACCTTTAATATGAAGTTATATATTGTTGATACAAAGTTTGAGACTTGATAATTAAGGGTGGTTCACATGGTGGTTAAAGTGTCGAAAGCTTTAAAATGAGAGATTTTTTAGGGGAGAAAGTGTAAATGATCTCTTCCTCTTTTGGAGGAGGGGTCATTTAAAAGAAGAAAGAACTTGGGACTATGTAGGTGGGTCCTAGCAAATAGTGGCTCGATTTTATAGGCTTTCGAGTAAAGCTATGGATAATGTGATTGGACCAGAAAGATCATTCAACAAGTGGTTAATGATAAGAGATCATGTCGTCCAAGATATAATGTAACAATTCGATAGTCACGGGTGTCAGAAAGTGCATTTTTGAGACTTTATTACCGTAAATCGGACTCGTAAATATTTATTAATAAATATTTATGAAGTTAATTAGGTTTTGGTTAGGTGAAATTGCATGAATTAAGAGTAATTAGGTAAAAGAACTAAATTGTATAAAGGGTGAAAGTTGAATTATAGATTAAAGAAAATTTAAAGGGACCGAAGGAGCAATTATGCCAATGGTCATAATTGAGGCGGCGTAAGTGTATATATATTATAAATATTTAAAGTTAAAATATACATATTATAATATTATAATATTAAAATTTAAAAGTTAAGTATATATATTATTATATTATAATGATAAAGTAAAAGAAAAAGAAATAGAAAAAGGAGAGAAAGAAACGAAATAGAAAAGGAAAGAAAGAAAAGAAAAAAAATAAAGAAAGAAGGAGAAAAGTTAGGGTTTCAAGGGTTGAAAGCTCAATTGGTTAGTCAATTTAGTTTCTTTTCTTGTAATTTTTATGTTTTTGAAATCCTAGTATCAAATACTACACGACCCATGTCAAAATTTTAGAAATTATTAAGTTTTTAAGTGATGTTTATGTTGAATAATTTTAGTATTAGGGATTAAATTGATAGATTTTTAAGTTAGAAATGAAAACGGATTGAATTGTAGAATAAATTGTAAAATTTGAGTATTAGGGACTAAATTGTGAAAATTCAAAAATTAGGAATTTAAGTGAAATTAGGGAGTTAAATCTAGTCTAAAGTGGAATTTGTATGAAAATATAAGATTGATTGTGAAGAAATAAAATTAGTCTCGGTTTAGGGACTAAGTTGGAATTTAGGCAAATATTGAGTAAAAATTGAAATATTAAATATGAGATTGAATTGTGATGAATTTTAATTGTTTTAATTCCATAGCTAACGTCATACCGGAATCCTCGACTAAAAAGGGAAAAGATAAAGTCGACGAGGAATAGCTCGAAATTTTTGGTTTGTATTTCTATAATCCGAATCTAATTATTAATTGTTGTATTTTGATATAATGCTTATGGTAAGTAGTTGAGGTGAGTATTTGACATTTGATATTGAATTGAATTGAAATAATATGTATATGTGATTATATGAAAAATTGATATTGGATATTGATTGTTTTTGAATTGTGAAATTAAACTCTATTAACTGTATCGGGCTGAGTTGGATATAGATGACATGCCATAGGATTGGAAGAGTTCAGGGATTTCTTCGACTTCAAGTTGATGAGACTTTGGGTGTCAATTTACTACTTTGGATTAATTCGATGAGGCACTGGGTGCCAATTTACTTCGATTTAGCCGATGAGACACTGGGTGTTAATTTATTACTTTGAATTATCCGATGAGGCACTGGGTGCCAAACTGGTGTATTTTGGTTGGATCCGTCCGACTCCGAGTCGTGTTAATAGGGGTAATTAAATGAAATGGCATTATTATTGATATTAAATGATATTGTATGTGAAATGAAAATGGGACAGTGAATTGAAATATGGATTGGGACACATGAATTGTGTATTCATGAATTGGATATGGAATGAACAATATTGTTGTTTAAATGATATGTGTATCATATTGTGAAAAGCTATTATATAGCAAATGATGAGAATTGAGTATGGTATGAATGATGTATTTATGAATTGAATATTGAATGACTAATGTCATTGTATGAATAAATGTGGTTTTTAATATTCAATTGTGCTTATAATTAAAATGTGCATATTATATTATCTTGTCTTTAAATATTCGGATTATAAAAATACCACTGAGTTTTCTCAGCATACGGTTTTTTTTTTCGTGCGCAAGTTAAATACTAAATTTTAATCGTCGATTCAGGTCCAACAACGATCCCGAACTCAAACATGGTGATGTTTTTCCTTTTGTGTCAGCATGTACCTAGGGTGTCTAAATATTAATCATTTTGTGGATTGATTGTAAATAAGATTATAAGTTAATATTGGATGGTTATATACATATAAATATGTGTTTATGTTTGAGGTCATATTATGACAAGTTTAAGTTAATGTTTAAATGAACATGAAATAGGTAAAATAGATTGAATTTGGCATATTTACAAATTGGATTTGAATGATGCTTTATTGATATGTTTTGATGATATAATTGTGGTATCTATGAGGGTACATTGGTTAGGCACCTAGGATGATTGTTTTGACATATTTTGGATGTGTTTGATTGTGTTTTGAATTGGTTAAAAATGAAAGGGCAGAAGGAAGGGCTAAAATAAAATGCGTGCAAAGGTACAGGGATTAGATGGGAAATTATACCCAATCCTAAGAGTGGGCCATTTCATAATAGACCGAAATGAAACGAAAATAAAATTATGCGGAAGAACTTCAAATATATAAAACATGGATACGGCTGGATTTAAAAAAAAAGGCGGAAGGGTTAAAACACAAATAGACCATTTTAAACACGCAGATCTTCAGGGTGGATCGGGTCGGATCTCGGGTCAAAGGCCAAAACGACGCCGTTTTGGGGCTATTGAAGCCAGCCCTAAACGACGTTGTTTAACACGGGCTATATAAGCTAAATTTTTTAAATAAATTTTCATTCTGCCCATTTCTTTAAAAAAAATTGAGAGCATCCTTAATTTGCTCTCTAGCCCTCTCTCCGAGCCACCCTTCGACCGGCAATCGGGAGTCGCCGTGGCTCCGCCATGGCCGATGGCCAGAGCCACACAAAGACGGCCTTTTTCGGCCTCTCCTCAACCCGATCTGAAGGCCAAGTTTTCCACCCGCAAAAAAAAAAAAAAAAAACAAAAAGGAACTTTCGATTAAAACTTTCTGGCCCCGATTCTGGGTTTTTGACACCAAAGAAAACCTCCAATGATGGAGGGAGACGAAGCGTCCTAGGTGAGTTTTTCTTTTTTCTTTTTATATATTTTATTTCATATATAAAAAAATAACAGATTTAAAAAAAATAAAACTATAAAACCTCCGATTACTATTTTTTTTGTATTCGATTTTCTCTGCTTGTTTTTTGTATTGGACTTGTAATTTTTTTTTTAGGTTTGTAATTTTATTTTTTGGTTTTGTTTATTATTATTTGTTTTATCTAATTTCTGTTTGGGCTGATTGGTTTGGGCTTTTACTGGTCCGGACTAAATTGGCCTATTATATCGTTAATTGCTTGATCTATCAAAGTTGAATGGAAGTGTTTGACTGTAGTTGCTATTACGGCTTGGCACTATGTAATTTGTGTAAACAGAATAACAAAATAACACAAAGGTTTGTGTACACAGTTTGGTTTCCCTATGTTTACGGAGCCTAACTCAGTGAGTAATTCCATTATCATTAATCCAAAAAACAACAAGTGAATTACACTTTATCACTCCCTAAGTATAGAGATCTCACATTTGTACCCAACGACTAGAACACTCATTTTTAAATTCTCTCCTTGAGAATTTAGACTGTAAACTCTAATGATTATCAATTCAATTGCAGTCTTTCAAAACAGCTCCACAATGAACAAAACAAAATACTCTCAATAAATCTCTCTTCTAAACCTAGACAAGCCTCAAACTATATATAGATTTCGACTTGCTAACATAAAAATTAAATGAATACAAAGCAACCCCTTAAAAATAGCAATTACATAATATATTAATAAAAGTACAATATGCCGAAGATATGGTCTTTTAAAATCAGTAGCACAATCTCGATAAAATGTCCACATAACACGTGTTGAATTGATTCACTCGAATTCAATCCAATCTTCAATAGCAACATATTGCTTTCCATAGATGGACAATAGTATCTTCAACATATCAATACATTCACATTTTCAAAGATTTTGCTTAATTAAATTGCCAACTCAATTATGGCAAGTAACTTCACCGTGGCAATTTACAATGGGCATTATCAAGTGCCACTCAACTCAACTTGCCTCAGTAGTCAAACTTCTATCAAGATTGATCAAACCTTCCATATTTAAAGCACACATCCATCCTCAAAAGGTAAGCTTCAATCTGTCTTGATCAAATCACATCAAATCAATTATCCTTAATATAAGAATACAAATATCATAAAGTCAACCCGTATATTCTTGAATAACATATCTTATCATACAAGGTAAGTAGATCATATAAGACTTCTTGAAAAGTAACCTTGCTTGATTCAATCTCTTCTCTAATGATAAACACAGGATTGAGTGCTACACAATATCCTAAAAAAGGAACAAACAAATTATCAGAATATTTTGATCAAACATGCCAACAAATAAAATAAGTTTCAATATGTCTAGCGCAGTGATTGACTGAAGTGGATACTTCCATCAACCACTTCTAAAACTTACTTCGACATGATAACAATTTCAGTCCTTTTAATTATGAATATTTAATTTAAGTTATCCTAAACTTCTTTTTTGTCTTTTGCGTCTCCAAACTTCTAAAATTTTTATTAAATTGTTGGTTTCACCCTTGTAAGCTTATAATCTAGATGTATTTTGTGTTGTTCCTAAAACAAGTTCTAGAAGTGACTTAGATCATTTATATAAGCTCCAATATGATTTTTGTGACTATAGTAGATTTATTCAAGGGTAGGTTATTTATGAGATTCAATAGATCCATTTCATTCATGTTAAATTGATTTGACCAAAATTATTATTTAGTAATTTAGTAATTAAATTTTTTAAAAATTAATAATAAAAATATATAAATATTAATATAAAATATTAAATGAATTGTGAATTTGAATTTTCGAATCAAAATAAAAATAAACTGGATATAAAAATTTCTGAACATCACTCAGTTAGACTCGAGAACAAATCTAATTAAAAGTACATAATGACCTATTTATCCTTGTATAGTTTTACAGCAAATTTACTATCAAAATCTAATTTTGGAGCAATTAAAAACTGTTATACTCCTATTCCTAAATACTTCCTATGCCTTCCATGCATGAGTACCCCTTGTTATTATGAAGAAGACATCACTCTGATACGACTTAGGACAATGATCACATCAGATTCAGTATCATTTATGCTTCCAATTTTTCAAGTTCACCAGTTTTGAAGGTGTTCACATCTGGATCATACTTTAGTCAGAATTTAAATTGGACTTCTTCAAAAAAGTAATCATGGGATGAGAGACTAATTCCAATATCTTCTCCTCTAGGTACCTCCTCTTCCATAGATAGGGAGGACAAATAGCAAACATGGTGTTTACACTTGGCTAAAATATGACTTCAGCACCTCTAAACCTCCATTCTAGCTTTGTACCATCAATAACGAGAACCGTCCCCAGTGTAACGGCTCTTTGCATCTCTTACCGTGTGAGCCCCTACCATAAAGTGCTATAACAAAAAATTATATATCTCCCATACAAAATTATTGTCCATAGAAAAGATTCTTCAAGAAGAAAAATGGAACAAACACTTTCCAACTAGAGCAACATTGCTGGCATATGTATAAATTGACGCGGTAATGGCGACAGGGACCCATTGGAGTTGACTCTCCTGCAATCCTGCTGGTAGTGTATGCCTTTTACAAGAGAAATTTCAGTCATGCCCAACTTGCTGGACCACTTCTTCTTGTACTTGTTAGCTATTGTGGTGTTCATCGTTTTCTTATGCATGGGGACTCGATCAATATATATCTCCAGACATGATCGTACATCAACTAGCTCAATGATGTTTCCATATATATATATATATCAATCGAATGCCACTAAAGACAGTATACTTATATAACTCTTCATGATCATGACCATTCACGCATGCATCATCCATCTAAATCATGCCAATTATTGAATATTAAGTATGGTGCTAATCTCACATAGGATAAAAAATATATATTTACACTCAAGGTTACATGACAAATGTCGATTGAGTTTTAGCTCAATCAGCATGGGTATTGTTGCCAATGTAGGAGAACGTGGATTTAAGTGTGTTAAAGCTCATTATCTTCCTATTTATGGGTTGGGGAGGGGTATGGTAGTTCTAGACATTGTGTCAAAAAGAATAAATATGATCAAAATATATAATGAAATTGTTCAAAAAAATTTTACATGACAGATCCTTTAATAAAAAAGATAAAACCCTTGGAATTTGAGAGTGAACTTAAACGGTTTTAGGGTAATCAAGTATGGTTATATGGTCATGATTTTCAACATAATTGTACTTTTAGCTATCATTTAACTTGTTTTAATGATGACACAAAATAAGAGCTTAAGTGAAAGTAGTCTTGACATATGCAAGCAAAACTCAACACATCAAGCTCCTCATGGAGTTGGTGAAATTTTACAAGGCTGTGGAAGAAAGACTTCAAAATGTTTCTTCAAATCAACTTAAAAAACTTATTAAGGAAACCATCAAAGATCAAATCAACACTGTTGCTCCGCCTTTATACACATATGTAAAATCATACACTCAAATTGATTGTTTGAGGATACTAGAAACCTATAAACCTCAAAAGTTCCACGGCCTACAAAATGATGACACTGGTGGAGATGTCACGTGAAGTAGTTCGCTTGATCACTAAAAGAAAATACGTTCAATTGGTATACTGATATTTAATCTAGGTGATTGACAACTAGGAACAATTTGGGCGAAAATTCATCAACTAATTTTATAGCACTCATCGTATTTTAGTATGATGAGCTCATAAGACCACAACAACGGAAGGATGTCAAATATGTAAAGGAAAACCGCTTGAGTCCATTGCCATTAATACGTGAATTTTAGACATAAATTGAGGCCTACTCTTTTAAGAATTAACTATTTGAGCTCATTACATGAAACTAAGTATGACAATGCTTCGATTCAAGAACCTCATGAGCAATAAATTCACAAAGTGGACTCAAATATCCTAGATAAGTCTTGAAGACACCTACACCAAACTCCTTTTAATATGATTTTGTCAACTAAAAAGAACCCATTTTTAAGAGTAAGTCTCAACAACACTTGAACTGAACTACATCAATCCAAAGTAAAGTCCTGACCATAATTTGATCTAAGCTTTATTGAAGAGAAGAATCAAAGAATTTTTTTTGCATTCAAGTAATATCTAGAGATTGTAACTTCAAGTTTGATAAGTAAATTGTTTGACTTGTCTGTAAATAATTTTATCATTTAAATTAAATTAAAATTTAATAATTTTTAAAGAGATTAAAAGAGTAATTTTCCATTTTTGGGATTGTGACCCGACTTCCTAAACCTTTAGTGTGGTTTGTGAGAACCAACTAATAAACTAATTTGGAATTTAACTTACATAAAAAAAAATTCAAAAATTTTTGTACTACATACATATAGCTAAATAATTAACTATAAGATATTAATATTGCAAAAACATAGTTGTCCCTATATCATGGTGCTGCTTTTGGTTGGTCTTTCATTCCATAATTTAATCGTAAAAAGAAACTTTCCATTCAAGCAGATATCACATGGATATGTTTCAAAATTCATCAAATCAAACGGCTAGGATTAAATCCCACCAATCCCTCCAACAGCTCCCAAGATCATGTCCCCATGTCCAACTTATGTTGCCGGCCTTTGATTGTGTTTATGTATATACAAACATATATATGATGAGAGGAACTAAGTCCCCACTTTTGCCTCTCATATGACCGACCACTAACCCTAGAACTTGACCTAAATTGCTCCCACTATGTCTCTTTTTTTCCCCTTAAGTATTCCTTAATCGGTTTGCAAACTACTATCCATTTTTTTCTCTTAGGAAAAAACCTATATATTAAAACCAAAAGTAAAAGAACTGCAAATTTGTAAGCAAAAATATGGGCAAGGAAGGTCTGGGACTCGAAATCACGGAGTTGAGGTTGGGACTCCCTGGTGCCGATAGTGATTCCAGTCACCGTTGCAATGTAATGATCGATAAAAATGAGAAAAAAAGGGCTTTTTCAGAGATTTCGGAGGACGACGTGGAGGAGGGAAATAGGAAGAAAACGACAATCAAGAATCAAGTTGTGGGGTGGCCGCCGGTATGTTCATATCGGAAAAAGAATAGTTTTAGTGATAAAGATGGGTCGGCTAAAGCATCAAAGATGTACGTTAAAGTTTGCATGGATGGAGCTCCTTTTCTTCGTAAAATTGATTTAGGCATGCATGAAGGTTACCCTCATCTAGCAAAGGCATTGGAAAAGCTTTTTGGTAAGTTATTATTTATGATATATTTTCTTCTTCATCTTCATTCTGTTTTCACCATGCAAAAGTAGTAAATGACTATATCTGTTGACGGATTGGAGGTTATATGCTTGAAAAAAAAAATGCTAGAGTTGGTTTCCGGGATGTGTTTTTGATATTTAAGTAGGTATTTATAATTAAAATTAAGCATTAAAATACATCTTGAAGGATCACCTTAATATTTTTTTTGGAATTATCCTTGTGAGTCCAAAACTACCCCTACTATACCCACATTCTCAAATATATCAATGGTATTAAGTGAATTTAAATATTTTACATATATTAAGAGTCGCGATAAACATATATATGTCTAGAACTACTCATAATTCTTTCTTACCCTTAAATAGGAGGATAAACACACTTTATCGCGAGAAATTATTTTATAGACCCTTTCCACCACATTACTCATGGTCTCTTTCCAATTATTTAATGACATTTCAACAATTTTTTCCATGTCATTGACACATAATTTTGGGAATTTTTTTTACCTTGAACCCTAGACCTCGAACCCTAAACCCCAATCACATGAAGGTTTAGAGTTCGAGTTCGAGATTTTGGGTTCAAGGTCAAAGTTCGGGGTTATAAGTTCAGGATCCAGGTTTCATGGTAAAAAAATATGAAAATTATGTATCAATGACATAAAAAAAATTACTGAAATGTCATTAAATAATTGGGAAGAGACCATGGTGATGTAGTGAGAAGGGTCCATAAAATAAATTATCTTTTATTGCGTTCAAACTCACGTCCTCTTACTCTTACAATAATATCGATGCCAACTGAGCTAATCCCTTCTCACCTTTTTATATATATAAAAATAAAAATATTACAATTTTGAATATATACCAAAAATAATTTTCATTCTTGGCATGGTAATATTTCTGACCATGCTTCAAAGAAGTTTTCATTAAAAAAAAAAACTTCAAAGAGGTTAGTTTCTTCTTAATATATATATATATATATATATTTGGAGATTTCCAAAAAAAAAAAAAATGCTCCCCATGTTTTCTAAGGTAATCATTGTATGTATACACATAAAAAGAAAACAATTTAAGATTTTATAATTCAATCAATTAATCAAAACATTAAGACTTTTTTATACAAAAACTAAGTAAAATCATATAAAAGATTATTTAATATACATTTTTCTATAATAAAATTAAAAATCAAAGAGAAATATCTAAAGAAAACAAATAAATAAATTATTAACTAATTAAATGCTTGAAAAATACATAAATGCGAAAAAAAATAATTAATTTTTTTTGGGTACATTATTGTTGACAGGGGAGGCATTAAGGAATGCAGAAAGCTGTGAATTCGTTCCCATTTATGAAGACAAAGATGGAGACTGGATGTTAGTTGGAGATGTTCCCTGGGAGTAAGTCTATCTCTTCAAAACTATGTACTATTAAATTTCATTTAATATTTTATTAAATTATTATTTCTATAAATTATTTTAAGCAATCATGAATTAAAGGTTAATATAAATTTGTAATTCACTTGAAATTTGATAGCTTAGAGTTTTCCTAAATAGAAAAAAATTGTTACAAGGGTGTAATTTTTTATTATAAAGAATATTCTATCTTTGAAAATAATAATGTAAATATTATGTACAATTAAGGGGTTAGTAGGTAAAAGTAATATAAATGTCCATATAGAGATAGATTGTATTTTGCTTCTCTACTAAAAAAAAATGGACAAATTAGTCCTTATATGTTAGATCAAAGAGCAAACAAGTCATCCCGTTAAAAACTGGTCATTGTATGTTAGTATGAGGTAAATGTAGCGCGCCATGTGTAATTGTCTGGTTATTCCATCAACTATGTCAGTCTTTAACAATACAAATAGATGAAATTTTTAACAGAAATGATCAATTTGCTCCTTGATCTAATATAAAAGGACTAATTTTCCCATTTTTTAAGTAGAGGGGACAAAATGTAATCTCACTTCCAATGCAGAAATACTCGTGATAGTTTTACCAGAGTTAGTATTTACTTTACACATAAAAACTCACTACTTGTTCCCTAGAGATTCAAATCCGAGCAGATTCTATAAGAAAATATCCCTTGATCACAGACCAACCACAGGAATTCATATTAAAAAAATCCAACCTAATAGATACATAAAAAATAAAACAGAGGCAAATTTGTGACATGTGCTCTAGGTTGGGCTTCCATGAGGTTGGACCTTCAGACCAATATTGTCAACATTAGTGAAACCCATATGAAAATGTACATTTTTGGACAACGATTTCCACTCAGATGACAAATCTGGTCTTGGCTAATGTTAGTTTAAACTAAAGGTGTTAATGGATTCAATCAGTTTAGGTCGGGTGTACGTTGAATATTAAAAAAAATTACATCTGAGTTAGCCTGAATGACCCTCGCTATTTAAAATTAATAAAAGTATTTTATTTAAATTTAATTATAAAATATTATAAATAATAAATATTAGTATAAATTTATTTTTGAATTATAAAACAGGTCAGGTTGGATCAGCCCCAAGACTAAAAAATTTAAGTCCAAACTTGACTTAAACGGGTTGACCTAATTGGGCTAGGCAAACCACTTAACTCATAAACACTTCTAGTTAAAAAAAAAAAGATTCATTCCTTCTCGGTTATGTTTCGTTTGGTCAAAATATAGTTTTTTTTTTAAAATACGTCTTAGCATATGAATTAGTATATAAATTAATTTCACTCAGGTACTGCTTGATAAACTGAAAAATTAAGTTATGAAAAATAAGTGTTGAAAGATTAAATATTGAATTTAAGTTATAAAACTATTTGATATATTTCTTAAAATTAATTATTGAATATATTAGATTTCTTGATAAATATAGATTTTAAATTGTAAAAAAAAATTATACATTTTATCCTTAATTTTTAAACATTTCACTCTATAAACAAAATCAAATTTTAAACGTCAAAGTTTTTATAGGATAATATAATATTAAAATAAAATTGAATTAATTAAAATTATTTTCCATTAAGTGATAAGTGGTTCTCATCTACTTATTATTTCTCACACTTTTTTATAGCAAAATTCTATCAGATTGTTTTATTTTAGATCATTAAACATGTGTAAAAAATTAAATCATTAAAAATATTAATTTTCATTTGATTTAATTTTGATCTATAAAAGGAACCCTTAATAATTTTTGGTCACTCACATTACTTGTTTTCAAGGAAAAAAATTTCTTCTACCTGTTCTACTAGAGTTTTACCCATTATTCCATTCGTTATATTAATATACTAAATAACCAAACGATGCATTAAGGTACAAATATTTAAATTCAGATTTAGTTTAATAGTAATTAGTAAAATTTATATTCATATGTTTATATTTGTAACATTTTTTACGTTGTGGGTATTTTTTGTTCGATAAAAAAAGATTATCTCATGGAAAATATTTTAAATTTTTTTAAATATATTGATCTCATTATAGGTTCTTATCATATCTGGTCATTTTGATACAATGACTAGAACTATACATACCCCTCCCCAACCCTTAAATAGGAGGATAAGGCGCTCCAGCGCTCTTAAATTCACGTCCTCCTGCAACGTCAATACCAATTAAACTAAAACTTGGCAAAATATTTCAAAATTTAAAAACAAGTCTAAAATTAAAAAAAAAAAGTTGAAAAAAGAGTTAAATTAAGTAAATAATTAATAGGTTGAATTGACAATTTGCAGGATGTTTATGGAATCATGCAAGAGACTGAGGATCATGAAAAGGGCAGATGCCAAGGGTTTTGGAGTGCTTACATCAAAGGAAGCTCTCTATTGAATTTTTTAACTTAAAAAGTTTATTTGATCCTATTTTCTTAATGTCTAATTTAATTACGTGATTAAGTTGCTTTTATGTCACAGTAATTAATTCATTCAGAGGATTATTAATGGTAATTAAGACATAATTTGTTATACTGTATTTGGATGAATTCCAACCCAAGTTTTCTTTTCAATTATAATTAATATTTTTTTAAGAATTCTTTTATATTAATTTAAGTCTTGATTTTCTATGCGAAGCTCATAAAATCGATTTTATATCATATGTTAAAATCAAGGGCAGAACTAGAAAATATTTCTGGACAGAATTAAATTGTATATTTTTACGATAGTAAAACTACAATTTTACTACTTAAAGGGGTCGGACCCTTATCAACCCCTGACTTCGCCATTGGTTAAAATTTTATCCCCTTTAAATGTAAAATTTACAATTTAATCCTTTCATTAAAAATATACTTACGAACAACTACAATGTATATTCTCCGTTGGTGAAATTATAATTAGAATTTGAAAATAGAATGGACTATTGATGAATGAGAAAATTCATTGGAGTAGGTGAAATTAAATCTTTGAAAAATTAACCAAAATGCCTCAATAATTGACTTTACACACCATTTTTAGTATAGTACCTTTACTTTTATTATCATCCAAGAAGATTCAAGGATTTCGGCATCAATCTTGTAATCTTTAAAATCATATGATGCTATATAGGACTAGGAAAATCTTCATTCTTATAATTTATTTTCTTTTTTCTTTCCCAATTATATTTCAACATTTGGCTTTATTTATATCAATACAAACTCCACAATTATGGAAAGGTATAATAATTTATTTGACCCTCCAAGAAAGCTATTTTAGTCTTCTATTTAATTTTTCGCCTCTTTTAACCCTTGTAGTTATATTTTTTATCAAATCACCCCAAAATCGATAGAAAAGTTAACGTTTATTAACTTTGCCGACATGGCATACATGTGGGTTGCCATGTGAACGACATGTCAGCATTTAATTGATTTTTTACGATTTTAAAATATTAATTTTTTTCTTATAATTTTTATACTTTTGTCAAGCTTGCACATAGGGGTAAAGTTCAAAATTTTTTTTGGAAGTCGAGATTAAGTTATATATTTTAATAAAAGTTATAATATAAATTCACCATTGTATTAATTAGCATATATCTTTATAGTTTTAAAAAAGATTAAAACAAAATTTTATTATTTTTAAAGAGACAGATTAACATATATTAACTCAAAATATTATAAATTTTAAGGAGTATAAAGCAAATTTTCTATTTTAGAGGTGCTGCTTGCACATGATCTTGTGAACTTTGCCAATCAAGAATAATGGAAATTAACCTATTCCCATGCACCCATGAGCCAAAAGACAACCCGAAATAATCTCCAAATCAAGTATAAAATTAGGTATTTTATCTATTCTCATCAATCTCTTGGTCTCTCCACTTATCTCCACTCTGTCTATCTATTAAAAAAATTAATAAAAAAATTATAGAAATTCTTATATTAAAAATTAGAATACATATTATATATGTTAGATTAAAGAGCATATTAGTTTTTTATTTTTTGCTAAACATTTCATTTATTTGTACTATTAAAAAATAACGTGCTATGTATACATCATATTGATATACAAAAACTAATTTTTAATAATAAAAATAGATAAAAATTTTAACAAAAAATTAATATACTTTTTAATAAAAAATACATAAATTAATTTACTATTATTTTAAATAAAAACAAAATGTAATTCAACTTTTAATATAAAAATTTCTATAAAACTTTTAGCTCCAACAATTTTATAGTGTTTTCAAACATAAATTCCAACATCTGGTTAATTGCATTACACGTAAACGATTATATTTGTAGACCAAGCATGACATTTATTTTGTTGATTAGACATACTAGGTAATATAGATGGACGTATAGGTATTCTCCATAAACAAAGTTTTTAAGACATATCACACCATGAATAAGCATTTTCTTTTTTGTTTTCTTGCCTTCAAATAATTCATCATTTTAGGTCTAATAATTCATCTCATCATTAAATTACATCTTAAAAATTAATTACGTATTAATGCAACAAGTACTTAACTTTTATGGCTAGAAATTAATTACGCAATTGCTTGAGGGAAAAACAACATGAAGATTCAAACATTATATTTATTTTGTTGATAAGACATAATAGGTAAATAGAGAGGGATATATATATATAGGTCTCCTCCAAAGAAAGTATAGACATATCACAACATTCATCAACTTGTTTGCTTTAAATAATTCACCTTATGCTTTAGGTCAAATGCTTACCTATGCTCTAAATGTTGTGCCCATACCCTTTATATTATCTCTTTTAACTACAATAAAATTTTGGATAGATACAATACCCATGAAAATATATTAAAAATAATAAGTAATCATTGGTATAGTGATAAACAACTTACATTACTTAATTCTTTGTTTGTTGGTATCAAGTCTCAAATCCAAATTTGGATAACTTCTTCCCTTTCCCTTTGATACACTTTATCTTATTTATTTATAATTAGTTGGTGTCTAAATTTTTTTTGAAAAATTTAGTTGGTCTTTGAATTTATATCCTATCAATCAGGTTAGTAATTTTACATTCACATTGTTAGTTTATGTTGACATGATACGACTAATCAATTTAATAGTGACATGTGGCAACCTCTCAGAATTGCATGTGAAAATATAATTTTAAATTTATAAAATTTAATGTTTTTAATTTGTGTTTATTACGTAGTGTTCTGAGAGACTACTATGTGACACCATTAGATTAGCTAGCAGTACCACGTCAGCATAAACTAACAAAGTTAATGCGAAAACACGAATTTGATTGATGGTGTCAAAACCGTTTTTTTGAAAACAAAAATTTTAGGTTGTCGACTTTAAAAAAAGCAAAAATTGGGAGTCGCCACCAATCTTTTATTAAAGTGTGATTGGATCACCTAAAAAACTGCTTTGGTCTACGATTTTTTAGAAAAAACGGATCCGGGAGTCAGTTACGTACAAGGAAGGATTAGCACCCTCGTAACGCCCAAAATTGGTACCTAGTTAATTAATTAATGTCTTAAAGTCGAGAATTTGGAAAAACAATACTTAGCAAAACTTAAAAGGGCTGCGTATTAAGACCCTTCTCAATTCAGAGAAGCAAAAATGCCACACCCAATGCGTTAGGGCACAACATTCTAATTTCCTCCAAAATAAGTTAGGTTAAAATACTCGTATAATGAAAAACTTTAAAGGAACATCCACTTATCCAAGATTTAAGAAATCACACCCAATACGTTAGGGCACGATTCCTTTAGAATCCCAAACTCGGAATATTTCCTTCACTTTAAAGGACCACCCGCTTATCCAAGATTTAAGAAATCACACCCAATACGTTAGGGCACAATTCCTTTAAAATCCTAAACTCGGAAAATTTCCTTTATGATTTTTTTAAAAAAATCTTCATTTCGAGAAATCAATGCGTCACATCCAATACGTTAGGACACAACGTGTTGAATTCCCAATAATGAGCTCTTATTTTGATTAAAAGAATATCCATTTTGAAAAAAGTTTGATTTTAAAAAAAAATCGAGTAAAAAAAATGTAATGTTATGCTGCAATAATAAATAATACGATAGCATAGAAATAATGCAAATATATGAACAAATAAATAACGAATGACATATAATATATCAAATAAATGAGCAATATAAATATAATAAATGAAATTACGAAGAATTAGAGGCATACATATGAATTTTCATGTAAAACTTTGATTTATAAAATTTATAATGTACTTATGAGAACATAAAAAAAAATTATTAAATGATGTCAACATTATTAAAATCCAAAAAAATATGTATACATATAAATGTGAATAAAACTTTAGTCTTAAAAAAAATAAAGCATATACATACGTTTTTTTAAAATAATTACAAAAAAAATAAAAAACAATTACATTGTTAAAATTAATTAAGAAAATAATAAGAAAAACCAAATTGAACAGCAATTGAAAAATTTCGGGGCAAATCCGCGAATAAATGAAACCCGAGGGACTAATTCAAACACGCGAATTACATAGAGGGGCTGGAAGGGAAATTTTCCCTTCTCCTCTAAAACGGCGCAGTTCAAAAGGATTAAATTGGAATTTAAAATAAATAAAAGGGTAAATTAAAAAAATAAAAAAACTTAATTACAAAAACATTAAAAGGCGGAGGGGCTAAATAAAATAAATAAATAAAATTCGCAGTGGTATCACCTTCTCCCCTTTTTTAAAATCGTAAATAAGTAAAAAAAATAATCGAAAGAAAAAAATAGTAAGCCACCTTTAAGAAACTGCCAATCGTTCTCTTTTTTATTCCTCCTCCCCTCTTTTTTTCTTTTCTTCTTTACAATGAAGGGAGAGGCCACTATTTATAGTTGAGCCTCCCCAAATCCAACGGTACAGATCAATTACATCAACGGTTGAGATTAAAGGGTATCTACAAATTAAATCTCTAAGATTACAAAATCATATCTTCTAAGATTGCATATCATATCTAAGATTATACATCATATCTAAGATTGCATATCATATCTAAGATTGCATATATCATATCTAAGATTGCATATCATATCTAGGATTGCATATCATATCTAAGATTGCATATCCTCAAAAATTATGTTTCTATATGTGAGCCCGGGCTAAAATTGGGTATTACAGCTGCCCCTCTTTGCTCGTTGTCGTGTAACAGGAACGAAGCAAAGACTTTAAAAATGCCCAATTTTGCCCGGTCGTGCTGAACCTTGGTACATCTTCAGAAGTATAGGAATTAGTGCCATCTTCAGTCTGCCTCACTGCAACTTCAGGAGGATAAGACTTGCTTATTTAGTCTGCTTCACTGCAACTTCAGGGAGATAAGACTAGATGCGATCTGCTCTCTGCAACTTCAGAGAGATAAGATCTAAGGTTTTAATCCGCTCCACTGCAACTTCAAGGAGATAGGATTATCGGCTTTAATCTGCTCCACTGCAACTTCAGGGAGATAAGACTTGCCATCTTCAGTCTGCTCCACTGCAACTTCAGGAGGATAAGACTTGCTTACTTAGTCTGCTCCACTGCAATTTCAGGGAGATAAGATTTGATGCGATCTGCTCTCTGCAACTTCAGAGAGATAAGATCTAAGGTTTTAATCCGCTCCACTGCAACTTCAGGGAGATAGGATTATCGGCTTTAACCTACTCCACTGCAACTTCAGGGAGATAAGACTTGCCATCTTCAGTCTGCCCCACTGCAACTTCAGGAGGATAAGACTTACTTACTTAGTCTGCTCCACTACAACTTCAGGGAGATAAGATTTGATGCGATCTGCTCTCTGCAACTTCAGAGAGATAAGATCTAAGGTTTTAGTCCGCTCCACTGCAATTTCAGGGAGATAGGATTATCGGCTTTAATCTGCTCCACTGCAACTTCAGGGAGATAAGACTTGCCATCTTCAGTCCGTCCCACAGCAACTTCAGGAGGATAAGACTTGCTTACTTAGTCTGCTCCCTGCAACTTCAGAGAGATAAGATCTAAGGTTTTAATCTGCTCCACTGCAATCTCAGGGAAGTAGAATTACTGGCTTCAATGTACTCCACTATAACCACAAGGAGGTAAAATCCGCCATCTTTGATCTGCTCCACTACTGCTTAGGGAGATAAGATCTACAATCTTTAACCTTCTCCGCTACTGCTCAGGGAGACAAGGCTTGGTGGCTTAAATCTGCTTCCCACTATTTTGGAAAGATAAGATTCACCGTCTTCGATCTGCTCCACTACTGCTTAGGGAGATAAGATCTACAATCTTCAACCTACTCCGCTGCTGCTCAGGGAGACAAGGCTTGGTGGCTTAAATCTGCTTCCCACTATCTTGGAAAGATAAGATTCGCTGTCTTCGATCTGCTCCACTACTGCTTAGGGAGATAAGATCTGTAATTTTCAACCTTCTCCGCTGCTGCTCAGGGAGACAACGCTTGGTGGCTTAAATCTGCTTCCCACTATCTTGGAAAAGATAAGATTTGCCGTTTTTGATTTGCTCCACTACTGCTTAGGGAGATAAGATCTATAATCTTCAACCTACTCCGCTGCTGCTCAGGGAGACAAGGCTTGGTGGCTTAAATCTGCTTCCCACTATCTTGGAAAGATAAGATTCACCGTCTTCGATCTGCTCCACTACTGCTTAGGAAGATAAGATCTGTAATTTTCAACCTTCTCCGCTGCTGCTCAGGGAGACAAGGCTTGGTGGCTTAAATCTGCTTCCTACTATCTTGGAAAGATAAGATTTACCGTCTTTGATCTGCTCCACTACTGCTTAGGAAGATAAGATCTACAATCTTCAACCTACTCCGCTGCTGCTCAGGGAGACAAGGCTTGGTGGCTTAAATCTGCTTCCCACTATCTTGGAAAGATAAGATTCGCCGTCTTCGATTTGCTCCACTACTGCTTAGGGAGATAAGATCTGTAATTTTCAACCTTCTCCGCTGCTGCTCAGGGAGACAAGGTTTGGTGGCTTAAATCTGCTTCCCACTATCTTGGAAAGATAAGATTTGCCGTCTTCGATCTGCTCCACTATTGCTTAGGGAGATAAGATCTGTAATTTTCAACCTACTCCACTGCTGCTCAGGGAGATAAGGCTGGAGTCTTTGATCTGCTTCACTGTCGGTGCATGAAGGCAAGATCTGCTATTTTCACTGATCTGTTCTCTGGGGAACATGACCTGTATAATGAACCTAATTATGCCTAATGATTAGGATAGCATGATCAAAATGCATCAAATGCTCCTAACTAGACATGTGTGAATGGTATTTGCATGAATGCAAAATTTATTTTTTCGAGAATGATCCCGCTTAGGTTGTCATTACTCGAAGTTTATTAAGGCTTTGTGACTGACGTGCTACAACGCCTTCTTGCTTAACTGGCTTTTCTGAAGAAACATTTAGCCAGGCTGCCCCTCACTGTGAACTTTAAAGTTCAATTCACTGGGACGCCAAAATTCGTAACATTTTCTCCTACTGTGACCCAACGGTAAAAATATCTGGCCTTTTCTCAATCCTTTGCTATCACAATTCGAGGATACAGAATGCGAAACTCTTTGGTTTCCTACACCATTCCTAGAGTGTCATATCAAATGATCACGCACAAATGAAGGATTCTCTTCTCCAAGGAAACCCCTTCTTATTGTTTGGTGATTTAAACTTTGTCACCCACCTGACATCCTGTCATTTTGTTTGATCAATGTTTTTGACAACAAAATCCAAAGAGATAGTGTTCATTTAGACTCTTCCTTCTCAGATTTCCAACCTTTAAACTTGGTGCGTTCTAAACAATAGTCCTGTTTCAGGCTCCTGTATTATTTAGAAACTTCTAGAGTAATATGCAAAACTTCCTTCATGAAAGTTTTATTAGTCCATTAATCATTACTCTAATGCAACATGCTTGCAAAAAGGGTATAACAATGGATGAGAATACAATTGGTTCTAAGCATAGCTCGAAAGGAATAGATTATCAAAAATAGTGAACAAGGATAGCAAAGAAATTGATTGGGAATGTGTATCTTGGAAAAGAATGAATATTGGGTGCCCCAGATATCGCAGCTTGAACTTCTCTGTACAAACTTTTTAAAGATCCTTCTGAGTTTGACATGTGTTTAGGAGATCCACAGTACTCTGCCAATGCCCCAAGATGTTGCCTACCTTTTCCTGATAATTCAGGTATAATAAGATCAACACATGCCCCAACCTGGTTAAACTTTGAGTTGCTCTAATCACCTCGTGCCCCATTTTGATCAATATTTGAGCCGCCCTTTTCGGGTTTTCAACTCAAATCCCCTTTGGTCTCAAAGTGCCCTTTGCGAGTTTTCACTTTGGCCTCTCCATTTTTCTTTCTTTTCTTTCACTTTCATTTTTTGTTTTTTTTTGTTTTTTTGTTTTGTTTTGTTTTTTTTTTGAATCTGAACTCATAGGATTAGACAAGTCCTCGTTATCCCTTTCGATCAGAACCAATGTAAGATCTTCTTTGTGATCAAATTTCTTTCATAGAGATTTTTGTGGCAAAATTTAACTATGACGAAAACTTTGGATCTTCCTCTTCAATATGAAATACAACAACGGAGAAATGGCAACTTGACTTCGACGGGCTAAACCATGATGAGCCAAATAAGAAGGCATTGCCCCGGCCAAGAATTCTAAATGCATCATTCATGATGTTAATCTTGAACATACTGTAAATTTTTGATATCGTATTGTTGTTCCGATTACAATGTCGGTGCTTACTTAAGCATATCCTGATATGACCATATGAAGACATCTTTGAACTCTTTGAAGTAATTCAACAAGGTCCTGCTTCATTTCTTCGGTCATGCACGTTCCCTTAAGGTCACAATCCCCATTGTCCCCTCATAAAGTAAGATTTCATTCCTGTTCTACCATTCTCAACAAGTCTGAAAATAGGCTACAATCTATGTCATCTTTAAAGTCATGAGATCCCTCTAAACATAGATCCCACTCAAAAGGAACTTCTAAGCCCGTAACAGCATCACTCATGTCGTTGATATCTGGGGACCCATAGTAGGTACCAAAGAATATACAAAAGAATGTATGAATAATCATTTGTACAATTATGAATGAATAGAATAATATGGAAGAAGATACGAAAGAATGAAAGTATAATTATTCAAAAAGAATATTGGCTTAAAAAAATGAATGCAAAGATGTATTTTATTAGAATAACGACGTTCAGACATGAGCCTATTTCATAAAGGAATTCTTATTGCCTCTAGGCTGAAGGCAACAAGTGTGTTTTGAACATTACTCTGAGTAATCTCTAAATACTACAGGGGCTTCTTTTGTAGTCTAATTATTTAAAACACTCCTAAGTCTATAAGGGCAAAAATCTGACAAGGTCTCTTTTTCAGTTGTTTCATCGTGAACACTTCTCGACACCCCTTCATATATTGCATTCAATCATGACTGGGTACTAGATGAACCATCTATCTTGACAATACCCATGTTGATGAATTTTTCAACTAACTTTTTGAAGGTAATGCAACTTTCTATAGAATGCCCCGTAATTCCTGCATGATAATCACATTGTGCACTTGCATCATACCATTTGGGATACGGGGGCTGTGGAGGCTTCACATGTAAAGGAGCAACAACATGCGCATTGAATAAGCTTTGATACAGCTCCTTGTACGACATTGGAATTGGCGTGAACTGGAGCTTTTCCGTACCTGGCTTCACACCTAATTCTTGTCTTGATGAACCCTGTTGATTAGCAATCGATTTGCCGTACGTATTCACACTGTTCACCTTATTTCCCTTTTCTTTTGAGGCTTGCCTTCTGTTATTTCCTCCAGCATCAATCTTTCCGCTCCTTATGGCACTTTCAATCATTTCACCATTCATGATTATGACAGAAAAGCTTTTTGTGGCACTCCCTAACATATGTGTGATGAATGGGGCCTTCAATGTATTAACGAAAAGCATCGTCATCTCTCTTTCTAGAAGAAATGGCTGAACTTGGACAGCAACCTCCCTCCATCTCTGTGCATCTTGCCTGACACTTTCACCAGGCTTCTTCTCTATATTCTGAAGAGTAATTCTATCAGGTACCATGTCAGTCACATGGCTATACTGTTTTAAGAACGCCTGTGCTAAATCTCTCCATGAATTGATCTGGGTACGGCTCAATTGATTGTACCACTTAGATGCTGCCCCTGCGAGGCTATCCTGGAAACAATGTATCAGCAGTTGGTCATTATTAACATACCCAGTCATCCGTCTGCAGAACATAGTAACATGAGCTTCGGGGCTACTAGTTCTATTGTACTTCTCAAACTCAGGTATTTTGAATTTGTAAGGGAGTACTAAATCCGGAACCAGACTCAATTTTTTAGCATCCGTTCCATAGTAGCCTTCTGCACTTTCCATCGCTCTAAATTTCTCTTCCAGCCATTTGTACTTTCCCTCTAGCTGTTTTGATAATTCATCATTCATTCTTTCCTTTCCAACCGTCTCATCAAAATCAGGAATAGCAGGATTAACAAAATTGGCACCGGGGTTAGAGCCTAATCCCGTCTGGAAATTCATTTGCGTTGCAGCGTCACCCGGAGGATTAATGGTAACAGAGGACCTACGCGGGTACATCTTAACTTGTTGGGGTGTAAAGTCTGGAGGATAGACAAGTCCCTCATTGTCTCCTTCTTCAATATTGAACACAGAACCCTTTCCTTTATCAGTTCCTTTATTAAACCACTGAGTTAACTGAGCCATCATACTCCCTTGAGACTCCATCATTTTGTCTATCATCTTTTGCTGCTCATTCATTTGCTTTTGAAGCAGCTCCTGCATTTCCTTTTGGGTTTGTTCTAATCTTTCTATTCTTTGATCCATATCCTTGGTTTTGATCGAGCACCGTAATGGTGCTTGGTAGGTTGGTTGGTTTCCAGATTAGCTGAAGAATGATTTAGATTAATTAGAATCCCTTAATGTATTTATTAATGCATATGAAACAATGCAATGCATGAAATGAATGCAAAAAAGGCGTCCATTTTGATTCAATTCCATATAAGAAAACTTTTCTAGAAATTAAATTCCTTTACATAAAGTGAATTACAAATAAGCCTTTGCCCTAGTACCCAGAACTCTAATCTTTCTAAGTAACAAAGCTAATTCTTGCCCCCGATCTGATTCTAATTCATACTTCACACTCAGCGTGTCAGCCTATACTGCTAAAGTCTGTATATGGTCAGCTACTTCTCGAATCTGGACTACAGCTTCCTCGATAAGATGATCTCTGCTTCTAACTTGATTCTGAAAATGGTGAAGCTGTTCATTACTATGACTCTCGTTTGCTTTCAAGTGCTTGATCTGGATCTCACAATTTTACAGCTCCGTCTCTAACTCTTCAATTCTTTTCTCCATTTCTTCAATCTTGCTCAAGCTAGCTTTTAACTCTATCGTAGAATTTCGGCTTCGATACTGACGAAGAGATCTTTCCAATACAATCACCCTATCCTTTAACTCACCATTTTCCTTCTGGCTTTCTGACAAACTCTTTTCTAAGGCCTCATTTCGCCTTTGCATCTCTTGAAATCTCTGTTCCCACTTATCGGCCTTATCCTTTTCTTCTTGGATTTCTACTCGCCACTATTCTGACGTCTTTCCCAGCCCAGCAGTTCTCATTGACAAACGCATTTTTTTAAAATCCATCTTCAAGCTACCCAGCTCATCCTCAGGCCTGTTTTTCTCTTTCTTTAACTTTTCATTTTCAAGCTTCTGAACATCTATATCCAATCTTAAGTTCATCTTTTCCGCCTCCATTTGCTCTATCTTTTTCTCCAAATCTGCATTTCTCCTTTCAAAATCTTGCTTTATAATTTCCAACATAGAAGGAATGACTAGCAAATGCTCTTCTATTGACTGGCTTTCTTCCTGATTTAACTTAGGTGTATTATCATTAATCCTTCTAGCCCACCATTGATGATACTCAGGAATTGTCATTGGACCCACAGCTAGCCTCTTCATTCGGCGAGTTTGTTTCCACGCACTAGCCATCTCTTGAATCTTCTTTCTATAACCATCATCCTTGTACGAAAATTCACAATCAGCTATCCCTTGGGTCGCAGGTATAAATTGCCTTGACCTATATTGCCTTAGCACCAATAATGGGGCGTATCCAGTAGCTTCCCAAACCCCTAGCAAAGGAACCCAATCAAAACTACCACACCTATACAGGATCTCATCTGGAAGTAACCAAGGAGCTCTCCACTCAATGTCCTCCTCTCGAAGATTTTGAAGAATTGCTATCCACTTCTCCTTCGAAATGTCGTCTCTCCTGGGCGTAGCGACTATCTTCTTTAGTGGTGAATAATTTTCAGAGAAAACCCGATACGACACTTTATCCACCTTCCAAAAGTGACTGTGAAACCACGCGAGTAGA
This sequence comes from Gossypium turneri, assembly GCA_008044935.1. Taxonomy (NCBI): domain Eukaryota; kingdom Viridiplantae; phylum Streptophyta; class Magnoliopsida; order Malvales; family Malvaceae; genus Gossypium; species Gossypium turneri. The sequence goes on from CP032576.1 coordinate 2,154,278, forward strand.
AGCTGTGCACATCGAATAAATCTACCTTCACCTGTCTTCCGGCATGCACTCAATGACCTAAAAGTTTCTGCCAAAATTGCTGGAATCCGTGTAACTTTCTTATCGAGCCGGTCAAATAAATCAGTGACTGTTTCATCCACATACCCCAAGGCTTTAGGGAAGACAACCAAGCCATATATACTTAAAGTAAAAACATCTGACCTTTTCCTGACATCTGGGTGTGTGAGGATTGCATCTTTCAAGCCTCTCCAAGGAACGCACTTACTGTCCCCCCTTTTGCTTAATTCGTGCGACAACCCACTGCTCACTCATTCCTGTTACACTCATCAGCTTATTAGAAAAGGTTGGCATATTTACCGCTCTCGAATAGACCCTGTCCACTTGAAACTTTGAACAACGGAGTAAAGCTATATACTCTTCTATCGTAGGCACTAAATCGACCTTCCCGAACGTAAAGCAACTCATCACTCCACTGCCCCCAGATTTCCTTCAATTCTTGCAAATTGTTTTGAGTTGCACTGATATGCGTAAAGTCCCATAACTCCGATACATGCCCATCAGCCAAACTATCACCCTTTTCTTGCTGCGTTGTTTCAGACCAAGTTCGAACAGCCGCATTGTCCTCCACTTTATCAAGAAACCCGCTTTCCATGATAAGCCTTCTATCTAGCAACTGAATTTGAATTGACGCCTTTTATGATGAAATGAAATGTCATGTCATGCAAATAAAACACCAAAAGTCAGTATAACATAGAAACACAAGATATAATCAAGAAATAATAAAGATCCCTAATTGGATATCTACTAGGGTTTAGTATGATTCTACCTAAGGTGGATTCCTAAGGTTCATTATATGAAGTTTGGCTTCTAGAGTAAAGGTACCCGAACCAGCAGATTCCTCAATCCTCACCCATTATAGGCTCATATGGACCGAGTTCAGTTCAAGGGAATACATTTCCCTATGGCTGCACGGAGATGAAAAATCTCACGAAGACATAGGTACGGATGTATCCCGAAAGCAATCCACTACCCTACACGAAGGTAAAAACCTCACGAAGGCATAGTTTCTCACTCCCACTTAAAAGGTTAACATTGTTCAACTCATGAAATGTATAATGCAAACAATGTTTGAACAAGAAGATAATGAATGCAAAAGGATGTCATGAGTTTTTTTAAAAAATATTTTCTCGACCATAAGACAAAAATTAATCAACTTTGTGGCTCGACTCTCTTATTTTAAAAAAAATCCCCAGCGGAGTCGCCAAGCTGTCGAAACCGTTTTTTTGAAAAACAAAAATTTTAGGTTGTCGACTTTAAAAAAAACAAAAATTGGGAGTCGCCACCAATCTTTTATTAAAGTGTGATTGGATCACCTAAAAAACGGCTTTGGTCTACGATTTTTTAGAAAAAACGGATCCGGGAGTCAGTTACGTACAAGGAAGGATTAGCACCCTCGTAACGCCCAAAATTGGTACCTAGTTAATTAATTAATGTCTTAAAGTCGAGAATTTGGAAAAACAATACTTAGCAAAACTTAAAAGGGCTGCGTATTAAGACCCTTCTCAATTCAGAGAAGCAAAAATGCCACACCCAATGCGTTAGGGCACAACATTCTAATTTCCTCCAAAATAAGTTAGGTTAAAATACTCGTATAATGAAAAACTTTAAAGGAACATCCACTTATCCAAGATTTAAGAAATCACACCCAATACGTTAGGGCACGATTCCTTTAGAATCCCAAACTCGGAATATTTCCTTCACTTTAAAGGAACACCCGCTTATCCAAGATTTAAGAAATCACACCCAATACGTTAGGGCACAATTCCTTTAAAATCCTAAACTCGGAAAATTTCCTTTATGATTTTTTTTAAAAAATCTTCATTTCGAGAAATCAATGCGTCACATTCAATACGTTAGGACACAACGTGTTGAATTCCCAATAATGAGCTCTTATTTTGATTAAAAGAATATCCATTTTGAAAAAAGGTTGATTTTTAAAAAAAATCGAGTAAAAAAAATGTAATGTTATGCTGCAATAATAAATAATACGATAGCATAGAAATAATGCAAATATATGAACAAATAAATAACGAATGACATATAATATATCAAATAAATGAGCAATATAAATATAATAAATGAAATTACGAAGAATTAGAGGCATACATATGAATTTTCATGTAAAACTTTGATTTATAAAATTTATAATGTACTTATGAGAACATAAAAAAAAATTATTAATTGATGTCAACATTATTAAAATCCAAAAAAATATGTATACATATAAATGTGAATAAAACTTTACTCTTAAAAAAAATAAAGCATATACATATGTTTTTTTAAAATAATTACAAAAAAAATAAAAAACAATTACATTGTTAAAATTAATTAAGAAAATAATAAGAAAAACCAAATTGAACAGCAATTGAAAAATTTCGGGGCAAATCCGCGAATAAATGAAACCCCAGGGACTAATTCAAACACGCGAATTACATAGAGGGGCTGGAAGGGAAATTTTCTCTTCTCCTCTAAAATGGCGCCGTTCAAAAGGATTAAATTGGAATTTAAAATAAATAAAAGGGTAAATTAAAAAAAATAAAAAAACTTAATTACAAAAACATTAAAAGGCGGAGGGGCTAAATAAAATAAATAAATAAAATTCGCAGTGGTATCACCTTCTCCCCTTTTTTAAAATCGTAAATAAGTAAAAAAAATAATCGAAAGAAAAAAATAGTAAGCCACCTTTAAGAAACTGCCAATCGTTCTCTTTTTTATTCCTCCTCCCCTCTTTTTTTCTTTTCTTCTTTACAATGAAGGGAGAGGCCTCTATTTATAGTTGAGCCTCCCCAAATCCAACGGTACAGATCAATTACATCAACGGTTGAGATTAAAGGGTATCTACAAATTAAATCTCTAAGATTACAAAATCATATCTTCTAAGATTGCATATCATATCTAAGATTATACATCATATCTAAGATTGCATATCATATCTAAGATTGCATATATCATATCTAAGATTGCATATCATATCTAGGATTGCATATCATATCTAAGATTGCATATCCTCAAAAATTATGTTTCCATATGTGAGCCCGTGCTAAAATTAGGTATTACAGATGGAATACAAATTTAGGGACCAACTAGATCTAAAAAAAAATAGAAACCAACTAGATAAATGACTAAATTATATATTATCCCATATATCAAATATGAATTCTAATAGAATTCCGTAGTTTTTTTTTTTTTTTGTGTCCAAAACCACCTATTAGCATATCATACATAGAACGGGGTATCACTCATGTATATATATAGACATACATGTATACTTTACATATACATACATACATACATTCATATTTATTAGCTAGTATTGAAGTGTAGTTGGATTTATTTGTCATATATTTGCATGAGACATGAATATGAATTTAACTTGGTTTTACTATTTCTTGAAGCAAAAAAAGGAAAAGATTTTTCATTTTGGCATAAATCAAAATGGAAAAGGTAAATAGAACTTTAAATGGAAATCTCTAATTCAAACTATTACTACAACACTTCCTTTTGTATAAATCAAAAGAATTAAAATGGAAAAAATGGGAGAAAACCAATAATAACAGTGGTCTGTTGGCTATTGGTTTGTCAACATGCATTCAATAGACGACAAGACAAAGGGCATGTGGCCAAGAAATATTGCTATTCTTATGAGAGCTACATCTGATTTTGGCCTTTCCTTCATGGGGTTTTCTTCCATTTTTTCCCCTACTTTATTTATTTATATTATATTTTATATCTTTTTTGTGTTTAGTGCAAATCGTTTTCCTTTGTGCTATGGAATCTTAGTGCAACGCAAGTAGACAAACCCCATTGGCTATTTTTCGTTTCTATGTTTCATTTCTTGTATTTTGTTATTTTTCTCCCCTTTGGGACCTCTTTGTTATCTTCTTTTTGTGCTTTCGTTTTATTGGTTGAAGAATCGCCTTGCTTGATCAATTCTTTTTTATCGAAGGGATGACATTTGATTCAAGCAATTGTTGTGGAGGGGGGGAATTCAAACTTTCAAAAAGGCTACAATATCTTTCTATTTTTAAATCATGTGAAAAAACTATTTTTAATAATTTTGATTTAAGACTTAACTATTAAGTATTATCACTAAAAAGTGCTTGCTTTTCAGAAAATATAACATATATTTAAATTTAAAATATATTTTTAAGTATTCATAAAAATTATTTGTAAGATTTAATCATATTATATATATTACGAGGTTTTGGTTAAAAATGAAATGTTGAATTAAACCGTTGATATTTACTTTTAAACCAAGTGCTTGGATGGAAATGCTTAGTTGTAGTGGCCACTTCGGTTGCCACTGTGATGAACATACAAAAATAATGTAAACAATAAACATAAAAGATTGTTTACATAATTCGGTTTCCTTATCTATGTAGAGTCTAACTCAGTGAGTAAATTTACTATCTTTTTTACTAATACAACAAGCGAATCATGTCCTAGCACTCTCCAATATAAAGACTTCACTTATGTACCTAAAGATCAAATCACTCACCTCTAAATTCTAACCTGAGGATTTAGGTTGCAAACACAAATTATTTACTCTCAAATGCACTCACAAATACGTTTCTCTATGAATAATAAAGTATTGTCTATGTTTTGTATATCAACCTATACAAGTCTCTCAATATACAAAAATTTCGAGACTTACTAACATATTAGAGATCAATTACAATTCAACCCTCTATAGAAGGTTCTTCCTTAAGAGGAAAGCTTATGGCTTCAAAAATCGAAAATAAATAGATAGTAGAAGGTGATAGAAATTTTTAAATATAAATATAATAATTTTAATACAGAATGTGATATTATCGAATATAAGATAAGATAACGTAAATCAAAAGGAGGTAAAAGATAAATTCCAAAAAAATAGGCAAGAGTCTTGATACCTTTTAGCTCCTTCAACTACTACGTGTTTTTCTTTCAAGAAAAGGAAAAAGATTTAATTTGATAAAATTCTCCACAAATTTATCTTCATTGTACATTAATGGATAAAAGACCAGAGTTGAATTAGAATTATCAACTACAGGTAGGACGGTCCAACTTGAAGAAGACACGTGGGTTTGAGCCATTAAGGTAGCTGTTTTTGTGTCAGCTCCAACTTCAAAGACAATAATATTGTTGGTATTATTTGATTGAACCACCAATCCATCCATATCCATGGTTCATTGTCCATTATAGCTTAGCCATTCAACCTCGGGTCTCTCCGATGGAGATTTTTTGTACGGTGGAAACTAGTAATGCTGTTCCTTGGACAATGGTTGGAAGTTGCTAGAATTCTTATCCAAGCATTCTTCTTCACAAATGAAGTTTCAATTGAAGATAAGAGTGAAACTTGTTTATAGAATTTGGATAAGATTATTGTTGAGTTGAATTTGGATTATCGAATTAATTTAATACAAGTGTCTTAATATTTTTGCAAAATTCATCGATTTGTTATTTATTTTTAATTAGCTTTGAAAATTTTTATTATTAACTTAAAATTCGAATTTAAATATAAATAATTAAGTTTGGAGTAAAGTATAAAGATTGAACTATTAGATTTGACTAATTCAGTTTTTATCTCCAATTGAATTCAGTGTTCTTCTAACTTGAAAATTTTGTTTTTTTTGGCTAATTTACTTTTTTGGGTAGGAGATGTAGTAGCTTCATTTTTTGTTAGAACGAGTTTTATCTTTTGCTTGAACCATTAAATGAGTATTGTGAAGTTTCGACGAGTTTGGCCCACTTGGGTATGACATGTTTGACAAATCAAATAGCTTGTTCAACTAGGATGTAAGACTCCTAATCGATTGCTTGATATGGTTGAGGTGATTGAATAAGAACGAAAGTCCTATTATTTCTTTGGTGATTGAAGTTTTATTTTAAAGATAATTATCAGATTCTCACAAGTGTTTTTTTCAAGGACTTATTTGCTGAATTAAAGGAGTTGATTTTGCTACATTCTTAACCTATAATGGGCGGCATTCTCCCTTGGGGAGATATCGACTTAGAGAGTTGAATAACTTTCAAAAATTTGAGTTGTTCTTTATCAACTTGTTTTATTTGTTTCTTATATTAAGTGTTGGTTTTCTTTTACCAGAGTTTTTGTGTTAACACTTGGTCGAAATTCTGTCTTGCTGGTTTCGTTGACTAGAGTGTTTATGTTAACACTTGGTCGAAATTATGTCTTGTTATTATCAGGTGGTGAAGGATGAATTTGTTCTTTACTAGGGCTCCATAAATAAAGATTGGTTGTGTCGTTTTTTCTTCCTTTACTTATTTTCATAAACCGTCTCTTTTCGTTCTAATTACCGTTGTCGAAACCATTTTTTTGAAAAACAAAACTTGTAGGTTGTCGACTTTAAAAAATAAAAATTAAGAATCGCCACCAAGCTTTTATTAAGGTGTGATTGGGTCACCTAAAAACAACTTTGGTCTACGAATTTAGAAAAACGGGTCCGGGAGTCGGTTACGTATGAGGAAGGGTTAGCACCCTCATTACGCCCAAAAATTGGTACCTAGTTAATTAATTAATGTCTTAATGTCGAAAATTTAAAAAATATAATCCTTAGCAAAATCTTAAAAACGTTACGTATTAAGACCCTTATCATTTCAGAGAAAGAAAATGCCACACCCAATGCGTTAGGGCACGACATTCTAATTTCCTCAAAAATGAATTAGTCCAAAATACTCGTACAATAAAAATTTAAAAGAATATCCATTTATTCAAGATTTAAGAAATCGCGGCCCAATCCGTTAGGGCGCAATTCCTCCAAAATCCCAAACTCGGAATATTTCCTTTATTATGTTTTTAGGAAAAATCTTCATTTCGAGAAATCAATGCGTCACATCAATACGTTAGGATACAACGTGTTGAATTCCCAATGATGAATTCTTATTTTTTGATTAAAGAGAAATGCTCGATTGTTAGACTTAACGAAGAAAATCGGAACCCAATATTTTAGGGCTCAATTTCCTGAAAATCCTAAATACAAGCATTCTCTCAATTTTAAAAAGTTTGAAATCGAGTAAAAAGAAAAAATGATGTGATGCTACATTAAATATACAATGCAATAATGATATTACAATGGCATAGAAATAACATAAATGAATGAATAAATAAAATCAATATACATAATAAAAATAATCACATACAAAATATCAAATAAATGATAAAAAAACAATGCTTTTTAACATATAAACGAAAACATGAATTAATAATCGAATGAAGAAAATAAACAAAATATAAAGAATAAAAGGCACATAATATATGCATTGAGACTAAAGTCATACACATAATTTACATATGAGATCTTGGGCTATGAAACTTATACATACATCTATGAAACTTATACATACATGAAAAAAAAATTATAAAGTATATAAAAAACATATATTTGCATTTTTTAAAAAAATAAATATATTCATACTGTAAATAAATGGAGACTGAAGGACCAAATTGAACGCACATATTACATGGAGGGACCGGAAGGGAAACTTTCCCTATTTCCCTAAACGACGTCGTCCAATCAGGATCGAATTGAATTTTAAAATAAATAAAAAGGTATATTTAAAAGTAAAAAAAAAAACTTAATTGTAAAGATATTAAAAGGCGGAGGGGCTAAAAGTGCAATTTACCCCTCCGCATAAAAAAACGCGGATCCTAAGGTGGATCTGGTCGGATCCTAAGGTGGATCCGGTCGGATCCAGGTCGGGTACTCAAAACGACGCCGTTTTGGGAGTCTGGGGGGCTATCCAAAACGACACCGTTTTGGTACCCTATATAAGCCCCCCAAATCTTCAAAAAATTCACTTTTTCCCTTTTCCTAAAAAAAACCTAAAAAGCTCACAACCTCTCCCCTCTCCTCCGGGCACCGACCTAAGGCCCGGTCATCGGCCGGTCACCGGCCACCACGCCGGCCGCCGATCTCCTGTGCCGGCACCGCCGCTTGTGGTGGCCTGAAAAGGGGAAAATTCAGATCTGCTCCATCCGAAGCCACTAAATGCAAATCTGGGCACAAAACTCTCAAAAGATTCGTAGAAACGCCTCAAAAGCCCAAGAAACCTTTCGGTTTCTAGCCGTCTTTCCTCGGAGACGGTTCCTCGGCCATTCACGGCGATCGGAGCTCAAAACACAGGTTATTTCCTTCCTTTTCCTATTTATTTTAGTAAAATAAAAAAAAAATATAACACAGAAAAAAAAGTAAATCAAAGTAAGCGAAAATAATAATAGTATAAACCTTTGAATTTATTTTTCGTTTTCTCAATATTGAACTCTCTCTTTGTGTAAGAATAATTGCTTTCTTTTTATTGATTTCCAATCGGCCCCCCCATTTTTACAGTGTGCGCAATGGCCTTTTATAGCCATATTAAAATAAAATATAAAGAAACAAATCTTGTTTTATCTCTTCTTGATTTGCAATCCTTGATACTGCTTGTTTCTATTTTTGTGCAGGTGAAGATTTCGTGGAGATTCGGAGAGCGAGGCTAGGTGGCTGCGGCGTGAGACTCATCCCAGAAACCCTAGGGTTTCTGATTTCATGTTGGGCCATTACTTTGGGCCTCTACTCATTTTGGGTTTTTTGGGGCTACATAAGCCCGTTGTAATTTGAGCCCTTTAGACCCGGGCCAAAATAGGGTATTACAGCTGCCCCTCTTTGCTCGTTATCGTATAACGAGAACGGAGCAAAGACTTTAAAAATGCCCAATTTTGCCCGGTCGTGCTGGACTTAGTACTCTTCTTCTTCGGGTAACCTCATTCTTTCCTACTGCATCTTTAGAGGTATAGGGGCTAGTGCTTCAATCTATTCCACTGCAACTGCAGGGAGATAAAACTTACAATCATCAACCTATTCCACTGCTGACCAGGGAGATAGGATTACTAGCTTCAATATACTCCACTGTAACCACAGGGAGGTAAAATCCACCATCTTCGATCTACTCCACTGTTACTTAGGGAGATAAGATCTAAAATCTTCAATATATTCCACTGGTTCCCAGGGAAATAGAATTATTGGCTTCAATGTACTCTACTGTAACCACAGGGAGGTAAAATTCGCCATCTTCGATCTGCTCCACTACTGCTTAGGGAGATAAGATCTGAAATCTTCAATCTATTCCACTGTTGCCCAGGGAAGTAGAATTACTGGCTTCAATGTACTCCACTATAACCCCAGGGAGGTAAAATCCGCCATCTTTGATCTGCTCCACTACTGCTTAGGGAGATAAGATCTGAAATTTTCAATCTATTCCACTGTTGTCCAGGGAAGTAGAATTACTGGCTTCAATGTACTCCACTATAACCACCGGGAGGTAAAATTCGCCATCTTCGATCTGCTATACTATTGCTTAGGGAGATAAGATCTGAAATCTTCAATCTATTCCACTGTTGTCCAGGGAAGTAGAATTACTGGCTTCAATGTACTCCACTATAACCACCGGGAGGTAAAATCTGCCATCTTCGATCTACTCCACTACTGCTTAGGGAGATAAGATCTGAAATCTTCAATCTATTCCACTGTTGTCCAGGGAAGTAGAATTACTGGCTTCAATGTACTCCACTATAACCACAAGGAGGTAAAATTCGCCATCTTCGATCTGTTTCGCTGTCAATGCAGGAAAGCAAGATCTGCTATCTTTAACCTGCTCCACTACAACCGAGGAAGGCAGGGCTTTGTTTTCGATCTGCTTCGCTGTCGATACAGGAAGGCAAGATCTGCTCTTTCACTGATCTGTTCTCTCGGGGACATGATCTGTATAATGAACCTAATTATGCCTAATGATTAGGATGGCATGATCAAAATGCATCAAATGCTCCTAACTAGACATATGTGAATGGTGTTTGCATGAATGCAAAATGCTTTTTTTCCGAGAATGATCCCGCTTAGGTTGTCATTACTCGAAGTTTATTAAGGCTTTGTGACTGACGTGCTACAACGCCTTCTTGCTTGACTGGCTTTTCTGAAGAAACATTTAACCAGGCTCCCCCCACTGTGAACCTCCAAGTTTAATCCATTGGGGGGCAAAAATTCATACCATCGTTCTCCCACTGTAACCCAAGAGTATATGGCTTTTCTTCAATCCTCTCCCATCACGATTTAAGGATACAGGATCTAAATCTTTCTAGTCTCTTACACCATTCCCAGTGTGTCGTACCAAAGGCTCATGCGCAAATGAAGGCTCTCTTTCCCGAGGTAACCTCTTTCTATTGCCTGGTGATCATAACTTTGTCACCCACATGAAATCTTATCATTTTGTTCGATCAATGTTTTTGACAACAAAATCCAAAGAGATAGTCTTCATTTAGACTCTTCCTTCTCAGATTTCTAACCTTTTAAAACTTGGTGCGTTCTAAACAATATTCTTGTTTCAGGTTCCTGCATTATTTAGAAACTTCTAAAGTAATATGCAAAACCTCTATTGTGAAAGTTTTATTAGTCCATTAATCATTATTCTAATGCAACATGCTTGCAAAAAGAACAAAACGATGGATGAAATAGAGATAGTTCTGAGCATAGCTCGAAATGAATAAATTATCAAAGATAGTAAAGAAGAATAACAAAGAGATTAATTGGGAATGCGTATCTTGGAAACGAATGAAGTGTTCCAAGAATAACAAATTCAGTATGAATATTGGGTGCCCCAGATATCGCAGCTTGAACTTCTCTATACAAACTTTTTTGAAGATCCTTCTGAGTTTAACATGTGTTTAGGAGATCCACTGTACTCTGCCAATGCCCCAAGATGTTGCCTACCTTTTCCTGATAATTCAGGTATAACAAGATCACCACATGCCCCAATCTGGTTAAAATTTGAGTTGCTCTAATCACCTCGTGCCCCATTCTGATCAATATTTGAGCCGCCCTTTTCGGGTTTTCAACTCAAAGCCCCTTTAGTCTCAAAGTGCCCTTTGCGGGTTTTCACTTTGGCCTCTCCATTTTCCTTTTCTTTTTCTTTCACTTTCATATTTTTTTTTGAATTTAAACTCATAGGATTAGACAAGTCCTCGTTATCCCTTTCGATCAGAACCAATGTAAGATCTTCTTTGTGATCAAATTTCTTTCATAGAGCCTTTTGGGGCAAAATTTAACTATGACGAAAACTTTGGATCTTCCTCTTCCATTAATATGAAATCCAACAACGGAAAAATGGCAACTTGACTTTGACGGGCTAAACCATGATGAGCCAAAGAAGAAGGCATTGCCCCGGTAAAAAATTCTAAATACATTGTTCATGATGTTAATCTTGAACATACTGTAAATTTTTTTGATATCGTATTATTGTTCAGATTACAATGTCAGTGCTTACCCAAGCATGACCATACGAAGACATCTTTGAACTATTTGAAGTAACTCAACAAGGTCCTGGTTTATTTCTTCGATTATGCACGTTCTCTTAAGGTCACAATCTCCATTGTCTCTTCATGAGGTAAGATTTCATTCCTGTTCTACCATCCTCAACAAGTCTGAAAATAGGCTACAATCTATGTCATATTTAAAGTCATGAGATCCCTCTAAACATAGATCTCACTCAAAAGGAACTTCTGAGTCCGTAGCAGCATCACTCATGTCATTGATATCTGGGGACCCATGGTAGGTACCAAAGAATACACAAAAGAATATATGAATAATCACTTGTCCAATTGTGAATAAAAGAATAATATGAAAGAAGATCCAAAAGAATGAAAGTATAATTATTTGAAAAGAATAAAAGAATATGAATGCAAAGATGTATTTTATTAGAATATGACGTTCAGACATGAGCCTATTTCGCAAAGGAATTTTTATCATTTTTTAGGCTAAAAACAACAAAATTGTTCTGAACATTACTCTGAATAAGCTCTAAAAAAAACTACAGAGATTTCTTCCGCAGTTCAATTACTTAGAACACTTCTAAGTTGATAAGGGCGAATATCTTCAAGGACCCTTGTAAATTGTGTCTTCAAAAATGACATTGATGCGAACGCCTCTCAACATTTATTCATACATCCCATTCACCCCCATTATCAAATGTGATTGGCTAGCGAATTTTCTGCACTGGATGAATCGCCAAATTTGACTACGCCCATACTAGTAAGCCTTTCAACCTCTTTTTTAAAGGTAATGCAATTTTCTATAGAATGCCCCGTAATTCCTGCATGATAATCACATTGTGCACTTGCATCATACCATTTGGGATACGGGGGCTGTGGAGGTTTCACATGTAAAGGAGAAACAACATGCGCATTGAATAAGCTTTGATACAGCTCCTTGTACGACATTGGAATTGGCGTGAACTGGAGCTTTTCAGTACCTGGCTTCACACCTAATTCTTGTCTTGATGAACCTTGTTGATTAGCAATCGATTTGCAGTACGTATTCACGCTGTTCACCTCATTTTCCTTTTCTTTTGAGGCTTGCCTTCTGTTATTTCCTCCAGCATCAATCTTTGGCGCTTTCAATCATTTCACCATTCATGATTATGTCAGAAAAGCTTTTTGTTGCACTCTCTAACATATGTGTGATAAACGGAGCTTTCAATGTATTTATGAATAACATTGTCATTTCTTTTTCTAGAAGAGATGGCTGGACTTGGACAGCAACCTCTCTCCACCTCTATGCGTACTGCCTAAAGCTTTCATTTGATTTTTTTTCCAAATTCTGTAAGGTGATTCTATCAGGAGCCATATCTGTCACATGACTGTATTGTTTTATGAATGCCTGCGCTAAATCCCTCCATGAACTAATCATGGTACGACTCAATTGATTGTACCATTTAGATGCTGCCCCTGCGAGACTATCTTGGAAACAATGTATCAGCAGTTGGTCGTTATTAACATACCCAGTCATCCGCCTGCAAAACATGGTAATATGAGCTTCGGGGCTACTAGTTCCGTTATACTTTTCAAACTCAGGCATTTTGAATTTGTAAGGAAGTACTAAATCCGGAACCAAGCTCAATTCTTTTGCATCAATCCTGTGATAGCTTTCAGTGACTTCCATCGCCTTGAATTTCTCTTCGAGCCATTTGCACCTTTCCTCTAACTGCTTTGGTAACTCCTCTTTTAATCTTTCCTTTTCAGCCACTTCATCGAAGTCAGGAATGGCGGAGTTAGTAGGGTTATTTCCGGGGTTAGAGCCCAATCCAGTTTGAAAGTTTGAAGCACCGGCCTGGGACTGCTGAGGCTTGATTGTGACAGTAGGTTTGTGCGAATATTCAGCTTGAGCTCGCACATGTGGAGGAGTGAAGCCTGGAGGATAGAGTGATTCATCCTCATTACCCTCTTCGACATCAGCCATGGGACCCTTTCCCTCATCACCTCCTCCAGTCAACAGTTGGGTTAGCTTTGCCATCATATTATTTTGGGATTTCATTATTTTATCTATCATTTTTTGTTGAATCTTCTCAAGCTGCTCATTCATTTGTTGTTGAAGCTGATCCTGCATTTCTTTTTGGAACTGATTTAGCCTTTGGTCCATGTCTTTAGTCTTTGATCGAGTACCGTAGTAGTGTTTGGCAAGTTGGTTGGTTTCCAGATTAACTGAGGAATGATTTTAATCGATTAGGCTCTTTTAGTGGACTTTAATGTTTATGATGTCATGCAATGCGAATGCATGCAATGAATGCATAAAGAGATGTTGATTCTGATTCAATTCCATTTAGAAAACTTTACTAGAAAACAAATCTCTTTACATAAAATGGATATTTATATGGCCTTGCCCTCATAGGCGGAGATATTCGATCCTCTTCTTCATTCGAGCGTTAAGATAAATCTCACGAACTCTTCAAAAAAACGTCTCTTCTATCTCCTTTTTGCTCGATCCAGGCCGTAACTTGTTGCTCACTCATCTTCGTGATGCTCGTTGGCTTCTCTTTAAGAAGGTTCAGCAGCTCTCGAATAATCTTTGCCATCTTGAATCCTTGGGCAACGGAGCCATAGTCGTGTAGTCCTCCATTAAATTATCATCCTTCTCTTATCATGTGTTCTTGGACCATATTCGGACAACCATATTGTCATTCACTTTATCAAGAAACCCATTTTCTTATGACAAGCTCTCTATTTAGCAACTGAACATGAATCAACACCTCTTTTTTAAGATGCAAATGCAATGCAATCATAATAAAAACAACATAAAAAACAAGTTAGTACAAAGTAAAAGCAAATGGATAAAGTACCTACTAGGGAAACCACTAGGGTTTGGTGTAATTATTCCTAAGGTGGGCAACTAGGGTTCACTATATGTAGTTTGGCTCTAAGGTAAGGGTACCTGAACTAGCAGATTCCTCGATCCTCACCCATTACAGGCTCATACGGACCAAGTTCAGTTTAGGGGAATACATTTCCCTATGGCTGCACGGAGATGAAAATCTCATGAAGACATAGGTACGGATATATCCCGAAAGCAATCCGCTATCCTGCACGGAGGTGAAGACCTCACGAAGGACTAGTTTCTCACTCCCACTTAAAAGGGTAAAATCATTCAACTCATGTAATGTATAATGCAAAGATCAATTAAGCAAGAAAATAATGAATGCAAAAGGATCTCGTGAATTTTTAAAAAAATATTTTCTCGACCATAAGACAAAAATTAATCAACTTTGTAGCTCGACTCTCTTATTTTTTTAAAATTTCCCAGTGGAGTCGCCAAGCTGTCAAAACCATTTTTTTGAAAAACAAAACTTGTAGGTTGTCGACTTTAAAAAATGAAAATTGGGAGTCACCACCAATCTTTTATTAAGGTGTGATTGGGTCACCTAAAAACAACTTTGGTCTACGAATTTTAAAAAAATGGGTTCGGGAGTCAGTTACGTATGAGGAAGGATTAGCACCCTCATTAAGCCCAAAAATTGGTACCTAGTTAATTAATTAATGTCTTAATGTCGAAAATTTGAAAAATATAATCCTTAGCAAAATCTTAAAAACGTTACGTATTAAGACCCTTATCATTTCAGAGAAAGAAAATGCCACACCCAATGCGTTAGAGCACGACATTCTAATTTCCTCAAAAATGAATTAGGCCAAAATACTCGTACAATAAAAATTTAAAAGAATATCCATGTATTCAAGATTTAAGAAATCGCGGCCCAATCCGTTAGGGCACAATTCCTCCAAAATCCCAAACTCGGAATATTTCCTTTATTGTGTTTTTAGGAAAAATCTTCATTTCGAGAAATCAATGCGTCACATCCAATACGTTAGGATACAACGTGTTGAATTCCCAATGATGAATTCTTATTTTTTGATTAAAGAGAAATGCTCGATTGTTAGACTTAACGAAGAAAATCGGAACCCAATACGTTAGGGCTCAATTTCCTTGAAAATCCTAAATACAAGCATTCTCTCAATTTTGAAAAGTTTGAAATCGAGTAAAAAGAAAAAATGATGTGATGCTACATTAAATATAAAATGCAATAATAAATATTATAATGGCATAGAAATAATATAAATGAATGAATAAATAAAATCAATATACATAATAAAAATAATCACATACAAAATATCAAATAAATGATAAAAAAACAATGCTTTTTAACATATAAACGAAAACATGAATTAATAATCGAATGAAGAAAATAAACAAATATAAAGAATAAAAGGCACATAATATATGCATTGAGACTAAAGTCATACACATAATTTACATATGAGATCTTGGGCTATGAAACTTATACATACATGAAAAAAAAATTTATAAAGTATATAAAAAACATATATTTGCATTTTTAAAAAAAATAAATATATTCATATATATATAAATAAATAAATAATTGGTTAAAAATATTAATATGTATACATACATATACATATATATACTAAAATAAATATATACATATAGATTATAAAGAATAATTACATATAAATAAAAGTAAAATAAAAATAAATATATTATACTACAAAAATAAATATGCGTATGTAAAAAATATATATATACATATATTTTTAAAAGAGATAATTTAATTATGGAAAAGAATAAAAAAACTAATTAATAAAAAATAAAGAAAATGAAAAAAAAGGCTAATTTGAATTGTAAATAAAAATTCTGAGGCAAATCTGTAAATAAATGGAGACCGAAGGACCAAATTGAATTCACATATTACATGGAGGGACCGAAAGGGAAACTTTCCCTATTTCCCTAAACGACGTCGTCCAATCAGGATCGAATTGAATTTTAAAATAAATAAAAGGGTAAATTTAAAAGTAAAAAAAACTTAATTGTAAAGATATTAAAAGGCCGAGGGGCTAAAAGTGCAATTTATCCCTCCGCATAAAAACACGCGGATCCTAAGGTGGATCCAATCGGATCCGGGTCGGGTACTCAAAACGACGCCGTTTTGGGCGTCTGGGGGGCTATCCAAAACGACACCGTTTTGGTACCCTATATAAGCCCCCTAAATCTTCAAAAAATTCACTTTTCCCCTTTTCCTAAAAAAAAAAAAAACCTAAAAAGCTCTCAACCTCTCCCCTCTCCTCCGGGCACCGACTGAAGGCCCGGTCATCGGCCGGTCACCGGCCACCGTGCTGGCCGCCGATCTCCGGTGCCGGCACCGCCGCTTGCGGTGGCCTGAAAAGGGGAAAATTCATATCTGGTCCCTCCGAAGCCCCTAAACGCAAATCTGGGCACAAAACCCTCAATGTAACACGCCTTACCCGTATTCGACGCTGGAATAGGGTACGAGGCATTACCGAAATATACATTTGTAAACGTATTAAATCGAGTCATAAAATTTCATCCAAATTAAAACTCTTCAAATTTTTATCATGCTTTTATAATTCTTCACAATGTATCTTCTAAATATTATATTCATAATAACTAGGGCCTACGAGACCCGATACATATTCATGCAATTCACAAATCTTAACAATTCAATGCTTCATTTTCATTTCATTAAATTCACAAATTCTCATGTTCACAATTCAAATCAATTTCACTAGCAATGGAAATTTTTATTTAATTCACATATAATCCGATATCATTAAACTCAATACTAATACGTATTTACCATTTAACTCAACGTTTATCGATTATGATCGAACATGTGACCGATTTATACACAATTCATTCATATATTTTCAAATTTTATTTTATTTCATTCCATTCCATTCCATAGAATTTCATTTCATCAAGCATTCATGTTTATAACTAATCAAAAATCAAAACATTAATAAGCTAACGTTGGCCAATTTAACTTATACATGTCATTATAATCAGAATCAAATCATCCAAATAACACTCACTTTAATTAAAATTATACAGAATATAGTTCATACGAACTTACCAGGCTAAATTGTGGAAATACCAAAATTTAGGAACATTTTGGAAATTTTCTATTTTTCTCGAATTTCCACCCAATCTTGATATAAATTAATATTTTATTCAATTTACTACTTTAAATAAAAAAATTCATTTTATGCAATTTGGTCACTTTTGACATTTTTACAAATTTACCCTTAAATTTTCACTTTTGTTCAATTTAGTCCCTGAAACATATAAATTGGTCATTTTTAAAAAAACCCATGCTAGTTGAATAATCATATATTTTCCTCCTCCTCCTCTCCATTCCACATCCTTAATATGTATAACATGCTTATATGTAACATTATCTATAATTTCACATTTATTTATATTCATTCAAAGCTGTCCACTTGAGTCATAGTCACCAAATTATTTATATCTTGAGATACAGAACTCCAAATTGAGATACGTTAATTTTCTCTGAAACTAGACTCACATATCTTCTTACCATAAAATTTTCAGAATTTTTGGTTCAGCCAAATAGTACAGTTTATTCTTTAAAGTTTTCCCTATTTCGCTGTCTGACTGTTCCGACCACTCTTCACTAAAAATTAATTATCTCATTGTGCAGAATTTGAATGATGTTTCCGTTTATTTATTTTGAAAATATACTAATTAAGGATTCTAACCATATAAACTATAACTCATAACTATTTTTGTACAATTTTTAACAATTTTCCAAAGTCAGAACAGGGGATTCCGAACTCATTCTGACTCGATCTAACTAAACTTAAAATATCTCCAAATTTACAATTTCATTACTTACATCGTTTCTTCTATGAGAAACTAGACTCAACAAGCTTTAATTTCATATTTTATTCATCCTCTAATTCAATTCCCACAATTTTTGGTGATTTTTCAAAGTTATACTACTGCTGCTGTCCAAAACTGCTTTAGTGCAAAATGTTGATTTCCATTTTGCCCCAAATTTCACAGTTTATACAATTCGGTCCTTTCTCAATTAACCCCTCAATTAATCTAATTTTCTCAATTAATACTTTACCGAGACATTATAAGTTGTTACACAACTATTGAAATTCAGAATTTCCACATATAACTCTATCTTCTAACTCTTTTACTATTAGGTTCCAAACATTCACTTTCTATTCAATTCTTTCAATAAAATCAGCATATGAACAATTTAAAGCTCTAATTCCATGCTAAATCATCATATAATTCCAGCACATATTCATAGCAACTTTCAACTTCTTTCATAGAATCAAAAACTAATGAATTCAACAAGTGGGCCTAGTTGTAAAAGTCACAAAAACATAAATTTTTCAAGAAATAATCAAAAATTGAACTTACCTGCAGTAAAAATAGGAAGAACCAGCTTAAGGAGACCCTTCTATGGTGTTTTTGCTGATGAGAATGCAGAAAAATAAAGAGAAATCTAGATAATTCCACTTTGGTCCTAACTTTATTAAGTAAATTTTGCAATATTCCAATTTTGCCCTTAATTCTCCTTACTTTGTTGCTGATTTCATGCCTTTGCCGTCCAGCCCAAATAGACCTTGGGTCTATTTGCCTTTTAAGCCCTCTTCCTTTTATCATTTAAGCTATTTAATCATTTCCCATAATTTTGTATTTGTTGCAATTTAGTCCTTTTTGTTCAATTAGTTATCGGAACTTTAAAATTTCTTAACGAAACTTTAATACTAACTTTTTAACACTACATAAATATTTATAAAATTATTTATGGCTAGGTTTAAAATCCCCGAGGTCTCGATACCTCATTTTCGATTCTAATTATTTTAATATTTATTTCTAGTGTACTATTCACTATTTCAAAAATTTTCCTAACTTCACATTTAACTTATACTCACTAAATTAATAATATTTTCTACCTATTTGTCGAATTTAGTGATCTCGAATCACCGTTCCAACACCTCTGAAAATTCAGGCCATTACATTTTTCCTCGTCGGATTTGTGGTCCCAAAACCACTGTTCCGACTAGACCCAAAATTGGGCTGTTACACTCAAAAGATTCGTAGAAACGCCTCAAAAGCCCAAGAAACCTTTCGGTTTCCGGCCGTCTTTCCTCGGAGACGGTTCCTCGGCCATTCACGGCGATCGGAGCTCAAAACACAGGTTATTTCCTTCCTTTTCCTATTTATTTTAGTAAAATAAAAATAAAAATATAAACACAGAAAAAAAGGTAAATCAAAGTAAGCGAAAATAATAATAGTATAGACCTTTGAATTGATTTTTCGTTTTCTCAATATTGAACTCTCTCTTTGTGTAAGAATAATTGCTTTCTTTTTATTGATTTCCAATCGCCCCCCCATTTTTACAGTGTGCGCAATGGCCTTTTATAGCCATATTAAAATAAAATATAAAGAAACAAATATTGTTTTATCTCTTCTTGATTTGCAATCCTTGATACTGCTTGTTTCCATTTTTGTGCAGGTGAAGATTTCGTGGAGATTCGGAGAGCGAGGCTAGGTGGCTGCGGCGTGAGACTCATCCTAGAAACCCTAGGGTTTCTGATTTCATGTTGGGCCATTGCTTTGGGCCTCTGCTCATTTTGGTTTTTTTGGGCTACATAAGCCCGTTGTAATTTGAGCCCTTTAGACCCGGGCCAAAATAGGGTATTACAACCGTTATAACGAAGGTTAAGTGAAGTTATCAATTTTATATCTGTAGAGTAATTATTTTTTGTACTTCTTAATTAAAAATAATAAAAAGTTATAAATATTTAAATTTTAATTATATTGAATATTATTATAATGGCTTAATACCTATTTTGGTGCTTGTACTATTCACAAACTCTTAGTTTGGTGTTTTAGGAAATTTTTTTATCACTTTGGCGCTTGTACTATTCACAAACTCTTACTTTGGTGTTTTAGGAAATTTTTTTATCACTTTGGCCCTTGTACAATCATTTCTTCTATCTCGTTATCCCATTTCACATTTCCGTTAAAACAAATCCCATGTTGTAACACCTCTAACCCGGTTTGGTCGTCGGTCTCAAGCTATAGATGGCACAACACATAACTGAGTAAATCACATTCATAATTATCTTTAGCTTAAAAAAAATAGAAAACATTTCATATATTCATGTTTCAAACCATTCACAATCAAAACCGAGTCTCAAACGAGCTTACAGAAGCTTTTAAGTCAACTCGGGAACAAATAAGGACTTAATTGAAAACTTAACAAAAAGTGTGAAAATTTTTGCAAACAAGGGTCATACAACCGTGTACCCAAGCCGTGTGATAAGATGTGACCGTGTGGAAAAGGAGTCGCATGGCCATGTAACTCACTGAAGCCGTGTGGGACAAAATGCAAAAATTCATCAAAAATCACATGGTCGTGTGCCAGGGTTGTGTAACAAGTTGGGACTGTGTGCAAACTACGTGATCATATCTACAGTACTCACACGGGCTGGCATCGGGAACCATGTGAATCATAAACTAACTTACCTCAATGGTCACATGGCTATGCCGCCAACCTGTGTGGAGACACACAGCCGTGTGCAACAAAAATGTACCTTTAGGTGCAATATATCAATTCAACCATTCAAAAACTTATACCAATGCTACTAACCAATCTTACACCTATTCAAAACATGCCAAATCACAACATAAACCAATGTCCTAATCAACTAACCAATATGCCTCAATGACATAATTTATAAACTATTGCACATAATTTTGATACCAAATCATAGCATTATAAACACTCCTAATCAACCTCTTAAAATGTATCATTCAAACATCTCAAATATTAACCAAATATACTCAACATTTACCATTCAAGCTTCCATTACATTCTAGCCATTTCAAGCCTCATTGATAGTACCACATCAAAAGCTATTAATTTACAAATTAGTCCCTATTTTCAAATATATTTTTAGTTAATTTTCATTTTAGCCCCTAAACTCAAAACTAACAAATATCACTTTACAAATTAGCCCATATTTCATCTCTAAGCTTACAAACTAGCATATTAACGCTAAAAGCTTCCAAATGCATCAATGACAACATCTAAAGTCTTTAACAGTTTCAAGAATTAATCCCTGGGCTAGCTAAATTAAGCTTTCGGGATCTCAAAAACATAAAATTTACAAGAAAATGACTAAAAATGACTTACCAATTAAGGATGGAAGCTTGAACGTTGGAATGGGGTTTTCTTCTTTTTTAGAAACGATTGGGAAAGAAAAGATGAATGAAATGTTTTTACTTATTTTGTCTTATATATTCTAGTTATAATTAATAAACATTTTTTAATTAGCCTAAACTATAATTACTTAAAAATAAGTGTAATGAAGCAACTTAGTGGATGAATACATCATCTTCCACTATTCCTAATTATAAATGGGTCCAATTTTTCAATCGGTCCCTAAACTAAATTAAATTAATAACAATTAAACTTTTATCATTTTTATAATTTAGTCTTTTTCCCTTAATTAATCATTCAATCAACAAAATTAATGGATCAACATTAACATAACCCTAATATACTTGTAAATATTAAGTTATAATATCTACTGACTCAATTATTGGAAAACGGGATTCTAAAACCACTATTTTCAGCACCATTAAAAATGGGTTATTACACATGTGGCACGGAAAACCAATAAAACATTAACATGTGAACTTATCCACACTGTAACACCCCAAACCCGGCCTAGACGTTATGGCCGAATCTGGCGATGTCACATGGAAAGGGATTTGAAGACAAGATTGTCGAGTTTAAAAACCGTTACAGTAAGTTAGCTTTTATTTAATTCGAAAAAAAAAACTAGTTGATTTGCTTTAAAACTTGTCTCTTAGCAGAAGCTTTTGTAACCAATTAATTTAGGGAAAATCATTTCTATTTATGAAAAACCTTAGTTTTTTTTAAAAAAAAACAGTGCTTTGTAGAGTTGCTGTTTTTTAAAAATATTCATAAAAAAATAGTATAAAGTCTCAAATTTAAAGCCAACCAGTCCATAGTCCAAAAGATACATCAAAAACCCCAAATAAGTAATAAATTCTAGGTATTAACGGAAAACAGTCTAAAATTTATGTGTGGCCACCGTCGAGTCCTCTGCTGCACCGACCCGTCAAGTCTAGGGATTACCTGTACAGATTAAACAGAGAAAGGGTGAGTTTTCCCAAACTCAGTGTGTAATCCCCATAGAAAACATGCATACAGATAATCAATAGAATTCAGTTAGATACAGTCCGGGGCCTGTGCCCATCACAGAATCAGTTTGGGCCTTAGCCTATTCAGATACAGTCTCATAAATACATTAGGGCCTTGGCCCATATCAGATACAAAATGCAGATATAGTAAATCAGAATACTACCCACCAGCCTCCACACACCATTTCCGTCCAACCCTACACACTATGTGGGATTAAATCAACCCACCCACCCCTATACACCATGCTGTATCGAAATGCAGCACATAATCAGAAAGTTGCAGCTGAGCTGCCACATAACAGGCTTACTAGCTTTTCAGACACTTCCTTCAAATATCATCAACCCACCCCGATGCAATGCAACATACAAAATATGTCATGCCATTATGCAATTAATAGTACATACATTCAGATATCATAAGTCATTCTCAGTATAGAAATCAGACAGATAGATCACACATATAAGGGTCTAAGTAAAGCTTACTGACCCTACAGTAGGTCCACAGTTGACTTGGGCGACCCGTGCAACCTTACAGAACTTTTCAGAAAAATGGGCTCACACGCCCATGTGACCCACTCGGCCCAAATTGGCCTTGGCCACGTGATCTATTTTTAATGTAACACGTGCTAGTTAATTATTCATATATGTTTTCACTATTTACTTATATGTTCCTTCAAAGTTGTCTACTTGAGCCACTGCTACTAAATTATTTATATCTTGAGCTACAGAATTCCGAATTAAGATCCGCTTGATGTTTTTGAAACTAGACTCAAATACCTTTTTACCATAAAATTTTCAGAATTTTTGGTTGATCCAATAAGTACAATAAAATCTTCAAACTTACCCCTGTTCTGCTGTCTGATAGCTTCATCCCTTCTTTGGTAAAAATTAATTATCTCTTAGTACAAAATTTGGATGATATTTCCATTTGTTTCTATTGAAAATAGACTCATTAAAAAATTAAACATGAAAATTTTCACCCCTAATTATTTTTATCCAATTTTTTATGATTTTCCAAAGTCAGAATAGGGGAACCCGAATTCAATCTGACCTTGTCTTACAAAGTTTATTATACCTCACGATTTACAATTCCATTGCTTACACCGTTTCTTCTATGAGAAACTAGACTTAATAATATTTAATTCCATATTTTGTTTATCCTCTAATTCGATTTCCACAATTTATGGAAATTTTTCAAATTTAGCCTACTACTGCTGTCCAAAGAGCAAGCAATTTCGGCTTTTCGCCGAATCCCTTTTTTTTTTGCGTTTCGGGTACACACCTGGTTTTTTATGCTAAAATAGTCCCCGAACACTCCAAATCCTATAATCAAGATACTCAACATCAATTTAATGGATTTACAAGCGAAGTGACAACCAAGAACGAACAAAACCCAACTTATCACCAATGATAACCCTCCATTTAACTATTGTTAAGACGAGAACACTGAATTTACTTGTCCGAGCCTCCCCCTACGCCCAAATCGCAGAGAAAAAATAGTACCACTTCAGTCGTTAAGAGATTCATGACAGAAACGAAGAGAAACACTTACTGAAACTAATCGAGCACTAACCGTGTGTGAAAACGAAGGAAAATAAATGGATTAGGAAAAAATCAAGAAGAAGAAAAGAAGAAAAAGATGGAAAAACCCAGAGAATTTCGGCAAGAGGAGAGGGGAAGAATAGACGGTAGAATTTTTTTGGAAAAGAGAGTCAAAATTCGGTTTTGGGAAAAAAATAAAAATAAAATCCCGATAACCCCCAAAATCCCTTAATTTCTCCCCTAATTCCCACTACACATCCACTACTCAGAATCTCCCTATTACACAACTCTATCCCAAAATTTGAGCAAAAAAAATAATACCCTTACTTGCGTAGGGATTCGAACACAAAACTTCCACCATAATAACACACCAGACCAGCAGGCCCATTCTAATGTAATTTACCCAACAATCAAATAAAAGCCTACTGAACAAGAGTAAGGCCTAATTCATTCAAAATACCAAAATTTGCCCAAGCGAAGCTTGAACTTGGGACCTCCCAAACACTAGAACACATAACCACTAAAGCTAACAGATATTTGTGTCATATTTTCACAATAACGAAATTAGAAATTTTTGGGCGTTACACACACCATTTTAATCCACACCATTTTAATCATTTTTTCACTTGGATTTATAATTTCTTTTTCCTTAAAATAAAAAATAAAGTAGTAAAAGAAAAAAAATCTTTAATTAAGGATGGGCTGATTGGTAAGACTAAGTTTTAGTGTTTATAGTTGCAAAATTGTGGGTTTAATAAAATATCTATTGCTCTTGCAGCATTTGTGTAAAATCTTCATAATAGCTGAAACCAACTTGGTGAGTATAAGTTATTGATGTGTGATCCATTTTGTTGGTTGGTACATATGATTTGAATATTTCCTAATCACCTACACTAATCAAGTTTTTCATCAAATTGAAATTTGAATGTTCATGGTTGGTTCGTATGCTAGTGGATTTTTGGGTTTTAGGGTAAATTAGTTTATGGTTGTAGAAAGTACTTATTTGAAGTGCTTATTTGTTAATGGTGTTTGATAAAATTGGTTGAAGAAAATATTTGTTTGATTTGCAAGTTAAATTTTGATCAATATAACACCCCTAACTCGTATCGCGTTTGGTACGAATGAGAGATGCCACCAGAGTTTGTATGTTAAAAAAATATCGTAAATCATTTAAGAAATCAAATTTTGGAACAATTTAAGAAATTATAGAATTTAAATAAAAACACTTTGGAGTCTTTAAAATTATTTTAAAACTATTTACAAACATTAGGTGGGTGGTTGGAAGTGTCCAGGAACAAAAACGAGTTTCGGTAGGCTCAAAACATACAAAACAGTGTAGTGACACTATCTAGGGAGCTAGGTATCGATACATAACCCCTATGTTCTAGTACTTAGTTCTATGTATCTTACCTAGTATCAATGTATCGATAATTAGCCATTTACTGTAGCTTTCTAGCTACTAACTTACAATGTTCCGCTACCTTTAATATAAGTACTGAAACTTGATCTCCTGAGGCTAAATTGAAAAACATATCCAACACGTCCATACCATAAGAAAAAGGTTCAATTTATTGTAAGACAAGTTTAAACATCAAGGGCTTGAATTAAAAATCAAACTTAAAAATTACAAAATTAAAGTTCAATGTAAGTCATTCTCTACATGTCAATGTTCATGCACAAAATGATACCTAAAATAAATGAAATACAATCTCAATCTCAAATGGCGATGCGATGCTCCCAGCCTAAATCAAAACCTTCTTAACAAGTCCACAATCTACACGTTTAAATGTGAGCTCAATGAACTCAGTAAGTACACAAGGATAAACCTATTTATCTTGTTCCTTATAAGTGTTGAGCCCCTTTAGAAGTGATTATTATAGTTTTCACTAATATTATATTTTAGTGTTACTAGTAGATTCAAGCCTTATTACTAAATTATAAAGACTCAACTTACATATTAAAGGTTTATTAACTAATCGCATTATGAAGTTTAAATAGATGACTCCTATGGAGTGATAAATTGAAGTTTAATCAAGTACAGAATTCCTTTAGCTATAATTTTTTATCACAATTTCACATAAGTTTCACTTATGGCCCTTTTTGTTCCATATATATAAACGAACGTATATTTTCATTTCTTTCATTAGGAGCATACATAATGAAGAGATTTCAATCTCTTATCATCATTTTAAGGCTTATATATAACTTTCTTTGTAGCTTTTCCCTTATAGTTGAGTAGTTAATCTCTCATTTTAATTAGCTTTCTCAATTATTCAATTTCTTTGTATCTTATTCAATTTATAGCCCATAGAAAACTCTAACAAATGTAACTCGAATACTCGGGACCCATTTAGAGAGCACGTAAGTGCTTAGCAATTAGGCATCGCACAAATTCCTTCAAAATCACATTAGAGAGCAAATAACTATGAATTCCCCAAAACGCACTAGAGAGAACGTGAGTGCAAAACTCAAAGGGAGTACAGAATGCATGTAAGTGAAGGGTCCGAAGGTAGCAGGGAAGCTCTAAACACATAGATCCCAAACCAATTATGTATCTTATCACTATTGGAATGCCAATTGTATCCCAATTATTTTACTAAGTTTACTAGGGTACATTATGTTCATAAGTAGTTTATATTAATTGAGGCCAATAACACATTTATTATTCATATAGAGGCATAATTCTTAGTTTAAGTGTTTAGAGATTTGTCAGACAACTCATTGTTTGATCATACATAAAGGCACGTTGGGTGCTTTTCATATTCACATAACCACAATTGTTAATTTAGGCCTTATAAGCATAATCAATTTTTTATATAATGGTTTCCATGAAACTGTCACATCCCAAAAATCAGGTTAGTAAGAATTGGGTTAGTGAACTAAGAGTGGTCATGTCCTTTTTTTTTTAATAAATGTTGTAGGAATCATGTCAAGTAAATTGATTTGGTTCAGTGGTTAAGTGTTCTGTTTATGTATTTGAGGTTCTGTGTTTAAATCTCTTCCCTTGAATTATTATTATTATTATTATTTTGTTCCTTTATTTGGCTGTTCACATGTGAGTTGTATTTTATTCTTGTTAGCTTGTTGATAAGAATAAGTCTGTTGGTTCAATGGTAAGATCTTAGTTTACCCTTAAGTCACTAGTTCAAATATTGTTGTTTCCAAAATTAAATTAGTTTTTGTTACTGTTCTATTGTGTTGCCCAGATAATCAGTGTATGGGTCAAATTTAAACTCTGATTAGTTAGATAGGGTTAGTAGATAATCTGCTAGGTTAGGATTTGGTGTTATTTTATTTTATTTTTAAAAACTTGAGAATTCTTCTCTTAAAATTTCTCCCCCACTTTGACGTTCCTCTCTTCGCACTACTCTCATTCTTCTCATTTTCTGTTTTCTCTAACGTTTTCTTCTTTCTTTCTGTTTTAGTTTTTCTTTCCCCTTCCTTTCATTTGTTGCCATCTTCCTCTGATACTGATGCTTGCAGCTGTTTCTTCATTACCACCTTCTCTTCTATCGTGTTGCCATCTAGACTGTGATTTTCCTATTAAAATCTTTAAGTAAGTATAATTCATTAGTTTCGTCTTAGGAAGGCTGTTTCGGTATCTTTGGGAGGCTTTTCGGTTTAATCTTAGTTGTGATTTTGCTAGGAGTGGATCGTGAGGTGTATACTTTTTCGGTAAGTTGAGGATTTCAGCAATTTCTTTTCTCTTCAAGGGTAAGTTTTCAAAATGTCAATTTAGGGGTTGATTTGCAATAATTTAGCTTGCGAAGGTCGAATGCCTATTATTAATGGCCAAATGTTTTATGAAATTTGGGCTGAATCGTTGTAAGTTGTTAATTGATTGTTTGTGGATGTCATATGTACAAAATTTGGTGCATTGTTGTTTTGCTAACATTCCAGAATTAATCAAGTGTATGACTAAACTCGAAAACTCATAAAAAGGGTGCAAAATAGAATCTGTCAGATCGCGTCACACGGTTATATGGCCGACCGTGTAAGCCTCACGGGTGTGTGGTTAGTCGTGTGGCCAACACGGGTGTGTTGGTCGTGTATCCGATTGAGTGGGCCACACGGGTCCAATAGGTTACAACTTGTGGGCCACACGGGCGTGTGAGCCCATCCCTGGCTAACTTGTTCGGGTTGTGTTTTGGGCTGTAAGTTCAGGAATAATGATCTTTTTGTGTATCTGTAAAATGGTTACAAGGTAACTAATTAAGACTTTCTGGTATGTTAATGTTGCTAGTATAATTTCTAAAGGCATGCTAAGTTTTGTAAAGTGCCATATCTAATCTGTAAATCCATACTCATTGTTGGCATGTTTTTGTGCTACTATGTTTAACTGAGCTTGTTTAATCTTAGCACAAAATTGGAAAGTTAAAGGCCTCAAAATATTTTTTATCTAATACATGATAACGGTAATAAGTTAAGAAGAAAGCCCTAGACCGACCTTTAGGGTGTTTTAAAGAAGGCTTTCTAAAGCTAATTTTTAATGAAACCAATCATACTTGCCTCAGTTTTGGAAAAGCCTTCTATTTTTTACTTGCAATTGTCCCAAAAGATGATTGACTAATCATGTCCTTTGTTTTCACATTCCAATTGACAAAAGTAATGTCTTACACAAAAACTTTCCTTAAGCTTTTGCAACAATGGGGGTATCTCTTCCTTCAATCCCTGCATAGAACAAACATTCAAATTGGTTAATGGAAAATCAACGCATAACAAAAATATGATTGGAAATGGATAATTACCTTTTGCATTTCACTCATTATAGTGAATCCCTTATCATCAGGCAACTCAAGATCACTTTAAAGGTAATGTAGAAAACATACCCATGTGTGCCTGTTCTCTAACTCAACTACAACCTATGCTATAGGATAAACTTGATCATTATACTCTCTACCAACAACAAATAACAACTCACCTTTGAAGAGTCCCTTCAAAAAACAACCATCCAAATGAATAGTAAGCCTACAAAATTATTTAAAGCCATTTTTAATGGCACTAAAGCATACATAGTCCATTGAACTTAAGGGTTTCAATTGTTGTCGGTCTTTCCATCATCAAATCAACATTGCCTTTGGATTTTTGTCTTTTAAAATGACTACAACATCTTATAACCTGGAAAACTCATACCCAACTCTACCATTGATTAGCTCCAATGTCCATGTTTTGGCTTTATTACAAATGGTCATATTCACATCGATATTAAACTCTTCCTTAGCATGTATTTTCATCTCTATTTACTTCAAGCAAGGCATAATTATCAAATGCCTTAGATAATATTTTGCTAAAAACTTAGACTTAGATTTATTGTTTAAAAAGGTTATGTAATAATTATATTGATCTACAAAAAGTTTTTACCATGAAAACCCCATCACTGTTATCCTTAAAGGAGAATATCAAGAATAGACAATATCTGGCTTTACATTTGGCTCTAACCTTATGTTTATCATTTCTTTGAAATGTAAAATCAAGCCTCTTTGCAACTGAATATTTGTCCAATGTTTCTTTGAACTGATTTGAACCCTCCAATATCATTTCAAGTTCAAATCTAAGCACTAAAACAACAAGGTTAAATAATACCTTTTTACTATTTCTCATACAAGTTCCCATCTTCATCAACCTCAAAACCACCATCGTTAGATGACTCTAAGTATTTTGTATCATCACTACTACCCACACCTCCATTGTCCAATCTTGTAGATCTAGCTTTTCCTACCCCTAACTACATGATCTTCCTCACTTGCAACAGATCCAACATTATTTTAGTTCTCATTCACAAATTTTTTATACTTGTTCCCTATTTCCCTAATCTCATCATTAGGCAACAAGTTCTCTTCCCAAATCCCCATGTCATTAAAGTTTCCTAACTCATCACTATTTTCACTATTGCCCCTATGGGACCCAAACATAGTATCATAATTTATGCCACTTATTGTATGGGCAGTGGAAATTGTGGCTATATTAACAACATTTGAATTATGCTCGTCCACATTTTACTTCCACATCCGCAGTAGACCCACCCACCTTACCCATATTTACTACCACATACCTAATATCATCATGTGCCTCACTAGAATCCCTAGAATGCTTATCTACCACATTAGAATACTTAGGATCCTCATTTGCCACAATTGGCAGTAATGGAACCATCACAATTTAATCATCTCTGGTAATTATATGTTCCACATACATATCCAACTTGCTACAAATGATTCCTAGTGAAACATATCAATAAAGGAATTATTGGCATGAATGACCTTAATACCACTCTCTAAGTCGTATCTAGACTCTAAGTAATCGATATCAACCTCAAAATCAAAATCCTTCCCCAAAAATGATAAACTTGAGTTTCTAATAGTTTCCAAAACTCTTTCTCTTGGCAATCCATGGTACTACATTGTATGAAATAATTTTCCACTTCATTATGTATAGTTTTCAAACTCAAATATGCAATGTATCTGACACAATCAACTAACATTTGCCATGTATGTGACAAATCAAAAATAATTTTCCATTAGTTTTAGATAGTTTTCAAAGTTAATAAAAGAGGATTTGAGTGTGAATCAATCCTAAGAACATTATGTATATAAAATGCAAACGGGACCAACATAGTATTTTTTATACAAATTTTCAATCCAATATAAAATGCATATGGGACCTATAGTAAGACTTTTGTCTGCCACAACACACTAACCTTTGTTAACCTCTTTCGAAAATCCTTGCTATAGTGGCTTGTAGAATTGCCCCAAAAGTTTCTCTGCAAGCAATTTGAACCCGTGTCAAATGCAATAGCTATTAAAATATTTGGTACTATATATACATAAAGTATAAAAAGACAAAATAAGGAATCTAAAAAGAAAAAAAAAACCAAAATATTATGCTAAAATTGATTAAGAAAATGAAAAATTGACCAAAAGACTGAAATATCATAGCATATATCCGAAAACTATACATCTTTCCCTTTAATATGAAAAATCGATTAAGAGATTTCTCAGTTTGTATCGATGAAAAAAATTTATCATAAACCTAACCCTATGTTTAGATAAATATTGTTAAAGGAAGAGAAGGTTAATGAAAGGAAACAATATATTTATATTTTGTTTCGACGGTTAAAACTAATAAAGGAAAAGAAATAAAAAGATTTATTTTGAATGAAATTTTCAATTTTATCCTTTTGCATAAATAACAATAAGAATAATTAAATTAAATTAAAAATATAAAATAATATATTTATATTTTATCTTTTGTGTGTGACCTTTTCATAAATAGCATTTGAATACTATTTTTAACAAAGAAAAATAGTTTTAAAAAATAATTTGATACATTAATCTCTAGATAAAGATAATATTGTTATTTTTTAAATATTAATTTTAAAATAGTTAATAATCTAAACAATATATACCAAATAAATTTGAAAATCTTTTAAGAAATAAATTTGAATATTAATCTCATTATAGGTTCTTATCACAACACACTAACCTTTGTTAACCTCTTTCGAAAATCCTTGCTATAGTGGCCTGTAGAATTGCCCCAAAATCCGAAGATTCTCTGCAAGCAATTTGAACCCGTGTCAAATGCAATAGCTATTAAAATATTTTGTACTATATATACATAAAGTATAAAAAGACAAAATAAGGAATCTAAAAAGCAAAAAAAAAAAAAAACCAAAATATTATGCTAAAATTGATTAAAAAAATGAAAATTGACCAAAAGACTAAAATATCATAGCATATATCCGATAACTATATATCTTTCCCTTTTAATATGAAAAATCGATTAAGAGATTTCTCAGTTTGTATCGATGAAAAAAATTTATCATAAACCTAACCCTATGTTTAGATAAATATTGTTAAAGGAAGAGAATGTTAACGAAATGAAACAATATATTTATATTTTGTTTTGACGGTTAAAACTAATAAAGGAAAAGAAATAAAAAGATTTATTTTGAATGAAATTTTCAATTTTATCCTTTTGCATAAATAACAATAAGAATAATAAAATTAAATTAAAAATATAAAATAATATATTTATATTTTATCTTTTGTGTTTGAACTTCTCATAAATAGCATTTGAATACTATTTTTAACAAAGAAAAATGGTTTTAAAAAATAATTTGATACATTAATCTCTAGATAAATATAAGATTGTTATTTTTTAATATTAATTTAAAAAATAGCTAATAATCTAAACAATATATACCAAATAAATTTGAAAATCTTTTAAGAAATAAATTTGAATATTAATCTCATTATAGGTTCTTATCATATTTACTCTTTTTAATATAACGCCTAGAACTACCCATAAACCTTTCCCAACCCTTAAATAGGAGGATAATGCACTTCAACGCACTCGAACTCATGTCCTCCTACACTGACAATAATGTTAATGCCAACAAAACTAAGAATCAATCGACTTTAAAAATAAATTTGAAAATTAAAGACTATTAATAATGTAAGAAATAGTTAATACAAATAAAGTAAAACAAGGGAAAATGAAGAATTCTCAATTTCTTTTACTTTCCCTCTCTTACTAAAGACAAATTATCTAAACAAACAAAAGATATTATTTTCCTTCAATTTAGTTAGCTTTCCTTATTTAAAAGGCTTAATATAACATTTGGTATCTAAACTTTTTTTTTTCTCAATTTAGCATTTGAACTTGACACTCTTTCCTAATTTGGACCCAATTTGGTACATGAACTTGCTAATTTTTTTTCCTAATTTGGTACCTAAGCTTTTTTTAGGTTCAATTTGGTACCTAAATGTATTAAATATTATACAAATTATGCAAAACACTAACGGTGTTAAATCTTTTTTTGTTATGCTACAAAAATATTTTCAGTATTAGAGGAAATTCATGTTAAAAAATAGGTATTGAGCTATGCTTAACGAATTAATATTAAATTAAGAAAAAAAATTTTAAAACTCTAAATTAAAAGAAATTCATTATTTGCAATTAATAAAATAAAACTAAAAGTAATTGAACAAATAAAATACAAAAATATCATATTATCTGACACATGTTGGTCATACATTAATTATTTTTACTACTTCATCAAAAATAACATTGTTAGTATATTAGAGTAATTTGTAAAACGTTTGACAAGTATCAAATTTAGGTACTAAATTAAGAAACGGTATAAAGTTCAGGTACCAAATACTAATCTTATTTAAAAGTACCAAACCAAACCCTGAATACCCTGAATTTCAAAGGATTTCTTGATTGTCAAATCCCCAAAATTTCGCCTAATGAATTGAGTAGAAAATTTCAAAATCCCCAAAATTTGAATTAAACTCAAAGCCAGTTACCTAATATTTTTCACTCAGTCATCCAATAATTTTGAAATCTTTTGAAATAGGAAATAAACGAAACCCTTTTATTTTCTTTGTTTCTTGACCGAAACAATTATTTTTTTTCTGTTAATATTTAGTCTTTTATTTTAAGAAAAATGAAAGTATTAATCCATGTGGAATGATAGTTTTAGAGCTGCTAAAATATGAATTTATGTATAGTTAAGGGCTAAAATATGAA
Organism: Gossypium turneri; assembly: GCA_008044935.1. NCBI lineage: Eukaryota > Viridiplantae > Streptophyta > Magnoliopsida > Malvales > Malvaceae > Gossypium > Gossypium turneri. The sequence continues at coordinate 2,187,802 of CP032576.1, forward strand.
TTAAGTATAAACTTCCATCATCAACTAATAATATCGATCAATATTTGAAAATTTATCTTTGTGATCAATATTTGAAAATTTATCTTTCTTTTCAACTAATTTTTCTTTTGGCGAAGTATAAGAGGGAGGTAAAGCCCTAATAACAACATGATTAACTAACGCGACTCGAATTTAATCCACACTTAAAATAATAAACACCCTAACAATTAAGCCAAATCACGAGGCTTTTGTTAACTAAAAATTGATGCTTTGTTTAACAGCAAAACATATCAACTTCTTTTTATCACATTATATTATAGATCACTAAAATTAAAATTGTATAAAAAATCACCACACTGTATAAATTCTCCCCGAAAGACGAGGCAGCGACAGCTGCCCCAATTTTAGTCTTTGTAAGGTAATGATTGGTTTTGACTTTTGGTGCCTCTCATATTTTAATTTTAGTCCTTATTCTTTAATTTGACATAGTTTGGTTCCATTACTTTTATATTGTTTGTTATTAGTATTAATTAGTACAAATAATTTATTATTATAAGGTAAAGAGTAAACAAATATCATATTTGTTCTTTTTGATACAATATTTAGGATTATTCATAGTCCCTCTCTAACCCTTAAACAGGAGAATAATGTGCTATAGTACACTCGAACCCACATCATCTTGCATTGGCAACAATACCGATACCAATCAAACTAAAACTCAATCGATTTAATACATAATTTTTATAATTTTGAATGTTCAACCTCAAAGAAATTAATAGACCGAATCCTTTTCCAAGATATACATAGTGCACCAAAGACAAGACTAGGTGTAAGGGGGACAAAAACACAAACAACACAAAAAATGTTCTAAATTTTCCACTCACGGGTGTAGAAATTCTAATAATCAGTAAAATTTACATTTCTTGGCATTCATCAAGAAAAATAAAAATGATTGACGTATTTACTATTGGGTATCTTATTTGTCTATCTTTCATACAGGATACGACAAATCATAATGCCTTTTGTTTAGTATAATATAGACAATATGAATATATTTTGTCAATCCTTCACCATATTTGTCTGAATGATCCATAACATGGGGCTGCTGGTGAATGAAAGTGATGCTAACCAATGAGCTTCAAACCATATGCATCTCTCTCATTTCTTTTATTTTTCTTCTTTGGGTTCTATTTTAGAATGATGTTAACTAAAAGGGAAAGTTAAATTAAGTAGGTAAGCTCCGAATTTAGACAAATTGTCTTTTACCATCTATGCTAGAACTCTCAATCATTGAAGGGAAATAAAAAAACTGTCTACATCTATCATACTATAACATTTTATTTCAATTTTCATGCACTAGTTGAAATAAATGACTAATTCACTTTGCAAACAAAATGTGCAAACCTGACTTTTAATCCTTGTACTTTTTTATAAAAAAATATTCTTTGTACTTTTAATTTTAAGAATTTAATACATTTATTTTGATAATATCGAAATAAAAATTCAATTAAACTCAATTATGTAATTTTTTTTAAAAAATTACTCACATGATCAATATTTCATGCGTGAAATGTCAAATAAGCAATTAAAAATATTTCCTTTTCTTTTTTGCTTGCATAACTTTTATACGACTTTAAACTAGCCATTGAACACTTTAAAAAAAAAAATCTCATATAATCCAATTTAATGAAATTCTTTAATAGTGTTATCAATTGGACTTTGAATCAAAGAATACATGAACTCAATTCATGAAATTAAAAGTGGATAAATTAAATTTTATGTGTATGAAGAATACAAGGACTTAGAATATAATTTAACCTAAATTAATTAACCAAGAATCACGAAAATTTAAATTTTGCAGAAAAAATAACACAAGATGAATATGTATTTGATCAAATTGAAATTGATATGCACTATAAAGTAGATAGACAAATATATAATTTCAATTCAACTCTTTTTTTTACTTTAAGATAATCATGAAAATTTTAGAATTTTTACTATGCTCACATTTTTATTCTTTACTTTTACAATAATATTAATTAATTCAAATAGTTATCATCTTTTAATCATTTAATTAAATGTTTTAGGTATTTTTTTTATAAATGTCATTCTAATAAAAAAAGTTATTTTAACATAATTATTAGTTGGAATAAGTGTGTTTTTTTTATTTATAAATTACATTAGTTACCGAAATTATTAAGGGTGCTAAATTATATCTCTTTTTTTTAAGTCATTATAAGATAATGATAAAATTGTAGTTTCGATCTCTCTATTATGTTCACATTTGGGATTTAGTCTTTATATTTTAATTTGACATAATTTGACCCTCTACTTTTTTTTTATGGCATTAGTTAGTCTAAATAATTAACACTCATAACTATTCTGATTAAAATCATTAAGTGAATTTCTCTTAAAAAACATTTTTAATACAATATATATTATTTGTATGAAGTTGGAATGGATATTTTTTTAAAACAAATTCAACCTCAACATTTTGACCAGAATAAGCATCAACTATATATTTCAACTAACAAATGATATTTCGTAGAAGAATCAAATATATCAAATTAAAGTATAGGTACTAAATTTTAAATTTAAACATAGTAGAAGGACTATCATAATTTAATCTAAAACAATCTATACTGAACACAATTCTTCTTTATTTAATTTAATAAATTTGAGTTATGATTAATTTAATTACCGAAAATATTTTATTAATAAATGATTTTCTCCATTAGATTATAAATTTCTAATTACATTATTTGAGCAAGCATAAAAGTAGTAATCGGAAGTGATTTGAAACAATGGGTTTGTCACTAAATAAATAGACAAATACATATATTCTTATAAAAACATATAATTGAGGAAGTTTGATCTTATCTATTTCGAAGAACAGTAACAATTAGCAAGTCAACACGTTTCCATTAACATATAGAGATAAAGATAAGAGAAATTAAAATTATATACATATATGTTGTAATGCATGTAATTAGATACATAAATGAGATTCATGTATTCATATGATACATAGTATTATGAAATGAATCATCTACGCTGTACTTCTGTAATTCATGTATGTATTATATACATTGAATTGTGAATTTATGACCAAGAGTCTTATACAAAGCAATGTTTCAATCAAGTGGTTACTGAATAGGATGTTAGAACGTGGTTGTTGTGGAATCTCTTTTCGATGTTGATAGGATTATTAATTAGCTGCTTAATGCTACGTTTTCAGTGGTTAAAACGACTGTAACTTTGACTATTGTTGGGGTGTGAAGATCAGAGCTATTTAAAGTTTGGTGGTGATATATGTTTGATTAGTCATTAAGAGTTAGGTCGAATGACGGATGTTTTTGTTCTTGTTTATTCAGGTGTTTTGTTATTTTAACTAAGAAGGTGATTGATTTTTCCCACCAATTTTCTAGTTTCAATTATGCACATTGATTGAGCAAAAATAAAAATAAAAAAAAATGATAAGGAATACTAGTAACATAATTATTTTATGAAATAAAATTACCAAGAATATTTTCTTTATTTTATTTATAATATGTTATCGACATGATCAAATCTCTTAGTAAAATCTTTCAAGTTTCTTTCCACCATATATATATCTAAGTAAGAATTTTGATTTCTCTAACATAAGCTATTTAGGAATCTGATATATGTTCTTGTTCATAGATCAAAGTTTACATTTTTAAATTTTGGCTTAAAAGCAAAATAGGCTCTCAAGTCATATCACTTTTCCCACTTATATATCTATAATTTTTTTTGTCAAAAGTGGTTATTGAATTATTAATTCGTCTTATTTTATCCACAAAACCCTAATATCTGCCAATAAGAATGTGCCACGTGTCACATTATTATTGAATGTATGCACTTTTGAGGTAAAATGGAACAAAATTAATAATTTAAGTACCACTTTTGACTAAAAAATTTTATGTACTTAAGTGAGAAAAATGACATAATTCGAGGGCAAATTTTATAGTAATTAAGCCTTAAATTTACTATAATGTGATATATTTAAGAAATGTTATATTCTTTATATCTACAAAGCTGTGAACTTATAAATATGTTTATAATGTCAAAACTCTTGTTACCCCTTGATATTTCCAGAAGCAATCATCTATTATGGGTACTTGATTCATCTTAATGCTATGAATTTTGGTGCTCTTTGTCATGTTTGATGTTGTTATTTGTTGTATTTATTTATGATGATTCCTACATATTATTTTCTATTGTTGATGAAACTTCAATTTATAAAGATGTTTTTCTAATTGGAATTGACCAGAATTACTTGGGATTTTTGTCCAAAAAAAAAAAAAAAAAGGAGAATAAGCTAACTTAAGGGAAAGCTGAAACTTGATGTTGTTGATGTTAGTGTTGCATTCCTTGCTTGAGAAAATTGACAACATAGGTTTGGGTAAAATGTTAAAAGGGGAGAATTGTTGAGGCAAGTTTTTGAGTTGCACTTGACACTGCTCAGGTTTCATAATTTTTTTTTGTTTATTTGCATGTTTGACCCAAGTATCTTGGTCATTTGCTTGCATCTTTTTATGAATTTTGTGCAACCAATCTCGTTATTATAATTGGAGAAGAGATTGAATCAAGTAAAATTACTTTTCAAGGATTTTAGTGTGACATACTTACATTATATATTTAGACATGCAATCTAAGAAGATATGGGCCGGCTTTATGAAGATTTCTCACAACCATTTGCATCACTATATTACGGGCTACTAATTTCATGAGATTTAGGCAGATTAGGATGTATTAAAGGCTAATTTGTGAAGATGGATTTGTGATCTGAATATGGAAGTCTTATTCAACCTTGAAAGAGCTACTTATTGAGACAATTATGTGAGTAGTGTCGACTGCTCTTATTATTGCACAGTCACATTGTAGCAGCCCGATTTTGGGTCTAGTCGAAATAGTGGTTTTGGGACCACAAATCCGACGAGGAAAAATGTAATGGCCTGAATTTTTAGAGGAGTCAGAACGGTGATTCGAGACCACTAAATTCGACAAATTGGTAGAAAATATTATTAATTTAGTGAGTATAAGTTAAATGTGAAGTTAGAAAAAATTTTGAAATAGTGAATAGTGCATTAGAAATAAATATTAAAATAATTAGAATCGAAAATGAGGTATCGAGACCTCGGAGATTTTAAACCGAGCCATAAATATTTTTATAAATATTTATGGAGTGTTAAAAAGTTAGTATTAAAGTTTCGTTAAGAAATTTTAAAGTTCCGGCAATTAATTGAACAAAAAGGACTAAATTGTAACAAATGCAAAATTTTGGGAAATGATTAAATAGCTTAAATGATAAAAGGAGGAGGGCTTAAAAGGCAAATAAACCCAAAGTCTATTTGGGCTTGACGGCAAGGGCATGAAATCAGCAACAAAGTCAGGAGAATTAAGGGCAAAATTGGAATATTGCAAAATTTGCTTAATAAAGTTAGGACCAAAGTGGAATTATCTAGAATTCTCTTCATTTTTTTCTGCATTCTCATCAGCTAAAACACCATAGATGGGTTTCTTCAAGCTGGTTCTTCATATTTTTGCTCCAAGTAAGTTCAATTCTTGATTATTTCTTGAAATTTTTGTATTTTTGTGACTTTTACAACTAGGCCCACTTGTTGAATTCATTAGTTTTTGATTCTATGAAAGAAGTTGAAAGTTACTATGAATATGTGCTGGAAGTATATGATGATTTAGCATGGAATTAGAGTTTTAAATTGTTCATATGCTGATTTTATTGAAAGAATTGAATAGAAAGTGAATGTTTGGAACCTAATAGTAAAAGAGTTTGAAGTTAGAGTTATATGTGGAAATTCCGAATTTCAATAGTTGTGGAATAACTTATAATGTCTAGGTAAAGTATTAATTGAGAAAATTAGATTAATTGAGGGGTTAATTGAGAAAAGACCGAATTGCATAAACTGTGAAATTTGGGGCAAAATGGAAATCAACATTTTGCACTAAAGCAGTTTTGGACAGCAGCAGTAGTGTAACTTTGAAAAATCACCAAAAATTGTGGGAATTTAATTAGAGGGTGAATAAAATATTAAATTAAAGATTATTGAGTCTAGTTTATCATAGAAGAAACAGTATAAGCAATGGAATTGTAAATCATGAGATATATTAAATTTTGTGAGACAATGTCAGAATGATTTCGGGTTCCCCCGTTCTGATTTTGGAAAATTTTTAAAAATTGTAAAGAAATAATTATGAGTTATAATTTATATTCTTAGAATCCTTAATGAGTCTATTTTCAAAGGAAACAAACGGAAACATCATCCGAATTTTGTACAATGAGATAATTAATTTTTAGTGAAGAGAGGTCAGAATTGTCCAGCAGTGAAACAGGGGAAACTTTAAAGAATAAAATGTACTATTTGGCTAAACCAAAAATTCTGAAATTTTTATGGTAAGAAGATATGTGAATCTAGTTTCGGGGAAAATTTATGGATCTTAATTTGGAGTTCTGTAGCTCCGGGGAAAAATAATTTAGTGACTCTGACTCGGATAAACAGCTTTAAATATACATGTGAGTGAATAGTGAAATTATAGTTAATGTTGTTTAAGTGTGTTATACACATTAAGGATGTGGAATGGAGAGGAGGAGGAGGAAAATTGGGAAATATATGAATGATTTGTGTATTATTGGACGTGGTTTAAGATCATGTGTGAAAATAAAGTTTCATAGTATGTGTGAATAGTATATTTGGTATACATGCTTAGGCTTTGGCCAAGTAATGGTTGCATTATGCCACGTTAAATTTATAAGTTATGCATTGAAATGGTTTATCATGCGGTTAGTTTCAAAAAGAGTTATGTTTAAATACACTAGCTTGCGACTTTGATTGAATGATATGTTTATATCTTGTGTGATATGCATAGGAAATGAGTGTGGAAAGGTAATAAAATAGTAAGTTCATATGGCTGAAATTTAATGATTAAATGTTAATTTCATGAATTATATAATGTATGATGAAATGTATTTATTGTTGAAATGAGAATAAAATAAAAATGCGAAAAATCGAATAAATGATCAAATTAAGCGGAACGCCGGATTTGAGTACTGCTGATCAAGAGACAAAGTGATAAGTGGTAGCTTTAGCTACACTTATCTGATCAAGAGACAAAGTGATAAGTGGTAGCTTTAGCTACACTTATCTGATCAAGAGACAAAGTGATAAGTGGTAGCCTTAGCTACACTTATCTGATCAAGTGACAAAGTGATAAGTGATAGCTTTAGCTACACTTATCTGATCAAGAGACAAAGTGATAAGTGGTAGTCTTAGCTACACTTATCTGATCAAGAGACAAAGTGATAAGTGGTAGCCTTAGCTACACTTATCTGATCAAGTGACAAAGTGATAAGTGATATCTTTAGCTACACTTATCTGATCAAGAGACAAAGTGATAAGTGGTAGTCTTAGCTACACTTATCTGATCAAGTGACAAAGTGATAAGTGGTAGCTTTAGCTACACTTATCTGATCATGTGACAAAGTGATAAATGATAGCTTTAGCTACACTTATCTGATCAAGAGACAAAGGGATAAGTGGTAGCCTAGCTACACTTATCTGATCAGGGACAAGTGATAAGAGATCATACGTAGGACCATAGTTATACTATGGCAAAGTGAAAGTGAAGGACTCAATTTTCCGTAACCGTTCCCTAATTTGATTAAGGATGGTAAGTGACAAATGGGCCCAAAAGAATTAAAGCAAATGGGTAAGTGGTTGTGTATTTGTACCAGGATGATGTTGTTATTTAAGCTAATGTGATATTTTCATTGCAAAAATTGAGAATTTCATAAATGTGTTAATGAATGGTATAATCGATAAACGCTGAGTTAAAAGGTAAATACGTGTCAGTGTTAAACTTAGTGACATTGAATTGTACGTGAATTAAATGAAAATTGCTAGTGATATGATTTAAATTGTGAGCACGAGAAATTGTGAATTGAATGAAATGGAAATGAAGCATTGAGATGCATGAGTACGTATCGGGTCTCGTAGGCACTATTTATTAAGATTATAATATTTTGAGGATATATTGTGAAGAGTTATAAAAGCATGTTAATAATTTTGAAAGTTTTAAATTTGAATGAAATTTTATAACTCGGTTAAATACGTTTACAAGTGTATGTGTTCTGGTAATGCCTCATACCTTATTCCGGTGTTGGATACGGGTAATTTTGAGGATATATTGTGAAGAGTTATAAAAGCATGTTAATAATTTTGAAAGTTTTAAATTTGAATGAAATTTTACAACTCGGTTAAATACGTTTACAAGTGTATGTGTTCTGGTAATGCCTCATACCTTATTCCGGTGTTGGATACGGGTAAGGGGTGTTACACACATAACATGCCTTATTTAAAAATTGACATTCCTTTGTACCAAAATAGTTGCACCATGATTTAGTTGATATTATGGACGTGTGTTGATCCATATTTGAAAATAGATTTTGTGAAAAAACAAATCTTTGAAGATTAGATCGATCTGAATCAAACAAATTGATAGAATAGAGTAAACAACAGTTTGAAATTTGACAAAAGTGTTTATGTGGACTTTTTTATTGGTCTAATAACAAAATCAATTTGATCTTAAATATAAAATTTAACAAATTTAGTCCTCAATATTTACAAAATTTATCATTTTAGTTCAAATTCTAAAAAAACCAATAAATTCAGCTCGACATTTATAAAATGACAAATTTTATTTTTTAAAAAATTTGTAAACCCCAAACATAGATGCGCAGACAGATTCTGATGGATCATAGAGAAAAGATTCAACAATGAAGACCTGCATATGGGAATCGTGCTTTAAACTTTAAGCATTGATTGCAAGAGTAATGATAAAAAAACTTGATGAATCAGTGACAACGAAAACGATGAATATGCAGTAATGTCAACGGTTCTAACTTCTTGATGCAGTAGTATGGAAGCCGGTAGTGAAAAGGACAGACTTAAGAATGTAAGAAAATAAACTAGATAATAATATTGCTAGAATTAAATACTTATCAAGATAGAAGGAGATCTTATAGTCTTCAATTATTGAATTTTAATTATAAAATAATTTTTATAAACTATTTAAATTTGTAAATTTTTTAAATATCAAAATTTTTTTGGTTATGCTTTTAGGGATAAATCTATTAAATTCTTTAGAATTTAAACAAAAATGACAAATTTTGTAAACATTAAAAGTTATATTAAAATCAAATGGGTAAACTATAAAAATAGTCACTTTTGTTTGTCTTGGATTACATTTTAGTCACTTATGTTTGAAACGTTATGTTTTAGTCACTTATGTTATCGTTTTGTTACAAAGTGGTCACTCTACCGTTAAACTCCGTTACTTCCCTAACGGCAATCCTACATGGCAATCCAAATGGGTTTTAAATGCCAACTTAGATGTCCTATGTGGCAGTCCAAATTAAATCTATTTAATTAAAAGCCTATTTTCATTTCAGCAACTAAACATCTAAATTGGCATTTGAAACTCATTTGGACTGCCACATAGGACTGCTGTTTGGGAGGTAACGGAGTTTAACGGTAGAGTGGTCACTTCGTAACAAAATGATAACGTAGGTAACTAAAACGTAACATTTCAAACATAAGTGACTAAAATATAATATGTGGCAAACAAAAGTGACTATTTTTGTAATTTATCCAAATCAAATTGATAGAATGTGAAAATATCAGAAGGCTGATTTTTTTTGTTATATCCATTAAAGAAAGCCCACGTTAGCATTTCTATCAAATTTCAAACGTTTGTTTAACATCTAGTGATAAAAGAAATTGATTTCGAATGATTTAATGACTAAATCAAAAAAATTAAAAATTATGTGACCAAAATAAAATGCATGCAATAGTTTAATGATCATTTTTATACTTTACCCGAAAATAAAAAAACTAAAACTTCACAATAAATATGGATTAAAAGTTCACAGTTTGAAGCTAGTAAAGAGCTGAAAATTTGACGACGCAAAAGTGGAAAATCAATTAGGAAAAATATGGATTTCATGAATTATAAAATGAGGGCCGGTTGAGTCATTATTTCACAAGAAATATATTACCATAGGAGGAATTGGTAACATTTCAAGTATCGATACTTGTAAAAATGGAGGCAAAAAAAACCCTGGTATCAATATCTGTTGTACTTTTCCTTTGAAACCAACAAATGATTTGTTTAACATTCTATATTTGCATGAAAACAGCTCAACCACTTAGCACCATGTTAGCCATAGAAAAGCTACATTATCACGTAAAATAAGCAAACTATAGGACAAAAAATCAATTGCTTCTTTGTTTAATTATTTAATTTTTTGGTCAGACTTCCCAGAAAAAGAACTTTGAGCTCAATTGAGAAATCAATTCAATATAATTTTGTTTGATTACACTTTCATCTACATTTCCCAAGAGCATTATAATCAGTTGATAATTTTAATTTCAATATATAGTATTGTATTCAATCTAGTAAATTCCATTTCCATGGTAGAAATGTAACCTGATGGATCCAATCTTAAAGTTCAATTTCATATAGTACGAAGCCAGAAAATTTTTTTTAGGGACTAAAATTAAATTTTAATTTTTAATAGCCTATATCTTTATAGTTTTTAAAGAATTAAATTAAATTTTTATTATTTTTAGGAGGGGCCAAAGTATAATTTTACCTTACTAATTTAAAATTTAATATTTTAAAATTTCTAAAGGGTTTAAATAGTCAATTTTCATTTTAGGGAGGGTCGGGCCCTGCCAACCCCCCTAAATATGCCAATGGTCTCATACCTTTTTGTCACTAAAGAGAGCGAGAAGAGAGAAAAGGAAAGGGACAAGAAGAAGAGAAGTAAAATAAAGGGAAAAAGGAAAAGGAAAGTTAAAGAAAAAAGTATAGGGATTAGTTGTGCAATTTAACCTAATTTTTTTTTTTTGTCTGAAATGATTATTTAATGTTCCATGTCAGCTTGTTGTTACATTATTTACTACCATTAACAGCTCAATGATCAAAGTGTTACAAATCAATAATATTACTGACTATTTCCTAATAACTTATAATTCGATGACTAAAATTTAATTTAAACTATACATAAGTTATTATTTCTACAATTTACCCTATAAAAATTAATATCGTTTATAATTATAATTAAAAATAACATTTATAAAATAGTTATTTTTTAAATAGTATTTTTATTGTAATTATAAGAATTAAAATTGAAGGATTTAGTTTCTATCTGAAATGTCTAGTTTACCCTTATTTATTTCAATTACTTTCTAAAAATTGACTACAAATAAGATATAGATACGATGAGGGGAAGGGAAAATTATACCTTGGGTGTTGGAGCCGTTGTGCAACTGTAACGACCGGACCTAGTGACGTATATGGCACGTGATGTGCATGTGCTCATGGCATGACTTTTCGGCAATCACCACCCCTAATGTATCTCTAGTGTCCATGCGCCCCCTTAGCCTCGATAGCTCATGTTTAGTCTATTCTATTAATTAAATTAATATCATGAGTTGAAAATATATAAATATTTGAGTATTCAAAATACGTAAAATCAAATTATCACAGTATAAATAAATAAAAACCTAAAATAGTTTAGAATAGAATTAATTGATTGAATTAAAATTTACATATAAAAATAATATTTTGTGATTACGTAAAAACCTACCCATATAATTATGCATAATGAATCTTAAATTTGAGTATTCAAGACTTAGGACCTCATTGCCCAAGCTCTTTAAATCACCAATATATTCATTTCAACTAAAGCATTGTTAATATTTTATATAATTTCTTTTATAAATATATTTTTTTGCTTTTGAGGGTTAAATTACAAATGCAAGTATGAAGTTTTGAAAAGATTTGAATAAAATTATTAAATTAAAAAATAGGTTTGAGCAAAAAACTTAGGTATATGTGTCTTGATTTAAATGGAGCAATAATTAAAATTCTTATCAGATATTTGTCTGATATATTGTCATCCCATTTCCCATCTTCAATATTGTATCAAAGAAAAAGATAATTAAATATTTTTTATGAGGTTCTGAAAATTAAATATAAATATATGTTGGTTTTTATGTTAAAAAGATTATATAAGAAAAGAAAAAACAATTATGTGTGTATGTATATATGATGGTGGGGCCTCATAATATAAGATAATTGATATGGGTAATAGCACCCCAACCCCATGATGACATCGATATATTGTTGGCTTGTTGCTATTATGTTGTATGTGGGGTGTCCATGCATTGTAACCACGAGAAAGTGCCGAATGAAACTAAACCAATGGGAAAACTCGGAGCATTCTAAGCTCCATTATCCAAAGAAGAAAGAGAGAAGCCTCATCTCTCTCTATATAATATATGTAATCAAGGAACAAACAAAAATTCATTAGATAATTATATGCTTTGCTTTGGGACAACCCCAAAATGTTGGGTTTTTTTTTTTTTTTTTTGAAAGAGTGATGTTTTATCTTTTGTTGTTTTGGGAGACCCACTTGGGTCATTAAGGACAAAAGAACACGAATCTAACCCCTAATACCAAAAGGAACTTCACACCTTTTCATGGAAATGACCAATTATATATATACATAGGAGCACTCGTCCACATTGTTTATGTTCTAGACAGAAATGCCCTTACATAAGTTCCAAAAAGCTGTTTTTGTCATGTTGCGTCTTCTCCACCATGAAATTTGAGACAAGTCCATCTATCTTGGAAGAATGAGTGGGGAGCTTGGGGGGCAATTAGGTCATACACGTACAAGTGAACGTGGGTAGTATTGTCAACTAGTGGAAGAGATTAGCAATGGGCGAGGATTGGTGTTGGGGGGAAATGTTGATATTGATGTTTTCTACTCCAAGACAAGACAAAGGCACATGGAGAGAGAAAGAGAGTAAGAAAGGCTCCCCCTTTTTTTTTAATCAAATATCTAATAATAAACATATCGAATTTAGTGGTGATCTTAAAAATTTTGAAAGTTTTTTACTCAATTTTGTTTATGTTAACTTTAGTGCTCGAATAATTCATTTTATTCTTTTAAAAATATATTCTACACTTTTATCACTACAAATTTAAATAAATATATTAGTTTTATTATTGAAATTTTAGTTTGGGTTAGACTAGTATTGTTAGTGCTAGCTATAGGTGTAAGTTTCAACATTAGTTACAATTTAAGGAAAGAGGTCTAATATTACAATTTGCCTTATCTGATTGGGTTGTTTATTGGACCTTTAATTGTAGCTCTTTGAATACTTTTACAATGATGAAGACTTTAAATGCAAGAATCAAGCCAAATAAGGATTGGATTCAGTCTTTTAATACATCGAAGTTCCTTTAAATAGAATATTTTATCTTTAAGGAATTTGATGACTAGACGATCTCTGTCGAATATATACTTTTTTGAAGACTTCTTTTGTGGAATTAAAGATTGATATTGATTGTAACTGAACAAGCCTTTGATGCATATATAGTGAGTAGCTTGTTTAGGTTAATACATACGAATCATAGAACACTTTATATGTTCAATTAGTAATTATTTTTTTAGTGTAAAATTGTAAGTAAATTGAGTTGTGTTCATCAATTTGCATTTAACCTTTCAGGGGAAAAGACTTGAAGAGAGAGAAAGATCTTGTTCTAAGCATAGGAGTGAGGTTGCAACTTGGTGAATTAGTTGAACTTGAATCACAACTTGTATTTGTTTCAGTGAATCACTCTCTAAGTAAGGTCTCGCAGATGTAGGAAGTTTCTAAACTACATGAACAATTTTTTTGCATCAATCTCTATTTTTATACTAATAGTTACTTCATCTAGTTGCAGTTGAACGAAAATCTGACAAGCAAAACTTATTGAATTTTCAATTGGTATTAGAACAAGACACTTGATGTACTAAGTGGATATTCTATCGTTGATTTTCAATTGAGATGGAAGTTTATTAGTTACTAAACCCTTATGTTGGATGGTACAAACTATGCTTACAATAAAGCTAGGATGATGGCTTTTATAAAGTCCATGGATGAAAAAGCCTGGAGCTCAAATTTGACTAGTTTGAAACTACCAACAATTGATATATCTGGTGTGTTGACTCCTAAACCTAAGGTTACTTGGACTAATGAGGAGGAAAAATTGGATAGTGAAAATTCCAAAGCTATTAATATAATCTTTTATGAAGTTAACTCTCAGAAGTTTTGTAATACCGTAACCCGTATTCGTCGCCAAATTATGGTTACAGAGTATTACTAAACAATCAAAAATATTTACACATTGTAACACCCTATTTTGGCCCAGGTCTAAAAAGCCCAAACTATAACAGGCCTATATGGCCCAAACCCAAAATACAAGAGCAGTGGCCCAAACCCAGACCCGATTTTTGTTAAACTACAAGAGGCCCGAATACAGTGGCCCAAAATAGATTCAGGAAAACCCTAGGGTTTCAGGGGGTAACTCGCGCCGCAAACCAGGCCTCGCCCTCCGAATCTCCCCCGATCTTCGTACCTGCGCATCAAGAAAAGGAAATAGCAGTACATGGAAAGAAAAAATATTGCGAATCAAAGAAAACAGATTTGATTTATTTATGATATTGTTATTTTGGCTATAAAAAGCCATTGAAACACTGTAATAAGGGGATAAATAAAATCAATAAAAAAGCAAGCATTTTCACAGCAAAAAAGCAGTTAGTTTAACACCGAAAGAGCAGAAATCAGTCCAAGGTTGTCATTTATGTTATTTCATTTTCGTTAATCTACAGTTATTATTACATGTTTTTATATGAATAATATAAAAGAAAAACAGAAAAGAAACCACCTTTCTTGGACTCTGGAGCGGCGCTGAAGCGTTTGAAGGAGCCACGCCGAGGATCGATGGCCAGAAACTGAAGGGTTTCCTTGACTTCTTTATGGTTTTCGTCGATATTTTGAAAATTTCAAACCCAGATTTGGGTTTAGAGAGGCTGAAGGAACTGAATAGGTGATTTTCCCCTTTTTCGGCCACCACAGACGGCGGTGCCGTCGCTGGAAGTCTACGGCCGGCGCGGTGGCTGATGACCGGCCGATGGCCGGACTGGATGCCGGACGATTGGGGAGGGGAGAGTTTTTTTTTAAAGGTTTTCTTTTTTTTTTAAAGAATGAAAAAAATGAAAATTTTTGAATTATTTTTGGCTTAAATAGCCTTTTAGAAACGATGTCATTTCATTAGGCCTCCCCAGGTGCTAAAACGATGTCGTTTTGGGGAGGCCGACCCGAATTCGACCTGACCCGGCTTAGGATCTGCGTGTTTTTATGCGGAGGGGTAAATTACGCTTTTAGCCCCTTCGCCTTTTAAGGTTTTTGCAATTAAGTTTTTATTTTTTTAAAATTTACCCCTTTAATTTATTTTCGATTTCAATTGGGTCCAATTTGAACGGCACTGTTTTAGAGGAGAAGGGATAATTTCCTTTAATTTAATTTATTCCCTTTTTACCTCCAATTATTTGTGAATTTGCCCCAAACTCCTATTTCCAATTCAAATTAGTCCTTTTTGTTATTTTTTAGAGAATTAATTAATTTCAAAATATAATTATAATTTTTATTATTTATTTATTTTTTTAATAATTTTTATATGTAATTAATGTTTTCATAATTTATATATCTTTATTAATTAATTTCAATAATGTAATTATTATTTTTTTATATATATGTAATTATATTTTTTTTATATATATGTATAAATTTATTTTTTATATATATGTACATGTAAATATATTTACATATTTTTTAAAATGAACATTTTTATATTTATCTATATACGTATATGTCTTTGTTTTTATTTATTTTTCAAAAATGCTCAAATACATATATATTTTTTAACAAATATTTTAATTTTATATATATTTTTATATATTTTTCTTTATTTTCATAAATGCATTTTATATTTATATAAATTTTATAATTCAAAATTTTATATGTAAATCTCGTGCTCGTTTTTCTTCTCATAATTTCAATAAATATATTATGTACCTTTTTATTCTTTACGTGTTTTGTTTATTTCCTTCTTTTGTTTATCGATTTATGTTTTCATTTATGTTTTAAAAGCATTTTTTTTTGTTTTGCTCATTTATTTGATATTCTGTCATTGTTTATGTTTTTTTATGTATATTAGTTTCGTTTATTTATTTGTTTATATTATTTCTATGTCATTGTTGTATTTATTATTGTTGTATTCGTTATCGCGACATTTATACATACATTCAATATAACATTACGTCATTTTTTTACTCAAATTTAAAAATAGAACTTTTCAAAATAGAGATAATACTCGTATTTAGGATTTTCAAGGAAATTGAGCCCTAACGTATTGGGTTTCGATTTTCTTCGTTAAATCTAACAATCGAGAATTGCTCTTTAATCAAACAAAATAAAACTTGTCATCGGGAATTCAACATGTGGTGTCCTAACGTATTGGATGTGACACGTTGATTTCTCGAGATAAAGATTTTTCTAAAAAGAAACAATAAAGGAAATATTCAATGCTTAGGATTTTGAGAAATTGTGCCCTAACGTATTGGGCCGCGATTTCTTTATAAATTTTAAACAAATGAATATTCTCTTAAATTTTATTACACGAGTTTTTTTTTACTAACTCATCTTGGAAAAAATAAATATTGTGCCCTAACGCATTGGGTGTGATGTTTTCTTTTTCAAAATGAGAGGGTCTTAATAAATAATTTAATTAAGGATCACATTTTTTAACGCTCGACATTAAGACATTAATTAATCAATTTGCTACCAATTTTTGGGCGTTACGAGGGTGCTAATCCTTCCTCGAATGTAACTGACTCCCGAACCCATTTTTCTAAAAACACGTAGACCAAAGTCATTTTTAGGTGATCCAATCACACCTCAATAAAAGATTGGTGGAGACTCCAATTGTCATCGACAACTAAATTTTTGTTTTTTTTTTCAAAAAAATAAAAATGGTTTCAACACACATTATACCATTCAATATTATAATCACATCATAACCCATTCATACACATGCATTCTATCCTTAAGTCGAGCCCTCGATGCTTTAAAAATAACCCAAAAATTATTTGGGACCAATTTGAAACAGTTTGGAAAGTTTAAGAGAAAGATGCAAAATTTGCCAAAATAGAGGTCATGCGATCGTGTGGCCAGGCCGTGAAACAATCGAACTAGGGACACATGGCCGTGCCCCAGCCCGTGGCCTCACTCGTGTAACTCTCTGAGTAAGGTCACACGCCCGTGTGCAAGGTCATGTAACTCTTTGAGTTGCCCTACACGCTCGTGTATTAAGCCGTGTAACTCACTAACTTGCACCCTAAGAAAATCATCAAATGACACCCAGCCATGTTGCAGGTAGTTTGTCTCACATGGCTGAGCCACACACCCGTGTTTCAGGCCGTATGGACCCAAATGAACCTTAAACGACAAGTTTACCATTTCAAGCTTACTTGGGCTCTAAGTAATCCATTTACCACCCAAAAGACCTATTCAAAGTGACATTAAACAAGCTAAAAACATGCTAAATCAACCATTCTAAGTGCCTAACCAATGTATCATCATTGCTACCACAAATATATACAATTTCACAACAAAAAGAACTATCATCCAAAGTATGTTAAATCACACCATCTAACATTTAACCAATATGCCTCATATAGGCACCTCAATCACAACATTCCATTAACACATGCCATAAACTTGCACTAAAACATCTTTAGTTCACATATTGTATTAGGTTAACTACTTGCATTTAGGATCATACTTTAAAGTTTTACATATCAAAATAAAGGTAATGACAAACAAGCCTATTACATGCCATATAATCCGAAATGAACGTTCTAAAAACTACCGAAAATAAGTGGATAGTGTGACTTGAGTGCCGATCTGATCGTCCAACCTTCAAAGTATCTTCAAGAACAGAAAATAACACAAGTAAGCTCATTGAAGCTTAGTAAGTTTGACGTACTAAAACGATAAATCTTACTGAAGTAAATACAACAAATCATTCAACGATAATACAACTATATGTGTTCCCTATCATCCACAATATAAACCAAGTGAATTGTAAAGTTCAATTCAAGCTCAAATACATGTCATAACCATCAAAATCACTAAACAAGTTACAATACAGAGATTTACAATCTGATGAACGACTTACGGATATAAGTACATAGATATTCCAACCGAAACACGCCAATTGCTAGTAAGAGCTAATCCATTCGATAACACACCAATTACTCTAAAGAGCTAGTCCACTCAATAACACGCCAATTGCTCCGAAGAGCTAGTCCACTCGATAACACGCTAAATGCTCATAAGAGCTAGTCCAACCAAAAACACTCCAAAAAGGGAGTATAACACAAGAGTTCACAACAAGTGTTGAACATTGGCCTACTTGGGAAAAATGCACATATCACACCACATCAATCTCCACTCTAATCCCCCACATAACACGCCAACATTTGATAGTACTCTATCCCGTGTTTAATCCAATCCAAGTATTAAATTTCAATAGCATTTCTCAAATAACTTTACATCATCTATAATCAAACATATCTATTATATCACATTATATCATAAAAAATTTCATATAAATGTTAAATTATAAACTGTAAGAACTTACCTAGATCAAATTGTAGTAGTTGCAGAAGGTCAGGAACTATTTCGCAATTTTTCCTTTTTCACGAATATCAACAGGGTCTTGATTCATGCAAGAGAGTGAACTAACCGAACCTCTAAACCTAAGCTTTCATGGTTTTTCGGCTATGAAGAAAAGAAAATGAAGAAGAAATGTCTTTTACTTCACTTCATTTTGTTTTGATTTAATAAAAGTTACCATTTTGCCATTAAAACATGTAACATTTTATAATTTTCATCCATAATGTCGTCCATGTTAATGTTATGGACTAATTATTACATAGGTCCTTCTTAACTTAGTAATTAAGCTATTTGATCACCTAAATGCTATAATTACTATGTTTTACACTTTTTACAATTTAGTCATTTTTCTTTAATTAACTATCTAAACGTTAAAATTTCTTTATATAGTCCATGGGTGAAAAAGCCTGGAGATCAAATTTGACTAGTTTAAAACCACCAAAAATTGATATATCTGGTGTGTTGACTCCCAAACCTAAGGTTACTTGAACTAGTGAGGAGGAAGAATTGGATAGTGAAAATTCCAAAGTTGTTAATACAATCTTCTATGAGGTTAACTCTTCGAAGTTCAGGTGAACTTCTAAATACACCACTTCCAGAGAAGCTTGGATAGTTCTTGACACTGCTCACGAGGGGACAAACATTGCAAAGAAATCCAAACTTCATATGTTGACTACAAGATTCGAGATTTTAAGGATGTAGGGAATAAGTCCCTAATGGAAGCTTATACAAAGCTTTGTGATATTTTAAATTAGGCTTTTACACTAAGAAAGGAACAATCAAACTCGAAGCCTGTTAGGAATATGCCTTTTATCTATGACAGAGAAATTTGCAATCAAGGTGACTACAATCGAGGAAGCAAAAGACATAGACATATTATGATAGATGAGCTCATAGGTTTATTGTAAATTTTGCGATAAACCTTGATTAGAAAAGAAAGAGTAAAGGCAAAGGTGAGAAGAACATTACTTTG
Source organism: Gossypium turneri (assembly GCA_008044935.1). Lineage (NCBI taxonomy): Eukaryota > Viridiplantae > Streptophyta > Magnoliopsida > Malvales > Malvaceae > Gossypium > Gossypium turneri. Next base: position 2,207,428 of record CP032576.1, read on the forward strand.
CAAGTTATATCCCCTATTGCAACTAAGGTTGTATCTATCACAACCCATTTTTCAGTGGTGTCGAAAAAGACGGTTTTGGAACCCCATTTTTGATATTCGAGTCATAAATGTTATTATTTAATATCTATGAGATTATTATTAAGTTTTATTAAAGTTTGGTCCCTTAATTTTGCCAAATTGATGGTTAATTAAGGTACATGACTAAATTTTAAAATTTATTGCTAAAGATTTTTAATTAACTAAAGGATCAAATGAGCAATTAGGCCTTTTATTATTATTAGTTAGTGGAAAATGGAGGTGAAATCCACCATGTTTGATTAGTAGCCTAATTAGATTAAGTAAATTATGCTTAATTAATTAAAACATGGTTAATTAGTATTAGACAAAGTATAAAAGGTAAATTAATTGGTTGTCATCTTTTTTCCTTCCTCCCCATGAATACAAACAAAAGAAAACATATTAGCCATTGTTGAAGGCTCAAAGCTATTCGGTCTTCAATTCTAAGGTGTTTCAAGTCATTTATTTGTATTTTTTATGTTTTTGAGGTATTTCTAAGCTAGCCCATGTACTAATTTGCAAAAATGATAAAGTTTATAAAAGTTTTCATTGATTAATTCTTAAATAAATTGATACTAAATTGTTATATTTTAAGCTTAGAAGTGAAAAAAAGACTAGTTTGTAAAGTTTATTTGCTAGTTTTTGAACATAGGGACTAAAATGTATAAATTTTGAATTTGATGTGAAATTTCTATAACTATAGATAATAAAGGGTTATATAAGGATGTAACTTAGATTGGTTTCGAAACTGAAACTCAAATTTGAAAGTTATGGCAAATTCAGTTTTAGGGACTAAATTGAATAAAATGCAAAACTTTAGGGGGCATTCAAATAATGAGATTGAACTTACACATGCTTGTAATAGGATGATATAAGATGTCAAGAATTGATAAGTTTAATTGAATAACTGTATAGATTGAAAATTGATAAATTTAAAAGATAATTTGTTGAATAGTCCTTGAAATTTCAACTTGTTTGTTGATTTAACCAGGTAAGTTCATATGGTATTATTGTATTTAAATTTTTATATACTTGAATTGTGAATTTGTGTATGTTTAATAATAATTTGAACTATTTGCAATTTGGTATAAAAGGTGAGATATGGACTAAATCGTAAAAAATGATAAATTGACTGATACTTTTTATGTACCGGCATGTTACCTATCTGCTATGTTTATAAATGAGCATGATTAATCTGAGTAAATCTGAATATGTGTTATGATGTTTGCATGTGCATTGGGGTGGGTTATGAATATGATATGGAGGAATTTCTAGCAGACTATGCTATATGATTTTGGCAGTTTACCCATAAAGTATGATTCTGGCAATTAACTTGCATTATCCGTTTCTAGTGGTTTTTCGCATTATAGCTGGTAGCTCGACTGCATAGTTTTTTAGTGGTACATGACCACTAATCCTGTATGTTTTAGTTGGATGGGTACTTAATAACCCTAATTAATGTGTTAGGTGGACGGAGATGGTGTATATCGGTTGGGAGTCGAAATTATTCTGTATGACATTGCAATGCTAAGCATGCCTTGTATCTGAATTTCTGCTCTAATATGTTTTGTTTGTGCATTATTTGACTATCTGTTATGTTTTTGGGCCTTGGCACATATTGGGCTTTTAGCTCACCCTACTATTTTATGTTCTAAAGTAATCCTCAAGGCTAGGATTGGGTGGCGTTCAGAAACTTTAAGTCGGATTCTCATAAACAAACTGGTTTATATTTTAAGGTTTATCTTGATTTTAAAACATGGACTGTTTTTCATACTGTTTATAGTTTTGGGACTTTATTATTGGTTTTGGGCTTTTGGTGGGTTGTGGTAAGCTAGTTTGATTACATTGTCGGATTTTTTTGTTAACTAACCAGGTCGCACGTTTGTTTTCAAAGTTAAAAATCTTGAACTTTTCCGTTGCAATTCATAATAGGCAAATTGAGTTTCTGAAAGATAAATAAGTTAATAATATATTTTTTTTAAATCAACTGGATAATAAATGACAAATGTTTTAGAAGACTCTCACTTAACAACGGTAAAGTTTTTTGAAAATAAGATAGCAAAACAGGTTTTGCAAAAATGTTTATACAAGAACAAACAATGTTTAATAAAGCAAATAAGTAAATTTCCGAGTGAATGATGTAACTTTCAAAACCTGGTCATAACGTATATATCGGTTTAGAGGTGTTACATTATCACTTACACACTTTATTTTTCTTAAACAATTATCAATTTAGCTTCCAACCTTTTTTATTAGTGTGCTTGAAAGAAAGATGAAAATTTAAAAGAAAAAATAATTTTTTTTCCTTTCATTATTTGATAGAATTGAAAAGAATAAAGAAAATAAAACTTTTGAAAAAATACATAATTTTCAAAATAACTTACAATTTTTTTTCATGTTATCATTTCAATTTGAAATTATTTATTCATTTATAAGATTTTATAATTTCAAACTAACATGCATCTTTCTCCCATGTTACCATTTCAATTTGATTGTTTTTTTAATATAAGAATTCAAGTACAACTCACACACTCACAGTCACACATTAATAGGCTACCACACAAATTATGTTACGGATCAATCACATATTTAGAACGCGTGAATACCCTTGATCAATGGACCCATATTAGAATTCAATTATTTTTATGCATTAAAATAAAAAAATATATTACCTCTTTTTTTCTTTTTTTTTTTTCTCATCAAGCATACCAAAAAATCATTCTTTTCCACCTTTCTATTTTTTTTTTTAACTTTTCCATTAAATATCCAAAATGGAGAGAACATGGTCCTTCCTGTGTTTTGTTTTTTCTCTTGTCATTTGTCCCTTCTATCGCCACCTTCAAACACCACTCAACGTTACATTATATTTATCTCAAATGTCAATCATAATAATACTCATCACCCTTAGCTCCCTCAACATTCATCCATTCTGGTTACTTAGATTTATTAGACGTGTTTAAAAATTAGGCCACTTGTTTGGTTTAGTGGGGGTCTTTTTAGATTGAGTTCTAAGCAAGGTAATTATAAATATATTTGAAAACTTTTATGGTATGTTGTAAGTAGTGTAGTTGTATGGTATGATAAAAAATAGAAAAATTGAATATATAAAATGTTGATATAAAGAGTATGTTGTAACGGTTTAAGATAGTTCATCCGGAAAGCAGAAAGCCATAAGAAAACTAAGATGATGGGAGTATGGGAATCGGGAGAGGATTAGAGAGGAAACCAAAGTAGAAGAGAGTCTTTTCATGGTGTTGATAAGTCTATAAGAGGTTTTCTATGGTAGTTCATGAAATACCATGTGTCGTCAATGTATTGATTTTGAATTCCTTGCAAATTAGATGATCTATGGGTGTCTTATCATCATAGGTTATCATAGGCAAATTTTCAGTATAAACTATTATATATGGTAAATGAATGATCTAATCTACCAACGACTACCCTAATATATAACTATTCCCATGAACAAAGATTTCCTTCTATGTACTTGTATTACTAAGGATAATGACCGCTCCTCTCTTATGTCCATATAACCTATTATTCATATTCATGAATTTCATTCATGTGATTATTTTTAAAATAATTATCCATGTGCTAACCAATATACATATAAATGAGTTTATACCAAACACTAATATCACTCTTATATATATTAAATGTACAAGATATAAGTACCACTCATATATATAGTTTATGAATATATAAAAACAAGTACAACCACTGTCACCACTTGAGTTGTCCTTAACATGTACACTGAGCCAATATGTGTATTGGAAACTAATTCCTCCACTTCTTTTTGGGGTAATCAATGCCTCCACTTGACTGTATTGGGAAAAGCAAAATTATTTTTGTTTATATGGGATCCACTAAGAAAATTCAACAACAAAAAAGGAAATTTTATTTACCTAGAGTGATTTCACTGGTGCTTAGTTACTCGTTCAATATGATGGAATCAATTCATTTGAGTAAGGTCCTTAACAAAGTCTTCAATAATTGAAGTCCACAAGACCTATATCAAATTATTATTTAATAATTAAAAAGTATTTATATTTATATTTCACTATAATTTTTGTTTAATATTCAATAAATAGCAATTTGGTATCGCAAGTGATACTTTATTGAACAAAAAAGACTATGAATAAAAAAGTCAAAAAAAAAAGTCACAACTCAACTTGTGGATAGATTTTAATTTATATATGGGTTGAGTTGGATCGAGCTCAAGTTCAAATGAAGCTTGACCTGAAAACCTATTTCACCTTTTGTATAATATACACAAATTTTGTGTCGAAAGTAAGAACTAAACAATTTGAATGAATTAAAAGTTTATTTATCAAACTTTGAAAGTTATAATCTCTTGGAGCTTCTTAATAGAAAGCAAATAGTTTTATTCATCTCTTCCATTAAGCTTTGATCTAAGGGTGCATTTGGTTCATGAAATCTTACATTCTTGTGGTAATATAAGATTCTGAAATTACATTCCTTTATTTGGACTCTGAAGATTACTTTGAGTCGATAGTCTTGCATTCCCAACAATGCTATAATTTGGTAATATATGGAAATTCTCAATACCACATCTTCCTTAAGTAATGTAAGATTCTCGTGATAATGTTGATTTTATGATAAATTTACCCTTTTGTATAGTTTTTATGTCATTTCTGATCATTTAACCATTCCACCTTTTAATAGGTCTAGTTTTAACTACTTTACTCTTGTGTGTTAAAAAAAATTCTATAACAAGAGCAATTTAGTAACATGTGTTGTAACCTCCCTAACTCGGCCTAGACGTTATAGCAGGATAATGAAGGTTACATTAGCCACCGAAATGACCAAGTGGCCCGTTTTACTCACAAAAACCCTAATCAGGTTATTTCTAGGAAAAACGCTACTTCCGAGCTTGAAGTACACTAAAGAATTCATTAATTAGGTAAACTTTATTTAGTGCTCGTATTATTAATTGATCATGATATTTTTGAAAAAACAATTAAGTTGTCATTTTTATTTATGAAAACCCATTTCATTCTAATGCTATGGAAACTTCAAGTATTCCAAATTTTACTTTAAATCAAGTAACATGCATTTACCGGTTATTAAGTTCAATAGACATGCATGCATGAAAACCCCAAATTAAATTTTACCAAGCCATAGTCCAAAAATAATTATTATAGTCCAAACCAGAGAAAAATTATAATTATACATTTAATTAAAAATAAACAGTCCGATGTCTGAGTTGCTGCTCCACATGCCGGCTCTAGTCCTAGTTACGAGGGTTACCTAAAAAGTTTGAAACTAATGGAGTGAGCTTATGAAAGCTCAGTGTAAGTCAACATAATGGGAAAACATTTAGTCAATCAAATAGTTGACAATCAACATTTCATAATAGTACATGGTAAAACCAATCAGTGTATGAACATATTATGCATATGATGCGATACAAAAAGGTTTCTACCAAACCATCTGCTACACACCACGAGTTTCCCACAATTCGTCTACCAAACTCCAAACAGTACGAGCCAAAGCTCGATGTCGATAAACCCAATTTTGCAGATAAACTACCGGTAAAAATGCAGACTAGCTGTTGATAACGTGGACCTGCCACCAATATCAATAATGCAATTAAATCGCCCAGTCTCCTCTGTACTCCAAGTGCAGTATACTGACTCAATATTTCAGACTTAAATTGCCATTGGTATTCCACAGAACTCCTCCGTCAACCATAAAACCCAACCCAATGCAAATGCAAAATGTCATACCATTAGTGCAACAAATCATGCTTATCAATAACAGTTCAGTGCAATGGCATGCTTATCATGTTTTTCAGTAAACAGTATTGGGGTATGCCTTGCATACTTTCAATTAACAGAATCAGTGGTATATGAACATGCTTTCAATACAATTAGTGTTATGCATAAAAAGTAACAGAACACATACTTATAACATTATCAATCGTGGAAACTTCATAAGCACATCAAACAGTGTCACAAATTTCAGCATGCTTTTCCATGTGTCAATGATCAATACCCATCATATTGTAAACATTACGAAGTATGTCACAACTTACATAAAATCAATCACAATTATGGCACGTACCCATACAATGCATACATCCCATACATAATTAAACAATCCCAAACTGGGTCCTAAAAGGTCATCTTGACTTGACCTTGGATTAATGTGGTTCAAGACTTAATCTTGAAAATAGGTTTGGAGAATTGCTTTCTTAAGATTTCTTAAGAATTGATCCAAGGGTCTACAAGACTTGATCTTGTGTTGATAACATTCACTTCAAACATCGTTTAGACTTGATCTTGAAATTGAGTTTAATCTTTGCATTGACAATATTGGATTAGAAAGAGTTTGCTCCAAAGGTCTTCAAGGCTTGGCCTAGGATGGTTAAGTTTGATTTGAGGGCCTTCTAGATTTGACCTTGGAAGACAAGTTTAGCCTTATTTCTTTAAACAATTAAGGTCAAATAGCAACTTTTAAGAATTCCTCAAGAACTATCATAAAGTTCTTCTAAATTCCTTTAGAACTATTGTAGAGTTTTTTAATGCTACTCTTTTGAACTGGTGTCGAATAGTTTGGAGATAAATCATTTTTATAATGTCAATGAAAAAGTTTAAGCACATTGTTAAGAGCACTTTTTTGCTCTAGAGCGTCATTTTTTTTCTCAATGAGAGTTTATGGTCATACTTAGTAGCATCATCATTTATTTGGATTAACACTTTACACTCGTGTTCAGGAATAATAAAATAGTTTAGAATTCTACTTAGGAGCATAATTTGAGATGAATAGTTTAAGGATGTGCTTAAGAGCATCATATTTTAGATAAATAGTTTAAGCTCGTGTTTGGGAGCCATACAACAATTTAAACTTGTTTTTAGGAACAATGCCTTTTATTGACCTCTTTTGACATGTGATTAGAGTCCAACCATGGTTATTTTGATATTTCAAAAAAGATAATCATCCCCCACTCCCTTAAAGATCCACCCTCTTGCTTGTGCTCAAAGTTGACGGGATCAAAATAGTCAAATAATATAAATTAACGAGAAGCATTTCAAAACAAAGCATTTCTCAAGTGGATGACTAACTTAACACATTACCAAATATGTTACGTTGTCATGTTTACTTCATTTGGCTAGAATATAATAAAATTTATTGTTATAGATTTTATTTGTTTAAACAAATTTCTTTCTTTCATATTGATATAAAAATTCATATAACTCTTCCACCAAACTCTAAACTTTATATTCTCATCTTTATTATTGAAGCCTAAATCTTTAGACAAGTAGTGTACATATAATATTTTCTTTCACATTTTTTTGGTGAATTACAAACATCAACTAACGCGACTCGAATTCAGACCACATCTGGGGCAATGAACACCCTGACCATCAGGCCATGGCTCATATTTTTTTTCACATTTCAAGAGTTAAAAAGCATGATTATCAAATTATGCATCAAATTAAATGAAGAATCACACACACACACATTTGATTAATTTTAGACCTACTTTAGAAGTAAATTCAGTCGTTACTTGTAAGACAAGTAACTTGGTTTAAAATGATTAGCATGTTTGATCATTACTTGTAAGACATGTATCCTGGTTTAATAATATAGGAGTCAATCCTTTGCATTTTAATTCTCTTTTATTTTATTTTCATTTCTTATAATATTAAATATTAGTCCTTTCGATAGTATCATTTTATCAATTTAAGATAAATCTTTTTCATCATGAGAATATAATTTCGTAATTTAAAATTACCACAAAAATTTAAAAAAAATTCAACCCAAATCCCAAAAATATTCACATCCTAAGTGAGTACAAATAAGAACTGTTGTGATAAAAAAAAAAATTCCCTTTCGGTGAAAATTAAGCACACGGAGATATTGCTTACACTGCAATTCATCCTTCAAATTTTGTTGACTAAAACTGTGACGGCAGTTCCCTCAATTAAAAATTTCCTTTTGACGGTAGCCTAAATTTTTTTATGTTTTTTTATTGAGTTTATATTACGAATCAATCGAAAATAGTTGAATTATAAAATTATTATAATATTTTTATGTATAAATTAAGTTATTTTTTATGAAGATAATTTTATTTTTCAAAATAATAAATTAATAAAAAAATTAATTATAATAATTTTTTAATAAATATATTTATCATAATTTTGTTATATTAAATTCAAGCTCTCGTATCTACAGCATAATGCTCTTGTCATTTAAAGGGGCCAATGGATTTTATAATCAAAATCACATAAACTTCCTTATTAAACTTTGCGATAAATATTAAATTTGCTAATGGATTTTGATTTAATATGTAATTTGGTATATAAATTTCGATTTTGTGTAATTATACAGATGAAATTTTGATTATGATTCATATATACATATGAGGCTTTGATTTGATTCGATTCTACACATTTAGAGAAATAAATACATCTATTTATTTTTCATATTGGATTAATATAATTGTTTATATATACAATATATAAATGTACAATAGTCCTACCAATATGTGTTTAGAAGAAATGGGGTGAACTTCTTCCCCGAGCATTTGGATTGAATTTGAATCTTGCAATTATCATTATGAAGGTCTTTAATTATTTGAATCCTACCTTGGCCCAAACAATATTAATCTCGGATAATAAAACAAATGATGACACTTATAGTTAAAAAAAAAAAAACACATTAAACCAAAGTTCATGTGTAGTTTTGATATTTATCCCTTAAAATTAAAATGATTAAGATATTTTGTTAGTCCTTGTACTTGTTTAGAATTTGTTAGTTCATATAATTTAAAAGTTAAAAATTCAATCCTCCTACTTTTTCAATTTAAAAATCTTGGTCCAATCATTATTATCGTTGGTAATTTCTGTTAGAAATTATTAACTTATCATGTTTATTTCCTGTCAATCATATGCTACATCATATGAGGACAACTAAGTTGATAAATTTTGACAAAAAATATTTACAATTTTAATTACTAGAATGAGATTTTTAAATAAAAAAAAAGTAGGGATTTAATTTTTAACTTTTATTGTTATAGGGACTAAATATCAAGTTTTGTCGAAATACAGTGACTAGTAGCATATTTTAACCAAGTTAAAATAATGATAAATTAAACCCAAGGTTACTAAATTATTAGTAAGTTTATGTTTTGGTCACTCAACTTCAAAAGGTTACAAAATGGTACCGAACTATTCGAAAGTTTCCATTTAAGTCATTAGGCTATTAAAATTGTTGATGTATGGCCTTCTCCACTCACATCGCCTGCACCAATCGAAACCTCTTTTTTTCTAATTTTTCTTCTACAATTCTTTTGTCTCCGACATTAATTGCCAATTGACTTGAATTTAAGATATGTTTTTTACTTGTCAATGGATAATGATCCATCATACTGATCGTCAAATCATTGCTTAAGGCTCGCTAGCCGGACTTTTTAAAAAAAAAACATAACAATCCAGTGATTTAAATAAAAACTTTTGAATAGTTTAGTGATCATTTTGTAATTTATTAAAGTTGAGTGACCAAAATATAAATTTACTAATATGACTTTGGTACAATTTACCCTGATATCAATCTTTTCCAAACTTAATCAAAGGGTATAATGGGCCGGGCCAATACCCCCCTCCAAGGTATTCTTTTAACCCATATATTAAATCAATTTCTCTCTCATCTATCTTGTAAAAAATATTTAAAAATATTAAAAAGAAAAACCTCTCTCTCTCTCAACCTCTTGTTTGGTCCTCTATATATTGTCACTAGAATCCATCATATCTCTTCAATTCCCTTCATTTTCTCTATTCCCTTTTTACAACAAAAGTACACCCCTCTGCTACTGCTCCCTCACTATCCTCCTTTCCAACTCATATTCAAATCCCTTTTCTTAAGCTCTCGATTTTTTAACTATGCCTTCGAGACTCTCCGATGCCATTATTAGACTTCATCCTGATTTCACTTCCCTTCAAGAACTACCTGAGTCCTACGCATGGAACCAACGCGACGATATTGACTACCCTTCCTTCGACTCCTCAGCCGAACCCGTGCCGATTATCGATCTTAATGACCCTAATGCTCTCCAAAATATTGGCCATGCATGTAGAACTTGGGGTGTTTTCCAAGTAATCAACCATGGTGTCTCCACTACTCTACTTGACATGGTTGAATCCACCAGTCGAACCCTTTTTTCTTTACCAGTTAACCAAAAACTGAAAGCTGCTCGATCACCTGATGGTGTCTCTGGTTATGGTTTTGCAAGGATTTCTTCTTTTTTCTCTAAGCTTATGTGGTCTGAAGGTTTCACTATTGTTGGTTCACCCGATGAACATTTTCGTCAACTTTGGCCCCATGATTACACCAATCACTGGTGAGAACACCCATTTCATCATTGTGCTATATATACAGTATATGTTCGATTTTGTTTTAGTGGAGTTTTTTTTTAAATTTTATTTTGATTCTTTTTTCAGTGATGTGATTAAAGAATACAAGCAAGAAATGAAGAAGCTAGCAGGGAGATTGATGTGTTTGGTGTTGGGTTCATTAGGGATAACAGCCAAACAAGATATCAAATGGGCTGGCCCGAAAAGTGATTTCAAAGAAGCTTCAGCTGCTTTACAATTGAATTATTACCCAGCTTGTCCCGACCCAGACCGAGCTATGGGCCTCGCCGCGCATACCGACTCCACCCTCCTTACCATCCTTTACCAAAACAGCACTAGTGGGTTACAAGTACTAAAAGAAGGAGTAGGGTGGATCAAAGTCTCTCCGGTACCGGACGGGCTTGTGATAAATGTAGGTGACCTCATGCATATTTTATCCAATGGCTCCTACCCAAGTGTCCTTCATCGTGCCATGGTGAACCGGACCCGTCACCGGTTATCGATAGCCTATTTATATGGACCACCATCAAGTGTCAAAATATCACCCCATCCTAAACTAGTAGGCCCGACTCACCCACCCCTTTACCGACCAATTACTTGGAATGAATACCTAGACACCAAAGCAAAGTATTTCAACAAAGCACTCTCATGGGTTCGTGTTTGTGTCCCTCTAAATGGATTGGTTGATGTAAATGAACACAATAATAGCGTAAAAGTTGGCTAAAAGACAACCATATTTTTGTTCTTAATCACCTTTTTGTTCTTTTCCTCTATTGATTCAAATTTATACTCTTCATTAATTCATATTTAATTCACTATTGGCATATAAATTTTTACTTATAATTAATTCCATGTGAGAAGGATCTAAATGGATAAATTTTATATCAAATCATATAAAGGGATGAAGACAAAAGGGTCGTCTCTTCTCCTCCTTTTGTCCTTGTTTTGAAAGAGATTGAGTGGAAATATATTTTTATTTTCTATTCAATATTTGAATATTCCATATGAAAAGACATCAGAACCGACAACATTTTAGCCCCGGATATGGAGGAAGATCCCCATCCAAAGAATAAGACACTGATCAAGTTCATAAATCTTGAGTCTGTTCAATAATATAAGACCAAAACATACAAAATGATGCAATACTTTATCCCAAATTTAATGTGTGGACTGTTTATTCACTATTTTAAGTTTTGGAAACATGCTTTCGTATTTATATTTAATGTCATTTTCGACCTAAATAATTTTAGAAAATATAAAAAATTTAGGATGATATTTGATTCATGGGAGGTTACATTATCCGTGGTAATTTTATATTTTGATATTATGCATGTTTATTTTACGATTTATGTTTGGAGTTCGTAATTATTTCTCTCAATAATATTATCTTCAAAAAGAGAATATATATCTTACCAGTACATCTAATCCTTTATTAAAACAAAGGAAAATCTCAATACTTAATATTAGGCTTACATTTTGATGTGATTTTTGTGGCAATTTTCCTATTTTTTATGACTCCAATTAATTTTCGATAAATCAAAACGAAAAACATTAATGAATCAAACTCTTTTGTTTATATATATTTACTCTCAAGTGAGATTTTAATTGTATTCATTTTCTTAATATCATTTAATTAGAATGGTTCCAACGGTGGATTTATTCGTCCAAATCAAATGCTAGTTTAAAATTTAGAAGGGTTTCGGAAAAATTAGTAAGCTTAAAAAATTAAGTTTGAGAAAAAATTAGACTCGTTTAAAATGTGAGTCAAGATCGAACTTGAACGTTCAAAGCTCAAGCCTGATTCGGCCCATTTCCTAGTTTTCCAATATATTATATTATGTTGTTTTTATATATTATATAACATATAACAATTAAATCTATAGCAATATATAATACTATAGGTAAACATTTAAAAAAAAATATGTTGCCTATATATAAAATTAGGTAAAAATATGCTATAAGTCTTTGTACTTTTCAAAAATTCAAAATTTGGTCCCTGTACTTTTATTTTCAAGAGTTTAGTTCTTCTACTTTTCAGATTTTAAAATTCAAGTTCAACTATTAACAGTTAACACTATTAAATTTTTTATTGTTAAATTTGTTGACTTGACATTTTAAAATAAAAAAATACTCATTTCGTAGTCACGTAATTAAAAAATGACGTCATAATTAACCTAAATTTAAAAAAATTTAACAATCCTGAATTTTGAAATCAGAAAAGTAAAGGAACTAAATTCCTAAAAATAAAAGTACATGGACTAAATTCTTAATTTCCGAAGAGTACAGAGACTTATGACATATATTAACCATCAATTTACAATAAATGAAAGAAACTATATAAAATTATTAAATTTTAGATTAAAAATAATGTAAAGTTCATATTTCAAATCAGGTTAAACTTAGGCAAATATAAAGTGTGTTAACCCGACCCATAAGCACCTTTACATTCAAGTACAACTCATACACCTACACGCACAAACAACTAAACACTACCACACATATTCCCATAATTTAGGGATGGGATGAACACCTTGGATGGGCTAAATGTCAAATTGACCCTCAAATTATACCCATTTTTTCCTTTAAGTGCCTAAAAGGTTTTTAGTCAAAAATGGTACCTAACTATGAATTTCATCTCATTTTACTCAAAAACACAATACCAACCAATAGGAACATGGCACATGGACATTCTTATTAAACATTGCACACTTTTTTTCAACCTTATTTGTGTTAATAATAATTCAGTACAATATGCATTTAAGTAATTTCATATACCGTCAACCAAATAACAAAATCCTACCTTCTAGCTAAATAAATCAAATAAGATGATGTAACATTGCCGTTTCAACAATCCTATCACTAAGGGTAGGTAGTAACCTTGGCTCCAAATAATAAAATTACATTTAGGTTCTTTTAAAAATTATAAACTTATAAACTAATCTGATAGTAAAATTGTACTTTAACCCTGCAAATTTCTATAATTTAATTTTGATCTACAAATGATTTTCTTGATTTCGTCTCTGACTCCAAGAGCATAGACAGTGGGCAAACAGTACCCTTCACCTCCCAAAATTTATAAAATTAATTTATAATTTAAAAATATAAATTATTATAAAACCTTAACTTCCTAAAACAATTTTTTGATTTCGCTCATAAGTACAATATGTTATAACTATTATATGTGACTAATTAAATGACAGTAAACCCACTCAAACGCTATTGAATTAATAATATAAAATCTAAATTATAAATGTCATAAACTTAAAAAATATCAAATTGAAGAAAGGAACCTAGAGCCAACTGTTAGCTCTATTATTATGGACGAGGGAAAACGAAGCAGGACAAAATTTTGTGTGAGCAGATATATATATTGGAATATGAACAAGAGAAAAAACAAGAAAATGCGGCCATGATTAAAATGAACATTCAATCTTTTTCTAAAAGATTTAATAATATTGGAATTTGGAGCCATTATTGCAGAGACAGAAGTGTGTCGGTCATTTCGATTCACGAAAATATGTTTTGTGTAAAACTTGACGACGATATTACGCCTGCAACCACGTGCACTTCCTCTCTTTCACTATCCTCCTCCTACTCGGATTTTGGACTTACTTTTTACATTCTAACTATTTTTTTTACGTTAAGTTTTGAGTTTAAATGTGTAAATAAAAAGAGTGATTTTTTGAAAATGTCTTTAAACTATATTTTCAAAAGATTATGGGATTAGGTGATTTTTGTAAAAGCATTTTTAATTGGAAGTATTTTGAGTTTGATTTGTAAAAAATTATTTTTAACTAGAAGCGTTTTTCAACGTATTTACAAGAAAATGCTTCCAACTGAAAACGCTTTCTGTCCTCAATATCTTTTCATGCCATCTTTTGTGAAAATAAAACTGACTCTTTATATAAATTTCAAATCTCATTCCCCTTTTTTTATAGATTCATAATTCATTTGTATTTTATTCCTAAAGAATTTACTTACTCTTCTAATTAATAACATAAGGTTAAATGCTATACTTAATTTTTAAAAATTAAAAACAAAACTTTTTACAACCTTAAACTCTAACAAAATATATTTTATAAAATCGGCCTACTGTCGTAATTTTTTGTAAAAATGACTTAATCTTATATATTTTTCAAAATCGACATTTTTGAAAAATTTATTCAAATAAAAGTATAAAAGAGTTTTATTTGTCATTTAAATATTTGATTTGATTTTTATTGGAATTCACTCCAACTCGTCTAATTATCATCTTTAAGGCAGAGATGCAAGCAGTCGCAATGCTAGAAGGGGTTGAGATGGATGAAGTTAAAAAAAAAAATTAAGGGTTAGAATTAAATTTAATTTTTCGTGAAGTTATAGTGTAATTTTATTTTGTATTAATTTATAATTTTATCATTTTTGAAAGAATTTTTTTTTTCATTTTGGAGAGTAAAATGTAATTTTATTATATAATAATTTTTAATTTACCATTTATCAAGAGATTAAATGATAATTTTTCTATTTGAGGGGAGTCAAAACTCAATTTTAAAAGTCAAAATATAATCTTATTATATTAATTTGCGATTTCCTAAAATTAAAATGATAATATAGAGAAATTTCCATTTTTTTTAAGTCCTTTGGTAATAGCTTTGACTCTCAAAATCACGAGTAAAAATATGATTTGTCATCCCCCTATGAAAAAGGATAAGAATGACGTGGAAACACAGTTTCATACAATCTCTTCTCTAGTTATAGATGTAAAACTTTCCTTCCGTACAGTTAACCTAACTTGTAAAATTACAATCAATTAATTTCACTAAAAAACTTTGATTATATTGAAACTCTTCAAATCAATCTTAAACTAATACTTGTTTGACTTGAATACCAGATAATCAATATTACGATAAGTAAATTCGATAAAGAAAAATTATAGCAGCACGATAAATCGAGTTGCAATTGGCACTAGCAAAAGATTAATTTTAGACTAATCGTATTTTCTTTGATTCACAACTTTGTTAAAGTTGTTGATGTTATGAGAATCAATCCATTTTACATCAAATCCCCACGATTTATTAGATACACTATCAAAATCATATCATTTTGACTTTCAATTCAGATTCAACTTTCAAATCCCAAATTCCCACAACAACTTCAAAATGGACATAATTTTGCGGGGTCAGATCCCACACTTACCCAAATATGTTCATCAGCTAATCATGTTGATTGTTTTTTTTTTTATAATTTCCATATTCGTTTTCTTCGAAAATCAACAGCTTACAGGGCGGTGGTAAATAACAAAAAATAGTTTATAATAATAATCATCATCCTTATGATTTTGATTCGCTTCTGTGGCCTATAATGTCCTTTCAATGACTCGATTTGTGACTAAAATATTGCTTAATAACCGAATTTCATGTTTAGAACAAAGAACAAAACAAATCATTACAAGACAAAAGTGTGTGTTATTTTTCCATTGGTTACTTCAAACCATTCCATCCAAGTAGCATCTTCTATAGTAATATGAAGAAAATCATGTCTCAATTCAATGGTATCAACCACCAATCACCATCTATTAATGCTAAAAGTCGGGATTGTTTTGGCCCTCTGGATATAAATTTTATGTAAATTTATCAGATACGTATATGTGTTTATAGATATGTTCAATTTTTTTGAATCTTTTTCATGCAAATAGGTTTGGTTTACAAGCTGACAAGGAAAACTAGGAATAAAACTAAGCAATAATAGTCTTTTATTTTGTTATATGCACATGTTATTTTGTAAAGGACAAACTGTCTAGCTTGTTCGTGCACTAGGTTATTGCACCACTTGTTGTTTTGTTTATTGTAATATGGTTAGACAACAAGTTTTGAGGAATAAGTTTGTGGCTTTCACATGTTTGTTATTTTTTTATAAGGTCTTATAATGAAAATAATGTAATAATTATATGAAAAGGAAACTAAAAAACAACGAGAGTTTATGACATTGAGAACACTTCTATATGATGGGATGGTCGAAGCTAAAATTAGGGGATAATTTTGTTTAAAGAAAAACTAATAATCGACTAAGTGAAACTACATGCATTCCGCCTATCAATAAAAATATCAAGCGTAGTGAGCACATTGTTGTTCAAGTCTAGGACACTTGAACCATTGTAGTCTAAGTGATCGTGTAATTGTTTGAGAGTTCACATTATACGATTGCGAGAGGCTGAGACGCTGAGGAGGTTGGTTGGGTTTATTGTACTAGATTTTAGTTGTAGATTCATCTTTGGACAGGCTTGCAAATGTAGAATTGATACCAAGCTGCATAAACAGTTTTTATTGTTGTTTTTATGTTTATTCTCGTATTTGTTCTCGTAACTTATTTTAAAAGAATATACAATAAATCTATTCATTAAGTTCTTACCAAACACACTTTCACTAACAAAAGGAGAAGTGAACTAAAATCCCAAGTTAGAGAAAGAAGTTTACCTCAAGTTGCAACTATGCAAATGACATATTTGGCACTTAGGCGAAGCACTTGAAATTGTCATTAAGGTACTATATATGGCCTTATCTAATTCTAGCTAAGATAGGCAAGATTATTATCCACTTCAAGACTAAGTTTTATGTCCAAATACGTAGCATTAAGTGAGTTATTATTTGATTTTGCTATCCCTTAGTTTTCTCATGTTTTAACTATTTGGTTTCAATTTGAATTACTTAAGAGTTTTATTAACTTTTTATATATATATATATATGGTTTTTACAACCAATAAAGCAATGCAATTTTCACCTTTTTCTAAAACCTTATATGGTATCAGAGTTTTCTTCTATAAAAAATTAATCAGGGCTTAATTGAAATGCAAAATTTCATTTCATTCCTATTGTGCAATGCAAATGTGCAAGCTTAATGCACACTTTAGTATCTGAAATATATCGTTTTTCCCACAAGTTTTTTTGGCCCATTTCAGTCTCTAATATTATCAGGCATTCTCAGTTTAGTCCTTAATGTTATCAACTATTTTCAATCCAGTCTTTTGGACTTTAAAAAACTCGGTTGGGATATCTAACCAATCATAAATTGCCACATGTCATATGTTAACGTCACAATGACATCATCATCATCCGAAAAATCATAAAAATCTCTAAAAATTATAAAAAAATTATTAAAAATACAAATTATAAATAAAATTATAAAAATGATATATTTAAAAAATAAAAATATGCTAGAATTCTATAAAATTATAAAAAAAACTATAAAAATTATTAGAATTTGTAAAATAATGTAAAAATATAAATTATTAGGAATTGTAAAAGATTGTAAAAAATTATTAAAACTTTTAGAATGGTAAAACTTATTGTATCTTGGAATAAAGTATACATTTGCTAATCACATTTAAAATATTAAAAATTTGATATAATATTTTTATTTAGTTAAACAAAATAAAATTAATTTTTATAAACAATTTGACATTCAAATATTTGCGAGCATTTGATTTGTTTGTAATAAAAAATATTAAGAAATCTATATATATATATATATATATATATATATATATATATATATATATATATATATATATATATTCAAATATTTTTAGGCAACAGATGTGTATGTTGATACTTAGATATCCACTTCATTTTAAAAATTATTATTTGTGAATTAACATATTGATCTAGAAACACACAATTTGTCTTGAGATAGTATAAAAAATATTTGGAATAAATAAATAATATTATTTTAATTATTATTTTAATTGAAATAACATTACTTTTTATTATTTAAATAATTTGAAAAAAAATCCAAATTTATAACATAAAAACATCTTCCAATTATAAATTTTGATTGATTGAATTATAAAATAATTATCGTAGATTTCATGAGATCACAATCTCATGTTTAAGTTAAATGTGGTATATAATTTTTTTTAAAAGTGTTAAAATTTTTAATATATTTTTTAAAAAAAAGTTTAGTTTCTTTTTAAATTTTTATAATTTTATAATTTTTCTTATAATTTTAATAATTTTTTATAATTTTTAAAAATATTTTTTTTAAGTTTTCAAATGAGATAGACATCATCATATACACGTGACAACATACGATTGGTTAGATATCCCATCAGTTAGTTTTTAACATTCAAATGACTGAACTGGAAGCATCTGATAACATTAGAGACTGAAGTGAGCCAAAAAAAAAAAAAAAAACCTTAATTTTTCTTGTTATGCGAACTATGTTGTCGTTTGAAAAGTCTAAGTCGTGCTGTGAACTCTTAAGTATGTTGTTATAAAGCATGCGAACCTGCTTAT
Source organism: Gossypium turneri (assembly GCA_008044935.1). Lineage (NCBI taxonomy): Eukaryota > Viridiplantae > Streptophyta > Magnoliopsida > Malvales > Malvaceae > Gossypium > Gossypium turneri. The sequence continues at coordinate 2,226,134 of CP032576.1, forward strand.
GTTTGCTTGTGAAGCTCGCATGTTTGCTTTTTGTTACTATTGTTGTATTTTAAGTTAGCGCAACTTTTGTCAGGACTTAAGTGGCGTGTTTGAGATTAGGTTGAGAGTCAATGGAGAGTCATTTTGGTAACTAATGTAACTCGTCAAATTCAAGCTGAAACTTTCAGAGCAGGTTTGAAGTGTTACATTGATTGGTATCAGAGCGAGTCAGGTTGAGCTCACCGAAGCAAGGAAGCTAGGTAAGTTTGCCGGAAAGTAGCCAAATGTGGTAACCAGAGCTGAAAAAGGTAAGTTAGTGTGTGCGAAAATTTGAAGTGCTCTGTATGCATGATTGTATGATTGTTTGCTGGGGTAGGACTAGGAATAAACATTGTTAGTCAAAGTGAGAAACGATATATTTTAGAGACTAAAGCAGACATAAAATCAAATGCTCGCAATGATCCACCAGCTCCTGTCATACAATTATTGGATGCTCCAGATACAATATTTTCCTTTACTCTACATAATTTAAACCAATTTGAACCTCCCTCCCTTCTCACTTATTTTCGTCGACCAAGAACCACCACCACCTAAATTACAAACCTTCCTCCATCACTACAACCTCCATTTTTCACGCATCTAATTGCTCAATCACAACAATCACTAGCCACTTAAATTGAACTTACCTTAGCAACCGGCGCTTTCCAATCATCCCATCCCTTTACTAGATCCAAGAATAATATTCTTAACCAAAAAAATTGATTATATAGCCCATGTAAACTCTACGTCCACACCAAAACCTCACAAGCAAACTTTGAAAAATCATCATTAGTAAGCTGCAATGCAATCTAAGTTTGATGAATTGCAATGAAATAACACTCGGGAATTAATTTTACCAGACTTAGATGTTGCTATCGTTGATTGCAAATGGGTGTTTTAAGTAAAAAAAAAAAAAAAACAGGTGACTCTGTGGATCGCTATAAAGCAAGATTAGTAGCGAAAGGATTTACTTAAACACTAGGTGTGGATTATCATTCAACCTTCAGTCCTGTTGTCAACCTGCAACAGTACGGTTGATGTTTTATGTGGCAGTGCAAAATCAATGGAAGTTGCACAAAATTGATGTTAATAATGCCTTTTTATAAGGCTCACTTGTGTTAAGCATTGGCCTGCAATGCAACAAGTGACCAACAGTGGTAGCAGCAGTAGCTCAGCTAGCATGCCAACATCGAGACTGAACCAGAAGTAGCTTAGTCATTTTGTTTCTTTTAGTTCTTTTGTAATTTGATCAAGTTGGATTGTAACTTGATATCTAAACTTAGTAGATTTTTGGATTTGAATTGGATGGATGTAATAGCTGATAATATCAGCTATGTTTTTATGTATTTCATAAGTTAGCTATTAGACAAAGTAGTGGGAGCAGTTAAATGTTTAGGTAACTGCTCAATTAACTTTGTAACCACAATATATTTGTGCTAGGGGTCCTTCCCCTTTTGCGTTGAGATACAATCGGCCCTTTTGTTTCTTTCATTTTGGCCCAATGATTTAATCCTGATTTCATTTTAATCCGTGCTAAACGCCGCGTTTCGGGGCTAGGAAATATTGCGAGATCGGTCCCTCGATCATGGCGCGCGTTTCATCTCAGTCCCGAGCTGCTTTTCATTTTATTTGCAATTTTAAACCCCCGAATTTTATTCAGATTTTAATTTAATCCTTAACCTTCAATTCCAACCTTTCACAAATTAATATTATTTCATTTAAATTTTTATATTTATGATTCCCTTTTTATATTTTATTCATTTCATTTCATTTCATTTTTATTACTCATATTAAAATGTTCGATATTGGCTACTTTAAGTTGTTTCATATATTACTTATTTAAATTGCTTTCTATGTTATTTTATTAAATGTTTTACATGTATTATTTATTTAGATTTTACATCATTTCCTTTGAATTGTTTTGTGCAATGTTTTAAATTGTTTGAAATTGTTTATTGCAAACTATCATATGTCTTAGTTATGTTAAATTGTGCATTGTTAATTTTGCATATTTAGCATTATTCATTTTAAATCTTTATTATTTACTCTAAATTGTTGTTATGTTATTTTAGTTCATTCGCTTTGATTATTAGTTAGCATTGAAGTAACGCACATTGTGCGATTATTGCTATCATGCGAGTTATAAATTGTTTACTCGTATTTTCATATTGTCGTCATCTATCAATGTAACCCTTTATTCACACATTGTTTTAACATTACATTAATTTTGACCCAAATTCGTAGAAAAGGGATAAAATTTTGAAAATAAAGGCAATATTCAATATTTGGGATCTTCGAGAGGATTGAGCCCTAACGTATTGGGCTCCAATTTTTTTTCGTTGAATTCAAATAATTGAGAGCACTCTTTAATCAAAAACATAAATAAAAGCTCATTATTGAGAATCCAATACGTTGTATCCTAACGCATTGGATATGACACGTTGTTTTCTCGAGATGAGGTTTTTTTAAAAAAAATAATAGAGGCAATATTCAATGTTTAGAATTTTGTGAAATTGTGCCCTAACATATTGGGCCGCGATTTCTTCATATGACTTAAACAATTGAATATCCTTTTAAATTTTATTGCACGAGTTTTTTGGACAAACTCATTTTTGAGGATGTGAAATATCCTGCCCTAACTCATTGGGTGTGACATTTCCTTTTTCCGAAATGAGAGGGTCTTAATATGTAATTTGATTTATACAAGTTTTAAACACAAGGATCATATTTTAAACATCTTCAAAAGTTTTCAATCTTCGACGTTAAGATATTAATTAATCAACTAGGTACCAATTTTGGGCGTTACGAGGGTGCTAATTCTTCCTCGTACGTAATCGACTCTCGAACCTTTTTTTCTGAATTTCGTGGACCAAAATCGTTGTTTTAATAAAATCAAATCGTTTATTACAAACAACCACTTTTCGAGGTGATCCGATCACACCTCATCAAAAAGGATTGGTGGCGACTCCCGTTTTTGTTTTCGTTTTCAAAATCCGAGTCGACCCGTTTTATCAAAAAATGGTGTCAACAATGTTTATGCTGCTGCCATTGTTCTAACAACTTGACAAAACAGTTTTTGTGAAGCAACCTTTGGGTTTTGAGGATTCATCAAAGCAAAATTATGTAGGCAAGTTAATCAAAGCCATCTATAGACTTAAACAAGCTCCTCAACAACGGCATAAAGAACTTACCAAGATTTAGTTGTACATGGGCTTCAAAAGGTCGTAATGTGATGCTTCTTTGTTCATTAAACATAGTGATTGCCTCTGCCTCTATTTACTGGTTTACGTGGATAACATTGTAATCACAGATAATAATCTAACACTCATAAGCACTATCATTTCCTAATTATCTGGAAAGTTTCCTATTAAAGGTCTTGATAAACCAAAATTTTTTTGGGAATTGAAGTGCTTCATACTCCTTTTCTTTAACATAAAAGAATATTATTAAGCCTAATTCACTCATTACATCAACACCTTGGGGCAAGGCACAAATACAAAATGTACTCTCAAAACAAACGGTGCAATGCACCCTTAACTCAGGAATAGGGCCCTTACTTCCTTACCCCTGCAAGTAGAACCAAGATCAAACAAACTAAAAAGAAAAGCATGGGAAAACCCAGATTAGCTACATACAGATATAAGATCCTTACACCTATTCACCCTGCTCTGGCCAATCTATCAACTTCGCTGTTGTTCTCTTTTGGGATTCGATTTATCAATCGAATCGCTAACTTTCGATTATCACAGAACTTGAAGCATGAATACACGACATCTTTGAACATATATGGTGCTTTTGAAGGACACTTGAACCAACCCACTGTGCTTCGTACTCTTGATAATTTGCTATTGTTCCAAAGTAAATATGTTCTGGACATTCTTCAAGAGATAAACATGCATGAGAGCAAGAGTGTTCACACACCTATGAGTTCCACACAGATGTTATAATTGAATGTTGTGACAAATTTAACAAATGTCACAGAATATTGAAGAGTGCTTGGCAAGCTGTAATATTGGACATTTACTAGGCATAATATGTGTTTTTCTGTCAATGAACTGTCCAAGTTCATACGTAGTCCATTTGAAACTCACTGGAAAACAGTAAAGAGGTTGCTTTGATGCTTGCAGCAAACTGCAAATTATAGACTTCGTATAATCAAACCATGTAAACTCCAATCTATATATTTATAGTGGCGTTGATTAGGCCGATGACCCCAACGACCAAGCTTCTACAAGAGGCTATATTCTGAATTATGGTATTTCTCTCATAAGTTGATCATTGAAAAAGCAACCAACTATTGCACAGTCATCCATAGAAGCTGAATGCATAGCAATTGCTACAGTTGCCTCTGAAACTCTTTGGGTCAACCATCTTTTACAAGAGCTTCAGGTTCCTCCAATTCCCCCATCAATGGTTTATTGTGGTAACTTTGGTGCAAGTTTTCGCTGCCAACATCGTCTGTTGCTTAGTAAAATGAAACATTTGGAGGTTGACATTTATTTTGTTTGGAATTATGTTGAACGCAAGTAGTTAGCTGTTTCACATGTCCATGCAGCTGATCAAATTGCATACATCCTCACCAAGGCTCTTCTAGAGGCTTTTTTTCCATCACAATCTCTCCAAGTTAGTTGTTGAACCTCACCACTAAACTTGAGAGGGGTGTATTAGTGAAAGACCCGATCTTATCGGACTCAAGACTACTTAATATTGAGTGAGTTATTATTTGATTTTTACTATCCCTTAGTTTTCTCTTGTTTTAGCTATTTGGTTTCTGTTTGAACTATTTAGGAGCTTTATCTTATTTGTTAGTCACTTATATATAATGATGTTTTTCACAATTAGTAAAATAGTGCAGTTATCATCTCCTTCTAAAACCTTATAAAGGTGACCTATAAGTTACAGCTTCTCTTTCATGTAAGTATGTTGAAGAAAAATATTGGTCTTGAGGTTGTGCCATTTTTGCTCCTCTAGAGTTAGGCCCGGATGGTTAGCCTTTGGTGTATCCTGCAGCAGTCATAAACAAGTTGCAAAGGATAAATGCATGAAGCAACTCGAGTATGTCAATAGGCATCAGGGAAATAAGCTCAAAATGAAATCACAAGAGCTACAAACTGAAGTTGCAAACAATGATGAGCTGGACAAGCTCGGTTTACAAGCTGATATGGAGTTGAAGCAAGTTGAAAGGATCTGAATGAACTGATCAAGCCAAGCCAGGAATAAAATAAGCCATTATAGTCAGTTTATGTGTTTTGCATTTTACATGCTACATCATAAAAGACAGCCCTCTAGGTTTCTGCTATAATTCATTTTGGGAATTCAAATATTTTACCACAAATATTGAGTAGAGTCAGTCATCCTCATACCTATATCCAAAAATGTACGGAACAAGTACATCAAATATGGTTAGTTCAAGAAAGATGAAGAGTTGAAGCAATATAGCACGAAATTGTTATCCAATTCTAACTCAATTATTGCACAGACCTTTCTTGAAGCATATATCCAAATCTAACTTCGAATCAAAATTATTGAAGCATTCTGTTTCATACATTTCTAGCTATTTTTCATAAGCATTCCTTTAGGTTAAAGTTCTCAATTACATGAAAATTTTCTAATCAACAAGACAACAAAGAATATATTCATGGAAAACAAACCACTGGCAGTCTTGTTCTTAACACTTGCTTTGATTCCAGCTATCATGAATTCATCTAACTCAAATGCTCATATGCACAAAGAAAAGAATTTAAAAATATATGGAAAATATGACCTATCTTTTCATTGATGAATATATGTATGTATTTAGATACTATAAGAATCATAATTCTCAAAACCTGAATCCAAAGTAAGGAGTGTTGATGGTTCAAGGACAAGAAAGGGTCAAAGGGGGTATCAGAGTTGACACACCGGGACACACTCCAATGCCTGTTGATGGGCTGCCTGCGAAGTCCTTGCCCACTGCTTTTTATAAGCAATGAAATGAAAGTGTTTTTATGCGTGTATCAAGTGTAAACAACTTCAATAAGCAATGTACATAAAGATTTTTAGAACAAAAAGGGGTTTTGATTGATGTCCGATTCTAATGCAATATCTGCAGGACACAGTAACTAAGCATTTTCTCTTATAGCTATTATTTTTCTCTCTATCTATATATAAAAGAAGTATATTCTAGACGAGTTTTTACCTATCACTGCTTATCAGCTTCTTAGTCTTCTGTTTTCTAAATATTTCTCGGAGTTGATGTTTCTGATGAACTTCCTGTTGAGTCATCTGATGCAGCGTTTAGTAATGAACTATTTGCAACAGAGTCATTTCTAGGTTCAGACACGACGGGGATCTTAACAGCATCTCTTTCATTCTCCTTTTCGAGCTCTTCTTCCCTACGCAATGCGGTGAATTGTGTGTCCAAAGACTTGGCTGCTGATAGCCATGTAAAAACAATCATCAAAAGTATACCACCAAGGTATGGGGTTGAATTTGCAAGTGATCCAAAGGTCAAGATCATAAACTGTTGAATCAGAGCACCCCCTGATTTCCCTAATGGATTGCAAACAACATCAATGGCAGCCTTCCCTTTCACCTAAAGAAATCATCAAATAGGTTACATGTAAACGACCGGAAGTTCTGAAAAATATTCGAAATTGTGTGTAAAGATTCCGAACCTTGGTGTCTTCATCTAAAGGAATATAGGCCATTTCTTTGCATGGATCAAACAAACTGTACTTAGCACTCTTGCTGAAAATATTTTGCATGGCACCAACATATACAGCTGCAAGAAGAGGGGTCATGCCGAACTCTGCAAGGGCTGGTCCAAGTGGATCACCAAATAATATCAAGGAAAAGAAACCGACTCCAGTCAGAAGCAGGACAGTAGGTGTAATTTTTGCCGCAACTCCCCATCCATATTTGTCGAATATAAATTGACTTAGTAGCATCATAGTGAATGTAGCTATCCCAGTTGCAGTCGAGAAATCACCCATGAAGGAGGAGTATTCATTTGGACTTGGAAACTACAATATGGAGGGAGAATCATTAGTTAATAAGCCTGTTAAGATTGAAACTATATACATACATGCAGAAGATATAATTTTACCTGTGCTTTGAGCTTCGATTTCCAGGTAACTTCGACAAGGTTGATGCTAATACCATATGCAACCACCAAAGTAGCAAGATCCCTAATGTACCTTGATGATACCAAGAATTTCAAGCTCTCCATTGTTCCCATTTTAGGCTTTTCCTGCAAGTAACATTAATCAAATTGTAGACCCAAAATAAGCATGCCCCGGAGAGCCTAACAATCGAAGAAAACAAATACGGTAAACAAGGAGAATAGGTAGCCTATGGATAACCTTCTTCTTCCAGCTACGTGTGGGAAGAGGAACAAACTTATTCACCCACCAGTAAAGGAAACAGATAGTGAATCCCATCAGTACAACAATGCTCATCATTCCCTTTAAGGAGATGGCCCAACCGTCGACTCTGGGACCTAGATTTTTCCTCAAATTAGAGAAGTACTTAACAGTTCGACCGGAGAAAATGAGGGCAACATTAGCTCCTAGTCCGAATAGCGGATAGAATCTTTTTGCTTCCTCAACAGTAGTTATCTGCAGAAGGAAAATGAAACCTAAAAAGGTATATAAATGCTTAAAGTCTCAAAACTTGGCAGGTGCCACTAAACATGTAAGGTGAATGCCACCATCATGCTTGCACAAATGAAAAGCAACCCGAACTAGCAATCGAAAGGTAAATCGACGATGCAAATTGAACATAGGTAACTACTTTTGAAATGCAGAAAGCAACCAGAATTAATGGAAAAAATTAAATTTATTGATGCAAATATATCATTGAACATACTAAACTAGTGTTCAAAACCAAAAGCTAGCTAACTCTATTACTTGTGGTTACCATCAGATGAAGAAAACATGCCATTAAAATACATAAAACTAGCATATGCTTATACAATCATGCAGATAAGCAATTTCCAAAATTCAGTAGGCTAAGATCATATAAATTACCTGATTGGCAAACCCCCAGAACAGAACTGAAATGACAACACTGCCCCAAAGTTCAGCCATGACATAGAACAAACAGAAACTCCAAATCCTCATAATTGCAAGAGGACCAAGAAACCTTGGTCCAAGAACTGCTAGAAGCTTATCAGAAAGGGCTTGAGGGTGGATATAATTGCTGAGAGGATACAACAGGAACCCAAATGCACCAAAAAAGGCTATAAAAGGAACAATAACAGTGTAGAAAAGAGCCTTCTTAGACAACACGTTAGCCAACTTTGTATATAACAACATGAACCCGATAGCCATTGGCAAATTAACCCATGTCTTTAAAAATGGTATTATCTCTGCACTGCTTCCTTTAGCTGTTACAACCAAGACATCCTTTGTATCCCTAAGGATTGTATAATTGAAAAGTATACAAAAGAACATTAACCCAAGTGGTATAATCTTCTTAAGTGTCAGAATCTCAATTCCCATGAATTTTGGCTTCTCATTTTCATTAAAAAATGGCTGCTTCCCATCAGCTGCAGAAGCAGCCTTAGCGTTGCAAATGAAGGGTACACCATTTGGTTTTGCTACAACACTTGGAACTCTTCTATAAAACAAACATAACCCATTAAAGCCTAAAGGTTTAGAAGCAAAAAGCCTATGGCTTAAGCCTTGTGATGGATTCAAAAGACTACTAGCTTTGGTTGGTTTGGGAGGTAATGAAAGAAGCCCTCTGGTTTGTAAAACAGCTTCCATGTCTATCTCCCTTAAGGTTCCTTCAAAAGAACTGAAAATTTAAATAAAAAGAAGAACAAAAGCTTAAAGCTTTGAACATAAAGAGAGAATCTTTAATCAAAGTTAAAAGACTTTAGAATCTTTTAAGTTCAAAAGTAAAGAATTTTTTTATTAAGGGTCATTAAGAAGAGGTTAGAGCAGTTAATAAGAATGACAAAACTTTGCAGATTAGAAGAGAACACATGGAGGAGGGTGATTTACGTATTTATATGGGAAACCAGAAACAAAAAGAAACTGAAGAAGGAATCCCAATACAATCTCACCCAAGCTTTTACCATTTTTGAATGAAAATATCAATTTGGGTATTTAAAAAGTGATCCGATTTTCCTTCATTGCCTTTGGAGGACCAGTTTGAAGAACTATCAAAGCTAACGACAAAAGTTATGGAATAAAGTAAATTATTCACTTTTAGTGACACAACGTCGGCAAAGGAATAGATATAAATAATGGGCGATATCTGTTTGGTTAAATTTTTTGAACTAAAAATATTTCTAAATTTATCATAAAAGTTATAAGTTTTATAAAGTAAATCTAATTTTTCTTTAAGAAAAACTTTGGAAAATTTGGGAACATAAATTTATCTTATTTTTATGCACTAACTATAACATTAAAATAAAAATTTTAAAAACTTTAAAGGATTTAAATGAAATTTTACAAGTTAACCTTCAATGGGACAATCCATATCAAAATTATCATTATCGATTGGCAAACCATTAGCAGTATCTGATCACTAAACACAAAGGCATTCCATCATTCAAAGAAATGGCAAATGAAATCGCCACACTGCTTTCCAGCCAACGCTAATTCTTGATGCAAACACACAACATTTTGGTCAAGTTATGGCTAAATGTTTTTAAGTTAATAGGTAATATTTGGTAAATGATCCCGTGATTGTAAAATAAATTAATTTTTCAATACAATAATATATACAAGTCTCTCAATTATATAAAATATTTCAAGACTTGTTAAGTGTAACTATAAGCTCTTGCCAACTAAGAATGCAATGTTCCAATCTGATCCAATCTTTCAAATATGTTTCTTAAGTAATATGATTTTTATTAATGGGTTAGATACAATCCACATAATCAGCACAAGTCATAATCATGTCTCAATAATTGTCAAGAACATAAATATGAAAATTGTCTCAACCTATTGCAATGGTCCAATGAGTGAGCACTCCTTCAGGCAATCCATTACTTTTTTTATATTTTTCAACATCCTTCTCCTTTGAAAACTGAAGACTCCCTTTCAATGAAGTAGTAGAAAACATAATCTCCCCCTTTGGATAGTCCCCCACTTCAAGAATAGTTTTCAGGATCTTTAAGCATTCATTCTTTTCTCCTTTTTTGGTTAACAAAATGTCAAACTAATCTTCATTAAGCAAGGCAAGTAGATAAGCCACCAAAGCCTTTTGCTTGTCAATCTATTTAATCACAAATTTGGTTTCAGCTCGCAACCTATCACAATGCGCGCCTTTTGTTGAATTCAATGAAGCTCTAAGTTTAGCAATTGTTCGTTGTCTGATGCCTTTGGGGATGGAAGTAGTGCTTGCGGTAGTGGGCACTTCCTAGAAAGGAGCCTCTTCCTTGTCAGCCTTCTCGGGGTCAGAGCCTGAGACCCCTTCATGTTCATTCAAAACACGTTTTCCCTCAAGCCATTTGTGAGAAAATTTGAACTTAGGGACAGGCTTCTCATATTGTTCGGTAGCACAAACGATTCTTGAATTTTGGGAGTATAAGACTTGGAAAATCAAAGATGGTGGTAAGGCAACCAAGACCTTGTAAAAAGCTTTTCAACATACTTTGCAATTTCATCAAAAATAAGTTAACCAAGGTCAAACTCAATCATCTCGACCACTTTTCTCAACAGAATGGCCATCCTCTTACTCACTGTATCCCTTTGGCTACTTAGAAGCCAATTTCGAGTGGCAATTGTAAAGATAGCAGCATAAACAATGGACAAAGAGAAAGCATGTAAAGTACGCACCTCTTTTTGGCCAATTATGGCTCTTTTCAAAACATTCCTTATGTAAGCACACTATCTGCTATACCTACACCTCAACCCGCTACATCCCATTTCTCCTTCCCACTTGTATCTAAAGCTTCAAACTACTCGGATACGTCGCGTACAACCACACAACCCACGTTAGTGCATCAGAGTACCATGACACCTACATCCAACACTCCCATGGTCAAACATCTCATAAGCTCTCAACCCAACTTTACATCTGTAAGTAGGGGTTTCCCGAACACCTCTAATCACCTTGAAGCCTCTTTCCACAACCCATTTGATTATACCACTTTTCCAACCCAATACCCATACCAATCTCATCCCAACTCCTTTTTTCAAAAACCCAACCCAAATTAAACCCCAACCCAAAATAAAAACAAAATTAAGACCCTGAAAACCTTATCCATTTCCTTTTTTTTCTCCTTAATTATTAAAAATTATTTAATTTAATTTTTTTATTTTTTATTGTATTGATAAAAAATTATTAAAAATTTCATTTTAGACCCGAAAGCTTTATAATTTTATTTTTTTTATTTTTGTTCTTCTCATTTTTTTAAAGAGGTTATAAGTACAATCATAATCAGAATTACAATGTATTACAAGACTAATACAAATATTTATTCCATCTAAATCAAAATATGATGGAAATTAAACCACAATTATTAGTAATTTAGTATTCAACCCTTTGCTTTTTTTCATTAAAAAGAAATCCCAACTCTCTAAAGATAAAGAGGGCAAGGTGGCCCCCAAAAAGAGGGCTTTCAACCCAAGTGGGGGATTCAAAATTAATTTTCCTTTTTCCAATTCTATTCATAAAATCTTTCACAAATTCTGTTTAGCTATAATTAAATTATTACTCGAATTAGTATTATTTCATATGAAAACATTAATTTCATTTAATCAAACCCTTCATTGGATGAAAATGAATTAAAAATGGTCACTGTCACTTCCTTCAATGGATTTCTATCATTTATATATATGTTTCATTTCGACACATAAGGTTAATCGAAACATTAAAGCAATATAAATACTTCATTGTTTTGTCGATTGAGTCTTAATTTGATTAGTATGGGTATTGTTATCAATGTAGGAGGACGTGAATTTAAGTGTGTTAAAACGTATTTTTTAATTTATAAGTTAGAGAAAAACTATAAATAAATCTACGAATTAACTATAATGAGATTATTAAACAAATCCCTCCAATAAAAAAGTGACAACATCTAAAAAAATCGATAGAATTTCCATAGAAGGAAGTGTACGATAAAGTGAGCCTTATACGTATTTAATTTTAGAAGGCAAATTATGAAAAGAGAGGAAGACAAGTGTACTTTGGATTTTGGATTTTTTCAATTTTCAGACAAAACAAAGCACAGTATTGACCATACAAAATTCTAGTTCTCGTACTTTGTTCTTTTCCAAATCAGTGAACAGCAGAAAAATCTAATTTATTTTGTGAACAGTTTAAATTGAATTGCAAAAAACCTTTGCCAGATAAACTCAGCCAATCGTTTCCAAATAAACTCAGTCCATGTTATTCAGCAAAATGTAAGTGCTTTCCTCCATTTCATGACTGGAAACTAACCTTGTTAGGTAAGGCTTAGATTGAAGTACAATTTTCTCAAAAGTTCGGAATTGAATAATAAATTTTTGAATGATCAAAACATAATTTTATAATGTTTTAGTTTATGATTTCGAACATCATAATTTTCTTCATTTTAAAGGAAATTAAAGTACAAATTTACCATAAATTATTTTTTTTAATTTAATCATTTAATAAGAATTTATATAACAATTTTTTCATCTATTTTTTGATAATGATGACTCCAAAATTCAAAAAAAAAAAAACTAAACCCCATTTCTTCCGGACACTAAATTTGAAATATTGAGCAAAAGTTAAATCTTTATCAAACCATATGAGGAAAAAGAATAGAATTTTCTTAGTCATTCATTTTCAGATAAAGAAAATGATTAGCATGTGTGGCATTTAGACTATTTGAATAATATTTGATGTACCGTCAGTGTATAAATCTTATGTATTATCAGTAAACAATAACATGACATATCATTAAATTAAACAAAAAAAATCTGGAATACTTGTTAATGAATACTAATAATTTTAATTAAACATTAATCATAACTATTATAAATAATATCAACAACTCTCAGATTTAGTATCTTGGGTTTAAGGTCTAAGATCTCGAGTTTAGGGTTTTAGGATTTATTTATAATTGATTATTATTTAATTATGTTTAAATAAAATTATTAGTATTTATTTACAAGTTCTTCACTATTTTTTATTATATTTAATGATGAAGTGTCATGTTATTATCCATTGATGGTACATGGAAGTTATATACGGACAGCGTCTCAAATATTCTCCTATTTTATATTTAATGTAAACAAAAATAAATATTAAATACGTGTATATTTTTTTTTTTTACATTTTTTATATATTAAGAGAAATATTTTTGTGCATATTGGAATATGTGTCAAATGTAAAATTAAAAAAATTGAAAAGTTTGAATAACATAATTGTTGATACAAGATCTCAACAAAGGAGGTTACAAGGAGATAGAATAGTGAGTTCACCTAAAGTAGGTGGGGAGCTAGAATATGAGGTTGTGGGGAGAGAAGGAGAATATAAGGAACAAGGAGGAAGGAAACTCAAGTTTTCTTGAGGAAGAAGAAGATCATTTGTCTCTCGTGCTTTGGGATATATAGGAGGGTGTCCTCTTGTTTGGTAGAGCCACATAGACGACAATATGGAGGGTAAGCCTACCCGTGTGATCGGTTAGGTAGTAGGGCCATTACAAGTAAATTGTTATCATACATGACACTATGTGGTCCTACTCTAACATTTTCCTTGTTGGGACCGTATAAGGTTATAATTTCCGTGAAGGGTCCACAGTGAATCATCTTTAGGGTGAATCAGGTAGGATCCTCAAAGGGTCAACCATAAATGATTCTGGATAGAAGATCACTACAAATGATATCTAGTGGAGGATTGCTTTCAGGCTATTCTCATTGGAGGGTTATTGATAAGTCATCTCATGTTCTACCATGTATCCTTACTAAAGCAGGGGTATAACTATAATATAATATTGTTGTCTCAACTTAAATTTTACTTGTGTTGGCTGATAAAAAGATTTAATGTGGAACAATTTCTTTATTAAAAAAGGAGAGGAAAATATGATATAAATAATACAAATTTTTAAAAAATATATATTTTGGTTTAATTCATTCAATGGTTTTAATTGTGAAGGTTCCAATCTAATGAATAGTGAGGCTTAATTTTCTTGATCTCCTTTTGAATTTTCATTCTATAGACTTTTCTTTTCTGAATAAAATTTTATATACTTTTTCAAACTTTTCTTTTTTCATTCAGGTCCAATGCTTAATTTGGTAGAAAGTGATGTTATTGGGTTCTTTATAATTTTGATATGTAGTATTATAAACTTGTATCATTCACTTCTCTTTAATAATTAGTTTTACATATAATTTTCATATATATATCATTTTATTTTTGTGACATTAAATGTATTTCTTTTTTTTTTTCTCATCATGTTTCCATTCAATTAATAATTTGCATAGATTTTTCACTAGGGCCGAATCCAAGAATTTGATATGGAAGGCTAAAAATAAAATTATAAATTATTCGGGTTAAAACTAAAAAATTTAATAATTTTGAGGAACTAAAATTGTTATTAATCCATTTAATCAAAGGGCCAAGACCCTTGCCCCCTTCGCTACCCCCATTGTTTAGGAAATTTTAACTATTTACCGAAATTTCTAACTTATACCAATACCAAATTTTCTAACAAAAATATTAAAAATAAAATATGTGTATATATTTGAAGAGGGATAGAGTGAGAGTTGTCCAGAATTTAAAATCGAAATAAATAGGAGGATAATACATTTTAGTGTACTCAAACCCATATCTTCCTGCATTAGTAACAATACTCATGCCAATTGAACTAAGACTCAATTGACTTTGTATTTTAATTTTTAAAAATTGATAATAAATTTATTTTTACCTCCACATTTTATTTTTTTGGTTAATCTCTTAAATAAAAAAAAGTATAAATATAAAAACTATAGCAAATATATACATATATAAAGCTCAAACTGAAACCCAAAATTAGGGATGTGAATCTAAATAAAACTAAAACAAGTAAACAAAAGCAAGACCAACATAAATACTAGGGTAAATTACATCATCATTAAATTATTAATAAGTTTGTGTTTTAATCATTTAACTTTAAAAAGTTACAAATTTGTTACTGAACTATTCGAAAGTTTTTATTTAATTCACTAGGTTGTTATGTTCTTTTTTTTAAAGTCCAACTAGTGAGCTCCAAGTGACGATTTGATGATCGATGCAATGGATTAGTACCTATTGGCGAGTAAAAGAATGGTATTTAGGTCCAAGTTGATTTGATGGCCAGTATCGAAAATCAAAGAATAAAGTGATTTTGATTTTAATTTACAAATTCGTGATGCTCAAAGTTGTTTTATGAAAAAAAAAATTAACTTGTAAAAGAGAAAAGAAAGAAGAGCTTTCAATTGGTGTAGGTGATGTAAACAAAAAAGCTTTACAACAACACTTTTAATAGCCCGATGACTTAAATGAAAACTTTCGAATAATTTAATAATTATTTTGTAACTTTTTTAAATTAAATGACTAAAACGTAAATTTATTAATAATTTAATGACCTTGGTATAGCTATAAACCATCTAGCTTCTTTTTAGGTATCTAAAGTGTTTTTAGGCTCAAATTTATACTAAAGAGTTTTGCTCCTTTAAACATATTGACTATTTTACTAATCACATTAATTAAGTACTAGATTTTATCACACCTACAATGTGTGTGAACAAAAATAATTTATATTAAATATATATTTATAAAAACATGTCAACCAATGATTATTGGTGGAGTGACAAGTGATTTTTATATAAATTTTTTGTTCTTATTTTTGATTCTCAAATAAATTTTTCAGTTGTTTTATTCGATGTCTAAATAAAAGTATGAAAAGACAAAAATGCCTTTGTAATAATTGTGGAGCGCGCATCGCATTTTCGAACCCTTTCAAGCACTTACCGTTACCCGTATCGCAACACGAGGACGTTAGAATCGCAAAACCTCCAACAAGTGACAACATCGCGACGAGGTGGTTTTCGACGATGTGACATTACGGGTCTTTCTTCTAGTTAAACTCTATTATCTTTTTTCATCGAACTTTGATTATTATAGGGATATTTTAGTCATATATTCACACGAATTTCATCCTACGAAAGGGCTTTAGTAACCTTAGAATTGATATCTTCATCACATTAAGATTAAAAAAGATTAAGATAGTTTTGAGAGATCTTTAAGGGAATGTTGTGTTTTAGTCAGAGAGCTTTGTTTTCAGGGTTTAGGGCTTATTTGTTTTTGGCTTATCTCTATCTTGTACTCGTTTAGATTATTTTCCGTTTTAGTGAAGTTTTCTTTATCCGTGGTTTTTATCCTCTTCAGAGGAGTTTTCCACGTAAAATATTTGTGTTCGATCTTCTCTGCCTTTTCTATTTCGTTGTTTATACGGATCGATTCCCAACAATAATATTAACTATCCTTTAAAATAAAAGTATTTTAGTAATATTATAACTGAATTGATATCGAGTTGACTCATGATACCAACTCAATCAGTCGTTTTATATATATAGTATAGATGAGAAGATAAATATTTCAAATAAAAAAGGCAAAAAATGACAAAAATGTAAAAAAAAAAATGTAACTTCAATATGATTAAGTGAAAATTTGAAAAATAAAAATAAAAATAATGACCAAATTAAATATATAAAAGTTTTCAAAAAAATAAAGTTTTAGAAAAATAGAAAATTGAAAAAAAAAATTGAAAAAAATAAAGTTTTTCCATTAAATTATTGATTAAAATTTCTTTTTCCACCACATGATTACTATAACTAGTTAAGGTTGTCTCTAGCTATGAAGATACCTAATTTCTATAGTTTAGTTATTTTCCCAATTTTTCTAGCTTGGGGATAACTGAGTACGGCCATTAATGAAGGAAGTTGACAATACGTTTAAATTCACGAATTTTGAAGATGTTATAATGACAACAATTAACTTATTTAATATTATTTTATATGGTTTTTACACTTTAATAATTTATTTTATATAAAAATTTAAAATTTTAATCATTATAAAAATGATATATTAATATAAATATTTTATTAACTTTAATTCTCACCATTTATAATTATATGTTCTTGTAGCATGGTTCTCTCTCAGCTCTTGTGGCACGTAACTTTCTTATTTCTTTGTAACATCCTAAAAATCGGGTTAAAAGAAATTGAGTTTTGAAACTAAGAGTGGTCATCTCTAGATTTTGAGTTTAGATTTTGGAAACTTATGACAAGTAAATTGATCTAATTTAGTGGTTAAGTGTTTGGGGGTATATGTGTGAGGTTCTAGGTTTGAATCCTATTTTTGGAAATTTTATTATTTTGCTTAAACCCTTACCTTTGAACGTTAGGTTTATAAGTTAAATTCTGTCAATTAATGATAAGAATGAGCTTGTTGGTTCAATGGTTAAAGTTTTTGTATACTCTTTGGCCCTGTGTTCGAATCCTGGCGAAAGCAATAGGAAATTTTTTATTTTAAATTTTGTTGTATGGTAGTTAGTTTCGGTTGGTTACTTAAAACCTTCCAAAAACCTCTAGGGGGTTTTTCTTTCCATTTTTGTTCTTTCTTTTTTCTGCTATGTTTCTTCTGTCATTCATTCTCGATATATTTAGTTCTTCGTTTTGGTTTCTTCCTTTCAAAGTGAAATTTTCTTTTCTTATGTTATGTTGCGCTGATTCTGTACGGGACCTGACTTATCTTTCTAGTTCAATTTGTTGGCCGGGACGGGACCTCATCCTTGTTGTTTTTGCTTCGAATTTGTATAAGGTGGGTACCAAAAACCCTTTCTCCTTTGGATTTTAGTCGTCGAAAAACATGACTGTTGACGCCACACGGCCGTGTGCCAGGCCGTGTAACTCACTGTTCATGAAAATTGGAGGCACACAGGCGTATACCCAGGCCGTGTGTGGTTACGTGTTATGCAGGGTTCATACTGGCTTAGGGCACGGGCATGTGTCCAGGCCGTGTAACTCACTGATTGCGGATTGGGACCACACGGGTGTGTGTCAGGCTGTATGAAACACACGGGCAAGCACATAGGCATGTGTGGGATCGTGTCATGGACGTGTGAACTAACATTTGGACTTTTTCCCTTGGGCCACAAGCGTCGTTCGAAACGAACGCAGGCCTACTCTAAGGCCTGTACGATCTGAATTAGGCAATATAACTTGATATCTAATGATCTGATGATGAACAACTTGTGATCTACACGTATGTCTGTTATGTTTGAACCTAAGTGAATAGGATTTGTCAAAATGTAATGTAGTATTGTCTGATGTGCGCGAATTATCCAGGTACAATCTATAATGTAATATAATTGTTTTTATATTAAATTATATTAAAATGTTTCAAATATTTTATTTTTATATTTTTTAAGTCCAAGTTTTAAAGAACTAATCTGGAAATTAAATTTTTTTTTTGTTATTCAATGTTACATGGAATAGTCATTCTTTGGTGATACCAAAAAATAGCTATTACGGGAAGATAAGTAATAAGGAAGTAGTGATTATTTCATCAAATGAGTATTACGTTCAACCAAACAAAAGAACGGTTTACCATTCGTTGAATAAAGGGAGAATGCTATTACATTCCCCCAACCAAACATGATGTTAATACTAGGATTCATAACTACCAGGACCCTTGCCTATGAATCAACTAAAATGTTAGGTATAATCTAAGAAGATAGCAACCAATAAAATTGGTGTTTGGTATATATGAAAGTTGATCAAGTATGGTACATATATAGCTTGTTTTAATCAACATATGCAATTAATATTGCAACGTAAAGTTTGCTTGGCAGTTGCGATGAGAGAATAAAACAATAAAAAAATAAAAAAATGCAGACCGAGTATTTTTGTATGCAATTAGGCTTTGCTTAAAGAGCAAATTCACGAGACAAACTTCAACAGTACAAACTTTGCTAGCCAAACCAATCGACTAAGTTCATCTATGATAATTGCATCCACAAAGATAATACCATTTGTATGCACTCACTATTTACCCAAATATTCTTTATACGAGGCTAGTAAACACCCCTAAACATATGTACATAATAATAAGTTATCACAAAAAGCACAAAGAAAAGTCTCCAATAATGCTCACAAAATACCAACTTAGGGTGAGTTTGGATAGGCAGTGCATTTACCTGCAGTTAGTGTAAAAATAGCGGTGGCAGTGAAATTAGATACTGTAGCGATACTGTAGCGTGGGACAAAAAGTAAGCTAAACACACCGCACCCAATCGCTCATCCAAACCCACCCTTAGCTCCCTTTGATACCTATGGAGGAATCAACTTTATCTCTGTATAGGCTTGTATTGTAATCTCTTGTTCAATAAACTCCTAAAATATCTCTTTATTAAAGTCAAATGATAATCACAAAGGGAAAGAGATAAAATCCCATATTTTAAGGACTTTCATATCCTTCTTAATTATTCTAGTTTCTTATTAAAAAAATTCCTATCTTATTGCATAAAAATTATGGTAAATTTCACTTATCTTACAAGTAAAAAAAGATCATGTTATACCTGGCTTTATTTGATAATATGTTTTGATATAACAAATTAAAATGTTTTTGAATAAAAGTTAAAATTGACAAAATGATAAAATCAAATTAAAAAGGTTTCATTTGAGTTAAACATTTTCAATAAAGTTAAAACTGTTTTAAAACAAGTGAGTATTGCTCCAGGCCAAAAAGTATCGATACTTTATGGCCAAGTATCGATAGTTTTTAAAATATCGATACTCATTCTAAAATCAATACCAAATTGACATTCTGTTTTCAACCAATTTAGCTAATTATTGATTCAGTCTCGATACTTTTTATATGGTATCGATAAAAGTCCATTTGTATCGACATCTTTAGCTCAAACGATAATTGAACTTTGCATTAAATGCTAACAGTATCGATACTCGTAGATAAAGTATCGATACTTTTTATTACAGGTGAATTTAATGATCTGGTATTTTCATCCCTAATGGCTCTATTTATTTTCTCAACAACCACAACGGTTAGAAATGAATTAGAGGGTATAAATACCATCTTCCAAAGGACCTACAACAACAAGAGAGATCATCAAGCTTAAAGATCAATCAAAATAACTTTAGTGCTTAATTCTTCCATACATTTCTTGTACACACTTGTGAGCTTTCAATGTTATTCTTTAGCTCAAGTGAATTCTTCTTTATTTGTGCTTAATTGACAAATATTTTGATCTTGTAATGATTACTTTTTAGTTTGCTATTTGTTGTTCTCTTTGAGAGAGTTGCAATCTTAAGATTTTAGGTAGAAATCTTAAGGGAGATTGTAAGATTAAAATTTACCCTCAAAGGTTGTCAAAGCTAAGGTAGTGGAGTAGGCAACTGGGATCGAACCACTGTAAATCGTTGTGTTCTTTGTTGAATATTCTTTCTTTGCTTCCACCATTTTTCTTAAGGGCCAATTCACTTCCCTCCTGACGATTTCGAGTTGATTAATCAAGTTAACACACCAACACAGACCAATTTAAGAATCATGGTGTTAAAACACAATTAATTTCTCAAAAAACACACAATTAATGGTTGAAATAAACATTTCTTTAAGAATAAATAGACTAAAAAGTTCCCCTATAATTTATTGACTAAAAGGTCAGGTTTAATCCATAGAAATAATTGGTGTTTGGTATATATAATGAGCACTTCAAAAATTAAGGCCTTAATAACACAATTAATTTACGTGTCTTTGATTAAGTCATGGAGAGTTTCAAAATTAATTATTATTCAAAACAATGTAAACCTTTTATCACCCAAGTCAAATCATATGTAAAACTAATTATGCTCATTAAATTATTATTATTTTAAATTAATTATTATTGCCAAATATTGTACCAAGTTAATAAATTAGGAATATAAATTCAACAGTTTGAGACATGTTGGACAGTGCCTTTAAAAGATATTTCTTCGTATAACATATCTCTCAAGATTTTACCAAGCTCTTTCGTTATAAAATTAGAACATGAATCGATAATATATTATATAATTAGATGATTTAATATCAATAATTAGTTTTGGTACTTTACATGTTTGTTTTACGGTTCATGTTTAGGGTTTGTGGTTGTCCCTCTTAACAATGTTGTCTCCTATGTTCAAATATAACTTCTCCTCTTAAGAATACAATATGCCTATACGTTCTCCTAAATTCAACCATGATGTGTGCTGTAGTGGTTGCTCACCTCACCCTTAAACCATTAGGTGGGAAGTTCAATATTCGCCCATAAGAATAAAACACATTTAATGGCTAGTTGTCTATCTTTTTGAAGAACACCCACGACGAGAAGATTAACGATTGCTACCAACGATGAATACTCTAATTTCGGAAAAAGAAAAAAGAAGAAGCTAAATTCCGTTACAAATACTATGTATGACATATGAAAAACAAAGCCTACCTATACAATATACCTAATTCCCCCAATTTGTACACAACAAGTTGTTTCTTTCAGCATACAAAAAATAAATCTGTCATCTATAGTTACCCCTCAATTTGAGATCCTATCTTTAGTTGGTAATCTGTTCCATAAAGCCATCGAAGCCACAAATGAATATCTCGGAATGTACAATTGGGAACCAATATATAAATTGAATTATTCACATGTAAAATACTATATAAAATTATTTATATTTATTTTAAATAAATTGAAAATTAAGACCAATATATATTTTTTTCTTTATTTCTTTTCTTATATAATAATAAATTTAATCTTGACGTTTACATTTTTTATTAATTTTCTCTTTATTTGTTTTTCGAGTTAAATTTGGTTATTATTAATCTTTCAAAAAATAGTTAAATCCCTTTTTTTTAATAGAAATGCTAACTAAAATATTAGTTTTTAACGTTGTTGGCGTGGTAACTCGCATGGTAGTCCATGTGCACATTATGCTAACATAGTACAATTTGTCTTATATATGATATCAACAAATAATTATAAAAAAATTAAAAAATTAAAAATTAAATCAAATTAAAATTAAAAATTCATAAAAATTTATAAAATTCAAATAAAAAAATAGCATGAAGTATACGTGGATTGTCATGCTGGCTACCGTGTTTAAAATTTTAACATTTTAGTCAGCATTTCAACTCTTTTTCGAAAGGCAAACTTGACTCTTTTTAAAAGGTTAAAGACCAAATTTTGGTTAAAATTAATACGAGCCAAATTGACAAAAAATACAAACGTTAAAGATTAAAATTGACATTATACCTAAAAAGAATTAAATTCACTAAATACCCTTTCAACCCTTAGTTAGACCCAAGGTTAGTTGTCCTAGCCAAAAGCATCTAAAATTGAAATAAGATTGGTAAATGTAATGCATAATAATTTTTGGTCCTCCAACTTTATAAAAAAAATTATTTTAATTTTCTATTTAATTTTTTATTTTTTTAATCTTTGAACTTTTTTTTATCAAATCACCCTAAAATAAATAAATGTTTTTTTTTAAATTTTGTTGACATTACATACATGTATGACACATCAATATTTAATTAATATTTTAAATTTTAAAAACATATAAATTATTTTTAAAAATTTAAAATCATTAAAATTATTTTTAAAATTATAAAAAATATTTTTTAATTTTAAAAAAATTAATTAAATGTTGATGTGTCATATACATGAAAATCCACGTATATGCCACATCAGTAAAATTAACAAACGCTAACTTTTTAATCAATTTTGAGGTAATTAGACAAAAAAAAATACAAATTCAATGACTAAATATAATTTATTTCCTTTATCCTACAAAAATTCTCTTAATGCACTAAATATATATAATTCTATAAGTATTAATGAATTACAAGATGATGCATCAACAAGCAAAGCTAAAAGCTAAATTCACTTAACTTAATTCTCAATAATATGTTTAATAATATACATCAAATATTAACCCATAAAATATTTATATTATCAAAACTTATTTAACTAAAAAACTTTGTACAATTCAACGCAAATTCTATTTTTTTTTATAAAATAAATTTATTCAAGTAATAATTGTCACAACAAAATTGGAATTTTCACTTAAAAATGCGATAAATATTTATTTTAGTGCGCTGAAGCGTATTCTCGTCCTATTTAAGGGTTGGGGAGAGAATATGAATAGTTCTAAGCATTGTATCAAAAAGAGCAGATATGATTGATAAGAACTTATAATAAGATTAATGTTCAAAAAAATAATATAATTAATAATGAAATAGGAAGATATTTTAATGGTTAAAAATATTTTAATTAATTGATATAAGGTAAGCACATACGTCACCATAACAAACCAATTAACCCAAACCATAAACCTAAGTTTCAAAATTTTTTTTTAAAAAATTCAACTTAAAAATAAAAAGATGGGACAAAGTTCTTAATAAATGTTAATTTGGCATTTTTAGATTTGGCCTTTTTAGAGTCATTCTCAAATGAATACCATACATTATATATCTATTTTAAAATAGAGTTATTATTTATTAATTAATTATTATTTTGAATTAAATTATTTTGTGACAAGTGGATAGTCTCTTTACCATTTTTTTTCATTAAATTAATTCATGCCAGAAATTTTTTACGTAATTAATTACATACAGTTTTTTAATTAATTTTAAAATATTTTATCTAAGATATATTTAAATTATTTCTGTGTCACCCCCAATCAGATTTTTAAATATGATAGTTCAAATTGCAATTTACATGCACTTCATGCTAATTTTTTTAAGGTTTATATATTTAAAATCATTTGTTGACGTAACATGTCAACATGCGGACTGCTATACTAACATTGTTAAGAAAATTAATGTTTTAGTCAGTATTTCTGTTGAAAAACGTGATTTGACTTTTATCAAATTTAACTAAAAAGGGGGTCAAGTTGACGATAAATGTAAACATTGAGAGCTAAATGTAACATTAAAAAATCAAATACAACTTTAATTGAAAAAGTAAATTTAAGATGACTTGAGTTCAGATATCATATATTTTTCAAAATTATCAAAATATAAAAAAATCATAAATATCCTTAAATTAATATTTATTTTTTGGTGTATAAAATAAATTAAAAACTCAATCAAAGCATTAATATATAAAATAAAAATGACATCAATTTCAACATTTGAAAGATAGAGTTATATCATTCAATATATATATAATAAAATGATAATAAATTTTGTATATTTGAAAGATAATTTTAATTAAAAGCAAACAACATATAGGGGTATAGATTCTAGTGCTTTGTATTACCATGAGGATTAATTGGATTAATTACCACTCCAAAATCCAATATTAATTAAACTATGTTTTTGGTTTATTCGTACGGCTTTTATAGTATTATAAGCGATCGATTTTCACTCATGAGGATGAGGCATATTTCGTAATCAATTGTTTATCTCATTTAAAAAATTAAAACGACATAGACAAAATTAAAATTTCTTTTAAAGGAGTTAAAAATAAAATATGAATTTTTAGAGGGATCAAAATATAAATTTATCATTTTATTAGCCTATAACTTCACGAATTTAAAAGAAATTTATTCTACAATTTTACCAATTTTAAAACCAAGACCCTTACTTGTCCTTCACGCCACCTCTATTAAGAGGTCAAGTTTTATATCTTAAAAAAAATTAGACAGGTCGAAAAATAAATAAAATAGTCAAAATTGAAACATAAATTTTTAGGGAAATCAAAATATAATTTTATTATTATGTTATCTTGTAGCCTCACAAATTTAAAACGAATTTATTCCATAATTTTACCATTTTTAAATCAAGACCCTTATCTACTCTTGACGTGGTCATGTTAGAAAATCAAGAATCTCTAATTTTAAAGAGTATTATACATCAAATAAAAATTGATTGGACGGTCCATTCGGTTCGATTTTTAAATAATAATAATTTAAACCTATTGAAGAAAAAAAACGTACGGAGGTTGGGTTTAGGTGAATAGGCACCACCAAAATGAGGCAACATCAAGGAATTTCCCTACAATTTTTGGCCAATCTCATTGGCTATATTGCTTTCTCTTCTCAGCCCTAAGATTAACAAAAATAAAAATAAAAAAACCATACAAATACATGAGTTTGTCACTAACAGTTTGAACTTAGAACCCCAGTCTAACATCCAGAGACTGGCGGCTGTTTTATATAAGCATGTAGGGAAACTCTTGTTCTTGGGTTGCCATTGTTTTTTTTCATTTTTTTTGCCATTGTCTCTCAATATATTATTATTGTTATTTGGTTTCTGGTAAAAACCCTGTTTTCTTTTTTTTTTTTTGTTTTCCCGAATCTTTGTCTATAGACCAATCTGCATGTTTTGAATCATTTGTTTTATATCTATGCATGTAATGCATATATGCATATGTATATGTTTTTATGTTTATAATGTAGTTTACCATGTGAGGGGTGGGTGGGTTATGAATGTGAAACCAAACATGTTAGGCACTAATGTTATGTTTGGTTGACAGGAAAATAGTGATGAAAGTAAAATCAAAGTTTTCTTTTGAAAAATCTTGCCCTGTTTTTTTCTTCTTCCAAGTCAAAGTTTGTATGTGTTAAATTGTTAGAATTTCATAAAAAAATATGACTTCAATATAATAACAATCCAACTGGTTCATATTTTCTATGTCAGTTTCCAAATCTTTTCCACCAGAAATGGAAAACTTGAAAGCCCCTTTTAAGGGTATTGCAAATGATGTTAAAGGAAGAGCAGGTTGCTATAAACAAGATTGGATTACTGGTCTTCGTTCAGGACTGGGGTATAATACATCTCTATGTATTTGATAAAATGCGTAAAATGAAAGTAAATTTTGGTATATATTCAAATATTTACTCTCCTTTTTTGTAGGATATTAGCCCCAACTACCTATATCTTCTTTGCTTCTGCTCTCCCCGTTATCG
This sequence comes from Gossypium turneri, assembly GCA_008044935.1. Classification (NCBI taxonomy): domain Eukaryota; kingdom Viridiplantae; phylum Streptophyta; class Magnoliopsida; order Malvales; family Malvaceae; genus Gossypium; species Gossypium turneri. The sequence continues at coordinate 2,252,026 of CP032576.1, forward strand.
CCTTCGGCGAGCAACTGAGCCGAGATACAGGTTTGTCACTGTTCCATTCACGAAACAGTAGTCAATGGTGAAGTTAAAAGGTTATGTTTAACATGGATTTCGGTTTAGATGGGAGCCTAAGCACGGTTGAATCGTTGGCATCGACTGCCCTTTGCGGTATTCTACACTCAATATTCGGTGGCCAACCACTTTTGATTCTTGGAGTTGCAGAGCCAACTGTTATCATGTATACATATTTGTATAACTTTGCAAAAGGAAGAGACGACTTGGGGCAGGAACTTTACTTGGCTTGGGTCGGATGGTAAAACGAGTCTCCGTTGTTATCAGTTTTGCGGAAATTTTGGAAAGTACTTGATCTTCTAAGTTGATATATGTTTTGCAGGGTTTGTGTTTGGACTGCTGTCTTGTTGTTTCTGCTTGCAGTATTCAATGCTTGCACGGTAATTAATCGGTTCACAAGGATTGCAGGCGAGCTTTTTGGCATGTTGATCAGTGTTCTGTTTATTCAAGAGGCTATCAAGGTAAAATGAAAATCTGATCAAAAGAAAATAAATCATCTACTATATAAAGTTCTAAACACCTACTGATGATTCGATTGCAGGGAGTTGTGAGTGAATTTCAAGTTCCCGAACATCAAGACGCGAAGTTAGAGAAGTATCAATTTCAATGGCTTTACACAAATGGATTGTTGGGAATCATATTCTCGCTTGGCCTTCTCTATACTGCCTTGAAAAGTCGAAGGGCGAGGTCATGGTGGTATGGCACAGGTTTGTCAAGCAAACAAATTCATAGCATTTGACTATTTTCAGATTTAGTATACAAAATAAGCTCTCATAAATGGCCGCTGAATGTTGTACAGGGTGGTTTAGAAGCTTCATTGCAGATTATGGGGTACCTTTAATGGTTGTAGTGTGGACAGCAATGTCATTTTGTGTACCAAGCAAAGTTCCTTCTGGGGTTCCAAGAAGGCTTTTTAGTCCTCTGCCATGGGAATCTGCATCAACACAACATTGGACCGTAATTAAGGTAACCATACTCGTTTATCGTATATGTCTTGCAAGAAAAGGCTACAAGGTTCAAGGTTGACAGTGTTATAAATAATCAAATTGCAGGATATGGGCAGGGTCCCTCCATTGTACATCTTTGCTGCATTTATTCCAGCTGTGATGATTGCGGGACTTTACTTTTTTGACCACAGCGTTGCTTCGCAAATGGCACAACAAAAGGAATTCAATCTCAAAAATCCATCTGCATATCATTATGATATCTTGCTGCTTGGATTCATGGTAAACCTCATGCTTGAACGGTACCACCACCCGAATTATAAACAATCTTATTGTATACTCACGTTTTACCACTGGGAACATGCTTGCAGACTTTACTTTGTGGACTAATCGGCCTCCCTCCTTCGAATGGAGTCCTACCACAGTCTCCTATGCATACTAAGAGCCTTGCAGTTCTCAAAGGGCAGGTGGGTACATACATTCTAAAGCAAAGTTTCCTATCAAATATAATTGACGTGGTTACATGCTTAATTTTCCGTGTATGAAATGCAGATCATCCGACAAAAAATGGTGGAGAGTGCGAAAGAAAGCATAAAGCTGAAAGCTAGTGACTCCGAAATATACGGCAAGATGCAAGCGGTCTTCATCGAAATGGACAAGAGTCCAGAAGTAAGTGATCCTTTATCTTGAAACATTGCAAATAACATCTTAGTCCACAACTCGTAGTTTTGCTTCAACCCCAAATTGCCGGTCCGTATTCTCTGAATACATAGCGATAAGTCTTATACAATGCCTGCATCTGACCTTAACTATTCCGATTACAGACTGCAGTTGTTAAAGAGTTAGAAGACTTGAAGAAGGTTGTTATGAAAGGTGAAAACGAAGGAGAAATAAAAAAGGAAACATTTGATCCTGAAAAGCATATCGATGCCTACTTGCCGGTTCGAGTTAACGAACAGAGAGTGAGCAATCTTTTGCAGTCACTCCTAGTTGCTGCATCAGTATGCGCTATGCCTGCAATCAAGTTGATACCTACATCGGTTCTTTGGGGATATTTTGCATACATGGCCATTGATAGTCTTCCCGGCAATCAGTTCTGGGAAAGGATGTTACTTCTCTTCATCACACCTACTCGGCGATACAAGTATGCAGCATTCTCTTTGCTTCAAGTACCTTGATTGTTCACAATAAACACATTCCTAGGCAATTTGTTAATTCCTCTGCTGCATCAATGATCCAAATTTGCAGGGTGTTGGAACATGTTCATGCTTCATTCGTGGAGTCGGTACCGTACCGATTTATGGCGATGTTTACACTCTTCCAGTTCATATATCTCCTCATATGCTTTGGTGTAACATGGATTCCTATAGCTGGAATCTTGTTCCCATTGCCCTTCTTCCTTCTCATCATCATAAGGCAATACATTCTCCCAAAGCTCATTCTCACAAATTATCTCCGTGAACTCGATGCGGCCGAATACGAGGAGCTTACCGGTGCCTTCCCAAGAACATCCCTCAGCTTCTCTTCAAGGGTATTTGCTATCGGTCATTTTCTATTTGTAGAGCCATAAAAAACTAACAAAAACAGCTAAAAATGTTGATTTCTTTTTGGTTAGGAAATGGATATATCTCGGCTTGAGAATGAGGCTGATGCAGTTGAAAGGTTTGATGCTGAGTTATTAGATGAGTTGACAACAAGTAGAGGAGAGTTAAAGCTCCGAACTGTTAGCTTCAGTGAGGAGCGGAAGGGCCAGGTAGGATGTTCCAGTTTTTTCGTACCTGTGCTCGGCATTCATGTGTGACATATAAGCACAATGATATGACTTTCAAAAATCTCCCAAATACGTTAAAAAACTCGAAAAAGAATCTAACCATACGTTTGTGATATGCATGTCTATATCCAATACTCGTACTTGAGATTGAGTAACATAGCTTTTTCGTGCATGATAATTTTTTCACTATATTACTTTTAAATTTTTATTTTTCTTAATTTACTTATATCTGACATTCGTGTTTGACACATAAGATATGACCTTAAAGAATCTTTCACGTACATGAATCAACTTAGAAAAACCTAATCATACTCGTATATGAATAACATAACTCTTTCATGCATGATTATCGTGCTAATGAATTTTGTATAACAACGTCTTTTATATTTGTCTTTTGCAGGTTTATCCAAAGGATATTGTTGAGGAAGAATGAGATTGAGAGATAAAGTTGAAAAACATGAACATCATATGGGCTTCTTAAGATGTTTTCCTTTCCTTTTTTCTTTTTTTTTTTTCCCCTTTTTTCCTCCATAGTTGAATCTGAAAAATTCCACTTAGCCCTTCCAAATATGTAAAATGCAAATATATTTCTATGTAAACTACAAAAACATGCATGTAGTGTGTGTTTTTCCAGCTTCAACACGCAAATCAATTTCTATGTCTTCAACACGCAAATCTATTTCCATATAAAGTGTAAATCTATTTTATGCAAATCTATTTCCATGTAAAGTGTAAATCTATTTTATTGCTTTTTTTTCACTGAAAAAGAAAAACTTTGGTTGTTCAAACCGGACTGGACCAGTCAGTTAGGGTATGGGTCCAGAGAGACATTAGATTGATTGACTTGTAAACTGGGAGAAATCAAACTAAATATTGGTTGAACTATCTTTTTATTTTTATTTTTATAAATTTTTTAATGATTAATTTAATTGAATCATATGAGCCAGTTAAACCGACAAACCAATTACTTGATTGGTTTAACCTCGCGCAAAAAAAGAAATCAATTAGGAAATGATCATTTTCAACATAAATTCTGTCTAGTCACTAATAAAATAATAATTTTACCGACGGAATTAAAATCCACCAAAATATTTCGTCATAAAAAGCATTTTACTTGTAGAATTAGCAACAAAAGAACCTTGGAGGCTAATATTATACATGTAAACACGAGTAATCCTGAGGCCAGAGAGATTTTCTATTGACAATGTTGTTGTCAAGATAGTGAAAATACTTTTTAAAAAAAGATTGGAGAACGAAAGGTCTTATAATAATAAAATTTCGTCACTAAAAGTAAAAAAAATACAAACAGTTAGGGTCCCTAGCATAAGCTATGCAAACCTCAAACATTGTACCTATTTGATGATGACATTTGAGGTAGGGTGTTTAGAAAGATATACTGAGTTTGTTTTATGTGTTTTCAACTTGGGATTTTGTAAGCTTCTACGTTTTCTTTACGAGTCCACTAGTTTAAGCTATGGCCCTCAATCCTTTGTCTTTTCTTTAATTACGTGAAATCGATTCTTTTAAGAGAAGTTTTTGAAATATCATTTGATAAAAGTTGATAAACTGTCCCTCAATAGGTTGGTATCAGGGGCGAAGTCAGAAAATTTTTTTAGGGGGGCCGAAATTAAATTGTAATTTTTACGATAGTAAAATCGTAAATTTTAAATTATTAAATCAAAATTTTATCATTTTAGGGAGGGCAAAGCGCAATTTTACCTTTACTAAGGACTAGTTTTGAGAAGTGCTCTGGAAAATTGATTTTGAAAAGTACTTTTAAAAAGTTTGATTTAAGATTTAAGTGTTTAGTATTGCTGTCAAAAAGTGCCTTTGAGAAACAAAATGTCTATTTTAGACATGGTGTTATAAAGTAATAAATATGCATTTAAATAATTTATTAAATCTGTTGTTAATATTTTAATATATGAAATATAAATTTTAAATATTTTTTAAAGAATTAATATTAATTATTCATAAAATTTAATTCGAATATATAAACTATATTTTAAATAATAAAATATAACCAATAAAAATTTAAAAATATTATATTATATGTAAAATAAAATTTAATAGGAAAATAATTACATACAAAATATAAATATTATGTAAAATAAATTATAAGGGTTAAAACTGTCATTTAGTCCAAAAGTATTTTTGTCAATAACAAAAGCTAAAAAAAACTACTTTTGCTTTTAGGTTCAAAAGCACTTCTAACTCCAAAAGTTGTTTGTTCAAAAACATTTGTCAAGCAATGCTAAACAAAACCTAATTTAAAATTTTAAAGGGCCAAAATGTAAAAATTTTTATTTTAGGGGGGGCTGGGCCCCTGCCAGCCCATGGCTGGTATTATCCCTAGTGGGGATTTCGTCTCTCGACTTTACTGAGAGCCTGAGTGTTTGCAGAGGCGACAAGTTCAATAGTGGAAGAGTTTCATTGGGTGTCTGTAGAGATAGATCCTGCATATGCACTTGATTACCCACCAAAGAAATCTCAACATTTGCATTTGATGGGATTTGAACATGTGTCCTACAACATAGAGGGAATTTATGAAAAAAAAAAAGAAAAAAACCTCACTCAAATACCGACCTTATCACGATTTACCAAGACGAGCTATTACTAACAATGCCTAAAACACAAAGCAAGAAGGTAAAGACTTAGGCCCCATGACTTTTGGCGTCAAAACTATGGTGCAAAAGTGTTTTTTCACCCAAACACAAAATCTGATATTTAAGTATTTTTAGCTTTTGGCATTTGTGTTTGAGAGTGAAAAGTATCAAAATACTCTTGTTTATATTAATTATTTAAAAGGTATATAAAAATAGATTAATATATATTTTATCTCGTCTTGGAAAAGTTCACTTTATAATTATTACCTCCTTTCAAGAAAGGTCACTTTATAACTTTTCCTTCGACTTGGGGCGGCAATTGTTAAACATACCTCACCAACCAGGTCTAAGACAACCTCACTTGTCAACACGTCTCAACAAGCAATCCTCACAATCACATGCATGGTTGACACTTGAAACGCTTCTAGTCTACTTCACCAAAGATAGGTGTAAAACCTTCCTACATGAAACACACATGGGACTTTATAATGTTTACAATTGATATAAGTTATTTGCTCAATCTAATCCCATGTATTACAAAAAATTTAAATTACCTATAAACATAAGTTGTCTTCTCGCATTATAATCTATGTAATATAATTTAATGTTTGTTAAACCTCAAGTAATCAATTAACCAATTTTTATTTATATAATTTATTTTACTTGCAAAAACATTATAAATAACTTACAAATAATATTAAATAATCATATGATAATTTTTTATTCAATCAATTCGAAAAATTATAACTACATCACGGGGAAATCATTGCACTAAAAATGCTAACAATCCAATTAAAGCAAATCTTAGCACACCTCCACCATCATAGAGGTGGTGGAATTATGTACTTTAATGGTAAGATATGTCTTCACATAAAGACATATATATTGTTTGAGTCTTAACTCGATTGTTATTACTATTAATGTCAGCGCAAGAGGACTTGGATTCGAGTGCGTTGAAGCGTATTATCTTCCTATTTAAGGGTTGGGAAGAGATTATGGATAGTCTTAGGCATTGTATCTAAAAGAGCAGATATTGTAAGAATCTATAATGAGATTAATGTTTAATTTTTTTGACCCATTAGTTGCATACAATACTGCTAATACTGACAATATCATATATATAAGAGATAATGTTGTAATTTTTTACCTCGAAATTTGGTAACTATATCTATTTTTCTATTTATAGTTTTTATTCACTTTAGAACCTGAATTTAATAATTAAATTCATTTTAGTTTTTAAACTTGAAAAATGTAAAAGTTTGATGAGTACGTGATACAATTTTAGAGTATCGCATATAATGTTCTAATAATTGAATTAGTGGTTGAACCAGTCAAATTACTAATTCTAATTCAATAAGTTTCATCGATTCAACTACTAAATTAACAATAATTAAATAAATAATTTAAAATTTTAAAAAATTATTAAATCAATTCAATCTTTTCAACTATGTAAAAATTCCAGTATGCAATTAACACCATTCTTTTGCGGGCAATTTACCAAAAAAAGCCCTTTTTTTTTAAATTATCGAAATGGGCTCGGTATTTTATTATTTACCGGAATGGGCCTTTTTCGGCAAATCGTGTCCACGTCAACACAATGTCAGGGGACGTGCCAGGAAATCGCGGCCATGTCAGCGCGCTTTGCTGACGTGGCAACAAATCGCGTCCACGTCAAAAATTTGACCGTTGCCCCCCCAACGGTCCAAAAAAAAACTATAAATACCCCCACCCCTTTTTTTTTTCACAAACTAATCCTCTCTCAAATTTCCTCTCAATTTGCTCTCAATTTCCTTCCAAATTTCTCTCAAATCCATATTTAATCTCAATTTACTCTCAAGTTCCTCTTAAATTTCTCTTAAATCCCTTTTTTTAAATAATTTTTTAAAAATTGTTTTTTTAAATTTTTTTAAACCGTAAAAATTTGTACGATTTCAGCAATGGCCGGAGAATTGACTCGTTTTGATAAGCATCACATATCGGTGGAACAAATGAAAATAGTAAGCGTTAAATTTAATTTTTAAATATTATTTAAGAATTTTTTATTTATGCATTTTTAGATAATTATTAATTTATTATTTGTTATAAAAGTCTGTAGATCGAGTATTGGAATGCAATATCCAGAATATGCATGGTCCTCCATCACCGTTGATAGAGAACTACCTGCGGGAAGCGGGTTTTTGGCACGTGGCGACGGTAGGCCGGGGATGCAAGGTGGACCCAAAACTAATCAGTGCGTTGATCGAGAGATGGAGACCCAAGACGCACACATTCCATCTTCCATGTGGAGAGTGCACTATCACTCTGGAAGATGTCAGTCTGCAATTGGGATTGCCGGTGGACGGGTACCCAGTCACCGGGTCTGCCTTAAAAACCCTAAAACCCTAAACCCTAAACCCTAAAATCCAAAAACCTAATGTGGGAAAAACGGGCAAATCGCGTCCCCTGTAACGCGCTACGCCAGGAAATCGCGACCACGTCAGCGCGCTTTGTTGACTTGGCAACAAATCGCCCCCTCGTGAACGCGATTTGTTGCCACGTCAGCAAAGCGCGCTGACGTGGCCACGATTTCCTGGCACGTCCCCTGACATAGCGTTGACGTGGACGCGATTTACTAGAAAATGGCCCATTTCGATAAATAATAAAATACCGGGCCCATTTCGATAAATTTATAAAAAAATTAAGCTTTTATTGGTAAATTGGCCTTCTTTTGCACTTCTATTTTTTTTTTTTTTATTCTTGAGACCTATTTCATAGGAAACTGCAAATCCCTGCCAAAATGTAATTTAATATATAGTTGAAACTTGAAATCCTAAAATTTTGTCAGAGACCCCTTCTGTCAATCACTTGTCACCAGAATTTGATCCAATAATTAAGTTAGTAAATTGCATGGAACAGACAAGACAATGTGAGTAATATAAAAGAATGATTTGGACATATCTTTATTTTATATTGGTTAATTGTATAAACAATCAAATTAAGCTATCAAATTGGGATCTTGGACCAACATTTTACCCAGAAATATTCTGCCTATCAATCGCTTCAAACTTTATTTCTTATTTAACAACAAACTTCAATCAATCGAACATTAAATAATTTAGTATAGAAAACCAGGGCTTTTTCTTTTTTATTCTTTTAGCAGATGATGAGAGATAAACATTTTGTTTTTTTGCAAGTAACTGTTTTTCTTACAAATCCTGGAAAGGGCTTATGATAACCTTAAAAGTTTGTGTTAAAAACACAGTCAAAACTTGCAAGAATAGTTCATTGAGAGTCAGCATTGTGGCAGAAAACAAGAATCGACGCAATGATGATTTTACGTTAGTGGAGTGTTGTACTGAGAGATAATCTATCATCTTTTAATCTCGTATAATAAATTGTTTAAGTCTTATAATATATCAATATAACAATCTTATTTTTGTACTTAAGATTTAGATCATTTTGTTTTAAGTTTTTCGATCTCTTGAAAATTTAGGGTGTAAACTAAGCGACTCACTTGTTAACTTACAAAATGCACTCATAATCATGAATTCTTAATGAATAAATTAAGTGCTCTACTCTACTCTACATGTAACTTACACGAGCTTCCAATACATAAAAGTTTAAGGGACTTGATTCAAATATTTTTATAAAATCCAAAATGATTCAAAGATCTCCAAAATAAGAGATTTGATTTGCTTGATCTTGATTGGTTCAATCTTCAAAGATTTGTTGCTCCGTAAGATTGATCTTCAAATATGGGTCAGTACACGTCTATAATATCATCTAAGTCATGACCCAATTGTTTTGGCACAAAGGATTTTTAATTCTAAATAAGACAAATTATGTGTCTTGTGTAGTGTCAAGAGTACCGAGCATATTGCGTGAGGCACTGCTCACATATCTGTCTCAACAATTACCTCTTTCAAGGTTGAATATGGCTTTCGTATTTAGACCATGAATATCCCAAATCTCATCAAATCAAATACACTTAATATAATGTTACAAAGCATTGAGATAAAATCTTCATAAAATTAGCTCATATCTTCTTGGATTGCATATCTTAATATATAAGGTAAGTAGATCAGATTAAGATCCTTGAAAAGTAATTTGTTTAATCCAATCTCTTCTCCACTTATAACCATGAGATTGTCTTCACAAAATCCTAAAAAAAAAATACAAGGAAATAATCAATATATTTTAGTTAAACATGCTAATAGATAAGTAAAATTATAAAATTTAAGCAGTGCCAAGAGCAGTGGCCACTGCTCTAGAAACTTGCCTTGGCAGATTGTATTGATGTGAGAGGGAGAAATCCATTAATTATAGAGAATTACAATAATATCCACACCCGATGCATTCAAATAAATTAACCGATCACAAGTTAATAAACAATTCTAACGAAAATTTATCTCAAATAATTCTATGTACGAAATACATCTTTTGAGAGTTTACTAGTACAATACAATTTAAGTATAATTACAAATATATGTTTGAGCAACTACAAAGTATAATCAAACTAATATCAGAACAAACGGACTAAAAATCGAAATAATTTAGATTAAAACTCACATATGATAATCACACATAGTGAAATTAAAAAAGCACACATTACAACTACACATATTAAATCTTAAACTTAAGTACTCAAAACCCAAAATTCACAAGTACAAATTATACAAATACCTTATTGACAACTTAAGATTTTTGAACTAAAATTACCCATTAATCTCTATATTTTAAAATTTATATTCATAATTCTTTTCGATTTGATCCAACTCGACCCAAACTAATGCGAGTATCAAACATCTAAATGATTTTGCATGTAAATTGTTAATTGTTTTAAATGCAACTTCTTGAAACTTTCATCCAATCTCAAAGTCCCCATCCCCATAATGTTATTGCACATGTCAACAATAATAAACTTTAGAATTATTGCCGACAAACAAAGAATAGAAAAAAGAAGAAAAACAATTGAAAGTCCTAAAATCAATGCCAAACTCAAATCAAAATCCTCACTTGCATTTGCACATGGTTTGCCTCGGATAAGATCTAAAATCTTGCCCCACACCTTTTTTTTTTTTTTTTTGTCTATCAATGTGTTGTAATATGATTTGATTGTGATGTTTTGTTGTTAATCCCCCAACGAGCAAACCTAATTAAAAAATAATGGACTATAAAAGTTGGCTTGACAAGACAACCAAATTCAAGTAATTCAATTTGGTCCATCTTCCCTATCCCATGTGCCTTTCCCAAAAGGATTTTGGTCATTATTATTATTTCTTTATTATTTGATATTTGTTTGAAAATTATTTATTAGACAAAAGAGTAATAAAAGTAACTTGGAATTACATTTTATGGTTTCTACTTAGAAAATGGACTAATTAGTTTTTATATATTGGATTAAAAAGTAAATTGTTTTTTTATTAAAAATTTTATCTAGTTTTACTGTTGATAACTGGTTCTTACACGTCAACATGAGGCACATGTGGCATGTCATGTGTCATTAGTTAGTTATTTCGTTAGCCATTCCCAGAACGCGTGGGGAAGTAATATAATGGTGAAATTATATTTTAACTCTTATCAAAATTTATAACTTAATTTTGGCTTCTCCAAAAAAAAAAAAAGTCTGACTTTACCCCTGGCTATGTCAATTTTTTATAGTAAAAATAAATGAAATTTTAACAAAAACGACCAGTTTACTCTTTGATCTAAAATTTTCAACGGTTCATCAAACATGCCCTTAATCTCTTAACTTGACCTTTTTTTTTTTTTTTTAGTTTTCATCCATGTGATGACATAGCACATTGATATTATGCTAAGACTTCATCTAAAAATTATAATGTTTTTATAAAATTTTTTGTGATAATGTAACACAATCCCGTAGTGCCATGTCAAATAAAAATCGAGAAAAATTGCTAAAGTTAAAAACTAATATAAACAAAAAATTCAAGTACCAAATTAAAAAAAATTACCAAATTCAAATTCAGATATTAAATATTATTTTTAAAACTATATATATAATCAAGAGTATAAATTACTTAATCTCGTGAAATTGAAATAGTTTTTTTTTCTTACACAAAATTAATCCTTAACCGACACAACAATTTGAGGATAAATATCACACGTGGCTTTGAAATAGCTTGTCCTAAACGTTCACCAGAAGAACACCAAATCTGAAATCATTTTTTCACATCTAAATTACGTTTCATTTATTTAAGAACCACAAGCATTGTACCAAGCAATTGAGTCCCCAATTTTTAAGACAAGCTTATATATAAATAATCCAAACGTATTACCAAATTCAGCCATTTAAGGTTTTTAATTAAAATCGCCACCTGGAATTAGTATTTATTCTACAATCGAAACTTAAAGATTGATGAACCCGTATGTTAACCTGATGGTCAGGGTATTCGCCATTATAGGTGTGGTCTGAGTTCAAGTCGCACTAATCGCGTTAATATTAGAACTTTACACTCTTATTATTGTGATTCATAAAAAAAGAAACTGTTATATGTTTATATATAATATATTAAAATCCTTTTACTACACTCTACAAGATAAAAAGAGCATGTTACTAGTGACTAAAGGGGTGTAACTAAAGAGGCAGGAAGTATCCCTTTATTCAATTTAAGTTTTTTTTAAATAAATTTTTTTGAATTTGACTCTAAAATTTTTAAAATTGTATTTTAGTCCCTCTATAATGAATTGTTCATTAATTGGTAAAAGTAGTGACTATATAAAAGATAATTATTTGATTTATTCAGGGATAAAAGGGATACGCAGTGACTTTGCTCGCAAAAATAATAAAATTGTATTAAAGTCATTCTAAAAATTATAAAATTATAAATTAGTATAACGGTAGAATTGTATTTTGCCCTTCCAAAAATTTATAATTCAAATTTAGCTTACAAAAATGATTTTTTAGCTTCATACATTAGTAGTGAAGTTTTTTTTTAACAAGCAAATTAAAAGAATTAGCATGTATCTTTAAGTTGTATTTAATAAAAAAATTAAAATTATGGGAAATTTTTAAATTGTTTCATGAGTAAAAGAAAATTCACCATTAATAAAAAGAAAATTCACCATTAATGTATCAAATAATAATTCTTATATAAATATAGGTTGATTTTCTTTAAATAAAGTTTCAATTTTATTTTTTTCTTGTTAAATAAAATTATTAATATTTATTTTTAAATCTCTTAAAAGTTTTTATTTTTCATTAATTGTCACAAATTAGTTAATTAACACGGGATAACTTTTAATCTATTATTAGATTATGTCACACCCACAATTAGGGTTGAGCAAGAACAACTGAAAATTGACTTCAAACTAAGATATTTGGATAGTTTATGGAATGCAAGTTTAAAAACCAAAGTTACCCGAAACCAAACCTAATTCTATTTTCTATTTAAAATATAATTAATTTTTAATTTTTATGATATAAAAATAAATATTTTATACTTAAAATAGTGAAAACAATTTAAAAGTTCTTGAAATTTTATTATTTTTTAGAAATATTTATGAAAAAGACCTTGAAATTTTGTTAAAAAATATTCAAAATCCATAAACCAAAGCTCATTTGGTCAAAATAAGTCAAAAAATCTAAAACCCAAAATTACTATGAAAAACTAAAAACCGAATTGAGCTTAATTGAATTATAACGAACAATTCAACAAATCTAAAAAAATCCAACCGAATCGAACCAATATGACCCTTACCCTAAAATAGAATTTTGCAATTTCTATTTTGTTGGTGAATTAAACCCTAACAGTAACGCGACTTGAATTCAGACCACAGCTGGAGTGATAAAGATCATGAGCATTAGACCAACACGGAGTTCTAATTTCTACTTCCTATTTTCTTTAATTAGATACATTGTTACTCGTTAGTAGATTAAATAAATATTAAATTAATCATTAAACTATATATAAAATATAATGGCATTCATGTAATTTTGGTAAACAGTAAGGGCTTTCTTTTAGGACTAAGCAAATAAGAGCCTCACACTAGCCCTCATGATTTTCTCATTCAAATTCTCTACCTTTTCCTTCCCTTTTTCTTTCTTTCCTCTCCCTGTTTTGGCCTTTTTTTTTTAAAAAAAATGCAGAGAATCATAGCAGTGGTGTTGTTTTTACTTTGCGCCACTTCTCAATTAGCCTCTTCTCTCAATGATGGTAAGCTCACTTCTCTATAATCCATGCTTAAGCTTCTTTGCATTGCCTTTTGTTTTTTCATTGAGTGTTACTTTTATGTGTGTATATGTAGTAAAATGATTTGATATATATTCGTGAGATGTGGTGATTATTTATCTCGTTTTTTAATCATATGATTGAAAATTAGGTAATTTTTCATAAGAATGAAACGCATTTCATGACTCTTCAAAATATTATTTTTTTCTTTTAAACTCTTAACACACAAGTGAGGAAGATGATGTTGAAATCTTGTATTGTTTAGCCTAATTAAATGCATCTCAAGTTCCATCCTTTTTTCTCCTTTCCCATGGTAGTTGGAGACTATTAATCACCTTACATTTTGTAGTTGGTAGATCTACTGTTCTTAGACAGAAATAATATTATCGAAGTCTGTATATTAAAAATTAAATTGTATTTTAACTTTTTATTGAAAAAATAAGTAAATTAATCCTTATATATTAGATAAAAAAGTAAACTGATCTTTTCTTATAAAAATTTCATTTATTTCTACTTATTAAAAACTAACATGATATCTTGTTCTGACGTAAAACAAATTTAAGAAAAATAAATGAAATTTTTAATAAAATAATTAATTTGATTTTGATCTAACATAAAAAAAAATTATACAAAAGTTTGTATAATATTTTCGCTTGTCGTAAGACAAAAGTTAATAAAATTGCATGCTACATTTGCTGCACCCTTCATCCACGTGAAACCAGATCGATTTGGCACATTTTCCACGACAACCTGACAGTAAATAACATGCATAGCTTTGGCATCTATCTTACCAAACTGACCCCTACATGTTTTAGCCATACATAGGCCTAGATTTTAAGAGTTTTTAAAATTAAGTGTTTTTTACTCGTTATATATAGCATTTAATTTTAAGTTAAATGTTAATTCAACTAGAAATTCAACTAGAACGACTAATTTGGCAGGTATTTCCTATCATATTTTAATTATTTTCGTGTCATTGCGGATTAAATTAGGATACAGTAAAAAGTGAAAAACTATACATTTGGTCATTGATGTGCATGTGCATGCATTAAAACATTTCCTTTTGAAGGAGAATCTAAATGGGAAATTGTTTTCTTCATTAAAACCATTTCCAACATAAGAGCTATGGTCCAACATAGATTATTTGATGGTCCTTAGAACATTTCTCAATAGGACCATCTTGACATTAATAAAGGAAACTTCAATAGGACATTATTGAATAACATTTGTATTTGTCATTCAACATCATTCCTTTCTCACATGAGATTCATAAAAAATTAGGGTCACACTTAAAACGAATTAAAATTCGATTTTTTTTTTTTTTTAGGTTTGTTGCCAAATGGAAATTTTGAGTATGGGCCTAAGCCATCGGAATTGAAAGGAACTAAAGTGATGAGCCCCAAAGCAATACCGAATTGGGAAATTTCAGGCTATGTTGAGTACATCAAATCAGGTCAAAAACAAGGTGACATGTTGCTAATAGTACCTGAAGGAGGCTTTGCAGTTAGGTTAGGCAATGAGGCATTGATTAAGCAGAAGATTAAGGTGATTAAAGGCATGTTTTACTCTCTAACCTTCAGTGCGGCTCGGACATGTGCACAAGAGGAAAAGTTGAATGTTTCGGTTTCTCCGAACTACGAGAAAAACGACTTTGGTTTGTTCCCAATTCAGACGATGTATAGTAGCAATGGATGGGATTCGTATGCGTGGGCATTCCAGGCTTCTGAGTCTGTAATTGAGATCTCGATACATAATCCGGGTGTGGAGGAAGATGCTGCTTGTGGCCCTCTTATTGATTCCATCGCATTGAAGACCTTGTACCCTCCAAAACGCACCCGAGGTAAAGACAACCATTAAACTCGATTTGATTATAAAAAATTAATAGCCTGAATTTATCTAATCGAACTTAGAATGAACTAAATTTGAAATGATCCGAATAAGTAAACTTAAATGACTTAAAGGCAAGATGACAAGGTTTGAAATGGTTTGAACTGAAAATAACCAAAAATTGATCCAAACTCAAATGATTTGAAAATTTAGAACCCGAACTGATTCAACCCCCGATGAAATGTTTGATAATAGCTAACATGTTTGATCCAACATTTGCAGTAAATCTACTAAAGAACGGAAATTTCGAAGAAGGTCCTTACATCTTCGCAGGACCAATATCCGAAGGTGTCATAATTCCACCCCACATTGAAGATGATCACAGTCCATTACCTGGTTGGATTATCGACTCCCTCAAAGCCGTTAAGTACATCGACAGCGACCACTTCACCGTCCCCGAAGGCAAGCGAGCAATTGAACTCATTGCCGGTAAAGAAAGTTCCCTCTCACAAATCGTGAGGACAATGATCGGTCGGGACTACGTCCTTTCCTTCACCATTGGTGATGCTAACAATGCATGCGAAGGTTCCATGGTGGTCGAGGCATTCGCTAACAAGAACACTGTCAAGGTCACGTATGACTCGAAAGGCAAAGGAGGATTCAAGCAAGCGAGACTTCGATTTAAAGCTGACTCGACACGAACCAGGATAATGTTCTATAGCACGTTTTACACCATGAAAAATGACAACTCGGGTTCTCTCTGTGGACCAGTGGTGGATGATGTGAAGTTGGTTAGTATTAGAAAATTGCATCATTTGTAAAATTCATGTTTTAAATTTGTTTTGCATTGATTATGCTACAAATTAATGTGTTTCATCCATTTAGGGGTTTACTTTAGGATTATTTAATGTATCAAATTAATGAGTTCACTACCAATGTTTACATTTATGTATCTACTTTCTTCGTTAAATTAAATGGTGTGAGCCAAGTTCTTTTCATCCTTTTTCAATAATCGCAGTACATATGTAATATAAAAGCTGGACTATTCATTTAAACTTGAAGACTTATCCGATTTTTAAGAAGTTATGAACAAAAATATGATGGGTTTAAAAAATTAAGTTCGTTTAAAATTTGATACGAGCTTGGGTTTCAATAATTAAGGTCTTAGCTTAACTTGACTAATTTTTTAATTTTCTTTTATTTTTGTTGATGTGCCTTGGTATTGTTAGAGAGCCCTACGAAATCATTGGTTGAAGGGCACATCACACAAGTCAGGCATTGTCCTCGGTTCAGATTTTTTTCTCTCCCATTTTTATTAAGAGCCATTGCAAATTCATAAAGTGAAAGCGCCTTCAAGTCCTTAAATAGGCGAAACCATGACAAACTAGAAAGCTCAAGTGATAGCATCCTTCCTCATAAATTACCTATATGCCATGGAGTCGAGTCCAACTATGTTCAAACTCTTTAATTTTCAATTCTTCAACGAGCCAACAACACCCTTTATAAAACCTTCGGGGCCCAAGAACCATCCAAGACACTCATTATACTCTTTCTCTCTTAATTGACGCTTTCTCTTTCTGTCTCTCTACCACCATACTCAACCACCTGTAGCTCTCTACTCTTCGATTGAACCATCCTCCACCACCCTTTCACTGAATATCAATAATTAGTGCGGTGAACCAACTCTCAATCTCCAAATGGTCACAACTAATATAATGAATACCAAGTCAATTTCTAGTGATGAGCTCCTCAATGCTTTCGGATGGGATTTGTAACTAGACCAAACCCGGTTATAAAGTCTGTGGCGATACTGTTGGCTTCCCGGTGGATATTCTAAAATAGATACTTCATCGTCTATTGTTAGGATGCTTTTATATGCCTGATCATAGCTGAAGTGTTATCCTTTCCAATGCATTAGTAGCTAGAAACATTTCAATCACCTCCTTGTTGTCACCAACAATCATTCTTCGAATTCCCAACTACCATGCCAGCAACGTACCATCCAGCATAGCCCAAATTTCAGCCCATATAGTCCTGAGCTAGTTCCCAGAGTCCTACAGTAACCCCCTCCACTTGCCCGAAGAGGTCATATTTTGGCAACCAATTCCCACCAGCAATGAAGTTGTAAGCGTTTGATCCAGTCCATCCATTAGATAAGGGTGGACAAATACCTGCAATTTTAACAACAATTGAAGAAGGAAGCAATCTAGCAGAATATTTTTGCCAATTCCAAATGCCCAGATTCATTGTTCATTTCATACACCCATCAAAAATCAATGCATTGAAGCCTCAAAGGTCCTACATTTGGTACCAAAGTATCCAACCAAAAGCCTACATTTTGCCCCACCTCCTATTCACCATTATATTCTAAATTTGAAATGTAATTTAAACTTAATAATATTTTTATTTTTAAAAAAATCTAAAATAAAAACTATTTGTACGTATCGCTGTTGGAATCAGATTAAATTAGTCAATTAAACCGGTTGAACCCAAAACCAAACAATATACTTATTTAAACAAAAAAGTTTAACCACTTGAATTGAGAACCACTCCGAACTAGAATTTTTTGCCCAAAAATAGGGAGGGTTTGAGTAAAAATATAGGCTCGAAAAATGGACTTGGATAAAAAATAAGGCCAATTTTTTAAATGGGTTGAGCTTCAGGTAAGTTTTTTTTGGTTTAGGCCCACATCGGCCTGAATTTACAAAAAAAATATTGCTACAATTTTTTTACTATTTTGCCACTATATTTTCATTTTGCTATCATTTCACTACTATATTACTACTATATTATTGTAATTTTTGCTACT
Organism: Gossypium turneri; assembly: GCA_008044935.1. Lineage (NCBI taxonomy): Eukaryota > Viridiplantae > Streptophyta > Magnoliopsida > Malvales > Malvaceae > Gossypium > Gossypium turneri. Next base: position 2,270,211 of record CP032576.1, read on the forward strand.
ATTTTATAGGTATTTGTTTGCTAAGTTGTACTCATCTTAATGTTATTTAAGTAATTTTTTTTATTTGTCGGGAAACACCTATCTTTAATGTTTTTAGTATATTTGATGTATTATATTTTTTAAAATTTATTTTTATATAAAAAATATAAAAAATTTTAATATTGGCGGGTCAAGCTCGAGCTTTAATATTTTAATCTGGGCAGAACTTCAATAAAATTGTAGGCTCATTTTTCGGATTGAATAAAGCTCAAACTTAAAAAATTGACCTAAATTTTTTACTTGACCCAACTCGAACTTAACCCGGCCAAACTCTACTCCGAAATCATAAAAAACCAAAAATCAGGAAATCCTTTTTAACATTTTCATATTTTTCATTAATTTTTATAAAATTTTATTTAATTATTGAATTATTATTGGACCGGCATTTTCCACTAAACATGGCAAGATCTCCACCCGAACCACACGGAGAACCCCAAAATTCCCCACCCCCCCAAGTTCGCACGTGTAACAAAATTAGAGCGTGCAAAATTGACCCAAAGAAGCAAACCGTAACCTTCCATCGCCGGCTTCAGCCCTCTCCATATTTCTTTGAAACCCTCATTTCCCTCATTTCGCCGTTCCTTTTGCACTGAACAACGAATTTTTTGGGGTATTTTTCAAAAGAAGCGAAGGCATCACCTGAGATAAGGAAACACTTAAAACCCTAAAATCTTTGAATTCAGAAATATGTGGAGAAGGCTGTTGACTTCACAGCTCAAAACCCTAGCCACAGCTCCATGCAGATCCGCTTCTAAAACGGTGCCGCTTCCATTCAAATCTAACGTTTCATCATCGCCTTTTTCCTGTCTCCTCACTCGTCACTTCTCCGCCTCGTCAGGTAACCCTAAATTTCCGTAGATCCTCGCCAACGAATCATTTTGATTTTGTCAACGAATCATTTAGATTATTAGGTGTTGTGGGTGGAAATTAGAAGAGAATTCGTATTCGATATTGATTAATGATTTTTCCGGTGTTCTTAATTTTTGGACTGGTTTTGGTTGTGTAGCGGATAGTGCTGTAAAGAAGACGGTTGAGGATGTCATGCCTATCGCCACTGGTCATGAGCGCGAGGAGCTTGAGGTTGAGCTTCAGGTGATTTGCTTTTTCCTCCTCTACTGTTGCTATTTGGTCTTTAAAATGTGAGAACTTTTATGTGATGTTACATTTCTACGATAGACAATTTCAGTTGTCGACTATATTTAGGGGTGAGCGGTCATTAGGTTTGGTTTTGAAAAGTCGAAAACCGACTTAACTGATGTTCTGAAGATTGTAACTAACTAACTAACTGACTGGTTTTGGTGATAACTGAACATAATCGAATAAAAAGTCGGCTAAGTCAGTTAAACCAATACACAGACACACATTGACTTCAGTTGTTGGCTATATTGTTATAAGCATTATGGCTACATTTAATATACTGCTCTCTCAGTTTTAGGCCACTGCTTTCTCATTCTCATTCTCATTCTCATTCTGATTTTTGTTTTTTGTTTTGTTTTGTTTTATATAGGGAAAGAAAATCCTTGAAGATGTGAACAACCCTGTTGGTCCTTTTGGCACGAAGGTTAGTATGGGTTGCAAAATGTCATTCGCATTGTATAAAAATTGGAGAATTTGTATTGGACTGTGCGTGTATCATCTTACATAGAAGCAATGATAGATGGTTTTTGACACAATTTTTTTAAAAAAAATTTTGCTTAAAATTTGCCTTTTTTTAATGCAGTCATTCCTTTTTTCTGTTTGTATGTGATTTTCTGCATAGTTTCATTTACTTGGATTTCTTGTCCAGTTAAATGATTTATGTTTTAACTGATTTTATATATCCTGTAACTATTTTTGTCCTTAGATTGCTATTCTGATGTCTCATAATGTAACTAAATGTATAGAAAACGATGTTACCAGGTGCATTATTTGGCCATTTTATCAGTAAATTGCCTTTTGATGTTATTAACCAGTTGGAATTGCCTAGTGTTTCTTTCCAGCTATTTGTTAGCAATTATGTTACCTTTTGGTTCTTTAGTCTTTTTCGGTTTCAAGTAATGAATATTAGCAACTTTGATATAACTTGTATGAGTCTTTAGATTTAGTTTCCCTCAAGCAAGGGGTTCCTTTTTTCTTTCTTTTGTCAGCATGTCCTCTCACTGGTGGGCTGCTAGTCACCAGTAGACTAGAACTAGGGGAGGGTGATGTTGAATCTAAATGCAAAATCTGGCTGTCAAAATATTTTATTCTTAGGTGACATTAAGATGATTTGGTTTAGTTTCACTTCCTCCATTGAGGTTCCACCACTTATCTGGAAACGCCGGAATATTATAGATATCATACAATGCAGATAAAGGGAAATTGTTTCTACATTCAATGTTTTATTTTCTGAATGTGTTAAAATTTTTTGAGCATGATGTTTCTCTACGATACTGTTGTACTGCAATGTTTTATGCATTTATGTTAAATCGTGGCAACTAATAATCTTCTTCTGTAAACTTATCATTTTGAGTATGGGCTTCTTTTTTATGGTGATAAAACCTTTCTACTGGAAATCTGAAATAATTGACCTTTTATGAAATCTTGAGTGATGTCATTTTTTGACATTTGATTTTATCTGCTTTTAGGAAGCTCCTGCTGTTGTCAAGTCCTACTATGACAAGAGAATAGTTGGATGCCCAGGAGGTGAAGGAGGTATGTTTCTTTCATCAAATCTCTGTTTCTGCTCATCTTGGTCTGAACTGTGTGTCTTCTTGTATGCTTTTTCTCTGTAATATACAAAATTGAGTCATTTGGCTTGAACTAATATAAATTCATTTGACTGTTTTAAAAAACAAATTCAGAGGACGAGCATGATGTTGTCTGGTTTTGGCTGGAGAAGGGCAAGCCACATGAATGCTCTGTTTGTTCACAGTATTTTGTGGTGAGTAGATCTATTTGAGCTCATGTCTAAATGTCTATTTCTTTGCACTGAGTGGGTCCATATCCAGTTTAGATATTTCTGTTAGCCCATACATGGATTCACCAGTAACTCTAAAGATTTGAATTAGTTGTTAATGATCTGGGGTGTTATGGAAGAAATAAACAATCATCTATTAGATTTAACTACAAATGTTTGAGCTATATGATATTTTATAATTTTTCTGTCGTCCCTGAAGGACGCAATTGAAACTACAATGACATTCAGATTTTCAGATATACATGAATTGGTTTGAGGTTAGGGTCATAAGTGCTATAACTGAAGTGAGACCTGGAGACCTCAAGGTTGACAGACATTTCATCCCATTCCCTTAGGTTATTGCTCTGCAATTCAATTTAAATGAAAATAACACAAGTAGCATTCTTACCATTCCAACCCCAATAGTACAATGGTTTTTCAAGCATCGTAGCTTTTCTTAACTATATATGTTGATGTTTGGCAGCTCGAAGTTGTGGGCCCTGGAGGACCTCCAGACGGACATGGTGACGACGATCATCATCATTAATTGCAGCTTTCAGGTTTATTTTTTCCTATTGGAATAAAATTGGAGAGGATGGAACCAAGTCCAGTTATAGAGTTCATTGCACCTTCAAGTGTTAAAAAAAAATCTATCATGTTTGGTTTTTGATTGGCCCTTGGTCTTGTTTGAGATGGTATCTCTATTTTTTCGGTTTTTCAGGGTGGTCATCTTTTTGAACTATGAATCATCTTAGGTTTAACTTCAATGATTGCCAAATAATTGATGGCTACCGTCCCCATTGTTTCATTACACATCTTGGTGTTGAGTTTTGAAGGAATCTTGCAGGTTTAATCGCTTTCGGATTCTTGCACTTCCTTTTTTTTTCCCTTTTAAATATTAATTAGGTGGCTAGGAATTGTCGTAGTCCTCAATTAGATTCATCAATTGGATGGGTCAGGTTGATTTTGGGTTTTGAAACTTTCCAATCATTTTCGGGTTGTGATCATTTCAGGTTTGTATAAATTCAGATATGGTTCAGGCCATTTTTGGGTTTTTTTTTTTTTGTGTATTTTTCATGTCTGTTTTACTATCTATGTTTGGGGTTCGTGGTTATTCACAATAATATTATCTCTTAAGATTTAAACACGTGTTCTCTCTTTGAAAGCAAAATATGCTTTATTACTACATACAACACTTGATAGAAAATTTTTAGTTTGTGATTGAACAAGTGAGATTCTTTTTTATTGTCAAATCAAGTTTGGTAATTGGGTTGATTATCCAGAATTGCATTAAAATTAAACACATTTATCCCCAATATGTGCATCATAAGACCTGTCTTTGGGTCACTTCAGTGTCCTAATCTGTTAGGAATTGGGACCTTTCTTTGTTCTTATTGACATGTTATTGTCCATCAAATTTACATACCAAATTTCCAAGAAAGCCTTTTAGGCAATATTTGGTATGAGATTCTAGGACTTAGAATCATCGACAAATATACACTGATGGTGTCCCAAACCTAATATACTCTCAATTTGTTGCTGCAAAAATGGAAATATGTTACCCTGTTATAGTATACTATTAATATATTCCTTTTAAAGAAAAAAAAAAAGCTGTCTCAATACATTTTCAAGTATTGATACCATCAAAATATCTGACAGTTTTGAGTACTTACTTAAAATAACCTATTATTCATTGTATCCATTCCATTTATACCTAACTGGATTAGTGTCAATAATCAATATCAATTCATCATGTGGGTGGAAATTAAAATAAAATATATTAAAAATTTATTAGTAGTTTTTTAATTTAAAAATGGTGAAAATCATAATATCCATATAATTATATATTTTTATTTTATAAGTTGGTTTCTTTGTATTTTAAGTGACTAATTAGTATAGATATATTAGACACTTAAATTACATATTTATTTTGGAAAAAAAAGTAATTCTTTTTGAAATTAAGTATTATTAGAAATAAGTTAACATTTTCTTTAAATAAATAGGTTTAAAAAAAATAAAACTTTGCATCTATGAATGAACATGGATTACCAGGAAATTTCCTTCAAAAAACTAAAATTCTAAACATTCATTTCACATGAAAAGACTTGAAAATCTGTGTGCAGAAAGATTCAGAGAAAATCATAAAATGTGTGATATGGTGTATAAGGATATAATATTCAAAACATAACTTGTCAGTTGTCCCTTCAATCACTGTATCTTTAACCTACATTCACTCATTAAATTATGTTTCCTATTCCGAAAAATGTTCCTAGTAATGACAAAAAGAAACCCTAGCTATAATACCCTCCTATGCATCAATGGGAACCAGCTTCTTCTTCCTTTCTTTTTTATCTTTTGGTATCGGGTACTTGTATAGGACATCAACCAGATTTGGATTTGAGTTGGGTGGATTCCAAAACGGAAGACAAAGCTTTCATCCCTCGTTCACAAAATATGAACTTAAAATTTTAATTAAAAACATCGAATAACATACGATTGGACTCAAAGTTAATGGAAGAATAAACTTTTTAAATCTATATATACATTAGTCTTATTTGACAATTGGTTGATAGATGATTACTGACTGTAGTGATTAGTTTGACAAATTTATTCTGTTAACTGATTTGACAAATTGATTTAATTAAGTATTTAGTAAAATTTAATTGATATATGTAAAATGACAAATAAGGGTATGGCACATTTTATTGTTAAGCATTTATTTGTTTATAATACTTTAGTCTTTATTGGATGAAATTATTAAAATAAAATACTATTATCAAGAAATTAAAACATCAATTATGGAAATTATTTAGTGAATATTTTTGAAGATTTAAATAAACAAATTTTTTAAGCTCATTATTTGTAAATATTAACCTTGTGGAAATTGATTAATATTAATAGTGTATCAATATAATTGTAAAATATATTGTTAGTGATAATTACGTCATGTTCTGTAAATTAGTGATAATTATGTCACGCTCTGAATAAATATGTCAAGTAGTATATTTCAATTAATATAAAGTTGTATAAAAAATTATTTTATACAAATAAATTAAAAGCAAACTAAGAGTAAATAAATATTCAAGAAATAGACACATATGATAAAAGGGAGTAATTTTTGAGCAAGCATGGTTAGATATATCATTCTACATATCTCATCTCAAATCAGCCATGAAAAGAGTTGCCTATCCATTCACCATTTGACTACCAAATCCACTACTTGTGCTCGAATCAACTAAAAAAACCCAAAATTCTGTTTACCAAACACCCAATTATATTATTCATGCAGTTCAATTTTCTTTTGTTATTATATATTATTCACGTAAGACTAAGCAAATTTTTTTTTTCTTTTTCCTTGTTTAAAATACTAAAACTATTAAAAATTTATTTTTTTCTCTAGGAATTATAAGAAAACAATTGAATTGATCAATTTACAGATCTATCACTACAAAAAAAAAAATAGTTTTTGATTTTCCTAAAAATTTCCAATATAAATGAATTAATGATGTTTGATTAGAATTAAAACGATCGATAGAACTGGTTGAATCAAGAATAGGTCAAGATATTGATCTAATAAAATGATATTAAATCAAAACATTCAATTAAATTGACGATTAATTATTTTTTTAATATTTTAATTAATTTTAATAATTTTGTAATCGAATTAACCAAACCAACCATTCCATAACCTAATTGATTGACTCTTATGGCTTAGAATCAACTCTATTTTCCAGCATCAAAGTAAAGAAAGGAAAAAGCATCGAGACCAAGCCTATATTTCTCTATAAACTAGTATGTAGGTTCATCTTTAACCCACATTCACTCATTAGTTTATGTGTTTTTATTTTTTCACTGAACACGAAAGATAAAGTGAACCCTATAGGTAGCCGTTCCTGCATGGTTTTCAACAAAAAACGTCTTCTCAATCCATTATATCTTATACCACAAAATTTATTATGTATAATGAGATAAAACATATGATGTGAAAACTGAAAACCCCTTTTTTTTTTTTTAATCTCCTATGGAATCCTTATAGCTTTCATTTTCACTGCATTTTGGGAGCCAGCTTTGCAGATGAAGTAGAAGAAAAAAAAAAAAAAAAGAGATTGTAATTATTCTCTATTTTCTTTTTTGTAATTTAGTTCAAGAGATTCCAACTTTTCAACTATATAGTTTTATTAAACACAAATTGGCTGCTGTATTATTAATAAATTAAGCTACACTCAAAGGGTAGTGCAAAGCAGCATATGTTGTCTTTCAGCTATATAAACCCTAAGAATCAATCGACTAAACTCTAAATTTTTAAGTATCATTCCTATATATATATATATGTGTATGTACACACTAATTGATTAATTGATTCTTGCCCCATGTGAATGTCGTGGTAGGGTAAAGGAGGAGTTGACAATTAAAAAGTTCCCTCAATTTTTTCTCCAAAAAAGAATAGGAAAAATATATAAATATTGACAAGTTGACCTGTATAAGACAATAGATGTCACCATTTAACACACTAACCAATTATGGACTGCCATGTCAATTTTCTTCCCCTGAAGTCAACTAGTTAAATATAGAGTTTGGTTTGTTTATGCTTAGGAAAAAATAAACAAGTTTAGAGTTGGAATCTAATCTTTCCTAAAATATCATGGAGTTAGACTGTATTTTATCTTTTTTACTAAATTAGATCAAAGAGAAAATTAGTCTTTTTATTAAAAATTTTATCCATTTTTACTATATGGCACATCATATGTAAATGGCCGGTTATTCTATCCGTCCTAGTTTTTAACTGTATAAATAGATAAATTTTTTAACAAAAAGAATCAGTTTACTTTTTAATCTAATGTATATAGATTAATTTACTATTTTTTGAGTAAAAAAGAAAAAAAATCAAAAAATACAATTTACCTTCTAGCACAAGTAACTTTATAATACTTTTACCCTATTGACAACAAGAATATGATATAAAGCTGGAGTGCATATATATATATATATTATATAGATATAAAGCTACATTTATAGGTGGATACTGACGGGGTAACATGGGCTAGAAACACTAGCTTGAATGGAAAATGAGAAAGCAGTTAAAATGGTGGGTCTACAACACTGCAAAATCAATAGTAACTTTTTTTTTGATATTTTTTATCTTCGTTTTATTGTCCATGTCTAGGGCTTATAGATGTTATATCTATAAGATTTGAGTCCTCATTTTTTTATAATATAAATTACCTTACCATTACATCCAATATAATTTTACAGTTAAAGTTTAAGGCTTGGACTTAATATACTTATGGTGTTCCCCATGGATATATAAACAAACAAAACTTTTATGGTGGGACTAGGAGTATTCAGCAAACCAAATATATTATAGTGGCAAACAAGAAAGGAGGATAGAGGGAAAAAAAAAAGGCCACATGCTTTTTTTCCTTCTGTGTTTTCCCACATAATAAAATCCCAGGAATGGAGAAAATATATAGTTTATACAGATGTTATACATGTATATATATGTATATATGTATGTATGTAATTATTATTTGTGTCATTGATACCTTTCAGGATATATCTATTATACTAAAAATTTGTAAGGATGTATATGAAAGTTGAAACTTCCATGCTTTTTTCTACTTAATGGGGGTATCAATCAAATCATCAAAGAATTCATAAACAAATGATTTCAGAAAAAGAAAAAGAAGATATTTCAAATATATAGTTAATGCTTTTTTCTTGTTTTCAGTAATATTCTCTTGGGTTGTTGCTGTGGGGGGATTTGCTTTTTATTTATTTTTTAGCCACTTCCCAACAAGCATAGATTCTCTCTATATTGTTACAAATCTCTATGGAGGGATGGGATGTTTGTGCTCTTGCCCTTGCTTGGATCCCTATGCTATATTGAAAAGATTTTTTATTTTATTTTCTTTTAAACCCTTCCTTTTCAATGATGCTTTTTTTTTTTTTTTTTGAGTTTTCTAGGCAAAATTTTAGGCTACAAAAATGTATAGCCAGTTGTACACAGTACTCACCTGTTTTATTCCATTATCACACACACACTCCTTCCTATATTTCCTTATAAATAGGCAATACCCCTTGGGTTTCTTCATTGTATCACCTCTTTTCAGTCCTGTTAAAAAACAACAACAACAAAAACATGAGCTATTCACATTATACCATGGCTTCTGGTTAGTTGCTTTCTTTCTCTCATTTCATCTTTCTTGAATTCATTTATACTGTTCTTAGCAATGGTTTTTAGAGTGTTGTAATAACTTGAAAACTCCATTAATGGTGTTAATGTTTTTAGGTAGTAGAACTGGTAGAAGGACATTTGAATTTGGAAGGACATATGTGGTTAGACCAAAAGGTAAACACCAAGCTACTATAGTGTGGCTTCATGGCCTTGGTGACAATGGCTCAAGGTAATTGCATGTTAGCCTTTTGTTATATTGCCTCAACCAATACATTGAAACTTTAGTATGAAAGTTTATGGTGAAAGTAAGATAGAGGAGATAGCATTTTGCTTCTTCTACTAGGCACATTAGTCTTTATACATTAGATTAAAGAGTAAAAATTAGTATCTCAGCGTAAGGCACACACGTCATTGTTTGGTTATTCTATTAATCATTCCAGCTTTTAATAGAAGAAATAGATAAAATTTTTAATAAAAATGATTAGTTTGCTCATTGATCTAATTTACAGATACAAATTTATCTATTTTTTAGAAGAGGGGAAAAATATAATCTGACACCTAATATAGGATTCTCTATGATATTTTTACCGAAAGTTTATATATATATATATATATATATATATATATATATATAGTAGAGTGAAGCTGTTTTGATCACTGTTTAACTCAACTTCATTCATTGAATTCAGATAAATTTTTACTGTTCTATGGATTTAATTTTATCTCAAAACAAATAAAGTTGTTTGAGAATGTCAACATCATTTTGTGTTTTTTCCCACTTTTTGAGTTGTTTTCTTTTTATTTTTACTGTCAATTGGAATAAGTTCTATGGAGCAAAACAGTGAAGCTGTGAAATAATATTCAATGTGTATATATATATATATATATTCTTCTGCTTCTGTCTCATGTGATGTTAAGCACTTAAGCTTAATTTGGAAGACTTAGAAATGTCAAAAAAGAGTATATTCCATGTTCATAGATAATGGACCACAAATTAACCTGTTTTTTTCCTGCCAAATTGGGATATGAAAATTTATCTTTTCACAAAGGATATTCATTGTATTTTTCTTTAGTAGTATAGTCTTTTCAGTTAAATAGTTTCTATTTTCTTACTTTTTACAATATAAACAACACTTCTTCAAACTTTTGTTCCTGATTTATTTTGCAGTTGGTCTCAGCTCTTGGAAAGTCTTCCTCTTCCAAATGTAAGGATGCTTTCAAAAATTACTTTTGAACTTAATTTGTTTTTGATTTGCATATTGCTTTGTCCTACTTCAAAGCTCAGTTGAATTTGTTGAACTATGACAGACAAGTTTGATCATCCATGATTCTCATATATATATATATATTTCAGATAAAATGGATTTGCCCAACTGCTCCTACTCGTCCTGTGGCTTTACTAGGGGGATTTCCTTGCACTGCATGTAAGAAACTCTGGTTTTATCTTATCTTACTCGAACTTGGTGCGAGTGCTGAACATGGGTACATATCTGACACGAGTATGGTCAGAATTTTAGAAGGGGAATACTTGAATGTCATATAACCATGTACATGTCAGACATGTATGCCAGACACTTTTATCACCTGGTTCGTGAAGATGTCAATGCTTTGGCACTCATATAATCATTTAATTGCTTGGCATATCAGGGTTTGATGCTGGTGAGCTTTCAGAAGAAAGTCCAGATGATTGGGAGGGTTTAGATGCTTCAGCAGCACATATTGCAAACTTCTTGTCAACTGAGCCATCTGATGGTACTTTAAACTCTCCATGCCATTCCACTATATATATATATATATAGATTGGTTTTAGAAACTGCGTTTGCTTCCTTTTTGACAGTTAAGGTGGGTATTGGAGGCTTTAGTATGGGTGCTGCAATGGCACTCTACTCTGCAACTGCTTGTGCTCTAGGAAGGTATGGAAATGGTATCCCATACCCCATCAACCTTAGAGCAGTTGTTGGGCTTAGTGGATGGCTTCCCGGTTCAAGGTACGACATATTATGTTACTCTGGCTCGAGTGTGAATATTTGGAGGATACTTGAACAATCTATCCCCATTCCTATGCCCAAATACATGTTGCAAATCATGACGGAGTCTGAACCTGTATCACTTAAGTGCCATACGAGAACTCTAATCAGGTGTTGGCTTTCAGGGGCTTAAGGAACAAAATACAAGTATCACATGAAGCTGCAAGGCGAGCTGCATCCTTGCCGATTTTGCTTTGCCATGGAACATGTAATTATCTTTTTCCATGTTTAAGCATGACATATTGCAAAAATAGCACACAATAGAAAGGTAAAAGTACTATTAAGGATCCTGAACTATAAATTGGATTGCATTTTATCCGTTCTACTAAAAAAAATAAACAAATTAACTACTGTATGTTAGATCAAAGAGCAAATTGGTCTTTCTGTTAATAGTAAAAATAGATAAAATTTTTACTGAAATGACTAATTTGCTCTTTGGTTTAATATAAAAGTACTAATTTACTCATTTTTTTAAAAAACAAGACAAAATATAATTTAACTCCTAGTACAGGATCCTCCACTTTTACCTAGAAAAAATATCATCTAAAGATGCTCAAAATACATTGTTAACATTCCAACATGACAAAAGTTTTGCTTGTTTATTCAACCAAATAATCATTACTACGTTATAATCTTTTATTACAGGTGATGATGTTGTCCCCTACAAAATTGGAGAAAAATCAGCTCAGTCATTGAATATAGCAGGATTTTGGAATCTCACTTTCAAAAACTATGAAGGGTAATAATAATCATTTAGGCCTTTTAAAAATATCTCATCATGAAAAACATCTTTTAAGTTTTTTTTGGTCTGAATTTGACTGTTCAGGATTGGCCATTACACAGTCCCTAAAGAGATGGATGAGGTCTGCAATTGGCTTACTACAAAACTGTGTCTCGAGGGATCTCGTTGAATGTAACAAAACATCAGTTCTTAGTTTGAGACACGAACAATGGCAGACACAAAGACAAAAACTACATATGTACAAGTAGATGGGGTATATGGTATAGTTGAAATTAGCCTTAATTAACTTGTCCTCAAAATAAAAGTTTTGGTTTCTTTTAAAACTTTAAATCCAGGATGTAGATCTGTAATAACTTAGTCTTAGTTAATGAGATATAAGAAATTAGTCCCATTTGGCTTCTATCTCCATTTTTCGGAACCATCCGGGTTTCAAGACATCTCCTCTACATTGCCCTATGCACCGGGATTCGCTCATTTTCTTGGTGTGAAGCTACATGTGCCGGTTGAAGTAAATAAACCTAAAGATGACAATCAAATCCAGGTGCGCATAGCGTGAAGCAAAAAAAGTATTGAAATTTGAGTCGTTACAGTTTTACAATATAATATTATATACAGAACATAATTATTTCATTTTGATCATATAACAAATTTTATATTATGATACAACAAAATAATACAAAGGCTAATATTTGATCAATTTCTTGATCAATTTCCTTCCCTTTTTCCTCTTCTTCCAACAATCCAAGAACACTAACAGTGTCACCTGTATGTTGAACAATCTTGCTCACTCCTTCCCCAATGCCTTGCACTACTTTCCCGATCCCTCGGACTAAACCGCCACCCTTTGGTAGTGCCGCAACAATCGACTGCATCGATGCACCAGCAACCATGCTGCCAACATAATCATCCGCTGTAAGCCGATTGCCTTCGTCACAAGCACGAACCGTGTTTGAATCAGAAGATGACATAATTTTCACACCAAAAGATAATCTCTAAATTCTCAATGTCCTACTAAAAATTGTTGTAAATGTATGTATATATAATAGCCAATATATACAAAACCAAAGCTACTTGGGTTTTACAGGTAGCCAGCCAACTTAGGATGTTTTGACATTGTTAAAGCTGATTCGTTGCTATGTTTTTATCGTTGTAAATTGTACGCTTCATCCGTCCTATACTGTTAGTACTAATTTTTAAATAGGAACCATCTTATGTAGAACACCATGCCATTATTACTTGGGCACGTTACAAAGTTAAAAAGGTAATTTTGGATAGGCGACAAGTTTGACTGTGAAATTAATAATAATAGTAGTTGCGATTTGTGAGTATAGTTACTTTAACGGTGAGATTAAAATCAGTTATGAGATATATATTTAGATTCAATTGTAACAGTCGTAGTAGTGAAGTAAATTATAATTTATCCTTTTTACTTATAATAATTATATGTATGTGTGTATATATATGTTTAAAAAGAAAAGTGAAAAGTGAATTAGAGTGTGTAGGCTAACTGGCCGATGGGTCTCTATTGACCAAGCAATTTCTTCTTCTATTGTTGTATGAAAGGTTGAATCTGAATTAATTACAATTTGCCAAGTGCTGATGAAAGCTTGAATTGAGATCACCAGTGATAAAAATAGGGTGCATTTGTTGGCTATAAATTTGTTTTTAATTTATTATCACTTAGGAGATTGATTAAGACTAAATAAATTTGATAATTTAACTTTGATTAAATAAAGAATGTCAAGCCAAAGTACACCTCAGAATATTACAGACAAGGTTGAAGAAATGGCTGATCAAGCTCAGGTAACAATATCTCTATATTTCTTATATGATCTTATGTTACTTAGACTCGGGTGTAAATGTTATACATGAGTAAAATTTTTGCGGGTTGTCTTTATATTTGACGTTTAAGTATACATATATTGTTGTTGTACAGATGAAGAAGGATGAGATGATGAGCCAAACATCCATGAACTCTCAGTCTTCTGATCAGAATGCTAGTTATACTTCCCAGGCCTCCAACTTACTTCAACAGGCATCACCTAATTTTTTTTTTTTGTTTTGAACTAAATTTATGTTAAATTAATTGATCTCGAGGGATTTCTGATTCTTTCGAAAAAAATCTTCAAAGTGCTGTCTGTTAAGAGTTGTTAGATCTCTCAATACATCTAATATTGTCCCAAATTGACTCCATCGAGAGAAGCACAAATTCATAAAGTGGGAGTGTCTCACTGGATTGAGTTGTGCACATGGCCACAAGGAAATGGTCCTCATTTCCTAAGGTAGAATTTGAACCCAAGCCCTAAATGGCATCAAATATATGCTACCATGTAAGAGCGAAGCCAAGAATTCTTTATTAGGGTCAAGATAAATATATAAATTGTGACGACTCTACTACCACACGGCCTGATCCAATGAAATGTTTCTGTTCAACTCCATTTTCGGTTTAAACTTTCAACAAAGTCGGGAAACAAAATCTTGACCTAGGACGGTATTAAATCTATTTAGAGATCCATCGATTCTAAACAGAATACCCTTCAATTTTTTTTTTCAAAAATAGTTGATGTCCCCTCAATAGGTAAGTATTTCTCTTAATTAACAGCTTTTACATATATATATGAGTGCAGACAGGAGAGCAAATGAAGAACATGGCACAAGGAGCTGCTGAAGCAGTAAAGAACACTTTGGGAATGAACAATGCTACTAATAATGCTTCTAATGTCCCGGACACCAACCATCCAAGTAACCCATTTTCCAGGGGTTGAATTTTTCCTTACCCGGGTAATTTACAGTCGAGGTCACAGAATTTAGCATCAAATTATCATGTACGTCACGTATTTTTAATTATATCGAATTAAGTCGATCAACTTTAATTATTAATAAAGTAATTTCTGTATGTTAATTCTATTAAGTAATTTTAATGGAAAGTTTTGACTCGGTAAACTTCATTCAGATATACATTCCGAGCTTGCTTTGACATTAAAGTTATTTAACAAAATTAACATAAATTACTTAATTTGTTAATAAAAAAAGTATGATGATAAAATTCGATGAAATTAAAGATTTGTGTCCTATATGAAAATTGATGTTAAGTTTAACAACCTAAGATGTAAATTATCCTTTCCTCAAAGCTTTTCTGCTTTGACTTGCTAGAGCATTTGCTGTTATAATTTTATAAATATAATTATATTTTTTCATTTTTTTATTTTTTGAATTTGAGATGTAAAAGGCTCTCTTGTAGTCTCTCTATGCTTTAAAAATAAAATTCAATTTGTTAATATTTAAAATTGTGCAAAAGATGCCACATCCACAATATTCTGGCACTAAGTTGGCTTTTTGATTGTTATACATTGTAGAGTTCAACATAAAGAGAAATTGGGTGAATTTATCATATTTGTTCAAGATTGCGTGACTAGATTTGTAATTAGAGGTAACTACACTTAGATGTGCAAAGGTGAGACTGCAATTTAGTGTTGCAGTTGGACTTAAATGATTATTTGTAATTGGTTCTTTGAGTAAGGGTCTACAAGCATAGGTCAAGTTCAAACTACGTTAATAATCTTTGTGTGCATAATGTCATTGTTGTTGTCTCGACTATTGTGTGTACATCTTTTACCACAACATAACCAGAAGAACATTCGATTCGTAAAAGAGCAAACACCTAGTTGATTTGATGAAGATCTTGTATTTGGGAAGTTCAAATAGAAGTAATGAAGGTGTTCTAATAGGTGCAACCTAGACAACTGAACTATTCTGCAAAACTAAAAGGTGTTGTGCCCATAGGTGAAAACACAATAGCTGACAGTGACAACGATGATGATGTGGACATGCAAATGGTTGAAACATACAAAGTGACGCTAGACAAATGAGATCTTTTTGTAATGTGAATGACCAACTCATTGGTGAGGTAGCAAGTCTCAAATAGAAAAATTCAAAGATGGCTAAACTTGTTGATAAAAAAAAATGTTCCATTATCGAAACACAAGACTAAGCTAGATGTTACAAAAGCAATTCTGAAAGAAGAGGATGCAGGACTTTGTTTTGCTGTTGATTCATTTACACCATGCAAACCTTTTGTTACTACGAGTTACCATTGTATACTTGAACATCAGTTGCAACTTAAGAAAGAGCTGGTAAAACATTATAACTTGTCTTATTTATTTGATATGTTTTGATCAAATATGTTGGACCTTTAATTGTTGATTTTTTAAGAGTTTTTAGCAACACATTAGTGAAGACTTTACATGTGAGAATCAAGCCAAGCAATGATTGTATTCAAACTTTAAATACAATCAAAGTTCTCTTAAATAAAATTTGGTCTTAAAGGAGCTTGAAGACTAGAAGATCCCTATTGAATAGATGCTTCATTTAAGACTTTTTTAAGTGGCTACTTTAGTAGAACTAAAGATTGATATTGATTGTAATTGAACAAACTTTTTACGCATATATAATGGATGAGTTGTTTATGTTAGAAAGCACTTTATTTGTTCAATTAGGAACTATTTCTTTGAGTGCAAAATTATAAGTAAGCTAAATTATGTTCATTCGTTAGTTTACATCTAAACTTTCAGGAGAAAAGACTTAAAGGGAGAGTGATCTAATTCGAAGTATAGGAGTAAGGTTGCAACTTGCACTACAGCAGAACAGGTTTTTAGCGGCGTTTTTTTAGGTATTTAGCGGCGCTTTTTAACGCCACTAACTCTATTTCCGGCGCTTGTAGAAGCGCCACAAAAAATGCCACTGACGACAACGTCGCTAACTTTTGCGGCGCTTACATAAAAAAACGCCGCTAAAGATCATGTTCTTTAGCGGCGCTTAGAAAAAAAGCCACTAAAGAACATGTTCTTTAGCGGCGCTTAGAGAAAAACGCCGCTAAAGAACATGTTCTTTAGCGGCGCTTAGAGAAAAACGCCACTAAAGAACATGTTCTTTAGCGGCGCTTAGAGAAAAACGCCACTAAAGAACATGTTCTTTAGTGGCGCTTACAATAAAACGCCGCTAAAGATCATGTTCTTTAGCGGCGCTTTAGAGGAAAACGCCTCTAAAAGAAATGTTCTATAGCGGCGCTTGTTAAAAAACGCCGCTAAAAGTAGTGTTCTTTAGCGGCGCTTATTTCACAAACGCCACTGTTTTGATATGACTTTTAGCGGCGCTTTTTTAAAAAAAGCCACTAATTTTCGGATTTTTTTAAAATAAATTTTTTATTTTTTTCAGCCCCCTGCAACAATAAATCAAAAGTAACAAAATCTAAACTAACCAAAAACAATAGATTTATATAATATTTCAAATTAAATGACTAAAATAATATTAATTAATAAATAAAAGTGAATTCATACTTTTCTTTACAAAAGCGTTAAAAGTATTTATGCAACATACGCTATGACGGCGGAAGTTGCGACTGCTGAAACATCTTCATCATAATCTGAAGCTGCTGTTGAAGTTCGTCGTACTTTTTGCTCTGCTCTGCTTCTCTCGATGCCACATCTTTTTGAAGTCGTAGCTGTAGTTCTTCATATTTCTTTTGAACCTCTGCTTCTATTGCTGCTTCTCTCGCTGCTTCTCTCGCTGTGACCTCTGCTTCTCTCGCTGTAGCCTCTGCTTCCCTCGCTGCCGCCTCTGCTTTAAGTTGCTGCTGAAGTTCTTCATATTTCCTTTGAACCTCAAATGTGGTCGCTTGCATCTGAGCCATCTGGTCTTTTAACCTCTGAACTTCAGCTTGAGATTGACTCCCCGAAGCCATGTATTGATGCGAGCTGGATCCAAAATATTGGGTTGGGCTGATAAAAAATCCTTGAAATCGAACCCGACCATACTTTTCAGGACCCAAAACTTCAATAATAATCCGGTTATCAATGTCTTCAAGATGAACCGAACTATCACTAGAAGCAATCGCTTCGTACTCCATCTTTTTTTCCTTTAGTTTTTCCTAATAAATAAATCACATAGTTAGGAACGCAATATATAGTAAAAAAAACAAATGCAATATAACAATAGTCGCATTACATGCAATGAATTAAACCATTAGAAAATAAACACTATAAATAACTAAAACAAGTGAAATCGTATTAAGTAAACGCACCATAATTTCACCAGCTTCAGGAGTCATAGCAGATCCATCTTTCTTCTTATGCGTAATTTCAAAAAGTTGTAGGCGTCCAACTTTTTGACCGGATGACCGTTCCTACAATATAGTAGTAAAAATATTATTTAATAGAAAGTTATACATATTTGAGAATATTAAAAAATTAAAAATACCTCCGCCTCAGCTACACATGCAAAACTTCTCGACCCGGCTGTGTGAGTGAATTTTTGTTGCTGCCGGCTACTTTTTCCAACTCGTTCACGATCCTACGTTATAAAATTTTTAGTACGTAAATAGTAAATAAATTTTTTACCAAAATACTTACAATAGTTTGGAAGTACGTCGTACCTCGCCTTTTTGAGAATGCCAAAATCTAACCGCATCTTCCCATTGGTACCTCAACATACCCGGCGGGACATTTTGCAATTTCTCATCGAGGGTGGTTTTTGTCTTATAATAATTTTTCTTCAAGGTACTTTTATTGTCTCTCCATCTTTTTCCCAATGCCTTCTTTACATAAGCATCGGAGACCTCTAAAGCAAACCTCGCCTACAAAAAACACAAATTAATAAAGTAAATATAAATGAAACTATTTCCCAAGCATTACAGATGACATTAACATTTTGTTACCTTAATATTATCGAGGGCTTAGTTTTTGTTGCTATCGGGCATTTGACGCCATGGCTCGTAATTGATAGGCAACATATTCGGATTTAGTGCTAAAATGCCCATGTATCCTACTAAAAGTCGAGCTTCTGATCCAACAGGCTGACCAAAACTGTTTCTGCATACCTTGACACGCTCAACTGGATCTAACTCGTATAACTCTCTAAGTATCGTACGACCTCGACCTCTACGCGTCCCACCATTTTCAGCTAAAAATGGTATATTATAATATAAGAATTTGAAAAATAAATCAATTATAAGTCAACACGCATGGAATTAATGTAAGTTACTTTGAACTTCTGTAGGATCCTCGTGTGTAATCGGAACATTCGAAGATCCAATTGCTGTCTGTTGTTCAGTACTCTTTGTTTCTGTCGAGTTTGGATCATGTTGAACAATGCTTTCCCTTATAATTTTTCTTCTAGGCATTTTATCTGCAATACACATAAAATGTAATTAAACTTAAAATAAATAATTACAACAATAACAGCACATATAAAATAGTTGAGTTATATAATAAGACCAAGATTTAATACTAATGTAAGTTACATAATAATTAAACAATTGTAAAATCTTACTACATCATTATTCGTAAATATCTTCATCCGTATCCTGACGAACCCATTGAAATTGTGCACTAGTACTAGGGATATTATCGTTTAAGTTTTGTTCTAGAAATGGCAAAGTTTCTGATCTGTCGTCGATGTTATCTCTACTTCCACTGCCCATGTCAAACAAGTCTCTAGGGATATTACGGAGTACAACGTACCAACCCTCATCAGTTGGATCTTTTGAGTAAAAAACTTGTTTGACTTGACTTGAGAATACATACGGCTCATCTACCAGTTGTTGTCCTGTGTGAATCAATCGGTCAAAGTTCACCATTGTAAAACCAAATTGATCTTGCTTGATTCCACGAGCTGTATTAACATCGGCCCAATCAGCTCGAAATAGGACAACTTTCCATTTGCCGTAGTAATCCAACTCAATTATGTCAGTAAGCTGTCTGAAATATTCCACATTTCCCTCGACAGGATTATTGTCCCTAGCGCTAGCATAACTTGTAATTGCAGAATTAACAACTATTCCACAATTTTGCGTTCTCCTCAACCTCTCTCGATATTTTGTATGAAATCTGAATCCGTTGATGAGGAACGCACTATATCTTTTAACCACTCGATTTGGACCTTGAGAGAGCCATTTAACTTCGTCGTTTACGCTCTTCCCATTCCAAACCTATTGAATGGAAAGTAAATTAAGTAATTAAAAATGTTATGAGAAAGCATTATAATTTGTAAGCGAAAGCTCCAACCACATACCGTTTGGCTTAACCATTCATAAAAAGATTCTGTAAACAACTTATTGATATCTCGATGTTGTGTTCTTCGGGAGCGCACACGAGATCTCAATATTTGTTTGTACTCACTATGTTAAAAAATGTGATCTTTGTTAGAAGATAAACAATTTTTAGTTTGATAAATATTTATAAAATTTATAGAACTTACTTTCGTAAAGGTTCCAATGATTCGTGGTGAAACAGAACATATCGATGTGCTTGTACCCACGATAAATTATCTAATTCCGTAATTTCAACTTTGCCGATTGGTTGTCCAAAACTTTGGAACAAATAAGTATCGGCTAAGTCATAGTCCGTGAGTCCAGCATTCCTATTTGGTCTGTTCAACCTTGTTTCGACATCTTCCAAATATCTCGAGCAGAAGGTCATACATTCCTCTGCCAAGTAGCCTTCCGCAATCGATCCTTCTGGATATCGCTTGTTGCGGCAGTAAGACTTTAATTTGGATAGGAACCTAAACACAATATACAATATTATCAAAAGTTGTAACTAAAGGCACTAGTCTGAATGAAGGAAAATTTTAAAAATAATTCTTTAAGACCTTTCTATGGGATACATCCATCGATAGGAGACGGGTCCGCCAAGAATTGCTTCGTACGGGAGATGAATTATCAAGTGGACCATAATGGTGAAGAAGGAAGGTGGAAAGATTTTCTCCATGTTGCATAAAGTCAAAGCGGCTCGATCCTGTACCTTCTGAAGTTCTTGAACATCCAAAACTTTGCCACATATGGCTTTCATTATGTTGGATAGCTCAATGATACAAGACGTCACCTTCTTGGACATACAACATCGTAGAGCAACTGCCATTAAATCTTGCATCAAGATGTGATAGTCATGTGATTTTAGCGAATATAATCTTCGATCTTTAACACTAACACATCGAGATATATTTGATGCATACGCATCCGGAACCTTTATATCCTTCAACACCATGCAAAATAGTTCTTTCTCCGTCTTGGACATTGAGAAAATAGAAGGCGGCAACCGATATTTCCCATTCGGAAGTGGATTGGGATGAAGATCAGGCCGAATTCCCATTTGGACTAAATCAAGTCGACTCTGAAGATTGTCTTTTGATTTTCCGTCGACGTTCAAAATTGTACTCACAATGTTCTCGCAGACATTTTTCTCAATGTGCATAACATCAAGATTATGTCGTAAAAGGTGATGCTCCCAATAAGGCAACTCAAAAAAAAATACTTCTTTTTTTCCACAAGTCCGCCTCATTAGGATCGTCCTCTTCGTCGGAGCTTTCATCGGCTTCATCATTCGATCTTCTGTTTCTCTGCGTGTTTGGCGGTTGGTTCATCTTCCCATAAATGAAATTCATATCTTCCAACATGAACAAGATTTCAGAGCCACTAAATTAATTTCATTCCACGAAACGGCTCCGTTTTATTCAATTTTTCAAATATTATTTGCGGCGTTTCTTACAAAAACGCCACTAAATTAATTTCATTCCACGAAACGGCTCCGTTTTATTCAATTTTTCAAATATTATTTGCGGCGTTTCTTACAAAAACGCCACTAAATTAATTTCATTCCACGAAACGGCTCCGTTTTATTCAATTTTTCAAATATTATTTGCGGCGTTTCTTACAAAAACGCCACTAAATTAATTTCATTTCACGAAACGGCTCCGTTTTATTCAATTTTTCAAATATTCTTTGCGGCGTTTTTAACAAAAACGCCACTAAATTATTTATATTTAATTATAATTAATTGCAGATATTGTGTTCATATTTGCGGCGTTTTACCAAAAAATGCCACTAAAATTTTATGTACAGTAAAAAACGGTGCCGTTTTAATAAAATATAAGTAAATTTTCTGGCGTTTTTATAAAAAACGCCACAATTGATTAACTGAAACAACGCCGTTTTCATTTTAAAGATAATTTCCGGCGTTTTTTGAAAAACGCCACAAAAAAATGCAATAAATATTTGCTAAAATTTGAAAAAATTTTGTTATTTATTTATTTATCTCTTGTATATTTAATTTAAATTTTACATTAATAATTATTCATATTTTAAGTAATATTTAAAAGTATTTAATATAAAAATTCCTAACCCATAACCCTAAATCCCCCTTAACCCTTAAACCATAAACCCTAAACTCCTAAATCTCCCTAATCCCTAAAGCAAAACCCCTAAAAAATTTTATTATACAATTTTACTATTTAAATTTTACGTCAATAAATATTATTTAAAAATATTATGTAATATTTAAAAGTATTTGATACATGTATCAATCTACATGCATAAAGTGATCGATCATCTATCTATTATATATCTCTTAAATAATATAAAATATATACTCATAATTTAAATATATTAAATTTCTTATTAACTTAAATAACATATTTCATATAAAAATTAATAAAAGATATTTAATCTAAACTTAAACTCTAACTTTACCGTTCAAACTCTAAACCCTAAACCCCTAAACCCCTAAACCCCTAAATCCTAACTCTTAAATCCCCCTAACCCCAAAAGCATAACACCTAAACCCTAAATCTTAAATCTCAAACCCTAAATTCATATCCTGGCATACTCCTTAAACTCTAAACCATATACTATAATGATAATTAATTCAGTATTTTAAGTTTAATACTACCTCTTTTACGATTATATAAGAAATTATTTAATATATAAACTAAAAAATCAGTATTAATGTATCCAAAAAACTTTAAAAATATTTTAAATAATAGTTTTTTAATTTTTCACTTTTTAAGAAATATTTTAAATTATTTTAAATCCCTGAGCTTTAGCGGCGCTTTTATAAAAACGCCGCTAAAACACCAAAAGCTAAGGAAACGACGTCGTTGGGGTTAGGTTTTTAGCGGCGCTTTCATAACAAACGCCGCTAAATGCCTGAGCATTAGCGGCGCTTCGTATAAAGCGCCACTAAATCCCTGAAAGCTGGCGAGACGACGTCGTTGCGCTAGATTTAAATGCGGCGCTTTCCCAGAAACGCCGCTAAATACCTGAGCATTAGCGGCGTTTATATAAAAGCGCCGCTAATTTCGTGATACAGCTCGGGGAACGGTGTCGTTGCGCTTAGTTTTATTGCGGCGCTTTTCCAAAAACGCCGCTAAAGACCTGAGAATTAGCGGCGCTTTCATAAAAACGCCGCTAAATCAACGAAATCTCAGAAAACGGTGTCGTTGGGCTTAGGGTTTTTAGCGGCGCTTACTTAAAAACGCCGCTAAATCACCAAATGCTCTTGAAACGGCGTCGTTGCGCTAGGTTTTTTACGGCGCTGTACCTAAAACGCCGGTAATGTTTATTTTCAGCGGCGTTTTTCATGATGCGCCACTAATGATCGATCTTTAGCGGCGTTTTGCATCCAAACGCCGCGAAAAACGCCGCTAAAAGCCGGTTTTGGTGTAGTGTTGGTGAGTGAGTTGGACTTAAGTCACATTTCGTATTTGTTTATAGTGAATTACTCTCTGGACAAGACTCCACAGATGTAAGAAGTTTTTGGACTACGTGAACAATTTTTTGTTATCTATAGTTACTTTGTCCAGTTACAACTGAAGAAATATCTAATAGAAAAAAATTATTTTATTCTCGTGTAGTTCTACCAAGGTGCCTATATAGAGGTTGTCACAACTCAGCAACAACCACAAAAAGTCGTGAAAAAAAGGAGCATAAATGTTTTATCATTTCACACACTGAAGTGATGGCATCCACCAAAACCTTTGGTATTTTAACAATGGTTACTCAAAGCATATAACTGGAGATATGTCCATTTTAAAGGATGTACTTGTGAGCTCTTTGATGGTAGAGTGCCCTTTGGGGATGAAAAAAATGGTAGAGTTACTATAAAGGTACACTTAATATTGAATGATTTCCTAACCTTAAAAATGTCTTGCAGAAAGACTTGATAAGCGTATTGTGTGATCAAGGTCTCCATGTGAGATTTAACAAAAGCAACTATTTAACAAGAAAATAAGTATTTAACACAATTTTAATAAGAGGGACTATATTGTTCCGAGGAATTAGTTTATCCTTTTTATTAGAGGGATTAAAATGTAATTTAAAATATAGTATAAGAAGTGCTATAATACTTTTACTGAAAATTTGAGAGAATTAGTCGAATTTTTTTAAAAACCAGTAATTATATAAAGGGAGATTTAAACTCCTACTAACAAAATATTATTTACAAAACAAAAATACTGTTGTCAGAACTAGATTAAACCGATTAATTGAATTGAAAATTAATAATTTGCTTGGTTCAACTATATAACTGAAAATAAAGCAAATCATTATCATGATAAATTTCATTAGCTTTTATTTAATTATTATTAACAAAATTCATTAGTCTAATTGGGTTCAATCATTATCCAACTTAATCTATTAAGTTTCACTCATTTTAATTTGGGTTTGGGCGAAGATTTTATAATCTCAACCTAGATTAAAACTAAATCAAATAAATAATTTCAATCGTGGATCCAATTCTTTCAAAATAGGATAAAATTGGGAAGCTTTCGAGAGGGGGAATGTTAAGATGATCGTAATCAATGCATGGAAACGATTCCCAAGGCGAATAAAATCAGCAGCAGCCCACTCACTTCCCCCTTTCTTTACAGTTTGCTCCCTGCTTCCTTTACCGTTCTTCAAGAGAATGGACTCCACTCCCTTCTTCGTACGTCTCTTATAATTCTATTTCTCTTTTTTTTCCCCCTTAATTAGTTGCTTTTGCATTTAAATTGGGATAAATAAATTAGAGATTAATTTACATTGCAACGATGGGCTTTATTTTAAATTCATTTTAATCATAAAATAACAAATAAATTCGGGTCATAAGCATGGATAATGAACAAGAAAAAGGTGTTGATAGAATATTATAAAGCCAAAAAAAAAGTGATTTTAAGAGAAGGAAAACAAAATGGAATTGAAATCGTAAAGCAAAGCAGCTGGTAGCCGCATAAAAAAAGAGAAAAAGAAAAAGATGGTCAAAATCATCAAAATAAAAAACCTCGAACTCCATGTTATTCTATTTATTACTCATCTTTATTGAAACTCTCCATTTTGCTCTTCCTTTTTTCCTCACTTTTTTTTCCTTTCATTTGCCTTTTTCTCTTCATGCATGATTCCTTAATTAGTTCATTAAGTAACATTTGTGTGTATATATATATTAGAGGACTGAAATTTAATTATAAATTTTTAAAAAGATAAAGTATAATTTTTACATAATTTTTTTGGGTTCGGGATTACTCTTTTAAATAATGTTATTTTCAATATTCGAACAGAATTCTTTCTTTAAAAGTGCAATGCGTTTTACCACTATATTTGGAGAAATTATTTTATGGACTCTTCTCAACACATCATCCATGGTCCCTTTCTAATTATATAATGGCATTTCAACAATTTTTTTCATGTCATTGACACATAATTTTAGTAATTTTTTTACCCTAAACCTCTAATCCCGAACCTTGACCCTAAATTCTAAATCTTGAACCTAAAACTCGAACTTCAAATCTCGAACTCTAACCCCAAACATCAAATCTTAAACTCGGGTTTGAGATTTAGAGTTTGGGTTCGAAATTCAGGGTTAAAAAATTACCAAAATTATATGTCAATAACATGGAAAAAGATTGTTGAAATGTCATTAAATAATTAGAAAGAGATCAGGGATGATGTGATGGAAATGGTCCATAAAATAATTTCTCCTACATTTGATATTATATTTTCATATATTATCTTACATATTCAATAAATAAAATGGTTTTTGAGTTGATAGTAAACTTGTAGGAGAATTCCTTTACTCAAATTGGAGCTTTTTAAGTACAAAATAAAGAAGGAGAATATTCAAATATACGTAAAAGCAACAACAATTTTTCTCTCATTTATATGTGTTGACTGCCATTGTTGTAGGATATTGAAAGTGACAATACCAAAATAATTGAGCTAAATTTAATTGGATGTGGCCCTCCTTTGGTTTTTTAAATGTTCAGAATATTCATTACATTCCAAGAAAGAAAAAAGAAATACTTCTCGTGATTCTTGACCGTCAAATGAAAATGCAATCCATTTTGTTCTCTTTGTCCTGGGAAAATTGTGTGAAACGATTACGAATTATGTCGTTGCTGATTGAATTTTAATTCGATTGGTATAAGTATTATTATCAATGTAGGAGAATGTAAGTTCGAGTACGGTGAAACGCATTATCTTCCTATTTATGGTTTGGAGAGGGGCTATAGATAGTTCTAGACATTATCTTAAAATAGAGTAGATATGACCAGAACATGTAATGTGTAATGAATGGTTAATTTTTATTAATAATTTATAGGTAAATTATACCGTTGTTCATTTTAAGTAAGGGCTGTTTCTATTTTGGTTATTTTATTTTATTTGTAAAAATGAAATTCATCAAATTGATCACTTCACCGTTAAATGGTATTGAAAGACTACTGCAATCAAAATAAGAACGACTCTTGTTTAGAATAACAGACAAATAGTTTATCCTTATTTTAGAATAATTTATCCTAATTTTAGAATGATTAACGTGGAATTGCACTGTTAGTCTTTCATTATCATTTAACAATAAAATGACAAATTTGATCCATTTTCATCTTCAAGTAACCAAAGTAGAAAATAAATAAATAACCAAAATAGAAACAACCCATGTTTACAATGACTGTAACTATTTCTCACCCTCCTTTCTCAAAGAGGAGGGTCCAAAGGGCAGTGGTCTCCAAGAGCCTTTTGTGTAATGTTCAGGGTTTCAGCACACTTGATGGAACAAATATCTTTAGGGTTAGCTTTGTTGTGCTTATAGGGTTACAGAATCTCCCGTTTGCTTTTGTGTGGGATCCTCATTTGTTGGGCTGATGATAGATATGGCAAAAAACTTATAAATTTTTGGACAAGTCGAGATGGATCAAGAAAATCTTTTTCGAGTCAGAGTCAAAATTAGAAGCTACTGCATCGAATAAAATTAAAATGAAAGAATTAAAAATCGAGATAAACAAAAAATCATCACGTCCTACACGGCCAATTTGCCCTAAATTGCATGAATCAGTATGGTCATTATCCCACTTGAGTTTTGTTATTCCCCCACTCTTCAAAGATAACCTTTCAAACGCATCCTTCAAATTTATTCCTCACAAAGGCTTTATTTACTCCTTAAACATACCCCTCAAAAATACTCCTCGACTTACCATCGTGTAGGTCAATGTGGACCTCACTCACTAATCGCCCTCTCTGAGCTCAACTATCGCATCCCATCTGAAGTGATTAACAGCATGTCCAATCTTTACCCTATTTAGGCTTATGATGGGAAACCACTTAATCACTTGTATTTGACCCACCAATAGACTTAACATGTAATATCTCGGAACTGCAACTAAGAGTATAAAAACCCTCAATTTCACTAGAAAAAGGGATTTCTTACTCGACTTTAATTCTATCTCTTCCCAAAATACCCTTCACGATAACTCTCTCCCTTATACTAAACAAGATGAACCACCCATTTCCGCCTTCATGTCCATCCTATTAAATTCGAATACTACCTAAACTAAATTTAATTATATTTCGAATTTGGAATATTAATTCTTTAAACCACATATAGTATAATTTCCCCACTTTAATGTCACAAAAGAAATATGCATCGGGTTACTAAAAAATATAATATAAAAAGAAAATAAAAAAAAGAGCTAAATTGTTTCTATATAATCCCAAAACCCTGGAAAGGAAGTCGAAGCCGAATCAATTGTTCAAAATTTCCAGTCTTTGGAATCATAATTTTTCTCTTTATCCCTTTTCTTTTTTTAGATTTTTTATTATATTATATATATTTAATTTATTTAATTTATCAAGGCTAAATGTGAAGAACACGAAAAAGTACATATACAGTCCACCATTTATTCCTTTTTCAGTGGTCGAAGTGTTTGTATATAAAGAGCTTCTCAATAAGCCATTACTTCAAGGGTTCTTTCAAGTACTTCATCATTATATCATCCAAATTCATCATATTTTCCCCATTTTATTTAGCAATTTAAGGTTGGTTTTTCATTTTATTTCTTAATTAAATCTGTAACTTTGAATCTTAATAATGTGTTTTGTGTTTTTGTTTTGTAAGAAAACATGAGCAGGCCAGGAGATTGGAACTGCAGGTCATGCCAACACCTCAACTTCCAAAGGAGGGACAACTGCCAACGTTGCGGTGAATCTCGATACGGTATTAGAGTCGGCTCGACATTGGGGTTCACCGCAGGCTCGGACGTTCGACCTGGTGACTGGTATTGCACGGCTGGAAACTGCGGCACCCACAATTTCGCGAGCCGGTCTACTTGTTTCAATTGCGGCGCGTTCAAGGACGAGTCGGCTGGAGGTTTCGACTTCGACGTGTCTCGATCAAGAGGGTTCGGAGGTAACCGATCCGGCTGGAAATCAGGGGATTGGATATGTACCAGGTTAGGGTGCAATGAACATAATTTTGCTAGCAGAATGGAATGTTTCAGATGCAGTGCTCCAAGAGAATTCAACAATAGAACTTCATATTAAATCACATGCATGCTACTATATCCATTTTTGGGTACATTTCTTTCGACCTTATATTATGTAATATTTCTTCTTCTTTTTTAAATTATAATTCTAATTAATATTTTCATTGGAATTGATGTTGTAGGTGTTTTGAGGCAATTAATAGGAGATTATAATGAGAGAATGTTACTGGCTTTGATGATGAACACCACAAGCATTTTGTCATGTTTCTTTTATAAGATTCATGGCAATGTAGTACTTTTTCTTGTGATGATTATTTATGGTTTCAATTCTATGGTTTTATTGTCTTTTATTTTAGAGAGTTTTATTTATATTTTTGTAATGGTGCTTTGGCTTTATTAAAAGAAGATGATTCTCTTCTGTCTTTTCTCTTTTCTTCTTTTTTCATTAATAGTTAAAATAAAATAGTTATTAAAAAAATATTAAATCCGATTCAACTGATTCAATACGTTTTTTAAATTAATTGAATCGATTTACGAGTAAATTAATTTTTTTTACCTTATTCTAAACTTGTCATTTGGTCAATTTCTAAAAACACTACTTTGGAATTTAATTGAATTTATTACTTGAATTTAATTGAATTATTATGCAAAGTTCACTATGCTAAATAAATCCTTTAAAAAAATAAAAAATTAATAAAATCATAAATTCATGTTATAAAATAAATATAAAGGATTTCCCTACCTATAAAAAATTTGAGGTGAAAAAGGTGAAATTATATATTAAATTTATGGGTAGGACATTATTTCGTCTTAATTAAATCTGGAATCAAATCGGAGTAGACTTAAATATGAAGCAAATTTTTTATCTCACAAAACTTCAATCCGAACCTTTATTTTTGGGCTAAAGTTATTCTTTTAACATAGAAAACAACACACTTATATTCAAAATATAGACTCTTTGGGTCCGAACCTTTTTTGAATTTCTTGAATTGTTCATGATAATTCGGTTCAGTTCTTAATTATTTTTATATTTTTATTAAATATTTTAAAAATAATTATTCAGATAAATAAAAAAATCAATAACTCTTACATAGTATTTGTCTGAAAAATAATTTTATATGAAAATTTTAAATTATATTCATATTTTAAATATAAAATATTTATTTTTACATTATAAAAAATTTAAATTATTTAAATAAAAATAAAATTAGATTTGATTCAAATAATTACAATATTTTAATTTTAATTTTATTTAATCAGTCCTACTTTGGGCTGCATTTTGAATGGTAGATGAGATGGCCAACTAAAATTATGGGCCCCACCCATTTTCTAAATATGCCTAACTTACCTTTACCAATTCAAGAAAAAAGTAAATATACATTTCAGTACTTGGACTTGGTTTTAAGGTTCAAATTGGTACTTAAAGTTTTTTTTTTGTCAAATTAAGTACTTGAATTTGCCTTTAACCTTCAATTTGGTACCTAAAATTTATTTTGGTCTAATTAGATACCTAAACTTGGCTTATTGATTCAAATTGATACTTAAACTTGATTTTTTTTTATCCAAATTAGTACTTAGTTATTTGAGTCAATTAGAACTATGAAGTCAAATTCATGCATCAATTTGAACAAAAAAGTCAAATTCAAGTATCTAATTGGATAAAAAAGTTTGAGATAATAACATATTTGCCCCTAAACTTTGACCAATCTTTTAATGTGGTACCTCTACTTTCAAAATGTCCATTTTGATACCTTGTTTTTGTGTCATTAATCAATCTGGTACCTCTAACTAACGGCATTAATTTCTGACATGTCAGCACACGTGTCCAATTATAAGGTGATTTGTGTACTTTTGTTAGCATATTATTTCATTTTTTATTTTTACGTTTTCTTTATTTCAATTTTGGTTAATTATTCATTTTTGGAATTTTTATTTTTTAGTCCTTTAAAGTTGTTAATAAGCTTGTTGACATGGCAAAATGTGCCACATGTCACCTTTTTATTGGCCAAAATGCCATGTAACAAAGTTAAAAGTGAGAAATTATTTTATGGACCCTTCTCACCACATCATCCATGGTCATTTTTCAATTATTTAATGACATTTTAGCAATTCTTTTTCTTGCCATTGATACAGAATTTTGATTTTTTTATCTAGAACCCTAAATCCCGAACTCAGAATCCTGAATCTCGAATCCCAAACTCAAACTCGAACCCAAAACCTCAAATTTTGAGCCCTGAGCCCCTAACCTTGAACCTCGAATCCTCAAGGGTTCGAGGCTCGAGGTTCAAAGTTTGGGATTTTGGGTTCGAGGTTCAGAGTTCAAGGTAAAAAATTACCAAAATTATGTACCAATCACATGGAAAAAATTGTTGAAATGTCATCAAATAATTGGAAAGGGACCACGAATAATGTGGTGGGAAGTGTTCATAAATTATTATTTTTTTTTGTTAAAAGGAGGTACCATATTGATAAATGGAAACAAAGTTCAGGTATCAAAATTAACTTTTTGAAAGTAGAGGTTTCACATTAGAAGATTGGTCAAAGTTTGGAGGAAAATATGCTATTATCCCAAAAAGTTTAAGCCCCAAATTAACTAAATGAAAAAAAAACCATTAAGTAATTAAGTTTAAGTATCTATTTGAATCTTAAAGTCAAGTTCAAACACCAAAATGTATATTTACCCAGAAAAACACCTTAATTAATTTAAATTTCAAAAAAAAAAATCCATGACTCATTATAAGCTATAGTAGAAATTCACTTAAGGGATTAAATTATGCTATTAGTGAATTTAGTTTTTATATTTTTTTAAATTTAAAATTTTTTGATAAAAGATAATTGTTAAATTATTAAGTTATGCTATTTTTAAAATTTAATGTGATAAATATATTAACACATATTTAATATCATATCGATTATTATTTCACGTATTACTCACTAAAAAGCTAGTTAATGAATTTTACGACTATCATTTTTGTTAAGATTAGAATTCAAAATTTGAAAAGTATAAGAATTTAGAATAATCAATTGGAAGAATACGAACTAAATCTATAAATTTACCTAAAGTATAATACTAATAACTAAATTTAACCAACTGAATTTAACATCTACCGTTTAGGTAAAGACTAAATTTCAAAATTTGAAAAATATAAGGACTAAAGTTGATCAAATTAAAGTGTAATTCACATCTTATGCAGAGTACATGGACTATTAGCAGCATTTGACCTTTTTAAAAATAGTTGAAAACGATACCGTTTCAATCACAACCGAAATTCTCGAAACCAGAGTGTGTCCACAATAACACAAAGCCTTACCAAAACAGTAATAAAATGAACAAAGCAAACTAAAAACCAAACAAATAAAGGCGATGAAAAGAATCTCTTTTGATTTATAGTGAAGAAACCAAACCATAAACATCCCAAGTTTTGAAGCTTCCTACATTTTTTTCTAAAACCCCACACACCATTTATCAAATCTCTGTTACAGCTCTTCTTTCTTTCTTTCTTTTGCTTTGATGTTTCGTATAACAACATGAAAAATCTGGGTTTAATCGTGTATTGTTCTTCATGTTCAACATGGAACATCATCGTTTTCATTTGCAGTTTTATGTTAATGCATTCAAATGTTGTAGTACATGCAGAAAGCTTTGAATTTGACTCACTTTTACAGCTCCCAAAATCTGGGTCATCAGCAAGAATCCGACCCAGAGCTAAACAGGTTCTCTCTGTCAGTGATTTTGGTGCTAAAGGAGATGGTTACCATAATGACACCAGGGTATCAATTTCATGCCTTTTTCTTTTTCATATTATATATAATTTTCAGTTTTAGAAATGATGAGTATGTTGTTAATTTAGTGTACTTGTGAGTTGAATGGTACCCTTTCTGAGAAATTGAAGAATTTATTGATTGTGGTAAAATAATCAAGGACAGGGTTATCTCATTTTTGTAGTAATTTGGGAATGTTTGAGGAATGAAGGTGGAATTTAATATCCTTCCAAGCATTTTTCTTGTTTAATACTGATTGGTTAGTAATGTAATTGAAATTTATTATTAATATTTTGCAATTTGGGTAGAACTGTATATATACATTCTATAGTCTGGTTTATTAAATAAGGATAACTGATATAGGGTAAAAGAACCATGGAGGCCCTTGTACTAGGAGACAGATTGCATTTTGCTCCCTTTACTCAAAATATAGGCAAACTAGTCTTTGTACATTAGATTAAAGAGTAAATTGGTTCTTTCTATTAAAAATTTCATCTATTTGTATTGTTAAAAACTGGCGTGGTTGAGGAATAACCAGATAGTGACACATGACATGCCACGTATACCTCATGCTAACATAGATGGACCAATTTTTAATAGTAGAAATGGATGAAATTTTTAACTGATTGATCAGTTTGCTCTTTGATTTAATGGAGGGGGTAAAATGCAATCTGACTCCTAGTATAGAGGCCTCTACGGTACTTTTACCCTGATATAGCAATCACCAAATGTTCTCTTTTTTATTTGTAAAGTTTACATTTTGATGTTAAATTAACCAACTTGCTAGACATAAAATTGTTTGCTGATATTGTAATATGTCCCTGCTTTTTCAGGCTTTTGAAAATGCCTGGAATGTAGCATGTTCTTTCCCAGGCAGGATAAGGATTGTAATACCAGCTGGATATACTTACCTGGTTCATCCTGTTGAGCTTGGTGGGCATTGCAAGTCAAAGATCACTTTGATGGTAAATTTATAGCCAACATTTCTTTATCATATGTCATTCTCTTCCTTATATTAGTACTTAACATTCCTTCCGGTCACCGCTTGGAATTGTCTTTAAATAGATTTCAGGTACCATTGTTGCTCCAAAAAACCCCGATGTCTGGGATGGTTTGAATCCTCGCAAGTGGCTTTACTTTCGTGAGGTTAAACACCTACATGTAGTTGGGGGAGGAAATATCAACGGAATGGGACAACAATGGTGGGCTAGGTCTTGCAAAAGAAAGAAAACAAATGTACTGATTGATGCTCCAAGTTTTTGTATCTATGTTTCTTTTCCGATATTTTTCTCTGAACTATCCTTAAAGTGGCTTTGGTTTCCTTTTTGCAGCCATGTCGGCATGCTCCAACCGTATGTCCTAGCTAGTGCCATGTAACTTCTTTCTTACTAGCATGCCTCAGGGAATGTTATGTTCCCCTAATTGTTTTCACAAATGAAATGTAGGCTTTGACTTTCCACAAGTGTAAGGATCTGAAAGTCCATGATCTTATGCTGGTCAACAGTCAACAGATGCATATAGCATTCACTAATTGTCTAAGGGTTCTGGTATCTAATCTTAAAGTGATAGCACCCTCTACTAGCCCCAATACAGATGGAATTCATATCAGTTCATCCCGTGGTGTTGAAGTCAAGAATAGCGTTGTAAGAACAGGTTGGATCCTTTTCCGTCTTTTCATATTTTATTTCTACAGCTTTTATACATATGAACATTGAAGTTTCTTATTTTGATTTTACACTCAATATTCTTTTAGGAGACGATTGCGTTTCAATAGTTGGCAATACTTCTCGTGTCCAAATCAGAAACTTTGTTTGTGGACCTGGTCATGGTATAAGGTAAGATCATTTTTCAGACTAGTTAAGGTCAGGGTTAGCATGAGTAAGTTGATTAACTTTGATGTGCTTTGATTAGCATTGGAAGCCTGGGAAAATCAAACTCTTGGGCACAGGTTCGTAATGTACTTGTTGATGGAGCTTTCATTTCCAACACCGAGAATGGGGTGCGGATCAAAACATGGCAGGTATCATCAAATTCTCATAAATGTCTTTGTCACGTGTTCATGTGTGTGGAAAATGGGATTACTGACTATGGAATTTACGCTTGATAAATCTGGGTTTTTCTTATATCTTTTCTAGGGAGGTAGCGGTTATGCTTCCGATATGCAGTTCATGAATATATTGATGGAGAATGTAGCGTATCCGATCATTATTGATCAATATTATTGTGATTCAGACCTGCCATGTGCTAACCAGGTATCGGTTCTTTATATTGCTTGAGGCCTGCAAAGAATTTCATAATTTGTAGTCGTGATGGGATTACACACTGTCTTATCGTTCTTGGAGTATGCAGACATTGGCTGTTAAAGTGGACAATATCTCCTACGTGCACATTAAGGGAACATCAGCTGTGGAGGAAGCAATAAGATTTGCTTGCAGTGATAGCCTTACATGTGAAGGGTTATATTTGGAAGATATTCAACTCGTTTCGGAAACTAGAGGCATCACTAAATCCTTTTGTTGGGAAGCTTATGGCTCAAGTTCGGGTCTAGTGCAGCCCGCTCCATGCCTAACATGCAGTGATGGCTTCATTAAGCAGAAAGCTCCTTATGGCCTGCCTATTGGTTCCTTTTGAGTGGATCGTAATACTTCCATCCAACCATGTTGGAGTCAGCAACGGCATAAGCATTGGAGCATTGCTGCAGAGCTTTATTTGCTTGAAATCCAAAAAACACCTTCTGGATGTGCAACAAATTTCTCTCAACAATTGATCTAACAGAAAAACGAACTTACCGGAAACTTGTACTGCCAAAATGTAGGGGAATTATAGGTACCTTATAATACACTTTCCCCTCTTCTGAGTAATGTATGTAAATAGCAGCTTAGCAAAGATTGTAATTATGCTGTGTTCCACATATATATACATATTTGGATTCAAGAATTTGACATTGTTTAGGGAAGTTTTACTTTTAATAAGTAAGTGGAGTACTTTTTGATCAGTTTGCAAAGGAAAACTTAGCATAGTTTACTTTCATGAAATTGTTGAAATGATAGCCAAACATAAATAGAAGCAGGAGATAAAAACTTATCAGACAGAAGTGAAGCACTTTGCCATATTTAAAACTTGAAACTAAGAATAAGATCTGAAAAAGGGCAAAAAAGTCTGTCGAGTTGCTTCATTTTCCCATTCTATTTCTGCCCACCAATCCTCATTTCCATCAATGGTGATTCGATTCCCTTTTGCACTGTCAGAATTGAGGGGAAGCTTCTTCAGTTCAGGACAGATGCCTACAAAAATGCATTTCAAACATGGGAAGGGTAGGACATCCCAATATACGCTCTTCAATTTCCATAGACTGCATAAAACAAGTTTTTCAAGCTTTAAAAATGGTATAGGGTATGGAACTCTAACATCAGCCACTTCACCAAACTTTC
The DNA here is from genome assembly GCA_008044935.1 of Gossypium turneri. Classification (NCBI taxonomy): domain Eukaryota; kingdom Viridiplantae; phylum Streptophyta; class Magnoliopsida; order Malvales; family Malvaceae; genus Gossypium; species Gossypium turneri. The sequence goes on from CP032576.1 coordinate 2,305,864, forward strand.
CTTGGCTCAATATTTCTTCAATTTTAATACACTGAACTAATCGAGGGTACCTTAGATTTGGAACAAGAATCAGCCAAGTCACGTCTGTCAATTTGTGACAATCTTGAAATGAAACGCTAGTCAAGGTGTGAAAGGGTGAAGTGTAACTAGTACCCGGAGAGACCCAAGGGTGCAGCTTTTCCATTTTTATTTCCTCTACATTCTCGCAATTCCGTAAATTTAGTGTTTGTAGACACTCCACATTTGACTCTTTAAAACCACTCAACCTTAATTCTTGGGTGCAGCATCGAAACAAGTTGAAGCTAAGAAATCTTTCTAGAGCAAACATGCTTGTGAATGGTAGCATACTTAGTATATTCAAATGTTGCAAACTTTTCAATTCCTCTATAAGATTTTCATTACCACCATTCAAAACATTGTCTTCCTCTGGATAATCCTTGTCAAGCTCGTTATTCTGAATATTTGCAGCCTGGAAAAACTAGATATCAGATGCCGTGGGATTCTTCTGAGATAGGGTATGCAACTCAAGTCCAACATTTTCAGTTTTGTCAAGGATTTCAACTCTATTGGCAACTCCCTTATAGCTGTATGAGATAGATCAAGACATTCTAATGAAATCAATTGTGAAATTCCCTTAGGCAGTACTTGTAAAGGACTGTTATTTGACAAGTTGAGAACAGTTAAATGAGGTATAAACTGGAGGAACCCATCATTGATCACTTTCAACTTATTTTCGCTAAGAAGCAAGGAATGAAGGTTAGGGCATTTAGGTGTTTCTCTGGTAACTTCAATATTATTTTTCATGACTGACATTCTTTTTGCACATTCCCATATCTTAACATCTGGTTCTTCAAATAATTGAGCCCCTGCTTTTACAAAAAAAATTATTCTCTTTTGCTTCAAGCTCACATACTATCCGTAAAACCATGTCACGGATTACATCATGCATCTTGACAAAATCTTCTCCATCCCTTTCCAATAAACATGCATTAAGAAGAGAGTTGATAACATAGTCTCCTTACATTTGAGCTTCACTAATTCTATCAAATTCATTCAACATCTCTTCACAAAACCAATACTCCACTAATCTCTTTTTAGGAATACAATAATCTTCAGGATACAAACAACAATATAAGAGAAAACATTTCATTGTCACATTAGGCAAATTATCATAACTGAATTTTAAAAGTGGAAATACCTCATTTTCCATTTTCGGTAATGTACATCGCTTTACCATCTCAATTGCATATTTCCAATCCCCAGGTGTTGTCTTGCAAGCCATGGCACGACCAATTGTAATTAATGCAAGAGGCAACCCACCACACCTTTCGTCTACTTGTATAGCTAGTTTTCGGATATCTGGATGGCTATTGAGTGTTTCATCTCCAACCTTGTCTTGGAACAATTTCCAAGCCTCTTTTGGCTCCAGGCACTCCACTTTGATTTTCTCCCGAGCTTCCATTTCGCCACATACCTCCAAACATCGAGTGGTGAAAATAAGTTTGGAACCATTGTCTTGGCTTGGTTTTGGTATCCCAACTTAGTTCAAATCCACCCTTTCCCACAAATCTTCCAATAATACAACAAATCTCTTGATGCGCAACACCCCATAAATATCTACAGCTTTCTCTTCAACACTTTTATTCTTCCAGGATTCAGCTGAAAATCCAATGTTTCCACCGATCTTATTTTGAATCTTTCCTATATCATAACCATTAGACACCAGCGCCCAAATTACAACACCGAAACCATTCGGTGTAGTGCTGAACTTGTTGATTTGGGTCAAGAGAGTTGTCTTGCCAACGCCCCCCAAACCATAAAGGCCAATGATCCCCACATCTTTGTCCACAATACAGTTCCATACCTTTTCGATTGTGGGTTGTAGAGCAATTGGCCGCTCTTCAGGTCTTACCACCACTGAAGCTGCAGGTTGACTTTCCGCTACCTTGTCAAAAACTTCTTTACTTATGAGATCATTTATTGCTTGAAGCATTTTGGCCACTTTTTTACCAGACTTGTAGGTAGACAAGCAATTCTTGGAAGCAAAGCCGCCGAGACACAAGTTATTCATTTGTTGAGGGCCATTTACAACCAATTTTTCAGCCTCAGTTATCGTAGTTTCAGCTTTTGAAAGCCACAGCTGAACTCGCTCAAGTCGCTGCAATTCAATAGTCGTTGTTTAGCCATATCAACCATCCTTTGCACGTCGTCCCTTTGTGCTCTCAGATCTTGAAGAGCTTCAGTTAAAGTTGGAAGAGTTTGTTTAAGCTTGCATACGTAATTAGCATGCCCGACAATGGAACCCCAGCTACGAATGATGAAATTCTCTAAAGCAACTCCTACTGAGAAGCAATTGTCCATGATTCAGGTAGGTAAATAAAAGATAAAAACGAAGGAATGAAAATGAAGGTTAGATGGATGAAGAGTGGAATTGTTTCTAAATGAATTCTTAGGGACAGCTAGAAACATATTGCCAAAAGATTACAATTAAAGACAGGTACTGTGGAAAAATCAAAGAAGGTCACTTGGTCTTTTTATAATATAAAAAAATGTACTTCAAGTTAGGTTATACTCTTATACTAGAGGTTTACCTGCCAGGTTTGAGCTAGGCTCAATTAAAATTTTAGGCCTGTTTAATAGGTTTGGATTTAAATTAACACGAAAAATAAAATTAAAATTTTGCTTAAGCTCAATCCGAATAAAAGTGTCTCTAAAATAGTAATAAAATAAACAATAAAATAAGAGTTATACAATAACAACAAAATAGTAGTAATGTAATAATGAAATGGTAATAAAACAGTAAAAAATAATAAGAAAATAGTAAAAAGAAAGCTGCAGTTTTTTTTTTTTACATACTCAGGCCAAGTCGAAAAAGCCTTACCTGAGGTCTAGCCCATTTTTTAAACGGGCCTTATTTTTTTGTTAATGTCAAATTTTTGAGCCTATATTTTTACCCAAACCTTCTCACTTTTCGGGCAGGATCACTTGAGCCGGCCCATGAGTAGGTCTATGTTATACTAGTTTTCTTAATTGATAAAATATAATATGATTCTATATTTAATTAAATGAAACATGTGTATTATTATAAAATAATATTTTTTATTAAAAATTATTTATTTATAAAAAATATTATATGTATAATATTAACCATGAAATTTTGTTAGTTTTTTATATCTTAACATATATTAAATAACAATTCTATAAACTTATTTTAAATTTTATATCCAATGTTGAAGAATTTTCTTTGAATAAGCTTTTCTTTTTCTAAATTTTAATTAATATGATTATTTTTAACTATATAATTCTATTTTTTTTAAGTTTACTTAGAAAATTAGAAAATTTAAAAATTACAATCCAAATTTATTTAATAAAAATGTATAGAAAAATATTAATTAATTTTTTTATAAAGGAAATTCATCAATTCATTCCAGATGGTCTAAAATGGCAGGCAAAAATTGTAAAAAAAAAATCGAGCATCTACCAAACTGGAGAAGACAACGACAAAGTCCTTAGAATCACTTGCAAAAGTAAAACTATATGCAAAAGCAAGACTAGAAAACTTGTACAAGATAAGACAAAAACTTTAAAAAATAAAGACTTATTAAACAATGAAAAAATATATAAAATACTTAAGACAACACAAGTTTAAACCAATTTGTGAAATAATTTATTATTCTGAAATACTCTCAAAACAGAAGCAAATTAAGAAGTTGGTGAACAACTACCATTCAAGTATCTATGACCAACTCACTTTCTAAGAGAAACTATCAGTGGCCGATAGGGGTTCAATGACAACAGACACTGTTATATGTCCATCTTAACTTGTGAAAACAATGAAGATACTCACAAAACATATTAGCAAACTAAAAAGAAAAAAAGAAAGCATGTAGAGTGAATGAGGAAAACAATAAAAAGAAAGGGTTAGTGAAAGGGAAGGGGAAAAAGACGAGTAGTAGCCAACTCGAAGGCTAGCACCTTCACTGAACAAAATAAGGGAGAAGAAGCAAACAACTTGAAGAAAAAAAAGAACAATTTTTAGGGTTTTTTTTTAGTTACAAATGAGGAAGTTTAGCTTCATTTCAACTAAAAACCAAAACCACTATTGGTTACAAGATCTGCGTTAAATCTCCAGCCCATTTAGACATCACATCTGTTGTTATGTTCATTGACCTTACCACATACCTAATTTGAACCTGCCAATCCCTCTTCATCTAGCTACAAATCTCCAAACCCACCTTATGAGTTCCCATTTTCCCTATTCCAAGTATTGATTCCACAACACTCTTGCTATCACTCTCGACTAACAACCTACACACCCCTTTGTCCTATGCTATTCTAACCCCATTCAAAACTGCTTGAAGTTCAGCATTTAAAACCGAGCCCACCCTAAGTTGCAACCATAACCAAATACCCAATCCCCTTTCGGATCTCTTACCAAACCCTCAGCCATGGTATTACTAGATTTAACATCAACTCCACCATCTACATTCAATTTAACCTATCCAATCGGAGGTTTTTCCCAACCCATGAAATTTTGTTCTCGCAAGATCGCTCTCTTTTTCGTTGACAACATAGTCCAAGACCAACTAGTCATGACAATATCATCTGTACTCAGATGCTGGTTAGCAAATATTTCCAAATTCCTACCTTTCCATAGCCTCCAAACAACATTAGAAAACATGATTTCCCACCTTACCCCTTAACTAACAAATTATCCTCATTCTTAATGTTAACCAGTAACCAATGTTCAAAATCAAGGGTAAAGAAATCATTAGACAAACCATCAGGAACTAACCTTTTCCAAGCTGCTTGCGTTAATGGACAAGTTATTAGAGCATAGTCGATATTTTCTAATACATGGCCACACATATAGCAAGATTTATCTTCGGACAATCCCCTTTAGCATCTTTCTTCATTAGTCAATACTTTACCATGGATGCATAACCAAGGGAATTGTCTTATTCTTGTGGCACCCTCACTTTCCAAATCATTTTCCATTTTGCATCCACCCCTATCCAAGAATTTTGATTGAGAGTTTTATAACCTCTTGTTGAGCATGGACTGCAATGCAACAATCGACCATAATGCTGACCAACACATCAGACTAGCATTCGAGAAGGATCAAAAGCCTTTCTCTTGTTTAGCTTATTTTGTAATCTTTTTGTAAATGGAACAAATTGATATGTAACTTGATTTCATAGTTGGTAAGATTTGAATTTGATAGATGTATAGCTGAATCAATCAGCTTTTGAATTTGTATTATTTTTGTATTGCAAGTTACTAAAACTGATGGGAGCAGTTACAAATGTTAGGTAACTGTCATACTAATTTTGTAACACCTTATATTTCAAATGAAATGAAAAAGTTAATGTATTCCATTCGGTTACATTTTTTGTTCTTGAAGTTTTCTGTTTTGTTTTCTTTTCTGCTTGCTGTTCGTGAGCTTATTCTCAGCAAAGTTTCATTGTGTTGTGTTTGCTGCTGCCATTTATCCAACAAATGGTAATCAGAGCCTCCTATCTTTGAGGACCTCTGTTGTTTATGTTTTAGCTTTCAAAACAAAGTCAGTTTTGTTTTTGCAAAGTTAGTTTTAGCAGTATGAGTTTTGCTCCTCCTCCACCATCAGTTTTTGCTGGAGAAAACTACCATATTTGGGTAGTCAAGATGAAGACATAAGTGATGTCGAGCCAGTACCATTAAGAGTAAATCCTACCATTGCTCAGATCAGGCAACATGGTGAGGAATGAGCCAAGAAGCACAAAGCCATGGCCTGTCTGCAGAATGGTGTGTCAGATGTTATCTTTACTCGCATTATGACCTGTGACTCTCCTAAGCAGGCATGGGACAGGCTGAAAGAAGAGTTTATGGGATCGGATAAGACCAGGCAGCAACAGGTCATTAACCTGAGAAGGGAGTTTGAAAACTTAAAAATGAAGGAGTTAGAAACTATTAAACAATATTCTGACAGAATTATGGCAACTGTGAACAATATAAGACTCCTAAGAGAGGACTTTAGTGACAGTAGGGTGGTTGAGAAGGTGATCACCACTCTTCCAGAGAGGTTTGAATCGAAAATCTCCTCACTGGAGGACTCGAGGGATCTTACAACCATTTTCTTGTCTGAATTGGTTAATTCTCTCTATGCACTTGAGCAGGGGAGAGCTAGCAGACAGGAGGAGAACTCTGAAGGAGCTTTTCAAGCAAGAACCAGAGAAGGCTCTAGCTCAAATCATAGAGCTAAGAAATCTTAGTTTGAAAGAAAGGACAAAGCAAGGAGAGAAGCAAACAGAGAAGCAGGCAGAAGGAGGTTTCCACCATGCATTCACTGCAAGAAGACCAACCACCTGGAGAAATTTTGCTGGACCAGACCAGACATACAATGCAAAAGCTATAAGCAGTATGGCCATCATGAGAAAATTTGTAAGAATCATGAGAAGGCACAAGCACAGCCAGTACAAGCCAAGACTGCTGAAGATGTGCAAGCTCAAGAGGAGCATGTGTTCACAGCTTCATGTTTTGCAGTTAACAGCAGGTGCAGTTGGCTTATGGATAGTGGTTGCTCACACCACATGGCTGCAAATGAGATCCTGTTCAAGGATCTTAACAGGAGCTATGTCTCAAGGGTCAGGATTGGCAATGGCAACTTGATTGAAGTAAAGGGCAGAGGTAATGTTGTGATCAACACTGGATCAGGTAACAAAATTATCTATGATGTGCTTTATGTTCCTGAAATTGATCAGAACCTGCTTAGTGTAGGTCAGCTAGTCAAGAAAGGCTATTCTTTAGTTTTCAAGAATGATTCTTGTGTTATAAGTTATGCCTATGGTAGGGAGATAGTCTCAGCACCTATGGCAGACAAATACTTCATGCTGGATGTGAGTCAGCTTGAGAAAAGAGCCTACACAAGCTCAATGGATGATACTGATCTTTAGCACAAGAGGTTTGGCCATGTTAACCTCAAGTCACTCGATTTGTTGCACAAAATGAACATGACAGAGGACATGGTGAAGGTTAATGCAAATGAATCAGTTTGTGAGGTGTGTCAACTTGGTAAACAGGCCAGGTTGCCCTTTTCAGCTAACCAGGCATGGAGGGCTCGAGACAGACTTGAGTTGGTGCACTCAGATGTCTGTGGACCAATGAAGACACCTTCACTAAATGGTAGTAAGTACTTTGTTTTGTTTATTGATGATTTGACTAGATTACGCTGGGTGTACTTCATGAAACAGAAGTCAGAGGTGTTTGACATGTTTGTAAAGTTCAAGGCTTGGGCAGAAAATCAAGTAGGCTGCAAGATCAAGGCCTTGAGGACAGACAATGGTACAAAGTACTTGTCTGAAAGATTCCAGAAGCTATGTGAGCAAGCTAGAATCCATCATCAGCTGACCACAGTGTACACTCCTCAACAAAATGGAGTGAGTGAGAGGAAGAACAGGACAGTGATGAACATGACCAGGTGTTTGTTGTTCCAAAGCAGGCTTCCAGGTATTTTTTGGGCTGAAGGTGTCAACACTTCAGTATATTTGCTCAATAGGCTGCCAACACATGCTGTGAAGGACAAGACCCATTTTGAAGCATGGTATGGTCTCAAACCTGTTGTCTCACATTTAAATTTGTTTGGCTGCATATGTTATGTGCTTGTACCAGCAGAAAGAAGGACCAAACTTGAGAAGAGGTCAATTGCTGGCATATTTGTTGGTTACAGTAGCTGTAAGAAGGGTTACAGGATATTTGATCACTCGACCAAGAAGATTCTGGTAAATAGGGATGTTAAATTTGATGAAACAAGGTTTTGGAACTTTGATGGATCAGACACAAGTCATTTTGAAGAAGAAAAAGATGATAGCAACCTGGAATTGGAAGAAAGTGAAGTCAGTAATGCCAATATTGATGATGCTCCTGTGAGAGGGACCAAGTCCATTACTGACATCTATCAGAGATGCAATGTGTCCATTGTTGAACCCTTAAACTATGAAGAGACTGCTAGAAGCAAGAGTTGGAGGAAAGCTATGGAGGCTAAAATCGATATGATCCACAAGAATGATACTTGGGATCTTGTGGATAGACCTGAACAGAAGAAGGTCATTGGTGTCAAGTAGGTTTACAAGGCAAAGTTCAATGCAGATGGCTCTCTGAACAAGTACAATGTAAGGCTTGTGGTGAAAGGATACAGCCAACAGTTTGGCATTGATTTTGAGGAGACTTTTGCTCCAGTAGCTAGGCTGGATACTATCAAATTGCTGTTTGCCTTGGCTGTACAGAAACAGTGGAAGGTCCACCAGCTTGATGTTAAGTCTGCCTTCTTAAATGGCTTTCTTAAAGAGGAAATTTATGTGGAACAGCCTGATGGTTTTAAAGTCCAAGGAATGGAGGACAAGGTTTATAGGCTGAAGAAGGTACTTTATGGCTTGAAACAGGCTCCTCGAGCCTGGTATGACAGAATTGATGAGTATCTGTCTAAACTCAACTTTGAGAAAAGCTTGAGTGAACCAACTTTGTTTATGAAGAAGTCCAATGATGAAACACTGTTGATTGTGTCAATATATGTGGATAATTTGTTGGCAACTGGAAGCAAAATTGAACTGATTCAAGAGTTCAAGGAAAAAATGCAAGTCATGTTTGATATGACAGACTTGGGAACTATGAGCTATTTCCTTGGTATGGAAGTGAATCAAAATGATCAAGGCATTTTCATTAGTCAACATGCCTTTGCCTCGAAAATACTTACTAAAATTCACATGGAAAATTGCAAACCAGTGAGTACTCCTTTGGTTATAGGACAGAAATTGAGCAGCTCTGGAAATGAAGAAAAGGTGGATGAAAGGGAGTATAGAAGTTTAGTTGGATGTTTGCTATATTTGACAGCAACTAGGCCTGATCTTATGCATTCGGTCAGTTTGCTATCTCGTTTCATGCATAGCTGCAACACATCACATTTAAAGGCAGCAAGGAGAATCTTCAATCAACACACCCTAAAGTTTGGTGTGCTGTTCAAGTCAGGGAGTAAGCTAAAGTTAATTGGCTACTCAGACAGTGACTAGGGAGGTTCAATTGATGATATGAGGAGTACCTCAGGCTATCTTTTCTCACTTGGATCGGGAGCTTTCTGTTGGAGTTCTAAAAAGCAACAGACAGTTGCTCAATCAACTGCTGAAGCAGAGTACATAGCAGCAGCTGGAGCAGTAAGCCAGGCTATTTGGCTTAGAAAATTGTTGTGTGATTTGAATGAGGAACAATATGAGCCTACTGAGATTATGGTTGATAATTAGTCAGCAATAGCTATCTCCAAGAATGTTGTTTTTCATGGCAAAACAAAACATTTCAAACTCAAATTTTATTTTGTTCAAGAGGCAATGCAATCAAAAGATATAAGTCTTGCACACTGTAGCTCACAAGACCAATTGACTGACATTTTGACAAAGCCTCTTGGTACTATGAGGTATGAACTTCTGAGGGAATCGATTGGTGTTTGTTGCCTACAGTCCAAGGAGGAGTGTTGAGCATGGACTGCAATGCAACAGTCGACCATGATGCTGACCAACACATCAGACCAGCATTCGAGAAGGATCAGAAGCCTTTCTCTTGTTTAGTTTATTTTGTAATCTTTTTGTAAATGGAACAAGTTAATATGTAACTTGATTTCATAGTTGGTAAGATTTGAATTTGATAGATGTATAGCTGAATCAATCAGCTTTTGAATTTGTATTATTTTTGTATTGCAAGTTACTAAAACTGATGGGAGCAGTTACAAATGTTAGGTAACTGTCATACTAATTTTGTAACACCTTATATTTCAAATGAAATGAAAAAGTTAATGTATTCCATTCGGTTACATTTTTTGTTCTTGAAGTTTTCTATTTTGTTTTCTTTTCTGCTTACTGTTCGTGAGCTTATTCTCAGCAAAGTTTCATTGTGTTGTGTTTGCTGCTGCCATTTATCCAACACCCCTGCTACTGTGTAACTACCAAATTTAGCCGCCTTCCAATAGCAAATATCTCTTCTTTCACTTTCCAAATATAGACAAGATTCAACAAGCAAATTGATAATCTGGTGAGGTAATTCACCAATGAAACACGACCAGCTCCAACCGCCTTCTGGTGTCACCACTGCGTAGACCGTAGCATTCAAAAATGTTGGTTACGGTATAGTGCAATAATCTGTCAATGGACCCAAGTCCCTAAACCAGGTATCTGTCCAGAATTTCACCTCTCGACCAGTTACCACCTTCCAAGCCATATTCCCCTGAATTTCTTTCCAAACTCTCCTCAAAGACCGCCAAATATAACTGCAAGTACTAGAAGATAAAATCTCTGGTAAACGTTCAATTACCTTATATTTTGATCGCAAAACTTTCACCCATAAAGACTCCATGTTGTTATTCAAATGAAATAGATATATGTATAAATAAGTTATCATATAAATTTACATTTTAATTAATATTTTCATCGTATACTTAGAACTGTATTGTTAATAAATTTGCATACCATAAATTTTGGTTTAAATGCTGTTGAAAATTTGTTAAAAATATTATTTCATGAGAGATATTAGGAAACTTTGATGGACTGAAATAGTGGAATGATAGCAAAAACAAAAATAGAAACAACATATTGGAACAAAAGATGATGAATATAGTAATTCTCTCTTATGGAAACCTCTTTATTTTGTCAAAAATGAAATATCATACAACAACGATTCAACAAAGCACAGCACAGTCTTTAGGATTTTGTACATTTCATTTAGGAAAATATCTGAAAGAGCGCAAAAAAGCATCTCGAGTAGCTTCATTCTCCCATTCCACAGTTGCCCACCAATCTTTGCTTCCTAAAATGGTGATCTGATTCCCTTTCGCACTGTCTAAGTTGAGAGGAAGCTTCTTCAGTTTTGGACAACCGCCCAACAAAGAAATACTTTTCAGAGAAATACTTTTCAGACCTGGAAAGGGTAAGGCATCCCAATATATGCTCTTCAATTCTGGTAGATAACCTAAAGCAAGTGTTTTAAGCTTCAAAAATGGTTTAAGATATGGAATTCCAACCACATCTGCAATTTCACGAAGCTTTCTCTCACTCAATATTTCTTCTAGTTTTGCACATCCAAATATCGAAATGTGGCATAGATTAGGAGCAAGAATCAACCAGGTTGTATCTACCAACTTATTACAACCTCTAATTACAACTTGGCTTAATGTGTGAAAGGTTGAAGTATAATTAGTATTCGGAGACAGTTTTTGTAACACTTCTTGTCCATGTTCATCGCCGAAACAAGGTAAGAAGTATTATCAAACATGAAATACATTTTTGTCATACAATCTGAGGTTTTTTTTTCAGAAAAATTTTTGACATAATTCCTTTTTATAAATGTTCAATTCCTCCTGCAAATTTTCGAAACACAATTTCAAACAAATTTGATATTTCAACCAATACAGTTATATATTTAAACACAGTTAAATCATTCACAACATTCTAGGTAACCTTGTTAATAATTTAAAGAAAAACAATCTATCAATTTAATATCCACTAACATTTTAAACCAAATAATAATTAATCCGTCAGTTTGCGGATGAAATGCAGTACTAAAGTTCAATTTTGTACCCAAGGCTTCTTGCCACTTTTTCCAAAACCTCGAAGTGAACCTCGGATCTCTATCCGAAATAATGGACTTAGGCACCCTGTGCAACCTCACAATTTCAGCAACATATAACTCCGCCAACTTTTCAAGTGAGTAATCAATATGTACCGTTATAAAATGGGTTGATTTTGTCAATCTATCAACGATTACCCAAATAGCATCTTTCTTTCTAGGAGTCAGAGGCAAACCCGTCACAAAATCCATCGTGATTCTGTCTCATTTCCACTCAGGAATCATTACTGGTTGAAGTAAACCCAAAGGTACTTGATGCTCAGCTTTCACTTGTTGGCAAATTAAACACTTTGATACAAATTCCGAAATATCCTGTTTCATGCCTGGCCACCAATACAATTTCTTCAAATCATTATACATTTTCATACTACCTGGATGAACTGATAAATCACCACTACTCATCATTTATCGGTACACATATCCTATCCCGGAACATCAGACAATCATCTGATCTAATTCAAAAATCTGAGTCCCCACCTGATTCACACTGAAATTTCTTGGCTTGTAATTCACTATCATTCTTTTGAGCTTCACAAATTTGCTGCAAAAATAATGGTCTAGCTTTCAACTCAGCCAAAATTGAACCATCCTCAGACATAGCTAAACTCGCATTCATAGTTCTCAAAGCAAACAAAGATTTTCTGCTCAAAGCATCAGCAACTACATTCACTTTTCCAGGGTGATAATCAATCACTAGCTCATAGTCTTTTATCAATTCGAGCCATCTTCATTGTCGCAAATTCAAATCCTTTTGATTCATCAGATACTTCAAACTTTTATGATCAGTAAAGATTCGACATTTCTCACCATACAAATAATGACGCCAAATTTTCAAAGCAAAGATGATAGCAGCTAATTGCAAGTCGTGCGTAGGATAATTCTTCTCGTGTGGTTTCAGCTGTCTCGAAGCATAAGCTATTACTCTGCCCTCTTGCATTAGTACACACCCAATACCATTTAACGATGTATCACTGTAAATTATAAATTCTTTTCCTGTTTCAAGTTGCACCAACACCGGCGCCTCAGTCAATAATGCCTTCAATTTCTCAAAACTTAGTTGACATTTATCAGTCCATTCGAACTTGACATTCTTTTGCAATAACTTAGTCATAGGAGAAGCAATCATCGAGAATCCTTTAACAAAACGTCTATAATATCCAGCTAAGCCCAAAAAACTTTTAACCTCGAATACATTCTTTGGCAGCTCTCAATTAACAATTGCCGAAATTTTACTCGGATCAACCCGAATACCATCACTTGAAAAAACTATGTGTCCCAAGAATCCGACTTCATGAAGCCAAAACTCATTTTTACTAAATTTAGCAAACAATTTCTTCTCACTCAAAATCTACAACACAGTTCTCAAATGTTCGGCGTGCTCGGATTCATCTCGGGAATAGATCAAAATATCATCTATAAACACCACCACGAACTTATCCAAATACAGTCGGAAAATTCGGTTCATTAAATCCATAAAAATAGCCAGAGCATTAGTTAAACCGAAAGGCATCACAAGAAATTCATAATGTCCATACCTCATTTTGGAAGCAGTTTTTGGCACATCTGACTCTTTAACTCTCAGCTGATAGTAGCCAGATCTCATATCGATATTTGAAAACACTGTTGCCCCTTTTAATTGGTCAAACAAATCATCAATTCTTGGCAATGGGTACTTATTCTTTATAGTCACTTTGTTGAGTTGACGATAATCAATATAAAGTCTCATAGAACTGTCTTTCTTTTTCACAAATAACATAGGGGCACCCTAGGGAGAAAAACTCGGTCTCACAAATCCTTTATCTGTCAACTCTTGCAACTTATCTTGTAACACTCGTTACCCGTGTTCCTTGCCGGAACAGAGTATAAGGTATTACTAGAACTCAAACACTTGTAATTGTTCTAATTGCGATACATTGTCACTAAATTTTTTTTTTATAAATTTCGGCAGCATTTCTGCTTATTTTTACATAAAACCCCCTGCAAATTTTTAAAACAAAATTTCAAACGATTTCAATATTTCAACCAAATATAGTTATATGTTCAGACACAATTTATCCAATAATAAACACCAACATTTTAAACTGAACAATATTTTATATACATATTTATACTACATTACATTAAGTCATCTATACATGGCATGTTTCAAAAGTGTTGGTTGCAAAATACCCAAAAGATGATGATAGTGTGGATGATGTTCTGACTTCGTCCAATTTTCGAGCTGATTGATGTCACTATAATCAAGGGAAAATAAAGAAGAGTAAGCATATAGCTTAGTAAGTAAAATATGACAAATTAATAAATTTCACACATGATTACATAGTAACATAATTTTAATCACACATAAATTTTATTGTTTGTTCAATTTCCAGCAAGCTGTTTTTTTACATCACAGTCACTAATTTATTTTTATCTGGAGATACAGGGCTCCAAATTAAGTTCCGTAAATTTTTCCTAAAACTAGACTCATATACCTTCTTACCATAAAATTTTCAGAATTTTTAGTTGAGCCAATTAGTACAGTTTATTCTCTAAATATTCCCCTATTTCACTGCCCGACAGTTCTAACCTCTCCTTACTAAAATTTACTTAACTCTCCGTAAAAAATTCAAAAAATATTATTGTTTGCTTCTTTTAAAATAGACTCATTAAGGAATTCAAGCATGTAAATTTCAAGCCATAATTATGTTTTTACAATTTTTGGTAATTTTTCAAATTTGGAACAGGGGATTTCAAAATCAATTCAACCCTGTCTTATTAAAATTCAAATATCCCAAAATATATAACTCTTTTGCTTGCCCTATTTCTTTCATGTGAAAATAGACTCATTCAGCTTTAATTTCATATATTATTCAACCTCTAATTCAACTTCCACCATTTATGATGATTTTTCAAAGTTTCCTAACTGTTGTTCAAAATTGTATTATATATAAATTTACACTTTTGTAGTTTTGATATTTCCTTCCATCTTACACTTGGGTTGATTAAGTACCAAACCCAATATTTCTCACATAATCCTGTCCATTTTATATATATATATACACCTTTCCAATTTCCCTGTTAAACACTCGAAATGTTATCCGTTACTTGGTCGATTCAGCACTTAGCAACCACCAGTGATTCGGGGAATCAGCACTTAGCAACCCCTTTCACATTCAAAGATACGGTGGAATCAGCACTTAGCAACCACCAATGATTCTAGGAATCAGCACTTAGCAACCCCTTTCACATTCAAGATATGGTGGAATCAGCACTTAGCAACCACCAATGATTCAGGGAATCAGCACTTAGTAACCCCTTTCACATTCAAGTTACGGTGGAATCAGCACTTAGCAACCACCAATGATTCGAGGAATCAGCACTTAGCAACCCCTTGGGGGAATCAACACTTAGCAACCCGCTTTATATTCAATGAATTTCGGCTTATTCCGAGTGTTCAACCGGAAACCTTGTTTTTCAACACTTTATCACCTTTCCCAACTTAACCACATTTTTTAGGATCTATACCAAGTATTTATTCTGTGTTCAATTAAATCTTAACATATATTAAATAATGTCAAAATAATGCATTAATTCACATGTTTACTTACCTCGGTGCAAAATATTGTAATTTTGCAATTTACTCCACGATCTTCACTTTTCCCCGATTGAGGTTGTCTCCTCGTCTTTCTTGATCTATAATAGCAAATTTAGCTTATTTAATATTCACATTTATTAAAACAATCCTCGACTCAACTTTTTACAAAATTATGATTTTGTCCCCGAAATTTTACATATTTACACTTTTGTCCTTGAGCTTGAAAATTAAAATTCATTCATTATTCTTATGTTTTGGAACATGCTGAACACTTTTCCCTTCTATGGCAACATCAAATTCTCACTTTAACACATACTTTTGAACATTAATTATTTTTACCGATTATGTCAATTTACCCGTTTTCGCTTAAAATCACTTAGCAAAAGTTGTTTAACATAATTTCTAGCTTCATATTCTATCATAAAACAGCAAAATAAACACATTTCACCTATGGGTATTTTTCCAAATATGAACCCTAACATGAATTAATGGTAGAATAAGATAAACCGAGCTACGAGGATCTCAAAAATGCGAAGAACATTAAAAACGGGGCTAGGATGCACTTACTATGAGCTTGAGAAAGTGAAGAAACCCTAGCTATGGTGTCTTCCAAAATTTGGCAGCAACTATGGAGAAGATGAGCATATTTCGCCATCTTTTCCCCATTTAATTCTATTTATTTTCCAAATGACTAAATGTCCTTACTTTAAAAAAAAATCTATTTCACTAATTCTATGCCCATTTTTGTCCATCAATTAACCAATGGTCTAATTCACATAAGGACCTCTAATTTAAAATTTCATAACAATTAGATACTTCTAATATGTAAAACTAAACTTTTGCACTTTTTACAATTTAGTCTTTTTGACTAAATTGAGTGCCCAAACGTTGAAATTTTCGAACGAAATTTTCACGAAATTTTTCCGTGAAATTTTAGACCATAAAATATAATGATAATAATATTTTACCTCGTCGGATTTGTGGTCCCGAAACCACTGTTCCGACTAGGCCCAAAATCAGGCTGTTACAGATCTTTTAATTCTCTCAATTCAGTTGGAGCCATTCTATACGGAGCAATAGAGATCGGTGCAGTACCAGGTAACAGATCAATAGCAAATTCAACTTCCCTAATCAGAGGTAACCAAGGCAATTCCTCTGGAAATACATCTGGAAACTCACAGACTACCGGTACTGATTCAAGCTTCGACTCCGATATCTTAGTATTTATCACATAAGCAAGATAAGCTTCACACCCTTTTCTCATGTATTTTTGAGCCAACATATTCGAAATCACCGTAGGCAATTTACTTGATTCATCTGTTTCAACCCGAAGAATTTCACCATTTTCACACTTCAATTTAAGGATTTTCTGTCTACAATTTACCTTGGCATCATGCAACATTAACCAATCCATCCCCAGAATAACATCAAACTCATCAAATGGTAACAACATCAGATTAGCCGGGAAACAATGACCTTGAATCCTCAAAGGACAATTCTTGCTAACCTTATAGACTAACACATATTTGCCTAAAGGATTTGACACTTTAACCAGAAATTCAGTATTTTCAACAGGCAAATTCTTATTAGATACTAAATTTACACATACATAAGAATGAGTAGACCCGGGATCAATCAATGCAATAACTTCAGTATCATAAAGAGAGAATGTACCAGTAATCACATCAGGAGATGAGGCTTCCTCACGAGTACATATAGCATAAGCTCGAGCAAGTGTTCGATGTTCTGGTCTCACAGTTGTATCTTTCATTACACTTTTACTGCTAGCTCTGCTTCCAGTATTTCTCGGTGGTCTATCTCTGTTAACAGTATCACCCGATCTAACATTCTGAAATTTTTCTTCTTCAACTTTCTCAGGGCAATCTTTAATGTAGTGTTGTCGAGAACCACACTTGAAACAAGCTCGGCTAAGTAACCAGCACTCACCAGGATGTTGCCTACCACAATGCTGACACTCAGGTTTATTAGGCTTCACATTCCCCACACTTACTACTGAAGTAGCTTGAGCTTCACGACCCGAATATGATTTTCCCCGGTCTCGGCGTGAATATCCAGCTGAAATTGTCAATCGAGGATTCATCTCTTTAGACTTCTTTGACTGAGTTTGAAATGATTTACTCATTGGCCTCTTTCTTGCATCTCGAGCCTCAATCACAGCTTTTCTCTTCTCTTTATTCAATTCTTCAACCTTGCAAGCTCGATCAACCAATACCACCAATTCCTTCAGTTCCAACATCCCAACAAACATTCTGATATCTTCATTTAACCCGTCTTCAAACCTTTTACACATAATAGCTTCTGTGGGCACACACTCTTGAGCATATTTACTCAGTCTAACAAACTCTCTTTCATACTCTACCACAGACATTCGACCCTGCTTCAACTCGAGAAATTCCTTACGTTTTTTATCGATGAACCGTTGGCTTATGTATTTTTTTCTGAATTCCTCCTGGAAGAAATCCCATGTAACCCTTTCTTTTGGAACCACAGATACCAATGTTTTCCACCAACGATATGCTGAATCTTTCAGTAAGGATATAGCACATTTTAAACATTCTTCAGGAGTACACGATAATTCATCAAATACCCGGATAGAGTTTTCAAGCCAAAGTTCTGCCTTCTCAGGATCATCATCTATATTAGCCCTGAAATCTTTCGCCCCTTGTTTTCGGATTTTATCAACTGGGATTTTACTCGGTTTTACCAATTCAACACTTTGTGAAGCTACAGGAACCGGTTGGGGAATAGGAGGGGGTAGAGGAGGTTGTGCATTCGAATTTGCTCGAATAAATTCGGTGTACCAATTGTTCATCATATGAAGAAAGGCTTCTCGAGCCTCATCCTGATTTTGTGTTTCATGTCTACTTTCCTCAGGCGCGGTCCTTTGCGTGGGAGCCAGCACATTACTTTCTACATCATCTGCTACAGCTCGGTCAGGATCCATTTACTATATAAAAACACAATTTTGAATTGTCAGAAATCATCACACTATCACAATATATTTATGGCATGTATAGATAGACTTTCACACACATTATGCTAATCCGAGAACCGGCTAAACCGTAACTCTGATACCACTAAAATGTAACACTTCTTATCCATGTTCATCGCCGAAACAAGGTAAGAAGTATTATCAAACATGAAATACATTTTTATCATACAATCTGAAGTTTTTTTTTTTTAGAAAAATTTTTGACATAATTCCTTTTTATAAACGTTCAATTCCTCCTGCAAATTTTTGAAACACAATTTCAAACAAATTCGATATTTCAACCAATGCAATTATATATTTAAACACAGTTAAATCATTCACAACATTCTAGGTAACCTTGTTAATAATTTAAAGAAAAACAACCTATCAATTTAATATCCACTAACATTTTAAACCAAATAATAATTAATATATATATTATATATCACTTTACATTAAGTCATCTATACATGCCATAATTCAAAAGTATTGGTTACAAAATACCAAAATGTGTAGATAGTGTGGATGATGTTCCGACTCTGTCCAATTTCCGAGCTGATTGATATCACTATAAAACAAGGGAAAATAAAGACGAGTAAGCATATAGCTTAGTAAGTATGTATGTAATTGATAAATAAATTTCTAGCATGATACCATAGATAATATAATTTTTATCACACATAAATCTATTATTTATTCAATTTCCAGCAAACTGTTTTTCTGCGTCATAGTCACTAAATTATTTCTATCTCGAGCTACGGAACTCCAAATTAAGATCCGTAAATTTTTTCTGAAACTAGACTCATATAACTTATTACCATAAAATTTTTATAATTTTAGGTTCAGCCAATTAGTACAGTTTATTCTCTAAATATTCCCCTGTTTCACTGCTTGACATTTCTGACCTTTCTTCACTAAATGTCAGTTATCTCTTAGTACAGAATTAAAATGGTGTTCCCACTTATTTATTTTGAAAATAGACTCAATAATAAATTTAAGCATGTAAATTACAAAATATAATTATTTTTGTACAATTTTTAGTGATTTTCCAAAGTCAGAACAGAGGGTTTCGAAATCATTCAGATCTTGTCTCACTAAAATTCCAATATCTCAGAATATATAACTCCTTTGGCCATTCTTTCTCTTTTATGTGAAAGAAGACTCATTAAGCTTTAATTCCATTTCTTATTCAACTACTAACTATATTTCTATAATTTTTGGTGATTTTTTGAACTAACATCACTGCCACTGTCCAAATCTGTTCTGTTTCAAATTTACTTATTCACATAACACTATAACCATTTATTTTGTAAGCACAATACAAAACTTCATCACTCTAGTTACTCTTTTGCAACTTATCACATTTCAATCATATATTCATATTTGTTTACCATACTCATATCCTTTGAACATGTCGGTATAATAGCAAACATTCGGTGGTTTGCACATAGTACCACTCATTTAACTATTATCATTCGATACACGTAGTAGCCTTCACATAGTACTACACACATGATCAAGCTTTCCGGTTCACGTAGTAGCCTACACATAGTACTACACACATGACCAAGGCCTTCCGGTTCACATAGTAGCCTGCACTTAGTACTACACACGTGTTCGCAAACATTTTATTCAAGCCTTTCTTATTCCGACAGTTCCACAGAGATTTCTACCCATCAATGATTTATAATTTATCCATAACAATTCATACTCTCAATATTTCCATCCAAACTCATAACAAATTTAATAATTCAATTCAAACCACTTCAATCATTACTCGCAATTGATATATCCACAATCCAAGTTAATTTTTAAAAATTCAACTACAAATTCCAAATTTCTAAGTGTTATATACTATTTCATATTCAACCATTTCTCATATATTATAACAAAATATATAAAAAAAATAGTTATGACAATGTATTAATTACATACAACTTACCTCGGTACAAAATATAGGAAATTTTACAATTCAATCCACAATCTTTTCTTTTCCCTTATCGAGGTTGTTTCCACGTCTCTCTTGATCTATAATAGAAAATTTAGCTTGTTTAATATTCACATTTATCAAAACAGTCCTCGACCCAACTTTAGCAAAAATTACAATTTTGTCTCTAAACTTTTACATATTTACATTATTGTCCCAAAGTTCGGAAATTAAATTTCATTCCTTATTCTTATGTTTTACAACATGCTGAACACGTTTTCCTTCTATGGCAACATCAAATTATCACTCTAACTCTTACTTATGAACATTAAATATTTTTACCGATTATGTTATTTTGTTCGGTTTCACTTAAAATCGGCTAGCAAAAGTTGTTTAACATAAATTCTAGCTTCATATTCTTCCATAAAATATCAAAATACATACATTTCACACATGGGTAATTTTTCAAATTTCAACCCTAGCTCAAAATAACAGTAGACATTGATAAACCGAGCTACGGGAATCTCAAAAATGCAAAGAACATTAAAAACGAGGCTAGAATGCACTTACTATGAGCTTGAAGAAGTAAAGAAACCCTAGCTATGGCTTCTTTAAATTTTCGACAGCAACAAAGATGATGAAACCCATTTTTACATCTTTTTCCCATTTTAATTCTATTTATTTACTAGATGGCTAAAATGCCCTTACTTAAAAAAATTCCTGTTTCACTTAGTTCATGTCCATTTTTTTGTCCATCTCTAACTAATGGTCTAATTACTACATAAGGACCCCTAATTTGTATTTTCATAACAATTAAACACCTTTGACATATGGAACTCAACTTTTGTACTTTTTACAATTTAGTCCTTTTTACTAATTTGAGTGCTCAAACGTCAAAATTTTCAAACGAAATTTTCAAGAAATCTTTCCGTGAAGTTGTAAACCATAAAAATATAATAATAATAAAATTTTTCTCATCGAATTTGTGGTCGCAAAACTACTGCTCCGGTTAGGCCCTAAATCGGGTTGTTACAGTTTTTCCATTTTAATCTCCTCTATACTTCCACAGCCCTCGAAACATAATGTCTCTAGCCCCGCTCCATGTTTTCCAAGCATAAAACATTAAACACATTTGACTCTCTACGATGCCTCAAATGTAGTGCTTGGGTGCAACATTGAAACAAGTGGAAGCTCACAAACCTTTCTAGAGCAAACAAGCTTTTAATTGGTGGTATCGTTAGTATGTTCAAATGTCGCAAACTTTTCAACTCTTCTATAAGATTTTCATTGTCCCCATTCAGAACATTATCTTCCTTTGGATAATCTCCACTTGTCGTGCACCATGTTCTAAATATTTGTAATTTGGAAAAACTAGATATCAGATGCGATGGGATTTTCCTGAGATCGTATGTGTAACTCAAGTCCAACATTTTCAGGTTTGTCAAAGATTTCAACTCCATTGGCAACTCTGTTATGCTAGTCCAGGATAAATCGAGAGATTGTAGTGAAATCAATTGTGAAATTCCCTCAGGCAATGCTCCTTGACAAGTTTAACACCATTAGATGAGGAATAAACCGGCAGAAGCCATTGCTGACCACCTGCAACTTATTTTCGCTAAGAAGCAAAGTTCGAAGATTAGGGCTTTTAGGTGTTCCTTTGAGAACTTCAATCTGGTTTTTCATCACTGACATTCTTTTTGCACCTTCCCATGCCTTAACATCTGGTTCTTCAAATAATTGAGCCCCTGCTTTTACAAAAAATTTCTCCTCTTTTGTTTCAAGCTCACACGCTATCCATAAAGCCATGTCACGAACCACATCATGCATCTTAACACAATCTTCTCCACCTATTTCACCACCATTTTCCAATAAACAAGCACTAAGAAGAGAGTTGATAATGTAGTTTCCGTTCATTTGAACTTCACAAATTCTATCAAATTCATTCAACAGCCCTTCACAAAATCAATACTCCACTAATCACTTTTTGGGAATACAATGATCTTCTGGATACAGGCAACAATATAGGAGGCAACATTTCATTGTCACTTTAGGCAAATTATCATAACTGAATTTTAAAAGTGGAAATAGCTCATTTTCCATTTTCGGTAATGAAGATCGCTTCAACTTTTCAATTGCATATTTCCATTCCCCAGGTGTTGTCTTGCAAGCCATACCACGACTGATTGTAATTAATGCAAGAGGTAACCCACCACACCTTTCGGCTACTTCTTCAGCTAGTTTTCGAATATCTGGATGACTATTGAGAGTTTCATCTCCAACTTTGTCTTGGAACAATTCCCAAGCCTTTTCTGGTCCCAAGCACTCCACTTTGATTTTCTTTTGAGCTTCCATTTCGCCATATACCTCCAAAGATCGAGTAGTGAAAATAAGTTTGGAACCAATTTCTTGGCTTGGTTTTGGTATCCCAACTTGGTTCAAATCCACCCTCTCCCATAAATCATCCAATAATACAACCAATCTCTTGTTGCACAACACTCCATAGATATCTACAGCTTTCTCGTCAACACTTTTAGTCTTCCAGAATGCATCTGAAAAGCCAATGTTTCCACCAATTCTATCTTGAATCTTTCCAACATCAGAATGTTTAGACACCAGTGCCCAAATTATAACATCGAAATCATTTGGTGTGGTGCTGAACTTGTTGTTAATTTGAGTCAGGAGTGTTGTCTTGCCAACGCCCCCTAAGCCATAGAGGCCAATGACCCCCACATCTTTGTCCTCGATGCAGCTCCATACCTTTTCGATCATGGATTCTTGGGAAATTGGCCGCTCTTCAGGTCTTACCACCACTGAAGCTGCAGGCTGACTCTCTGCTACCTTTGCAAAAGCTCCGTTACTCCTATGATCATTTATTTTCTTAAGCATTTTGGCCACTTTTTTACCAAACTTGTAGCTAGACAAGCAATTCTTGGAAGCACAGCCGCCGAGACACAAGTTATTCATTTGTTAAGGACCATCTGCATTCAACTTTTCTGCCTCTGTTATCATAGTTTCTGCTTTTGAAAGCCATAGCTGAACTCGCTCAAATGGCTTCAATAGTCGTTGTTCAGCCGGATCGACCTCCCTTTGCATGTCGCTCCTTAGTGCCCTCAGTTCTTGAAGAGCAACAGATAAAGTCGGAAGAGTTTGTTTAAGCTTGCATACGTAATTATCATGGCCAACAATGGAATCCAAGCCACGAATGATGAAATTCTCTAAACCAATTTGGACTGAGCAGCAATTACCCATGATTCTGGTAAAGTAAATTAGATTAGATTAAGAATACTAATACGAGTAAGGAAATTACTAAATAATTAGGTTAGATTAAACATACAAATACGAATAAGAACATAACAAAATATTAGTAATTACTACATGCAGCCAATACGATGATGATGACGATGGAAATAATATTTGATAAAGTGACATGAAAATAACAACAAAGCCACATTAAAAAAATGATAAAGAAGAGAAAAATATCAAGCAAAAGTGAGATTACCGGAGGAGGATTTGAGTTGAAGCCGTAGACCAAGTTCCACAAT
Source organism: Gossypium turneri (assembly GCA_008044935.1). Lineage (NCBI taxonomy): Eukaryota > Viridiplantae > Streptophyta > Magnoliopsida > Malvales > Malvaceae > Gossypium > Gossypium turneri. Next base: position 2,329,542 of record CP032576.1, read on the forward strand.
TCTTTCTTTTTCAATTCCCTTTTTTTCTCTTACACAACCGATTACTTCCACGACCTCATATCTCCGGCATACTTGGCCAGCTTGACCACCACGTCGAGGCCCCCGTTATCCTCAATTTGTCATCCTCTCTACTCCACACGCACTCTTGACTTGACTCTTCCTTTTGTTTCTAGAAATTTTAGGTCAAATTCTATTATTAGACCTTGTGCTTTGTGTAAGTTGTAGATTTAGTACATTTACTTCAATTTGATCAATTTTAGTCCCTGTATTTTTCGAATTTTGAAAATTTAATCCTGTCCAAACGGTAGCAGTTAAATTTGTTTGATTAAATTATATTACTAGTCCTATATTATGCAAACGATAGTTGTTAAGTCAATTAATTGATTTTTTTTTGTGAATAATATATGAAAATAGCCAATTGGCATAGTATTTCACATGCGATAATATGTTTGACGCATCAAATTTTGAAAATAATGGAACTTAATGAAATTAATATCTATCATTTGGTCAGAACTAAAATTTTCAAATTCTAAAAGTACATGGATTGAAAATTACCAAATCAAAATATCCATAACTTATCAGCAGAAAGTATCGGATTAGAAAGTATTGCTACAAAGATTTAATGACGAAATTGTAAACTTATAACAGTTGAGTGAATTTGGATATAGTGTATCTCATGATAAACAATGACTTAACAACCACATGAAAAGTGGTAAACAGGGGATGAGAGAAAATTTGCCATGTATATTTTACAAATGCCATGGCTATATCTTTTCAAGTCAAAGAACTCAAGGAACATTAATTAGATCTTTAATTCTTCCTTTCTTGCACATGCTTGGGGTGAATTGGTGTGTAAAAACCAAGCTAGCGGACACCATTTTTCGAGCAGTTCTGAAAGTTGTTTGAACCGTCTTATCTACATAAAGGGTTCCATCCAAATGGTCACACTCATGCTGCAAAATACATGCCTGCCAGGTCGGCTGTAACGACCAAAACCCGTGACCTCGACATTAAGATGCCGCTCCACAACAGATCGGAACCGAGCAACACCGCAGAATGGCGGTAAGGAATGGATATGAAATTGCAAGCAGAGATAATTTGGAGCTCTCTAGAATGATCAAGTTGGTTTAAGAGATGCAATCATCCATGGATGATTTTGTAGAACTAGTAAAACTAATATGCGATCATCAAGCATTTGGTCATTTCAATATTGTTTTCTCTCATGGGAGCATACAAGAAACTGGAATTGTTACATGACAAATTCAATTGTTGCAGTGATATGTTTCTATTTATGTCCAAATTCGATTTCCCTTTATCCAACTTAATTGATCTTTATACATCAACATGAAAAAAACTCATTTTTTAATAAAAGAAAAAAAATACATATAAAGACTAGAATTCTATCATGCTTTTACTGTATAATTCTACTCTGGGTATATAATTCAAAAGAAAGATCATCAATTATCTCATTTATTTGACTTCACAAGCAAAAATAAGGGGAGAAATATACCCTTCCATTTAAAAAATAAATTAAATAATTTATAAATTCGTTTGTAAAATTAAAAAAAAAAAAAAAACTCTACTAAACTACTATTGGTGTAAGGAACATAGCAGTGCCATTTCACAAGCAAAAAAGAATGATAGCTTGAAGGAACACATTTACAAGTTTGGTTGAAACCTGTGGAACACAAAGTTATGAAAAAAAAAAAAAGTTATAGATTTCTTCCATTAAGCCCCCATTCTAAAAACAAATATGACACTATTTCAAGCCTAAACCAGTAGCTGCATTTTTCTCTTTTGTTTTTCACCCAAGGATTCAGTTTCACAGGCTGTTGTTCACCCTTCTTAGAGCCTTGTAAATAATGCACTTCCATGGAAGAAACAAAACTCAAATTCTTTTAACAAGTAGAATGCATCCAAGTGCACCTCCCGATCCTGCCGAAAAGCAAATGGTACCGATGCACATCGAGTGAAAGTGTTTGGTTGAAGCTGAAACATTTCATACAATCAACACCTTAGAATCCAAGTAACAACCAATATGAAAGCTTACGGTACAAGTACCATGGAGACCCTTGTACTAGGCGTCGGATTGTATTTTGGCTCCTCTACTCAGAAAATGAGAAAAATAGTCCCCATACGTTAAATCAAAGAGCAAACTGGTCCTTATGTTAAAATTTTCATCAATTTCTCCTGTTAAAAACTGGTGTAAAGGGGCTAATTTCCTCATTTTTTGAGTAGAGGGGGCAAAATGCAATCTGACTCCTAGTTTAGGAGCCAAAGCTTACATATGAAAACAGGCATTAGCAGGCACAGAAGATAAAACACACCTATGGAATTACAAACACCATATGCATGCTTCACTGAGATAACAATTCATGCCTATGGAATGTCAACCACCATATGCATGCTTCACAGAGATAAGAATTCATGCATATGGAATGTCAAACACCATATGCATGCTTCATTAAGAGACAAATGGAATTGCAATAGCAAAACAGCGTTCATTGTACCAAAGGTGCTGCATGTTAAAGAATGAAAGAAATCAGGATAGAGTGTAATTGCATGATGACTTACAGGAATTTGGATTATGCTCTCCATTGGCATTCTCATTAATCTGAGACTCACACCAAATTAATTTAACAAAAATGGGATCTGCCGCTGCTTTGATGTTATTGTGAACAGTAAAAATCTATCTCCAATTAGTTTTGTAAAACTACAACTGCATGGACTGAAAGAATTATTAGCTTCTTTTAAGCCGTGTTTATACATTAATCAAACTGGTTGGGTTTCAATCCATCACTTCTTCGACAAATAGATTGCAAAGAATCAAATTGACTTGAGGAAAAAGGTGGTCTATGATTCCTAACCAATCTCATTATCCTCTTAGCCTTTTTCAATTCCCCATTTCTCGTTAGGCCTTGAACCAGTGAATGAATAGTATCCACACTTGGAAACCAATTCTTTCTCATGCAGTCTATACACCTTGTATAGGCCAAATTGTACTCACCTCCCTTGCACAAATAATGAATCATAGTCTGGTAAATCTTAGCATTCGGCTTATACGTGCTATGAAATTCTAGAGAAGAATAAACCCTTTTAGCCATTTCAAGATAACCGGCCTGGCAAAAACCTTTGATTACCAAATTGTAAGTAACCTCATCAGGCTCTATACCAATTTTCTTCATCAAACGCATTACATCATTAGCTTTCCATGCTAGTCTCCTATTAATCAAATACTGGACCCTAACGTTAAAAGTTGTAAGATTAGGTTTACACCCCTTATACACCATAAGATTCCACAACCCATTGCCAATCTCGCAACGGTTCTTTTGATAGGATGCAGAGATAAGTGTTGTGTACGTAATAACATCTGGCTTTATTCCCAACCGTTCCATCTGTACCATGTACAAAAAAGCGCTATCAAGAAAATCCATTTCGCAAAACGCCTTGACAACTATATTAACCGTATATGCATCCAATTCAACAACTAACTCCTGTGGAACCTCAGCAAGAAAGGCCTCAATGGCTCTCAAATCATGAGTTTGAGACAAAACCTTAAGTGTAGCATTTAAAGATTTAACGGTTCTCTTACATCCATACAAATGCATATCACGGAAAGTATCAATAGCATGCTTAAACATTCCAGCCTTACCATACAACATTATAATCCTCATTATGAACCCTTCTCGCCTACCTTGCGGAAGAGTTTTCTGGTGCTCAAGTAAATGCTCAATGTGATCAAATCGGCCAGCCCCAGCTAATCTTGAAACCGTATCTTCAAAAGCAAACCTGTTTTCAACAACAAGTTTGTTGTGGGCATTTGCTTTGAATAAATTGAATAACTTATCGGGGTCTCTTTCGGATTTAAGCTTTGAAAGAGCAGATTCTTCTAAAGGTATAGTCTTCGGAAATTGCTTTGAGTGAGCTGCAATGCGAAAAAATCTGCGAATTTGTCGCAGAAATAACATGTTCTGATATCCTCTCATCCATAAGACACCATCTACAAAACTCTTAATTACACATTTAACAAAATTAAGAATCACAGTCCCAAAGACATGAACCTAATAGAATCAATCATACCCAGATATTAAAAGAACCGATTCTCCAAAGGCACCATTATCAACAAATCATCAAAAAACACAATACCCAGATTTGAGTTTGAAAATGAAAACCAAAACCCAATATCTTGAATGAAATGAACAGCTCAGAAACATAGATTAAAAGGCAAAATATATTAAAAAACCCCACAAAATAAACTTCAGTAAAGAGAAATGAAGAAGATAAGTTTACCGAAGAAGTTAAAAGGGATCTGAAAGAGAGTTCATTTGTATTGCTACCTGCTGGTTATGATGGTGGTGCTGATGAGGGCTTGGGGTTTAGGTTTTTCCACATATGTTGCTGGGGTTTAAATCTATGGGCGTTTTGGTTGACCGGATCAGAATCCACACTGCCTTCTGCTAAACTTGGGCCGAAAATATAGGGTTTATGGGCTGTTGGTAGGTAGAGGTATCTATGGCATGGCTTGGGCCGGATTGAAAATTATATTTTATGGAAATTAAATATATAATAAAAATGTTTAAATTATATTTTATGGAAATTAAATATATAATAAAAATGTTTAAATTATAATAAAAACTTTTAAATTATTTATGCTTAAATTTCAAAATAAATTAAAATTATTAATTATTAAATAAAAAACATATTTTATTAAAAAATAATGTAGATGAACATAAAAAGATTTACGTTAATAATTTGTGAATATTAATGGAATTTAATAAAATTTCAAACTTATATTTAAGACTAGACAAAAAAAAAAAACTTATACTATTAAAAATGTCCATGGATTAAATAATTGTCCAAATTTCAATTGACCAAATATAAATATAAAAAATATGTTTTTATTTAATATTCACAAATTTTATACTTATTTATTACAATTTATACATAAATAATTTAATAATTTAATTTTTATATTATAATATATTTAACTTTCTTTTGAATTAAATTATTATTTCTGTCTAAAACTAGAAGTGATCATGAGTCGGGTCGGGCCAGATTCAAGCCGAGCTTCAATAGAATTTTAGGTTCGTTTTTTAGGCCCAGGCCCAACCTAAAAGTTAGACCTAAAATTTTATCTAAACCTGATCAGGATAAAAAAAATGCTAAAATTCAGCTTCAACCGCCCATATTAATTTTTTTATATTATTATTTTTATACAAAAACAAATTTTTAAAAAAAATATAATGTATCAAATATATTAAAATATTAGTATAAATGTTTCGCAATAAATTTAAAATATATTATTTGTACTTAAATAACATTAAAATAAATATAAGTAAATACCTCTAAAATAACACCAAAACAATGAAACTAGTACATTTGAGTTGGGCCGAATTTTTGTCTAAACTCATTTTTTAAACTTATATTTTTACTCAAATTCTCTTATTTTTCGATTTTCCGAGTCCAGCTTTCAAGCCAGGTGTCGCATGATCAGTTATACCTAAAACCTGATTTTTGTTTGGAGTTCTAAATAATGGTGGACAAAACTACACGTAGAGCCATACAATACCTTGCTTTTAACACTTAAAAAAAAAAAGGAAAAAGAAAAAAAACAGAAGCTTTCAACAACTGCTGTCTTTCAATGGCGCTTCCACTTTCCAATGGCTGCACACGGTTAACCTTGTCCCCTCCTGCTCGATTCAGACACCAGTCAACCATTTTCGCAACTCTATCCCCTTCACGGCCCGATACTGTGAACTCGGTCGAAGCCACTTCCAGTTTTTTCGACCAAGATACCAGACCCATCATGTTGTTCGATGGTAATTATAATAATCCTCTCCTTATTTTTCTCAAACAAAACAATTCCTGTTTAGTTTTAATTAAATTATTGTTTTGTTTTCGACAGGAGTTTGCAACTTATGTAATGGTGGCGTCAGGTTTGTTCGTAATGTTGATCGAAACAGGTCAGTATATATGTGTATATGTATATATACATACATATATATTTACAGTTTTACAAGTATGGGTTTTAAAATTATCTATGTTATGATTTTTTTTTTTATAGGAGAATAAGGTTTGAAGCTCTTCAAAGTGAATCAGGGAAGAAGCTATTGAGGAGATCTGGTAGAGCTCCTGATGATATTTCTAGTGTTGTTCTTGTTGAAAAAGATAGGTATTGTTTTATTCACCACTGTCAATCTTAAAATTTGTTGGATTGTGCTTATTGACATTGTCTTGTTTTAGCTACCGCAAAAATGGTTTTTTTTCACTATTCTTTCTTGTTTGATCATTAAACCTATGTAACTCCGACTCGAATGTGAGCATCGGATAGTACGAAACTGATTTTGATAATGGATTTCAGATCATATATTAAATCAGAAGCAGTGTTGAAGATCATGGAATACCTAGAATTGCCTTTCCCTCAGCTTGCATTCTTTCTACAGTTTGTACCTTTGTAAGTCACGCTATTCTGTTTCTACCTTTAGTGTCATGGTCCGGCATAGTTGTGCCGCAATGGCGGACCATAACACTTAGCTTGTATAGGTTGTCAATGGAGATCTCTGTCATCATTTATTTGTTTTGCTTGTTTTTCTGTTTGCATCAATTGCAGGTTCGTAAGGGACTTCATGTACGACAATGTCGCAAACAACCGGTATGCGATTTTCGGGTATTCGGATTCATGTGAGATATGAATCAATACAATGAATAGTAAGTTACAATGCCCTGCATATCTTGATCGATGATGTAAATGATGAAACGTTCCGAAATCTTTAAACTATGATTACAATACATATATTAAACATACCATGTTTAAATGTGTCGTTGTTCGTGTTTATTACACTGTTTCGAGTTTCTATGGGGGAAGATAATAGCCTCCTCAAAGTAATGTTTGATTGAAACAAGAACAATTGAAGATTTGTGCATGCATATATAAGAATGCACCAAGTGTATACATTTATATCTATAATAGTCCTATATAGCCTATTGATTATAATCCTTTGAATGAGGGCTAGGGATTCAGGGTTCAAATTCTGCCTCATGAAAATCATGTCGAAATGTACTGAAAGCTCGAAGGTATCGTTCCCATTTTACTCTGCACATAAAAACAGGATGAAAAGGGAGTTTATGATACCATACAAAGAATAGTCTCCTAATCCACCATGCAAGGCTTGGTTTTAAAAACTATGGCCTTCTAATCCTTTGTAAGCCAACTGCAAATCTGCAAAAAAGAATGCTAGAAAGTTAGCTGAAAGTGGGTGAATTTCAGTTTTGAAATCTTTGGTAGATCGAGTCATTTACCCGGTAATTAACAGGACTAAGGAGATACCAAATAACACATACTGGTGCACTTGGTGCTTTGCAACCTTATGTTTTATCTGATATCCCTCTGGAACATGCTTGCTGCTTATGTATCCATACTGAGGTCGCATTAGAAGGACAAATCCGGCAAGCAGTCCGGATACAAACCCTCCTATATGAGCGGAATTATCGACTCGAGGTAGAAATCCAATGGCTAGATTCAGGCAAATAATCAACAACATGGTCGACAGAGCTGAACACTGAATAAACAAGAGTTAGATCCCACAGTACGGGTACTAAAAGAGGAGATTGAAGATGTTGTGTTCACCTTGTTCGTATAGTTCGACCAGTTCGTAATGAGCTCCGAAAGCATGGATCCCAACAGGCCAAAAAGTGCACCGGATGCACCAACGGAGACGATTCTTTTCCTAGCCAGAGATAAAACAGACGTCAAGCTACCTCCGAAGCCGGAAATCATGTATAACGGCCCGATTCTCACTGCAATTATTCAAGTAACTCGGAAATAAAAAAAAAATAAAAAACACACACACACCCATTATTAGCATTTTGAAGATAAAAGTTCTTACCGAACCCAAATTCATGTTCCAATCGGATTCCAAGGCCTAAAAGGCTTAACATATTTATTAGTAAATGGATAAGTCCAGCATGAAGCCACATGCATGAGAAGAGACGCCAATATTCCTTCCCTTCCACCACTTGAGTCCAATCAAGGCCCCCTAGTGTCTGCAGCCTGTAGGTAAAAAACAAATATTATATCATGCATGTATATGCATGTATGTATGTATGTATGAAGAGGATCAAATTCTTACGTGATATATGAAGGGCCAAGAAGAGGGTTTTCTTTAAAACTTTGAAACGAGTACCTTCCCAAATATTCATACAAAATACATTTTGAAGTCCCACTTGTATGTGGACAATCATTGACATACATGGTATAAATAAATACCGAAATGTTAGCCACGAACACGAGAGGCATGAGCCATGGTTTCCACAGTTTCGATGGTGGTGGAGGAGGAGGTACTTTCGACTTATGACGTGCCCTTTTCGATCCTTTCTCGATATCATCGTGAGACGGTGTTGGTTCTACAGGTGGTGATGGTGATGGCCGTGACGGCCGCCCCATCCCTATGATTATGAAGAAGTAACGTGATGGAAAAGGGTTTCGAGGCCGTCGCCGTCGTCAGATAGGGTGGTGGTGGAAGGTGCGATTATGCACCAAAGAAAGGGAGGGAGAGAAACACAGAAGAAATGAAGAGAATTTGGGTGGCAATGAATGAATTTTGCTATGTTGGTATAATTGGTTTAATCTTTGGTGTTGTTTTTTCTTCTTTTTCCCACTAATACAACCTTTTTTCCTTTTGGGCAAAAACCATCTTATTCATTATCTAATTTATTTTTTAAAGATATCTAATTAATTATATATACTATATATAACCAATTTTAAGTCGTGATTATACTAAAACAATCGAAAAAAAGTTTACCTAAAAAACAAAAATAAAATCAACAATCTTGTTGGACTTTTTTTTTTTAAAAAATCGACTTGATTGTTGTTTTTTTTTTTAATTTTTTATAATGCGAAAGTTTAGAGTTTTGATTGTTAGAATCAAATTGGATTGATCAAGTAAAATGGAAATTAGTTCGATGGTTCTACTGATATCATATAATTGGTGAAAAAAATCTTTTTAATCATTCTCAATTTTTAAATTGAGCACCTTAGTCCCTCTTTAAAACAGTGGAGTAATTTAATCCTATTAATTTCGAAAGTGAGCAACTAAGGACAATTAATCATAACGTTAATGTTTTTTGTCAATTGTACATAAATTTTTTATTGGTGCAATGACAAATTTAGCCTTCGATGTTTACATATTTTGTCATTTTGGCCTTTATTCAAGATAAATTTGTTAAATTAGAACTAAATTGACAAAATGCATTGACTTTGAGGGCTGAATTTGTTATTATACCAATTAAAATAATGTACTATTGATGAAAGCATTAAATTGTTCTTAGTTTCTCACTTTCGAAATTGGCAGAGACTAAATTGATTTAATATTTTCAAAAAGATCAATTTGCTCAATTTCAAAATTGAGAGACTGAAGAAATAATTTTACCCATATAATTAAAAAGGAGTAAAGAAATAAAAAATCAAACAACTAGATTGAAGCTAAATTAAATATTTAATTTTATTGTTATAATTTATAAAATGAAAGTTTATGCTATTATTATTTATTTGTATCTATTAATTTAAAAAATTTAAAAATTTTAATTTTATTATGATTAAATCGAGAATCAATAATCTGACATATCTTTAGTACAATTCTTATAACATTAGACCATATGGGATATAATAATGGTCGACGGAATAAACTTGAATTTAAAAATCTATTTAAGTGTGTTTAAAAACTGAATCAATAATTGACATACATTACATATTTGTGTAATTATTTAAGGTTAAATTATAAAAATAATCACTTTTATTTACCTCAAATTACATTTTAGTCACTTACGTTATCGTTTTGTTACGAAATGGTCACTCTATTGTTAAACTCTGTACCTCCCTAACGACAGTCCTATGTGGCAGTCTAAATATGTTTTAAATGCTAACTTCGATGTCTAGTTGTTGGGATGAGAATATGTTTTTAATTAAACAAATTTAATTTGGACCACCACGTAGAACATCCAAGTTGGCATTTAAAACTTATTTGGACTGTCATGTAGGACTACCGTTAGGGAGGTAATAGAGTTTAATGGTAACGCAACAAAACGATAACGTAACATTTTAAATATAAATTTCAGGCCCATATTTCGGGCCGGGCCAGACGCGGGCCGAAATTTTTCCTAGCCCCGCCCCACCCCACCCCGCCCCATGAACACCTCTAGACTAAACTAACAAGAAAAATTAAAGTGACTAGAATAGGAACAATCTATTTTAAGGTGACCTGTGTTGTAATTTACTTTTTTTTAAGGCTTAATGACAAATTTAGCCACTAATATTACATGTTTTGTCAAAATGGTCTTAATTGTATTTTTAAACTTGTTTTGACCATCAGCCTTTGTTTTTTTCTTTTTCAAAATGCTATTTTTAATATATTCATGAAAGTATCGTTAAAAAAATTAACGTAGATGATGTGGAATATTTAAAAATAACGTCAATAACGTTAACATGAAAATTGTATAGAGGGGTCAAGATTTTTAAATAAAAAGAAATACATTGATTTAATGTCTCAAAATTAAAATGTAATGACTAAATTTTAAATTTCAAAAGAGTATAAGAATCTCCGACATATTTAAACTTAAAATAAATGAAAGAAATACATGTATTCTTTATTTGCATTTCTCTATGTTTTTCGAAACCAGACTAAACATAAATACTAACTAAAATATTAAAATTTTAAATACGGTAGCCCGCATATGAAATATACATTAATTGCTATGCGAGTTGCTATGCCAACATAGTTAAAATAAATATTTTACTCAATACTTTCATTAAAATTTATTTAACTCAATTAATTATTCTAATCAAATCAAACAAAAAAAAAAAAAAATCGATAATTTAATGGATTCAATTTTGAAAACCTTTTAATTAATCTCCATGGAAAATGCTTCTTGAAATAATAGAGGTCAATGAAATAATAAAAAATTTCTAGATCTCCAAGCACAAGACTTAGATAATCACAGCAAGCTTGATCGGTTCTTCATAGTTTGTCACATTCCAACTATCTTTCACCAGAATCCTGCTACTGCATCTGCTCCAACTAAACAAAAGAGTCGAGACCAGTGCTAATTTGGTGGATCTTCTTCCACCCACTACCTGTCTTCTTCGTATCTTTGGCTAAAAAAGTAAGCTACTTTGATTTCCTTCTCTGGGTATACACTCTGTGAATCTGCTTGCTTTATCTTTACTATCCATAATGAAACTCTTATGGTTGAAACCCTATCCTTTTAACTTCATTTGATGTGCGTCCTCTTCATAACTGTGCCACAATCGCCTTCCACCTCAATCTGTTTAAACCCCATCTTCTTTAACTTCATTTTTCTTTGACTTTTCCACATTACCTAACTTTATTTTTAACACAATTCTCTTTGCATCCGCATCTCACTTGTTTCCTTTATTTTATCCTTCATTACCAGAATCATGGGCAATTGCTGCTCCGTACAATGTAGTTTCGAGAATTTCCTTCTTCGTGGCTGGGATTTCATTGTCGGTCATGCTAATTATGTCTGCAAGCTTAAACAAACTCTTCCAACTTTATCTGCTGCCCTTCAAGAACTGAGGGCGCTAAGAAATGACGTGCAACGGGAGGTTGATGTGGCTGACCAACGACTATTGAAGCCATTTGAGCGAGTTCAGCTATGGCTTTCAACAGCGGACACTATGATAACAGAGGCTGAAAATTTGGTTTCAAATGGTCCTCAACAAATGAATAACTTGTGTCTCGGTGGTTGCATTTCCGAGAATTGCTTGTCCAGCTACAAGTTTGGTAAAAGGGTGGCCGAAATGCTTCAAGAAATAAGTGATCATAAGAGTAAAGGAGCTTTTGAGAAAGTAGCAGAGGATCAGCCCGCAGCTTCAGTGGTAGTTAGACCTGTAGAGCAGCCGGTTGCTCTAGAATCCACAATCCAAAAGGTATGGAGCTGCATCGAGGACAAAGATGTGGGGATCATTGGCCTCTATGGCTTAGGGGGTGTTGGCAAGACAACACTCTTGACCCAAATTAACAACAAGTTCAGCACCACACGGAATGATTTTAAAGTTGTTATCTGGGCGTTGGTGTCTAAAGATTACGATGTTGGAAAGATTCAAGATAGGATTGGTGAAAGTATTGGTTTTTTGGAAACCTGGAAGAATAAAAGTGTTGACCAGAAAGCTGTAGATATCTATGTGATCTTGAGTGACAAGAGATTTGTTGTATTATTGGATGATTTATGGGAGAGGGTGGATTTGAAACAAGTTGGGATTCCAAAACCAAGCCAAGAAAATGGTTCCAAGCTTATTTTTACTACTCGATATTTGGAGGTATGTGGCGAAATGGGTGCTCGAAAGAAAATCAAAGTGGAGTGCCTGGAACCGGAGAAGGCTTGGGAATTGTTCCAAGATAAGGTTGGAGATGAAACGCTCAACAGCCATCCAGATATTCCAAACCTAGCTAAACAAGTAGCTGAAAGGTGCGGTGGGTTGCCTCTTGCACTAATTACAATCGGTCGTGCCATGGCTTGCAAGACAACACTTGGGGAATGGAAATATGCAATTGAGATGTTGAAGCGATGTGCATTGCCAAAAATGGAAAATGAGGTATTTCCGCTTTTAAAATTCAGTTATGATAATTTGCCTGATGCCACAATGAAATGTTGCCTCTTATATTGTTGTCTGCATCCTGAAGATTATTGTATTCCGAAAAAGAGATTAGTGGAGTATTGGTTTTGTGAAGGGCTATTGAATCAATTTGATAGAATTAGTGATGCTCAAATGCAAGGAGACTATATTGTCAACTCTCTTCTTAGTGCATGTTTATTGGAAAGGGATGGAGAATATTTTGTGAAGATGCATGATGTGATCCGTGACATGACTTTATGGATTACACGCGAGTTCGAAGTAACAGAAAATAATTTTTTTGTAAAAGCAGGGGCTCAATTATGTGAAGAACCAGATGTTAAAGCATGGGAAAGAGTAAAAAGAATGTCAGTGATGGAAAATAATATTAAAGTTCTCAAAGAAACACCCAAGTGCCCAAACCTTAGAACCTTGTTTCTTGGCCAAAATGAGTTGAAAGTGATTAGCAACGGTTTCTTCCAATTTATACCTCATCTAACCGTATTGGATTTGTCAAGAAACTTTGGATTACGAGTGCTACCTAAAGGAATTTCGGGATTGATTTCACTAGAATGTCTTGATCTATCAGCTACTTTCATAGAAGAGTTGCCAATAGAATTGAAATCGTTGACAAAACTAAAAATGTTGGGCTTGAGTTATATGCACAATCTCAGTAAAATCCCACGACAATTGATATCTAATTTTGTTAAATTGCAAATATTCAGAATAGGGCGTCTGAGGAATGGAGGTTATGGAGTTGACAATGTTTTGTCTTGGGGTATGGAAAAGCTTATAGAGGAGTTGAAAGGTTTGCAACATTTGAATATACTATCGATACCGATAAAAGGCATGAGTTCTCTGGAAAGATTCCTGAGCTTTAACTTGTTTCGATGCTGCACTCAAGCACTAGAACTTAGTGATTTTGGAGTTAAAGTGTTTAATGTTTTATGTTTAGAAAATATGGAGCATCTAGAGACACTAGAATTCTTGAATTGTGGAAGTATGAAGGAGATAAAAGTGGAAAAGCTGCATCCCTGGGTTTTTTCAAGTACTAATTATACTTCACGCTTTCACACATTGAGCACAGTTCGAATTTTCGAATGTAACAAATTGAGAGACATGACCTGGTTGATTCTTGCACCTAATCTAAGCTACATTGGGATATTTGGGTGTAAAAAAATGGAAGAAATATTGAGTGAGAGAAAACTTGATGAAGTTACAGGTGTGATTGGAATTTCATATCCTAAACCATTTCTGAAGCTTGAAACACTTCACTTATTTCGTCCACCAAAATTGAAGAGTATATACTGGAATGCCCTACCCTTCCCACGTTTGAAACTTATTCATATATTTGGCTGCCGAGGACTGAAGAAGCTTCCTCTCAACTCAGACAGTGCAAAAGGTAATCTCCTCACTATTGAGGGAAGCAAACATTGGTGGGCAAGAGTAGAATGGGAAAATGAAGCCACTCAATATGCTTTTCTCCCTTCTTTCAAGCCTTTAGCTTCATTCAAGCCTGCATGATATGTAAAAAATCCTAAAAATTGCAAAGTGCAAAGTGATGCATTGTTGTGTGATGTTTGAATTTTGAAAAAATAAGGCTGCTTGCAGTTTGCAATATCTGTATTTAAAAAAAAACAGTAGCTGCTGCCTTTTTTCTGTTTTGCTATCAATGTTCCATTTGTCCTAAACGATAATGAAATGTAATGGCACTTGAGTTGATCATTATCAAATATTTTCAATTCAGTCTAACAAGGTTTCAAATGGCTCCACCAACACCCAGTAAATTATCAACTTATGGTAAAATGTTCATTAAATCAATTAACATAGTTTTAAAGTTTTGAATGTAAACTCTAAATTGAAGAACACCTGAGCTAAGTGAAGGCAAATGTTTTTCAATCCTTTTTGTTGAAAATTAGAAAATTCCATCTTAGATTTTTTTTAAAAAAAACATTGAAATCTTCAACCATTTTAGTTTATTCCATCACCCAGAGTCAATCAATAGACAATGCCCTTTGCTCACAGCTCTAAGATAAGTATGATGCGGTGTGGGAACCTGCAATCTCGACATGTATATGGATGCTGCTTGTAAGATAAGATCTTAAATGATTACAATTTCTATGTATTTATATAAATACATGAATATTAATTAAAAAGGGACAATGATAAATTTAACTCTACTGTTTACCTTTTTTGTGACTTTAGTCCTTATTTCAAATGTCAATGTTGTTATCTTAGATGTTCCTTTTCCTATGGCAACTCTACCGGTTCATCTCTATGTCTTGTTTTTGTTTTCCTTGGTCTGAAATATATGCCTGTTAATGGCAGTTAGTGGCAAATGTTGAGGACATGATCGGTATCAGTAAAGGACTGGGGAAGCTTTACATGACCATTGATCTCGAGAAGGCTAGAGTTGGAACGACACAAAAATTCAAAAGCGACTACCCTTTTTGGAACGAGTCTTTCCACATTTACTGCACACATACGGCTAACAACGTAATCTTCATCGTCAAACAAGCCAATTCTATACTTCTTTTGGAGCAAAACTAATTGGCAGAGCATATTTGCCTGTTGGGGATATCTTATCAGGGGAAGAAGTGGATAGGTGGATTGAACTCAAGGATGAAGACAAGCAAAACTTGGATGATAACGCTAAAATCCATGTCAAGATTCGTTATTTCGATGTTTCCAAGGACCGGAACTGGAACCGTGGTATTGTAAGTCAGAAGTTTCCAGGAGTTCCGTATATGTATTATCCCCAGACACAGGGATGTAAGGTGTTCCTATACCAGGATGCCCATATACCTGATGGATATTCCGAAAATTCCTCTTGCTGGAAGCAAGCATTATGAGTCACATCGATGTTGGGAGGACATTTTCGATGTGATCATGAATGCCAAACACTTGGTTTACATTGCCGGTTGTTCCGTTTATACTGAGATCAAGTTGGTAAGTGGTTCAAAGAGATCTAAGCCGGGGGGAGACACCAAGCTTGGTGACTTCCTTAAGAAGAAAGCAAGTGAAAGTGTTCGGGTTAATGTGCTTATTTGGGATGATAGAACATCTGTTGGTTCATTGAAGAAAGATGGGTTAATGGCCACACATGATGAAGAAACCGAGAAATTCTTCGAGGACAATGATGCCAACTGCATGCTATGCCATCGTGATCTCAGTGGATCTATCGTCCAGGACTTGCAAATCACCACCATGTTCACTCATCATCAAAAGATTGTTGTAGTGGATGTCGCGATGCCTAATGGAGATACGAATAGGAAATGAATTGTGAGCTTTATCGGCGGTCTCAGTCTTGCGATGGAAGATACGGCATACTTTTCCATTCCATTTTCAGGACTTTGGACACGGCTCACGCTGATGATTTTCATCAGCTAAACTTTTCTGAAGCTTCAATCGACAAAGGTGGTGTTGAAAATTGGCCAACCATGCTGCTGTGATATTTTTGGTTGAAGTGCATGCAGCTTGTAAACATGCTGCAGCACGTATGCTTGCTGTAACAGCAAGGGTGGTGTTTAGTTACATTGTAATTAGACTTGTTGAAAATGAACAAGCTTATAACAGCTTGATATGTTTAAGTGTTGAATGACTAGTTTTAGGTGGCTTGTTAGCGTGTACAAGCAATGTTTATCAAGTTAGTAGGCTACTTAGTGGTAGTACTTGTAGGTAGTATTTGGTGATGTATTTGGCTATAAATGTATTGTTTTTCTTATCGAAAAAGATGAGTTAAAAGCCATAAGTTCCCTTGCTATATTTCTTGCATCTTGCTTCATTGTTATGTGTTCTCTGTTTTCTTCCTCTGCTCCTCCAAAACGCCAACAGGTGGTCCAAGGGAGCCTTGGCATGACATCCGTTGTTGACTTGAAGGGCCGATTGCTTGGGATGTCTTGTTCAATTTCGATCAAAGATGGAAACGACAAGGCGGTAAAGACGTACTACTTGATATCAAAGACCTTGAAGGTACCATCATTCCCCCATCTCCAGTTACACACCCTGATGACCTTGAGACTTGGAATGTACAACTATTTAGATCAATCGATGGCGGTGCCGCTTTCAGTTTCCCTGATTCACCCAAAGATGCTGCAAGAGCTGGACTCGTTAGCGGAAAAGACCAAATAATCGATCGAAGTATTCAAGATGCTTACATTAATGCTATTCGATGAGCCTAGAACTTTATCTATATCGGAAATCAGTATTTCCTTCGATTGGAGTTCTAAAAAAAAAAAAACCCAAATGCCCTAACCTTGTTTCTTAACGAAAATAAGTTGCAAGTAATCAGCAATGGCTTCTTTTAAAATAATAAAAAAAATAAATTAAATTTAGCCTGTGTTGAAAATGGCCAACCATGCTGATGTTATGTTTGTGTTAAAGTGCATGCTATTATGATGATTTTGCTGAGTGCATACATGCTACAGCAATAATGCATGTTGGGCTTTTTTTAAATTATATATATCATATATAACCAATTTTAAGTCTTGATTATACTTAAAAAAAATCGAAAAAAGTTTACCTAAAAAAACAAAAATAAAACCAACAATCTTGTTGGGCTTATTTTAAAATTTTATTTCAACTTGATTATTGTTTCTTTTTTAAATTTCTATAATGCGAAGTTTAGAGTTTTAGTTACTATTGTTAGAATCAAATTGGATTGATTAAGTAAAATGGAAATTAGTTTGATGGTTTGACTGATATTATATAATTGATGAAAGAATCTTTTTAATCCTTCTCAATTTTGAAATTGAGTAACTTAATCTTTATTTAGAAAAGTAGAGCAATTTAATCTTATCAGTTTCGAAAGTGAGTAACTGAGGATAATTAATCATGATGTTAATGTCTTTTGTCAATTGTACATAATTTTTTGATTGGGGTAATGACAAATTTAGCCTTCAATGTTTACATATTTTGTCACTTTGGCCTTAATTCAAAAAAAATCCAACATTTACACAAATATTGCAGGATAAATTTGTTAAATTAGAACCAAATTAACAAAATGCATTGACTTTGAGGGCTAAATTTGTTATTATACCAATTAAAATTATGTACAATTGATGGAAAGCATTAAATTATCCTTAGTTGCTCCCTCTCAAAATTGAAAGAGACTAAATTATTTTGATATTTTCAGAAGGGCCAATTTGTTCAATTTCAAAATTGAGAAGAATTGAAAAAATAATTTTACCCATATAATTAAAAAGGAGTAAGGAAATAAAAAATCTGACAAACAAGATTGAAGCTAAATTAAATATTTAACTTTATTGTTATTATTATTTTTTACAAGATCTAGTTTCGTTCAAGTAAAAGATTCTCACCAATTGAAAGGATCTTTGATCAATCCAGAGATCGTTTCAATTCCATTAGTAATGAGGATTCGAAATATCACACATTGATCAATCAAAGAGAGATTCAACAACAAAAAGAAAGATCAATTCTTTTGGATCCTTCCTTTCTTCAAACGGAACGAACGGAGATAGAATCAAACTAATTCTCTAAGTGCCTTTCTGGATATTCCTCAATGTCCCGGCTATTCACGAAACGTGAGAAGCGAATGAATAATCATCTGCTTCCGGAAGAAATCGAAGAATTTCTTGAGAATCCTACAAGATCCATTCATTTTTTTTTCTTTGATAGATAGTCAGAACTTCATTTGAGTTCGAATCCTACTGAGAGGTCCGCTAAAAATAAAAAATTATTGAAGAAAGAACAAAAGGTTTCTTTTGTCCCTTCCAAATGATCGGAAAATAAAAATATATATTACCAATCAATTCATTTAAAATTAAATTAAACTTTCAATCTTTTAAAAACATTCCAGTATATAATAGACAATCATATTTACCTAATCTTACTGTGTTGAATTTGTCAAGAAACTTTGGATTACGAGCACTACTTAAAGGAATTTCACAATTGGTTTCACTAGAATGTTTAGATCTATCATTTACTGGTATAGATGAGTTGCCTATAGGGTTGAAGTTGTTGACAAAACTAAAAATGTCGGACTTGAGCGGTATGCGCAATCTCAGAAAAATCCCACAACATTTTATATCTAATTTTTTCAAGTTGCAAATATTCAGAATGTGGTTGCTGCAAAATAGAGATTATCCCAATGAAGACAATGTTTCGGATGGGGATAATGAAAAACTTATAGAGGAGTTGAAAGGTTTGCAGTGTTTGAATATACTAGCGATACCGATACACAACATGCTTTCTCTAGAAGGATTCATGAGCTTTAACTTGTTTCGATGTTGGACCCAAGCACTACAACTTACTGATTTTAGAGAATCAAAAGTGTTTAATGTTTTATGCTTAGAAAATTTGGAGCGTCTAGAGGCACTAGAATTCTTATGTTGTGAAAGTATGGAGGAGATAAAAATGGGATGTACATCATGCTTTCACACATTGAGCAAAGTTACAATTATAGGATTAACAAATTGAGAGACATGACCTGGTTGGTTCTTGCTCCAAATCTAAAGACTCTTTCTATAATTGCGTGTGCAAAAATGGAAGAAATATTGAGTGAAGGAAAACTTGGTGAAGTTGCAGGTGTGATTGGAATTCCATACCTTAAACCATTTCTGAAGCTTGAAACACTTCTCTTAATTGGTCAACCGAAATTGAAGGGCATATACTTGAATGCCCTACCCTTCCCATATCTGAAACAAATTATTATAGAGTTATGCCCTGAACTGACTCAGACAGTGCAAAAGGGAATCTGCTTGCCATTAAGGGAAGCAAAGATTGGTGCGCAACGGTAGAATGGGAAAATGATGCAACTCGAGTTGCTTTTCTCCCTTCTTTTAAGTCTATTCGATAGAATGGGAAAATGAAGCCACTCGAGATGCTTTTCTCGCTTCTTTCAAGTCTCTTCCTCTATGAGATGTACAAAATCCTAAAAATTGCAAAGTGCTTCATTGTTGTGTGAAGTTTGAATTTTGAGAAAAAATTAGTTGTAGTTTGCAATGCCTGTATTAAAAAAAAAGATGATGAAATGTATTAGTACTTGAGTTGATCATTATCAAATATTTCATTTCAGTCTAACAAGGTTTCAAATGATTCCACATGCACCCATTTGCTGGTGCTTAAAGCAAAGGAAGAAAGCAAAACAAAGGAAAATCGAGCAAGAGAAACAACAAAACTGATATGCTTTTTCATTCAACAAAAGCAATACAATATATGTCATTTTCTTATCCAATACTCAACTAACCCCACTAAACATCATAGTAATAAGAAAATCATTGCTTGTACACAAGCTGATTTGTGTCAATCAGCACCTAAACACATCAAATAACTTAACAACTAAGTACATTTACAACTAGCTGTCATAACAAAAGAACTAACAAAGAAACTAAGTTACAAGTGAACTAGACATGTTTGCCATGCAGCTCGATAGAGTCAGCATGAACCAAAGCTTCAGCTTGCACTTAGCCAGTTGTGGAGACAACTCACACTTCGCTAATTGTGGAGACGTCTCGCACTTTGCTAGGTGTTCGAGTTGTTGCATGGTTGGCCAACTTGTAACACTCCTCCTTGGCCTAAATGCTGCAGACACCAATATCTGATCTGAGGTTTGTGTCCAAACCTAGCTTCAAATGGAGTCTTACCCTTTAGAGCCTTGGTTGGCAATCTATTTAACAAATATACTGAGGTATTCAAAGTCTCAACCCAAAATTTTTTTGACAACTTGCTTTCAAACAACAAGCACCTAGCTATGTCCATTACAGTCCTGTTGTTTTCTTTCACACACTTCATTTTGTCGTGGAGCTGGTGGTGGATTCCTACTTCTTCACAAATAACACCATGGTCTTCAACTTTGGACAGGCATGTTTTCAACTAAATCAGACTTGCACAGCTGACCAAGGGACCTATAATTAACATGCCCCATTCTCCAATGCCATAGCTTAGTTTCATCTACTAAGCATGCATAGGCTTTAGAGGTTACTAATTTCCAATCTACAACAAAACTTCTATTAGACATAGCCATGGATACAAGTTCACATCCACATGGATCAAGAATCAAACACTCTTTATCTTTAAACACAATTGAATAATCTCTTTCAAGTAACTGGCCAACACTTAGTAGTTTTTGATCAATTTCAGGTACAAAAAGAACATATGAAACAAGCATTGTACCTGATGGAGTGTTAATTTGTAACAGCTCGTTTTCTAGTGGTATCAGAATAGTGGTATCAAGAATAGGGGTGTGGTAAGGTGTAAAAATGTGAAGAAAATGATGGATTAAAACCCAACAAATATTTTTATAATATTATTAATATTATTTTATTTATTTTTAGAATTTTTAAAATTTTAAATTTATTTCATATCTTTTCAAATAATTAGCTTATTGAGCCCAAAACAAAATAAATGAAGATAAAATACATATATGAAGACAGATAACGAATCTAATCTTACTTATTTGTCAAAATTGTCCTTTTTCCAGTGTATGGAGTGTAACACTCCATTATATCTATACTATTAATAAAATCTCTGAATGAGTTGGTATCACCGTCAATCGGGTCACCAACGTGGCTAAAAAATTATGAGAATGCAGGTTGAAAAGATGGAGAAAAATCAATCATTCATAAACATTGATGAAGGTTTCTTCAAAAAGTTAAGAATTAATAATCCGTTTTAGAAATTGAATGTGCTCGATCTTATACATACGCGAGGAAGATAATAAAAAAAATAAAGAAGGTAAATTCTTCTTTACTTTTATCACTTCGGAGCGTATAAGATGAAAATCTCATGCACGAGTTTGAATAATTTCATTTTATTGTAGTTTTTTTGTAACAGCCTCACCTCCTTCTTGGCAACTCCCCCTCACAAAGAAGTATTGTCCGAATTGCAAATCATTTATCAAACCTGACTTTTTGGCCATCAGCCTTTGCATAAGAATTCATTTTAATTCTCAAAAACTCCAACAAGAGTCCTTTGGGTAGTCGCAACAGAGGAGTTAGAACCAGTGAAGTTACCAACCTTATTATCATCAATGAAGCAAATTACATTTTTCCATACCTCAGACATTTTGCCTTTATAGGCTGATTTTGGCATCCAACGCCATACTTAGAAACCATAGGTTCACGCCACAAAGAGGAGGGTACAGTAGAGGAAAATCTGGAAGATGTTAAGGGTAAAATATCAGAATTTTTGGTAAATTAGTGTTTTTTTTTTTTTTTTTATGTTTTCAGGAAAGATTCAGCTAAAATTACTGGAGATTATTAGTGCATGATTCATGCCAATTATATTACATATTATAAGATTGGGATATAAATGTTAAAAAGATATCTACCTAACCTGATCTCGTCATCCATTTGACATTTGAAAAAAAAAAACCAAAATAATAAAGCCAATGAAAGAGATGTTTGCTTTTGCCCATAGAAATCTTTTCTCCTTCATCGCTAATAAAACAACTCTCTTTAGTCTTTACACTTTACACCCACAGCCTCATTTTGTTTCCTTTGTTTTTATCCATCAAAGGCTTTGTTAAGCTGAACAATGGGCAATTGCTGCTCAGTCCAAATTGGTTTAGAGAATTTCATCATTCGTGGCTTGGATTCCATTGCTGGCCATGCTAATTACATATGCAAGCTTAAACAAACTCTTCCAACTTTATCTGCTGCACTTCAAGAACTTAGGGCACAAAGGAATGATGTGCAAAGGCAGGTTGCTGTGGCTGAACAACGACTATTGAAGCGACTTGAGCGAGTTCAGCTGTGGCTTTCAAAAGCGGAAACTATGATAATAGAGGCTGAAAGAGTGGTTGAAGATGGCCCTCAACAAATGAATAACTTGTTCCTCGGCGGCTGTGCTTCCAAGAGTTGCCTGTCTAGCTACAAGTTTGGTAAAAAAGTGGCCAAAATGCTTCAAGAAATAAATGATCACATGAGTAAGGGAGCTTTTGAGAAGGTAGCGGAGAATCAACCCGCAACTTCAGTGGTAGTTAGACCTGAAGAGCAGCCGATTGCTCTAGAATCCACAATCCAAAAGGTATGGAGCTGCATTGTGGACAAAGATGTGGGGGTCATTGGCCTCTATGGCTTAGGGGGTGTTGGCAAGACAACACTCTTGACCCAAATTAACAACAAGTTCAGCACCACACCGAATGGTTTCGATGTTGTTATCTGGGCTTTGGTGTCTAAAGATTACGATGTTGGAAAGATTCAAGATAGGATTGGTGGAAATCTTGGGTTTTCGGATGACTCATGGAAGAATAAAAGTGTTGACCAGAAAGCTACGGATATTTATGGGGTCTTGCGCAGCAAGAGATTTGTTGTATTATTAGATGATTTATGGAAGAGGGTGGATTTGAACCAAGTCGGGATACCAAAACCAAGCCAAGAAAATGGTTCCAAACTTATTTTCACTACTCGGTCTTTGGAAGTATGTGGCGAAATGGGAGCTGGAAAGAAAATCAAAGTTGAGTGCCTGGAATCGAAGAAGGCTTGGGAATTGTTCCAAGACAAGGTTGGACATGAAACTCTTTACAGCCATCCAGATATTCCAAACCTAGCTAAACAAGTAGCTGAAAGGTGCGGTGGGTTGCCTCTTGCACTAATTACAATCGGTCGTGCCATGGCTTGCAAGACAACGCCTGGAGAATGGAAATATGCAATTGAGATGTTGAAGCGATCTGCATTACCAAAAATGGAAGAAGAGGTATTTCCACTTTTAAAATTCAGTTATGAGAATTTGCCTATCACTATGAAATCTTGCCTCCTATATTGTTGCATGTATCTGGAAGATTATTGTATTCCTAGAAAGAGATTAACAGAGTATTGGTTTTGTGAAGGGTTGTTGAATGAATTTGATAGAATTAGTGAAGCTCAAATGCAAGGTGACTACATTATTAGCTCTCTTCTTAGTGCTTGTTTATTGGAAAGAGGTGGTGAAATAGGTGGAGAAGATTGTGTAAAGATGCATGATGTGATTCGTGACATGGCTTTATGGATAACATGCGAGCTTGAAGCAAGTGAGAATAAATTTTTTGTAAAAACAGGGGTTCAATTACTTGAAGAACCAGATGTTAAGGCATGGGAAGATGCAAAAAGAATGTCAGTGATGAAGAATAAGATTGAAGTTCTCAGAGGAACACCTAATTGTCCTAACCTTAAAACATTGTTTCTTAGAGAAAATAAATTGGAGGTGATCAGCGACGGCTTCTTCCACTTTATACCTCATCTAACTGTTCTCAACTTGTCAGAAAACAGAACGATTAGAGCATTGCCTAAGGGAATTTCTCAATTGATTTCACTAGAATGTCTTGATCTATCTTATACTGGTATAACAGAGTTGCCAATAGAGTTGAAATCCTTGAAAAAATTGAAGATGTTGGAGTTGAGTTACATGTACTATCTCAGAAAAATCCCACCACATCTGATAACTAGTTTTTCCAAGTTGCAAATATTTAGAATGAATCATTGCCAGATAACTGAAGATTATCCAGAGGAAGACAATGTTCTAAATGGGAATAATGAACTTCTCATAGAGGAATTGAAAAGCTTGCAACATTTGAACATAATAAGAATTTGGTTAAAAGGCATGTCTGCACTTGAAAGATTTCTAAGCTTCCACTTATTTCGAAGCTACACTCAAGCACTGCAATTGAGTAATTTTAGAGAATCAAATGTGTTCAATGTTTTATGCTTAGAAAATATGGAGCATCTAGAGGAATTATGTTTCCAATATTGTGAAAGTATAGAAGAGATGAAAATGGAAAAGCTTTCTACAAGTATTAATTATGCTCCATGCTTTCACACATTGAACCGCGTTTCAATTCTGAATTGTAACAAATTGACAGACGTGACCTGGTTGATTCTTGCTCCAAATCTAAGGTTTCTTTCCATTTATGGATGTGCAAAAATGGAAGAAATACTAAGTGAGGAAAAACTTGGTGAAGTTACAGACGGGGTTGGAATTCCAAACCCAAAACCATTTATGAAGCTTGAAACACTTGATTTAGGCAATCTACCAGAATTGAAGAGAATATACTGGGATACCCTACCCTTCTCATGTCTGAAAACTACTTGTCTATGGTGGGGATGTCCAAAATTGGAGAAGCTTCCTCTCAACTCTCACACTACAGAAGGGAATCAGGTCACCATTTTGGGAAGGGAAGATTGGTGGGCAACTATAGAATGGGAGAACGAAGCCACCGCCGGTGATGCATTTTTGCCCTCTTTTAGAACTGTTTTTAAATGAAATGTAAAGATTTCTAATCACTGCAAAGTGCTTCATGCTGTTTTTCTCTCTTTTTTCTCTCTCTCAATTGGCTGCTTCTATTTCCATTTAGCTACCATTTTACTTATTTGTTCTATCATAGAAACACCAGATTTTGTACGAATCTAAATCATTATTCCTAAATATGATTTTGGGTATAGGCCTATTATCGATTTTACCTCTGCAAAACCTGAATCAAATTATTGGTAACACCCAAAATATCATTTTGTCTCTGTAATTTCATCAACTATCATATTTTGCTGCCTCTTTTTGGTGGTGGACTGTTTCATTGTTTGCATTTTGGTTAGACATCAAGGTTGGTGATTACTTTTACTAATAAGGTTGTTGAAATTGAATCAAATTGACCAATCCACTCAGTACATCGGTCCGGAGAAAGAGGCTAAATCGGTTTATCCACAAACCAATATGGCACAATTGAACTAAATTTTTATATTTTAAATGAATTTTTAATAATTTATTTAATCAAACCGGATCAATCAATCAGATTGGTACTGGTGGCCTAATTGATCTAACCATTAATCTTATTACAAAAGCATTGGTTTACAACATAAAAATAAAGAGAGACTTGATACTATACTTTCTAGCAACCTCAAGTAGAGAATAAAAGTAGAGGATCAAAGAGCAAAAGTAAAAGAGATACTTGTTGAAGTGGTAAGGCACATTGTGCTATTAAGGAGACTTAGGTTTGAATCTTGAATAGCTCGTTGTAAAGAGAGACAATAATAAATTCCGAAAAGATTAATGTTTATGAACTAAAAAATGTAACAGAAGGTTTCTTGATTCACTACAACCAAAATTAATTATTACAAACTATAAATTGAACATAACTTAGATAATAATAGGTTAAATTATACTGTTGGTCACCTAACCTTCATAAATTTTCATTTTGGGCATAAAAAAATAAGTAAAAACTTGCAATATGGGCATTGCCATTACATGCTTTTAAAATTTTAGTCATTTTCGTCACATACTTTTATCATTTTAGTCACTGTTCGTTAATTTTTCATTACATACACTCATTTTAGTCACCGAACTTTAGTAAATTTTCATTTTTGTCCTTTTTACAATTAATTTTATTTTTTTAAAAAAATGAGTTCTTACAACAACAAAAATTGAGTTATTCAGGTTCTAAGATGATTCCCTATAAAACCCCGAGATTTTCATATAATTCAAGTTTTTTCCTATAAAAACTCAGATAATTCCCTATAAAACCCCCAAGATTTTCTCTTTTATTAAAAAACAAATATTAATTCAAAAAATAAATAGAATTAAAAAAGATAAAATAATTTTTTTCATGTAAAAATACAAGTTTTCCTATAAAAACCAAGGAAATTTTTTATAAAATATCTTTTTTTTTTTGCTCCTACTCGAAAAAACTAAAATTAATTCTTAAAAAAAATAAAATAAATAAACAAGATAAAAACCAAGGACGAACAAAGCTAGAATATTGTTTAAGGGAGGAGGGTCAAAATCGAATAATAATTTTTTTAAAAGGCAAAAGTATAATTGTATTGTTATATTTATTTATAATTTCATAAATTTGATTTAGACCAATTGTAATTTTTAAAATAAAAATATTATACATTACTCACAATTTTATCAAAAACTGATCTAAAACAAAAAAAAAAAATAGAGCAAAAGATGCATTGAGTTTTCGAGTATTTAGATTCCAATCCTATCATACGCAATTATAATATGCGAGTCTTCATCTCATCATTCGTGTACATGCATACATCGATCAGTGTGTGATCTTTCATATAAAACTTCAATTATTGCTGCTTTGCTTTGCTTTTGCTTTTGCCTGTGCCAATAAGGAAATGGGAAAAAAAGTAAAAGGTATCAATGCCCCATAAAGTAATTAATCTCACCTAACAAGGAATCAAATCAAACCCAAGTTGACGAAAAGAAAATGGTTGCCAAGTCAATTTTTTTATTTTAAAATCTTACATCAATAAATTTAATAAAAATAATTTTACCAGATTTTGAAATTTTAAAAATGGAGAAACTAAATTATTGAAAATAAAAGTATAAGAACTAAATTCTAAATTTGTAAGAATATAGGGACTTATAGCTTATTTTAATCAAATTATAATTATAATAAAGTAAATTTAAAATTATTAACAACATAAATTATAAAACGAACCTTTCATACTAGGTAATGATAGAAGTATATAACGTGAGTTTAAAACAAATTTAATATGATATGCATTATAAACTAAATAAATGTGCGATGATGAATAGTATAATTTTATCTCATCTTGATTAAAATAATATTTTTATCTTTTTCGATGTTATTGTTATTTTACTATGACTTGAAAATTTCTCTTTGAAAAACATTACTTTATTGCTCTGTTATTTTTTCGACACTTCAAACTTTACAATGTTAGTATTCTTAATTAACTTTATAATTCAAGTGAAAAAAAAACTATTATTTAAAAAATTTATTTATTTAATGTCAGTTTAATAATTAAATTAACATTACAAGGTATTGTCGCCGATTCAAAAATTTAGCTGAACTCATATTTATATATATATATATATTATAGATAAATAAGTAAAATTTAGAAATGATGAAATTTAAACCAATAATAGTTTCATTTTAATATTCAATTTTATCATAATAAAAGTAATTAAAATGGCGTGGAAATGCTACACTCCACTTTGGGTAAAAGTATCACAAAATCTCTTATATTATACCCTTAATTACATTTTAACTCTTCTACTAAAAAAAATGAGTAAATTAACCATTGTCCTTGTATGTTAAATGAATAAGCAAAATAGCTCATCCGTTAAAATTTCACCATACCTATAAACACAAAAATTAACATTTAATGGTGGAATTTTTGTACTTAAAAAGATAAAAATTAAATTCTATTACTTTTCTGATTTGAAAATCTCAATCCAATTATTATTAATGTTAATATTATCTGTCAAAAATTTATTAACTTAGCTATCTTTATATTATATGACATATATTTAGTAGAAAATAAATATGTTAAGTTAACAAATTTGGTCAGAAATTACCGATGGTAATAATTGGACTAATATTTCTAAATTGAAAATATAGGAGGATTAATTTCAAATTTTATAGAAGTACAATAATTAAGAGTAGAGCCAGCTGTGATCCGATTAAAAAAGTTGAGCCACAGTCACATTCACAACAATCATAGAGAGATCGTAGCAGAGGAACTGACAGAAGAAGCAAAGCTGGAGATGAAGTAAATAACCAAAATTTTCTTCATAGTTGTTCAAATTCCAACTATCTTTCACCTGGAAACTACCAGAATTCTGCTGCTGCATCCGCTCCAACTAAACAAAAGAGTCGAGACCAGTGCTAATTTGGTGGATCTTCTTCCACCCACTGCCTGTCTTCTCCGTATCTTGCTCCACCTTTGGCTAAAAAAGCTAGCTACTTTGATTTCCTTCTCTTGGTATACACTGTGAATCTGCTTGTTTTATCTTTACCATCCATAATGAAAGCTCTAATGGTTGAAACCCCACGTTTTTAATTTTACATGATGTGCGTCCTCTTGATAACTGTGGCACAGTCGCCTCTTCCACCTCAATCTGTTGAAACCCCATCTTCTTTAACTTCATTTTATGTGCATCCTCTTCATAACTGTGGCACAACCGCCTCCCACCTCAATCTCTTGAAACCCTTTCTTCTTTAACTTTATTTTTCTTTGAGTTTTCCACATTGCCTAACTTTATTTTTAACACAATTCACTTTGCATCCGTATCTCATTTGTTTCCTTTATTTTATCATTCATTTACCAGAATCATGGGCAATTGCTGCTCCGTACAATGTAGTTTCGAGAATTTCCTTCTTCGTGGCTGGGATTTCATTGTTGGTCATGCTAATTATGTCTGCAAGCTTAAACAAACTCTTCCTACTTTATCTGCTGCTCTTCAAGAACTGAGGGCGCAAAGAGATGACGTAATACGGAAGGTTGATGTGGCTGAACAACGACTATTGAAGCGACTTGAGCGAGTTCAGCTATGGCTTTCAAAAGCGGAAACTATGATAATAGAGGCTGAAAGATTGGTTGCAGATGGCCCTCAACAAATGAATAACTTGTATCTCGGCGGCTGTGCTTCCAAGAGTTGCCTGTCTAGCTACAAGTTTGGTAAAAAAGTGGCCAAAATGCTTCTAGAAATAAATGATCACATGAGTAAGGGAGCTTTTGAGAAAGTTGCGGAGGATCAGCCCACAGCTTCAGTGGTAGTAAGACCTGTTGAGCAGACGGTTGCTCTAGAATCCACAATCCAAAAGGTATGGAGTTGCATCGTAGAAAAAGATGTGGGGATCATTGGCCTCTATGGCTTGGGAGGCGTTGGCAAGACGACACTCTTGACCAAACTCAACAACAAGTTCAGCACCACGCCAAATGATTTTGAAGTTGTTATCTGGGCGTTGGTATCTAAAGATTACAATGTTGAAAAGATTCAAGATAGGATTGGTGAAAATGTTGGTTATTCGGATGGATCCTGGAAGAATAAAAGTGCTGACCAGAAAGCCATAGATATCTATGGGATCTTGAGTAACAAGAGGTTTGTTGTATTATTGGATGATTTATGGCAGAGGGTGGATTTGAACCAAGTTGGGATACCAAAACCAAGCCAAGAAAATGGTTCCAAACTTATTTTTACTACTCGATCTTTGGAGATATGTGGCGAAATGGGAGCTCGAAGGAAAATCAAAGTGGAGTGCCTAGAACCGGAGACGGCCTGGGAATTGTTCCAAGACAAGGTTGGAGATGAAACTCTCAACAGCCATCCAGATATTCCAAACCTAGCTAAACAAGTAGCTGAAAGGTGCGGTGGGTTGCCTCTTGCACTAATTACAATCGGTCGTGCCATGGCTTGCAAGACAACACTTGAGGAATGGAATTATGCAATTGAGATGTTGAAGCGATGTGCATTGCCAAAAATGAAAAATGAGGTATTTCCGCTTTTAAAATTCAGTTATGATAATTTGCCCAATGCTACAATGAAATCTTGCTTCCTATATTGTTGTCTTTATCCTGAAGATTACTGTATTCCCAAAAAGAGATTAGTGGAGTATTGGTTTTGTGAAGGGCTATTGGATAAATTTGATAGAATTAATGAAGCTCAAATGCAAGGTGGCGACATTATCAGCTCTCTTCTGAATGCTTGTTTATTGGAAAGGGATGGAGAATATTGTGTGAAGATGCATGATGTGATCCGTGACATGGCTTTATGGATTACACACAAATTCGAAGCAACAGTGAATAAATTTTTTGTAAAAGCAGGAGCTCAATTATTTGAAGAACCAGATGTTAAGGCATGGAAAAGAGTAAAAAGAATGTCAGTGATGAAAAATGAGATTCAACTTCTCGAAGCAACACCCAAATACCCTAACCTTCGAACCTTGTTTCTTAGCAAAAATCATTTGAAAGTGATCAGTGATGGTTTCTTCCAATTTATACCTCAGCTAACTGTTTTGGATTTGTCAGAAAACCGTTCTTTACGAGCGTTGCCTAAGGGAATTTCACAATTGGTTTCACTTGAATGTATTGATCTATCTTGGACTGCTATATTAGAGTTGCCAATGGAGTTGAAATCGTTGACAAAACTAAAAATGTTGGACTTGAGTTATATGCCTGATCTCGAATATATCCCACAATATTTGGTATCTAGTTTTTCCAAGTTGCAGATATTCAGATTGTGGTTTATAGTGTTGGTGCTGCAAAATAAAGATTATCCTAATGAAGACAATGTTTTGAATGAGGGTAATGAAAAGCTTATAGAGGAGTTGAAAGGTTTGAAACGTTTGAATATACTAAGTACATCCATAAAGAGCATGTTTTGTCTAGAAAGATTCCTGAGCTTTGACTTGTTTCGACGTAGTACCCAAGCACTACAACTTTTTGAATTTAGAGAACCAGAAATGTTTGATGTTTTATGCTTACAAAATTTGGAGCGTCTAGAGACACTACAATTCCGTGATTGTGGAATTATGGAGATAAAAATGGAAAAGTTGTCTACATGGGTTTCTTCAAGTACTAATTCTACTTCATGCTTTCACGCATTGAGCACAGTTGAAGTTTTTCACTGTAAGAAATTGAGAGACATGACCTGGCTGATTCTTGCTCCAAATCTAAGGAATCTTGATATATTTGGGTGTTATGAAATGGAAGCAATATTGAGTGAGGAAAAACTTGGTGAAGTTGCAGGTGTGATTGGAATTTCATACCCTAAACCATTTCTGAAGCTTGAAACACTTGACTTGCGTCATCTACCAAAATTGAAAAGCATACATCGGGATGCCCTACCCTTCCCATGTCTGAAACATATTCTTATAAAGTATTGCGAAGAACTGAAGAAGCTTCCTCTCAACTCAGACAGTGCAAAAGGGAATCTGCTCAGCATTAAGGGAAGCAAAGATTGGTGGGCAAGAGTAGAATGGGAAAATGAAGTCACTCGAGATGCTTTTCTCCCTTCTTTCAAGCTTTTGCACTAAAAATTGCAATGTGGTTCATTTGTTGTGTGATATTTGAATTTTGAAATTAAAATTTCATCTAATGTAATTAGATTAAATCAAAGTTTATGTATAGCACGTGTAAATTTAAATATTAACTAATCTAATATTTATTTAGTATTAATTTTAGTATATAAATATAAATAATACAATTTATAGTTTTAATCAATTTAACAAATTAAAATGAATTAATATGATATGATTTTTATACATTGAACACAACCTCAAAAAGAGAAAAAACTATGGAACAACTTTAAAACTCGTGGCCAGCATCTACTCCTTAATAGACCTACAGAATGCGGAGGATCAATTATTGGGTTCACTCCAGTATATACATTAAGAAATAAATAAATAAAAGGGTTAATTCCAAGAAATTCAAACACATTTTAATTTCAACTAAAACCCCATAAATTATTTATGTTAATCATAAATAAAATAAAATAAAATAAATTAACAAAATTTTCCTCAGCGGGGAAGCTTTGTACCGTTCTACGGGCTGGTTTTTCGGATCTTTAATTTTCTATTTATTTTTTCTTCACATTCCCACCTTAATTTATAAATACATTACAAATTCACTGTAAATTTTGTTTTACAGATATAAATGCAAACCCAGAAAATTTCAGAAACCATATACTGCAAAAGAGATATCTTTTAAGCTTTGGCTGCTTCAAATTCTGTGTTGAAATACCCTCTCTTTTTTCTCCATTAATCACTCTGCTTTTGAAATTTTTCTTTGCACTGATCATCTCTGTTTCCACTGTTTATTTTTTAGGGTGATTTCAATCATTTGTTCTTTTTATTTTTAGTGTTAATAAGGTGAAAATATTTAAATATGTTCATCTGGATTCACTTCATTTTGTTTCAATCTTTTTAGGTGAGAAATGGCGAGAACTTCACTTCATGGGAATTTACATGCTACCATCTATGAAGTTAAAAACCTCGAAGGTGGTGGATTCTTCCGAAAGGTATACAATATATACATACATATATATTATAAGTAGGTGAATTTTGATTCTGTTGAATAAATATTAAAACTATACATAAATTTTGTTTTTAATATGTAAAATCGTAAGTGAATTCTGATTTGGTTCAATTGTATACATCGATTCTAATTTAGTTTCTATATATCATTCGGGTTTTTATTGATGTAATAATATTTTATGTTCACGGGGATAATTATACATAATGTGAAAATAAGTGAAGCTTTTTTCGGTAAAAATATCATGGAAGCCCCCTATATTAAAAGTAATATTACATTTTGTCCTTTTTTACTTAAAAAATTAGTCTTTTACATTAGATCAAAAAGCAAATTAGTCTTTTCTGCTAAAAACTTCATCCATTTATATTTTTAAAAATTTGTGTGGCTGACAAAATAATCGTTTGGCGTACAAGAACCAATTTTAAGCAGTAAAAAAGGATAAAATTTTTAACAGGATGATCAATTTGCTCATTGATCTAATGTAAAGAGATTAATTTATCTATTTTTTGAATAGAAGCTCGATAATTTGTTTTTTCAAATGAATAGCATTGAATTAAATAAATACTAACTGAATAAAAATCTGAGTTATAATTTTGTTTCTTTATCCCTTTTGATTCTTAAGAGCCACCAAAAGATGAGATCTTATATGATTACAATTTCTATGTATAAATGCATGAATATTAGTTGAGAAGGCAGACTATTTATTTTCTTAGATGTTCATGTTGTTATCTTAGATGTTCTTTTTCTTATGGCAACTCTATAGGTTCATCTCTGTCTTGTTTTTGTTTTCCTTGGTCTGAAATACATGCCTGTTAATGGCAGTTAATGGCAAATGTTGAGGAATCGATCGGTATCGGCAAAGGATCAGGGAAGCTTTACGCGACCATTGATCTCGAGAAGGCTAGAGTTGGAAGGACAAGAAAAGTGGAAAGCGACGACCCTTCGTGGAATGAGTCTTTCCACATTTACTGCGCACATATGGCTAACGACGTAATCTTCACGGTCAAACAAGCCGGTTCTATTGGAGCAAACGTAATTGGCAGAGCATATTTGCCTGTTGAGGATATCTTATCAGGGGAAGAAGTGGATAGGTGGATTGAACTCAAGGATGAAGAGAAGCAAAACTTGGAAAATGAGGCTAAAATCCATGTCAAGATTCGTTATTTCGATGTTACCAAGGACCGGAACTGGAACCGTGGTATCGTAAGTCGTAAGTTTCCTGGAGTTCCGTATACTTATTATCCCCAGAGACATGGGTGTAAGGTGTTCCTATACCAGGATTCACATATACCTGATGGATTTATTCCGAAAATTCCTCTTGCTGGAAGCAAGTATTATGAGCCACATCGATGTTGGGAGGACATTTTCGATGCGATCACGAATGCCAAACACTTGGTTTATATTGCCGGTTGGTCTGTCTATACTGAGATCAAGTTGATACGAGATTCGAAGAGATCTAGGCGAGGGGGAGACACCAAGCTTGGTGACTTGCTTAAGAAGAAAGCAAGTCAAGGTGTTCGGGTTAATGTGCTTATTTGGGATGATAGAACATCTGTTGGTGCATTGAAGAAAGATGGATTAATGGCCACACATGATGAAGAAACCGAGAAATTCTTCGAGGACAGTGATGTCAACTGCGTGTTATGCCCTCGTGATCCCGATGACGGTGGAACTATCGTCCAGGAGTTGCAAATCTCCACCATGTTCACTCATCATCAAAAGATTGTTGTAGTGGATGCCGCGATGCCTAATGGAGATACGGATAGGAAACGAATCGTGAGCTTTATCGGCGGTCTTGATCTTTGCGATGGAAGATACGACACACCTTTTCATTCCCTTTTCAGGACTTTGGACACAGCTCACGCTGATGATTTTCATCAGCCAAACTTTGCTGAAGCTTCAATCAACAAAGGTGGTCCAAGGGAGCCTTGGCATGACATCCATTGTCGACTCGAAGGGCCAATTGCTTGGGATGTCTTGTTCAATTTCGAACAAAGATGGAAACGACAAGGCGGTAAAGACGTACTACTTGATATCAAAGACCTTGAAGGTACCATCGTTCCCCCATCTCCAGTTACATACCCTAATGACCATGAGACTTGGAATGTACAACTATTTAGATCAATTGATGGCGGTGCCGCTTTTGGTTTCCCTGACTCTCCCGAAGATGCTGCCAGAGCTGGACTCGTTAGCGGAAAAGACCAAATCATCGATCGAAGTATTCAAGATGCTTACATTAACGCTATCCGACGAGCCCAGAACTTTATCTATATCGAAAATCAGTATTTCCTCGGAAGCTCCTTCGATTGGAGTGCTGATGATGATGACATTAAGCCTGAAGACATTAATGCTTTGCATTTGATTCCAAAAGAGCTTTGTCTTAAAGTAGTTAGCAAGATTCGAGCAGGAGAGAGGTTCACAGTGTATGCTGTAATCCCTATGTGGCCTGAAGGTATCCCAGAAAGTGGATCAGTACAAGCCATATTAGATTGGCAAAGGAGGACCATGAACATGATGTACAAAGAAATTGCTCAAGCTCTTAAATCGGAAGGACGTAACGAGGATCCTCGAAACTATTTAACATTCTTTTGTCTCGGCAACCGAGAGATGAAGAAGGGCGGAGAATATGAACCTACAGAAACACCGGAGCCTGATTCCAATCACGCTAGAGCTCAAGAGGCCCGTCGTTTCATGATCTATGTTCATACCAAAATGATGTTGGGTAAGTAAAAAGAAACTCGGGTTTAACTCGGTTGGTTTATATCGTCACGTCTAATAAATCTAGAGTTCGATTTAACTATGTTTTCCATTTATGTAGTTGATGATGAATACATAATAATTGGATCAGCCAACATCAACCAACGATCAATGGACGGCGCGAGAGACTCCGAGATAGCAATGGGGGCGTACCAACCATATCATTTATCGATTAGGCAACCAGCAAGGGGTCAAGTCCACGGTTTCCGTCTGGCGCTATGGTACGAGCACCTCGGCATGCTACATGACAGCTTCTTGACCCCAGAAAGCAAGGAATGCGTGAAGAAAGTGAACCAAATGGCTGACAAATATTGGGACCTATTCTCAAAGGACGACCTTGACCAGGACTTGCCTGGTCACCTACTAAGCTACCCCATTGCCATTTCTAAAGATGGAAATGTATCTGAGCTGCCAAATTTTGAGAACTTCCCTGACACTAAGGCTCGTATTCTTGGTGCCAAATCTGATTATCTCCCACCTATACTCACCACCTAATGAATGGAACTATGTATCGAATAAAAACCCGAATCACAAATGGGTGATCAATCTGCTACGTTGAACCAATAAAAAAATTGGTTTAACTATTGAAGACCTTAAAAAATCAAGGTTTTTTTCTTCTTCTAATTAATGAAATTTTCACTTTTAATCCCTTAGTTATATATTACAAGATATTAAATGCATTTTTTTTGTTGATTAGTATTTGAACAAAAAAAAATTGAGAGCTGGACATAATGGCTGCGGTTGGGGCTGGCTATGTACTTTCTGATTTGATTGATGGAAGTGTTTGGAAAATGTTTTACAGAGATCAATCAACAGTCAGTTTTTGACAATTCATTGCACTTAAACTGTGGACAGAGAAGCCATTAAAGCTGGCAGATTTTCTTCATACGAGTTATTAAAAAAATCAAAGAAACTTGATTTAATTCATTTATATTAATTTATAAATTAATTAATTTTTTATTATTTATCGAATCAATATTCAAATAATCAATTCAATCTGACTCAGAAAACATTGCATGCTAACTTTTTCCACTACATTTCATTTGCATTCAGAAGTTACAAATGAAGCAAAAATAGAAAGAAAGAAAAAATGAATGACTTTATATTACATCCACAATTTGCAAGTGGCAATTGCAAATAAACCCCTCAAAATAGTACAAAATCCTG
This sequence comes from Gossypium turneri, assembly GCA_008044935.1. Lineage (NCBI taxonomy): Eukaryota > Viridiplantae > Streptophyta > Magnoliopsida > Malvales > Malvaceae > Gossypium > Gossypium turneri. The sequence continues at coordinate 2,365,812 of CP032576.1, forward strand.
CTTTGGGGTTTGCTTGGATTTTAGCTAAAAACTGAATTCAAGGATCATGGCATTAAAATTGTTTTGGGGTTTTAGTGCTGCATCGGGTATCTTACTCCTGCCGCTAGCACTCTTTGCTGTTGTATCTGAATCATTATAATAGAAAAAAAAATGGTATGTAATTAATTAATACTGATAATTAAAATTTGCACTTTTCCCTCAATAATATGAAATTTGGGTTAAAATATGAATTAGCCCCTATACTTTAATAAACTTTTGGATTTAATCCTTATTTTTTTCTAATTTAAAATTCCCAGTTCAACCATTAAGTTTTTTTATCAAATTTTGTCATCTTGGAATATTAATTAGGCCGTTCTCGATTGACAATAAGTAAATAAAAACTGGTTATGATTGGATTACGAATTTTAAATTAAAATGCAAGAGGTTTTTATTTTTAACTTTTAAAGTATAGGATTAAATCTTGAATTCTGTAAACTTACAGGGATTAATGACATATTTTAACATATGAAATGAAATGCAAAAGAAGAAAAATCAGTGAAAATAGTACCTGGAAAAGTTCATGCAGTTTGTTCTTGAGGAAACAGTACTCGTGTTCTAGCACCTCTAATGCACTCAAGCACCTGCATCCATGCCCTAACACCATGGTTAGCACATCTTAATGTTGACCATGAGTTAAAAAATATTCAACACTCAACTTTTTATCACTTGATTCAACAATTGTTAAAAGATGGTTCGATTTAGAAGGTAAATATAATCTATGTTGTGAAATATAATATATATATATATATAGGTAAAAGTACCAACAAGATCTTTATATTAGAAGTTTTACTAAAAAATGAGTACTTTAGTATTTGTATATTAGATCAAAGAACAAATTGAACATTCTGCTAAAAACTTCATACATTTTTATGGTTAAAATTTGATCTTTGTACATTAAGATGAGATACACATGACACGTCACGTGTAACTGTATAGTTGATTTATCAATCAAATTAATTTCTAATGATAAAAAATATTAATTTTTTAAAAATTTTGATCTAACATATAAAAATTAATTAAGTTTTTCATGGTAATCTAATGGAACATCGAAAAAACCAAGAAGGTGGGGGCCTTGGAGCACAAAAGTAGAGGCAGAAAAGAAGGGAGGGGCGAAAGCGGCATGCATATACCCAGCACGGTTGTTCTGGTCAGAAGCGGCTCGAAAGGCAAGGCAAACATTTCTTATCCTTTTAGCACCAATACTGGAACTACTCCCCATGAACTGATTCAAATGGATTCCCATTTTGTTGTAATCCGAGAACTCTCTATCCATCCTGTTGCCATAAACATTACCAAATTCATAAATAAACTCAACAAGGAAAAAGCAAAACAATGAACAAAAGAGAATAAATCATTACAGTAATGATCTGAGGTTCCGTAATAACTTCTCGGATTCATGGAAGTAAATGTTGACAACTTCAGATACGAAGTTTGGGGAAGTTTCGTCTTGAAGCTGTTGAAGTTGCAAGAATTGCTCGTCTAATATCCCCTAATGAACGTAAAAAAAAAAAAAAAAACCACCATTATCATGAGCTTTGTAATACTAAAAACTAAACCAAACCAGCAATCAACTATGTCTAAGTACACACCTGGTGGAAGAGGAAGGAGAGCAAACGATTCATGTCGGCTCGCAACCGATCGGCAGCCAACCCCAACATCCACAATGGCAGACCCGTTTTGGCTAGTGGTATAAGTTGACCCAAAAACGAAAATGGATTTGTTTTTTCTCTCTCTCTAAGTCTCTTTTTGTTGGTTGGTTTCACTCTTTTCAGGGGTTTAGGGTTCTTTTTTGTCAAGTGGGAATTTCTTCGCACTTGAAAGCCTTAAGTTCAACAGCTATTTATAGTGTGGGAGATTAGCTAGCTTGGTTGGACCCAAGCTTCAACTCCCAAAACTATAAAATATCTAAATTTCAAATTATTATAATTATGGGTATTATATCATTTAGGTAATTTTATAATTTTTACATTAAATATGATTTAGATTATATTTAAAACATGATTAAATTATAAATAAATTTGAATCATAGTTGTTAGAACTCACTAGTATATCGATTCAGGCAAATAGTTGAACCAGCTTTTAACTGATTTTTTAGTAAACTACTTCAAATTAGTTGAACTGATGGTTAAACTAAATTTCTCTATTTTTTAAATAATTTTTCCAAATTTTTAATAATTTTTAGTTAAAATTGAATTAACTAGTCGAACCAAGAACTGGTACTGGTTGTCTGACTAATTTGATCACTAGTCGATTTTAAAAACCTTGGTGTGAACCTACTACATTAATAGTTTGGATCTAAGATATTAAAAAATAACACTCTTAAATTTTATTGACACTGTATGTGTGAATGTGTGTTTAACACGTTAGGTACATATTGTTCATGTGATAGGTACATTCGTATTTATAATTTGATCTACGTGTTTTGAATATACTCTAAATCATATTCAAATTGGCATTTATTGTCTATATTAACGGGTAAATTAATGAAAGGACATGATTGATGCAATATCAATACTTTAATAATTTAATTTAAACATTTTAAAATTTAAGAACCAATTTAAAATCTGAATGATAATTTAAAGACGTTTAATACAATTAACCCTTAAAAATATTTACTGACTCAAATATATTAACATGAATTATATGTGACATATCATATGTTATTGTTTGATTATTCAATTTAGTTTTTAACGGTGCATATAGATAAATTTTTAATAAAAATGATCAATTTACTTGTTAATTTAATATATAAAAAATATTTTTTTATTTTTTAATAGAAAAATTAAAATATAATTTAACTTTTACTGCAAATATTCGATTCAGTTTTAAAAATAATCGAAAGTGAAATATAATTACCGACCTGGAGGAGGAATGTTACGGCAAAGAAAAAAATAAAAGGTGTGAGCTACTGGCAACCTTCACGTGCACTGCTGTTTGTGTCGCCATGCTATGGCAAATGCGGCGTTCCCATCTCTGACGCCCTCGCCCACGCCCACGGCTTGGCCGACAATTGCCTGCATTTACCTCGCCACCTTTTAACACACACTAAAGAAATAAATTAAACAAAATAACCAAACATGAACCCTAACTTCTTTCACCTACACCCGCATAAATTTATTTACTTTTTTCACACATGCTGCCAAAACAAACACACACCCACACACACAGTGGTTTCTGCTGCTTCACTTTTGACATTTCTTTTTATCTCTCCCTTTTCTCGAGAAAATGGTTTGAGGTTTACAGTCGGATAATAATTTACAATCTGCATTGAAGTATGGTAGAGAAGGTTAAAAATACAACAGGAAGCGCCCGCTAAACAAGGGGTAAACTGTGACAGATTGAATGGGAGGACACGTGGCGAAATGGGTAGTGCTTTGAATTTTCTATTGGTTTTTTTTTTTTTTTTTTATGAATATCAATATGGTGTGGTAGATGATGATGATTAGACTTTTTGAAGAGAGTGGATGGTAATGAGTAAATATTTGGAACCAATTTAGTGTGGGTTTATAACTCAATAATGCAAGCACTAAAATATAGGTGTGATTCTTTCCCTTTATATGGGACCATCAATTTAATCAAATTTTATTACATTAACTTCACCTTTAATTTCCGGTTAAAGCTTAACTTTTTATTTTTACTGAATAAGTAGACGACTCTCCTTTATCATTTTATTTTAGTTCCATAACTATTCACATTAAGGATGGCAATAAAGTAAAATGGATGCAGATATGGTCAAATTCACCACCATTCTATAGTCTGTATATTCTACCTTTCCACCCTTTTGTTTCTCTATGCATGTATAATCTTGAAAATACAATCACCTTTATGGATGTCAGATGCAGGGGTGTTCATGTTAACCGACCCGAAATTACTATGACCGAATTAACTGACCTTCTAAAAATTTTAACCGTTAACCGAACCGATTTTAAAAAAAAATTAACCGAACCGAAATTTTTTCGGTTAATAAGGTCGGTTAACCGAATTAACCAAAAATTATGTATTTTTTATTTTTGGTTAAAAATTACCCGAATTACCCGAATTAACCGAATTACCGAAAAATACCCAAATTACCCGAATTTTTTATTTTTAAACTTTAAAAAATTTATAAATTATTAATGTAAATTGGGTTTTAGACTTTAGTAAATTGGGTTGGTAAATTGGGTAGTCTTTTAATTTTAGTTTTATTGGATTGGGTAATTGGGTAAACTTTAGTTTTAGTTTTATTGGGTTGGGTAATTGGGTTTGGGCTGGGTTGGATAATTTTATTTATTAATTTTTTCGGTTAACCGACCAATTTCAGTTAACCGACCGGTTTTGAACCGAATTAACCGTTAACCGAAAAATCATAAAAAAATTAATCGACCCCCAACAGAAAAAATTCGGTTAACCGACCGATTAACCAAATTCGGTCGGTTAACCGAATTTTTTCAGTTTTACTCGAATTATGCACACCCCTAGTCAGATGCATCTATCTTTACCCTGCCACGCTCCATTTTAGTTTACTTTTTATTAACTATTTCTAATATTTTCAACTTTTTCAAGTAAACCTAATTTTTTAAAATATTAAAAATAAAACATATAGATTTTTCTATAACACGTCATTATAATCTTACAAATAATTTCATATAATGGGACAGGACGAAGTAGGTTAAGAAATTATCATAAACCACTCTATACTCACTGTATAAGAAAAAAATCACCCCCATCCCATCTCGCATCTACTTTTCAAAAATAATCGTTCTGTTCAAAATAGATCGATTCTGAACCTAATCAACAATTCAAATTTCGTCATAAACCGAATTCACCTAAATTCAAAAATATCTTATTCAAAACTCGACTCGTATAAACCGAGTCTCAATCTGAATGGATAGCTCAACTTCTAATCTTTTAAATGTAAGAAAGGAAAATACTAAACACCCTTATCACATTTTTTAGAAAAAAATATATATATAATATATAAAACCCCTGAAATCTGAAAACTTGGATTATCTTTTGCATAGATAGCTCCAAAGGAGTTGCTTGACTAATCAAAGACTAATACTCCATTTTACTTCTCCTTTTTTTTGTTTGTATTAGTGACTAAATATTAAAAGCTCAAATAAAGAAAAAGGTGACATTGTCTTATAAAATAGAGAAACTGTGGGGGTGAAAAGAACAAAGAGAGAAACACATTGACATTGGGAGAAGATGAAGTGAGTAATTTATTGAAAATATTATTAAAAATGTGGTCGAGGAATGAATGATAGCAGTCTCAAAGTCAGGTATATGATATGGGTTTAACCATTATTTTATTCATAGTTTTGATTGGAGGAATAAAGCATATGCATGCATTCTTTTGCTTACAGTCAGACATTCATTCATTGCATGCTCACTTCAAAACCATGCTTTTCTTTTGACGTAAGCCAATGCTTCTGTTTTCTCTCATAATTAACTCTTATTTTTTGCAATATACTAATTATGTATATACTTTTTAATATTACCTATATAGAGTCTACATTATCTGAACTTAAAAAGGGTATAACTATGTGTATATGATATAATTATAGCCCCTCCCAACCTATAAATAAGAGGATAATGCGCTTCAGCGCACTCGAACCCACATTCTCCTACAATAACATCAACACTTAACCATTCGAAAAAATATATATTTATTAAAAAGGGTTTGCTAAAATGACAATAATATTATGTTTGTTTGTGTTAAATGTAATAATTGACATGAATTTCAATGTAATAAAAATAATCACATCAACATGAAAAGTGTTTTTTAAGAAAAAAAGAAAGACTGTTAGTGAACTCGAGAAACAAAACATGTTTTTAGCTTTTAATGTAGTATTTAAAATGTTAATTAAGCAGCGTTTGCATGCGTAAAATTGGCAATCGTGTCGTTTCTAGTGAGACTAAAGGTAATAAAGAAAGCATGCTTTGGTCTACAGATTACTGAATAATGAACCCCCAAAAACTTTTGTTTAAAGGAAGCACTTTTTGAAGGTGTTTCTACCAATGCCATTTAACGTAGCCTAAACTACTAAAACCATCTTTAAATTCCCTTTTTTTTTTATGGTTTCCGGTCGTGTTTAGAACTACCCATAATGCGCTTTAGTGCACTCGAACCCACGTCCTCCTACATTGATAACAATATCCATGCCAATCGAGTTAAGATTCAATCGGCAAAATAAATATATTTATATATACTATAAATTTTTACACATTATGTTTTTCATTTGTTATATGTAAGTAGGTATTTCATATAAGAAAGGTAAAAACATCATTATTTTGATTATATTATTCCATTAAAAATCAAATATAAAATAATTTTTTTAATCAATTTAATGTTGAACTGACTCATAACACCGGAATCAGAGATTTCAATACATTAAAGTTTTAACGGAATTATTTGAATGCGAAAAAATATATATAAGTTGAATTTTACTAACTTTGTGATCAAATTATTTAACTAAATTAAAATTGCATTTCAGTCATTATTGGATGAAAAAGAAACCATTTTTTTTTAAATGAATATTGTTTGTGTCTTTATTGGCTTAGAAATTCCAAATGTTGGGGAGAGTGAGTCCTATAAAGTTGAAATCATGTCTTTTTAGTATTCCATTGCTTAAGTTTTTAATGGGTTTCAAAACCCATGAGGTCATACCAGCCATAACTTCCATTTTTAATAATTGAGAGCACTCATTGCTCTCTATATTCATTATTTATGCATATGGTTTATTATAATGTTTGGTACTTAAATTTGATTTTAGTGTTCAAATAGGTACTTGAATTGGTATTAAGGTGTGTTTAAGTTTGATCTGACTCGAAATAAATTTTTAATAATTTTATATGTTCTTTTATTAAAACTTAAAATATAGCCAACTTAGCATGTTTTTAAATATTTATATTATTATATTTACTTACCGATAATTGTCATTACATGATATATTAAACTTAAATATTACAATATTTAAAAGTGGGTCAAGCTATCTCAAGGTCGGACCCATATTTTAAATGGACTTGATTTCGTATGCTTAATATTTTTGTCTAAACTCTTCCGATTTTCAAATGAAATTTCATACTTGAACAGATAACTCGACTCTTGAACATCTCAAATACATATACGTATATCATCCAAACAAGTATGTCTATTAGAAACAAATAGAATTCGGACACAAATATTTATTCTGACATAATTGTTCAAATAGATGCCTATTTGGTTAAGTTGTTACCTTAAAACTTGAAACCGATTTTTAATTTTTTAATTTTTTTAATTTTTAATATTTTATTTAATTGAACTGGATGAATTAGTCGAACTACTGGCAAACCCATGGCCTGATCAGTTCAACCATCAGTTCGGTTCTGAAAATCTTAGTTAGAATATTTGATTCTAACATATGCTACTAGGCGGGTAATAAAATTTTGATTTGATAAAAACATTAAAAAATAAAAAATTGGTTCAGCCACCCGATTCCCAAGTTAATCGATCTAATGGCCTTTCCTGAATCGGTACCCTTGTCGATTTCATGCTAACCGGTCCAATTCAAGTTTTTATGATTTTTAAATAATTTTTATAAGTTTATACCAATTTTAATTTTTTTTACATTTTTTTATTATTTTAAGAACTCTAATACATTTTGTTAATTTTAAATATTTTAAATAAGTTTTATTAGTTTCATAATTTTTTTATAGTTTATTAGATTTATTATAATTTTTTATATTTTATAAGTTTAATAAGTCAATATCAATTTTAATATTTTTAATGTTTTTCTAATATATTCTTTTTTCTTTTTTATAATTTTTATGACTTTTTAGTCATTTTATGGGGAAAATATTAAATTAAACCAAAAGATATCATGTGTCACCCTTTGATTGATCCATCAATTTATTTTAACGGTCAACATGGTCAATGACGGAAACTATTAACTAAGGGACTTAATTGATTATTTTAATTAACAGTAGAGACTAAATTGCGTGCGAATTTAATACAGAAGTTTAATTTATTTTTTAAAATTTTTTTAAAGACTTTTTTGACATATAAGTCGTAATTTATATCATATGAAAATTAAATATATTATAATATAAATATTAAAAAATACTTTTAATTAAGTTGTTACCTTTAGAAATTTAATAAAAGAAATTTATAATAATAATAAAAGATATATAAATAAAATTACTAAATATTAAACAAAGATTTTAAATTGTACAACTTAATCAACTATATCATACATAAATCTCACATCCAAACCAAAAACTCCCCGGCCGAAGACCTCGATTTAGGGTCAGTTCTTCATTGCTTTTGAAAAGTGCTTTTGAAAAGTGTTTTGGAAAAGTTTAATTTAAAATAATTTGAGTGTTTAGCATTACTGTCAAAAAGTGCTTTTGAGAAATATAATGTCCATTTTAGACATGTTATTATCAAGTAACAAATATGCATTTAAATAATATTTAAATTAATTAATATTATTATATTTTAGTAATAATATAAAAAATATTATAACTTGTTGTTAATATTTTAATATATAAATTATAAATTGTAAATATTTTTAAGCAATAAATATTAATTATTTATAAAATTTAATTAGAATATATAAACTATATTTTAAATATTTAAATATAACCATTAAATATTTGTAATTAGTATTTTAAAAAATATTTTTTATTTTTAATTAATGATTTTAACACAATTGTAATTAAGCACCAAGAAAAAAAAAAGAAAAATATTATGTTATTGGAGGGGTGAAAAAGTAATTAAGCACCAAAAATACTTTTGGGAGAGGAAAAATTAAAATTTGTAGCTTCTCATTTGTAGCTAAAAATTTCAGCTAAAAGCATCTTGTTTTCACAGTTTTTCTTTCAAGAATGCTTTTAGAGTCAGAAGTACTTTTTCTAAACAATGAAGAACTAGCCCTTAATTAAATTGTGGAGTCGGGGGCATAAGCAAAATTCCATTACTAAAAAAGAAGGCTTAAAAGAACACAGACTTGAAGAGAGAAGGTGGGCAGCCCAATCAACAAGACTAGGAACCATACACAAAAGACTGACTCCAATGCTTTTGACTCCAATGGTATTTAGGATCAACAATTGGAGCTTGGTTGCCAATGCATTGGCACCATGTTTTGAATTACCATTGCCAAATATTGCAGCCTCCCAAGCTTTCATCACAATGTTCTTTTGTTCTAATTGACACCCCCGTTAGTCCAAAAGCCAACCCCTTTCAATTGATTTAATAAAACTTGAATGCCAAAGTTCATAACTTTGCAAGAGCAAGATCAAGTTTTTATTATTATTGCAGTTTGAAAAGGTGAAAATCATAAAAATTTTGAACCTTGACAACGACGGTGCGATTAAAATGATAATGGGGTTCTAAAGAAAAACTGGGTTTTACTGTGGGAAAAAAAGAAAAAAAGTGTGGATTGTAGAAAGAAAAAATGGCAAGGAGAAAAGGACAAAGAGAGAGATGAGGTGATGAGGTGCTGTTGTGTTTGATTACAAGAGATTTGAGATATGAAATCAAATAAAATCAAAGATATTTTTGTGTTACCCTTTTGTTTTAGCCCTTTGATTTTCTAAAATAATCTGCTTGTGTCATTTTCATGGATTAGATATTATTTTTCCAGTTTTTCTTTTTTTCTTTTTTCCCCTCTTCATATATTTCTTCACTTCATTCTCCTTATCTAAAAACCCAAAGTTCTCCCCTTTTTTCACTATTCAGAAAAAAAAGAGGCTATTAGTTCTCTAAGAAGTTAAAAACAATTGCAGAGAAACTGTGAGAGAAAAAATGGCTGCAAATGCTTCAATCTTTAGGTCTCCAGCTCAACCCTTTCAACCCTTTTCAGCTACTAACCGAGTGAGAGGTACAATGGGGCAAAGTTCAATCCTTTCCATTTGTTACTTATTCAATCAATCAATCCTTTCCATTTGTTACTTGATTTTCATACTGCTGTGGTGGGATTTTGTGTTGTTTTTTATTCTTTGAGAAATCATTGCGTGCAAACTTGCTTAAGTGATCTTGTAGTGTTGTTTGAGTTCCATAACTAGGCCTAGCCAATGGCATTTTTGCAGCTTTGTTGTTCCTTTTGATTAAACAGAAGCTAATTTTCATGTACGAAAGATCAATTATTTCAGGGTTCATCACTGCAGCTCTTTGTTGTTCTCAATTTGACCCTTAATAAACTATCAAACCAGCTTTCTTGATTTATTTTGGGAAATATATTGAAAAAAAATGGAATCATCCAATCATTTTATCTTCAATTTAAGAGTTATTTAATGTTGAATCATGGTTTTCCCATGTTGTATTAAACATGACTTTTATGCATAAAGTGCTTCATTTTTCATAAAGTACTTTGTCCAACACACACAAATGAGGATATGGCCTCCAAGAATCCTTCAAATACATGGAAAAACTTTGAAAAACTGATTATACCCATGTCGGATATGCACCCGAGTCTGAGTAAACATAGTTCCCTCGCATAACTAATTTGAAATTATACCATTTGAGCCATACAATCCAAATACCATGCAAAATAGCTAAGAGTTTTGTATTTTGTTTTTCAATAGCAGCTAGTAGCTTTATGGGTGCTTCATTGCCAAATAAATCTCCAAAGAAGAAAAGATCAGCCAATATTAATGGGAAAGTGAGTGCTACTGCTACTGTTACTGCAAGTCCTATGCAAGAAATTAAAGAGTATGAACTCAAGCTCCCTTCTTTTTGGTTAAAGCATAAGTGGGAAATATAGAGGAATTTGCATGCCAAAGTTATATGTACCTCTCACTGTAAACTAATCGACAGGTATCCACTCCCTTCGTGGGCAATGTTCGAACTAGGGAAGGCTCCGGTATATTGGAAAACCATGAACGGTCTTCCTCCGACCTCTGTAAGTTCACCATTTCTAGTTTTTTATATGCTGCTTAAGCTACTCCTGTAGTCTGTTTTTTTCTTTTTTTTTTTTTTTTTCCTCTATAGAGATTGCCTTTTTTTATGACAGGGAGAAAAGTTGAAGCTTTTCTACAATCCAGCAGCAAGCAAACTCACTCCGAACGAAGAGTTCGGGATTGCTTTTAACGGTAATTTCTCATACCCTTTACCCCCCAAACGGGTAATTGTTGATTCCCACAATTTGGTTTCCATTCCCGAGCTCAAAATGACTAGAATCCGATGAAATCTAACTCTGCAGGAGGTTTCAATCAACCTATCATGTGTGGTGGTGAACCTAGACAAATGCTAAAGAAAGCTCGAGGCAAAGTTGATAATCCGATATACACCATCCAGATATGCATCCCTAAGCATGGTTTGTGTCTATTTCACGAATTCGATTTCCTTTTTTCAGGAAATTTAACTCGATCCTTTCTTTGGCAGCTGTGAACTTGATCTTCTCATTCACAAATGGAGTTGATTGGGATGGTCCTTACAGACTCCAATTCCAAGTTCCAAAAGCATGGCAAAACCGACCGATCGAATTCTTTAACCAGGTATGAGTACAAGGATACGATGTTCGGAGCTCTCGATATACATTTCGTACTCACACGTATTGTTGTTGCAGGGTTTGGCAGAGGAGCTGAGTAAAGAAGGTGCATGTGACAGAGCAATATTTCCAGACACAAGTATTGTTGTGGATAGATGTGCTATGATTGGCAACTTGTCTAAAGAAGGAGTAAGTTTTTTTTTTTTTTTTAAATGTTTTATTTTATGGTCTTTTTCAATGTTCGATTTATGCATGAACTCCATGAATGAAACATCGCTTTTACAGGGTGATCGATGCAGTCTTGATTGGGTTCCTGGATGTATGGATCCTGCTTCACACTTATATAACCCTTTGGCTAATGTAGATGATGGATCTTGCCCTATTGATTCTGATGTTGAAGAGTAGTGGTCATACACCTGCATTTCATACAATGTAATATTTTAATTATTCAGTATAGTTTTCTTAAAGATTAAAATGTGACCATTGTTGTATAGAATGTAGCATTAAGCATGAAGATATATTGAAAATGGGAAAATTTTCCCTAAGTCCCTCTTATAAAAAAATCATTCGAGGTTATCCCATTATTCACTTGAGTTTGATTTGCCATAATTTATTCAATCATTTTCTAACAAAAAAATGTGTTGAAACCATGGTTATTTGAACCGAATCAGATTGACCAAATGGATCAATTGGACAATAAACCAAGAAGATACCTGTCCAAAGCTCAGTACGAACTAGTTCAATTAGACTAAAAACTGATTGAACCGATTTTTATTTTTTTTATTTTTGTTAATCTTTAATGATTTATTTAATAAATTATTTAAATTAATTAGATCAATTAAACCGATAAACTAAAGACTTAGCCGATTCAATTATTGATACAGTTCTGAAAAACTTGGCTGAAACTGAACATTTAAAAACAAAGTTCATTTGGCTACTACTAGTGACTATTGATTACATTACACTGCCCCATTTTGCCATTTCTAGCCTTTTAGCCTTACTTCATGGTACCTCAAGCAACTGCAGATTTTCTCCTGCTCTCTATATACTTGCCCGCGAGCGAATCGAATAAAATCCCGGCACCGACGCCGACCGCCAGATCGATAGTGTAATGACCCCTCGTACCGAGCAATCTAACGGCTTGAAGTACATTGAGTATGTCAAACAACCATGCCAATTCCCATCTCTGCATTCGCCTCATGTCTAACGAAGCGATCACCGATCCGGCAACATGGCCGGAGTAGAAGAGGAAAAACGATACGTTCCCCACCGGAAAATCCATTCCTGACCCCACAAATTCCTGCCATTGATGAACTCTTACAATCATATATATGTATATCAATGTTTTGATATCATAACATTTCAAATCACAAAAAATAGAGGGGAACAGGAAACGATTCGCAGACCGATCGGGTAGGTCAGATTTTAATTAAATTTTCAACATCCGAACTGGCCTCGAAAAAGGAAAACTCCATGATTCCAGCTGATTCCGACCCAAAACAATACATATTATAAAATCTTATAAAAATTTGCTTAGTTAAAATATTAGAAAATCATAAAAAAATTAATTAAAATATATAAAAATTGCAATAATTTAAAAGAATGATATTTGGGTAAATTGACCATTGGAGTTTGACCCAAACTCTAAATCTAAAATTGAAATTAAAAAATTAAAAGTCTGCTCATTTAGGTCGGAATCCAATGGTTTGAGGTTTTTTTAATGGGTAAATATAACTTTTAGTCCCCAACTTGATAATTATGTTCATTTTGATACCTGAATTTTTCCATTTTTGCTAATTACAAATCTCTGAACTTTCTCCAAAACTTGATAAAGTATCGCTTTGAAATGAGTGTAACGTGGCACAATCTCATAGTGTTACGTTATAGATTTTTCTACTCCCAAGTTCAACTATCAAAATTAGGTGTCAACTATCAAAATAGACCTAATTGTCGAGTTTAAATACCAAACTGGAAAAAAAATTGTGTACCAAAGTGAACCTAATTATTAAGTTCAGGGACTAAAACTTATAATCACCCTTTTGTAATCCCTAGTTCAAATCCAGGGGAGAGCAACCGGGTTGCCATTTTAATCATTTGATCCATACTAGGGAGCACCGTGGGTGGTGGCAAAACACTTTGAAACGGCGGTAAGTTGCCAAAATAGATAAATACTAAATGAAAAAGCTGCGTTACAAGGCGCAGCAAAAATGAGAGTACCCGGCGGCGGGCGGCGCGTCATAGAAAATAGATTAAAGAATTAAACCTGAGGTAATGGCAGCTGCGTTGTGTAACCAAGAATCCCACGACACGTAAACATGAACAGAGCAGAAATTGTCGCCCTAGGTCGACCTTCAACTACCCATGTCCCTATTATATAGACTGATTGCATCGCAACAAATACCTACAATAAATATAAATATAATCAAAGTTCATCAGACCATTAATCTAAGCACAAATTAAGGGATTTCATTTACCTAATTTGAAAATGTTTGAAAAAAAAACAATGGGGTTTAAAAGTTTTTAGCATGCAAGCAAGAAATTGAACATAAAAACAAAACCACATTGGCTTGTTCTTTGGTATACTTAGATCAGATCAAAGTAAAGGGGGAAAAAGTTGAACATATTTAATTAAAATACCGTGTTAAGAGCAGCTAAAAGGGAATTAAGTTCCGGCCACGAAGCCAAGGCGCGGTGGAAAGATCGTGTGACGACGAACCCCAGATCATACGGCGGGGATGAATCCGGCACCATTCGGAGCGTGTACTCCACGTATATGAAAAACAAGAACCACGCCGCGAAAAAACAGGGTAAGCGGTGGTATTTAGCGACGTAAACGACGTCGTCGAGTGTCCACTTCATGAACGATACTTTCCCGTTAGAGATGTAACCACCATTGCCATGATTCACGCCGGTTTTCTTAGCAGCTGTACCGTTGACCTTGCCGTTGGATTTGGGGGAACGTTTGAAACCGGGGCTGAGAACGGTCGTCGCGGCGGCGGTTGCCTCGGCGGTCTTCATGGCTGCCAGTGGTGTTCAACGAGAAGAGAGATGAAAAAGAAAGTGACAATGTTTTTTGTGAATAATTTGTGAAAGAAAAAAAAAAAAAAAGGGGGGAAATTATAATGGCGGGGTTTCCTAAGAATTGTCGATGAGAAAAGCAATCCTAGAAAACATAAAAGTCATTTTTTTTTCTGTTTAAAATATTTATTAATTTTATTATGAAATTATTTAAAAAAACAAATAATGAAATTTAGAAATAATTATATGTTTCGGAATATTGTCTTTTTCTTATATATTAAATAATTTGAATTTTTTAATAAAAGGTATAATAATAAGTTTAGTCCTTGATATTTATATTCTTTTTTTGTTAAATTATCATAATTTTTAAGGTGATTTCGATTATTAACTTTTTAAAAAATAAATTATTTTTAATAAAAATCAAATAAAACATTAATTTTTCTAATAATGTTAGTGTGATAATGTACACAATAATAATCCAAATGTATTTGATATTGACATAACATTATTTATTTTATGACACTTCAACAAGTAACTTAAAAACACAAAAATATTCAAAAATAAAAAAGTCAAAATTCATAAAAATTTAACAAAAAAAATATATAGCATGCGTGGATTGCCATATAGAATTTTATGTTTAAAATTCTCGTGCTTTATTTCATTTTCAACCTTTTTTTTTCATTTTTAAAATTTTTTAGTACCGTCTGATATACTAACGACATCAAAAAATTCTTTCAAAAAAAATTGATCATGGCTTAATGATTGAGGGGAAAATTGGGTGGTGCCGTGACGGTTAGCAAATACTCATTTTTGTAAATAATTTTTTACTTGTCTCATTTTGATAGATAAAAAAAACAATTTAATTATTTGTAAAAATTAATGACAAAAAATATAAAAAAATAATGATTAAATTTATCTGAAAGAAAAAAAAAACTCCAAAAATAATTATTCTTTTATCATATATTTATAAAGAAAAAAAATAGCAGAAAAAAGTGGGTGTGATGAGTCTTATTTGTAATATTTATTTCTTTTGGTGGGGTTATTCTTGGTTAATGATATGTTTGATTGAATGTAGGATTAATGCAAGTCACATTCATTTGTTTGCTTCACTTTTTCAACCCAATAAGTTGAGGACCAAGAAGATATTATGTTAAATGTGTGTATATATATATATATATATATATATATATATATATAAAGATTAAGCATATGTTATTAATTTTAAATTATTATATTGTATAATATTAAAACAGTTTAAATTAAATTAAATTAAATTATTGAGTTATAATATAATTATATTAAATTATCGTTTTAAAATTTTAGGTATTTTATTAGTAATTGAGTCTTAGGCTCCGTTTGTTTCACGGAAAAGGACATTCAGAAAATGATTTCTGGAAAATGATTTACTTTTCTGGAAAAGCTAATATTTTCTGGTGTTTGGATGAATCTGTGTAAAATATTTTCTATTGTTTGGTAGATTTCTTAAAAATATATCATAAAAGTTATTTTCAATGAAACAAACATACATTTGAGATTTCCTTATTTTTCTTATTTTTCCATTATTTAATTGATTTTATTTGTACCTATAATTTTATATTTTACATTGTTTTTGTATTTATTAAAAATATTATGTTGAATTCAGGTTCATTACAACGTAATTTTTTAATTATATGACTACCAAGTGAGTATTTTTTTATTTAAAAATGTGACATTAGTAAAATTGACAACAACAAAAAAAGACGTCAACAATTGGATTTGGTTTTCAAATTTGAAAATTAAAGGGACTAAATTCTTGAAAATGAAAGCACAAAGACTAAATTGCAAATCTTTGAAGTGTACACAGACTTATGACCTATTTTAACCTCTATACTACAAAACATTTATTATTAATATATTTATAATTGTAATAAATATTTAGTATTATTATATGACAAAATATAAATAATTAAATATGTATGTTTAATAATATTGAAAAATATAACATTTTAAAAATAAAAAATAAATTTTATTATCAATATAAAATTATCTATAGAGGAGCTCTTTCTCCGGAAAATAACTTACGTTTTTCAAAAGGGTAAGTCATTTTACAGGGTAAGTCGTTTATTTTATGTTGATAGTAAGTCATTTTCCCTTGACCAAGTTGTTTTCCGTGAAACAAACACAGGAAAATACAGAAAATATTTTCCGTAAAACCTTTTACATGTAAATAAACGGATACTTAATTCGATTTGTGTTAATTAAATGAGCAGTAAATTTTGGGGTGTTAAGTATGTTGAATGATGGGCAATTTTCATTTTAATAAATTTAAGGAAGGATAAAGGTAGGTAAATTTAGAGGAGAATTTTGGTAGAATAGAAAATATAGTGCACCAATAAATGTAACTAAATCATATATTAATGTCTTTGTAAATGGATCTCCATAGGTATATTCTCAGGTGTCCAATTAGATTCCTCTACTGTTTCATTGGATAAAGTCCTTTCATTCCAAAATTATTTTTAAATTTAAAAATATTAAATATTATTTTAGTATTCAATGAACAATTTTTAAAAAGGAGTGTCATTCTCCTTTGAAAAAGAGAGAGTTTGGGGAATAAAAGTCAAAAATTTTACTTAAAAGGGTTTAAATTGGATAAATTGTAATTGAGGGACTAAAATTATTATTACTCCATTTAGTCAAAGGGAGACAAGGTCCTGGTTACCCTCTAGCTATGCTCCTGGAAATTACATAAATACCCTTATGGCAAATAATTATGAAAGAGAGTGTAACAAAGGATTCAAGTACAGAACCATACAAACTTTAAAAGTATAAAATTATATTTAATAGTAAATTATATATTTTTTAAACAGTAAATATTAACTCTATTTTAATTAAATTTTATTTAATTTTTTAATAATATAAAGACTAAATTAATCATTTAATAATAAAGAAACTAATTTAATTAACTGAATCTCTCTATTACATTCACTATTAGAAAAAGTATATGATTTCATAGTCCGGCCGAAATGATATCTTCTCAACGGTATCAACCAATAAAAAGGTAACACGTGACATTTTTTTTTATTTGATATCATACATTTTTTAATAAAATAAACAAAATTAATAATTTAAATATAATTTATTAAAAAAACCCTTATTTGGTTAACTGCTTTCTTTGGGAGAAAGATATTAATAAAAAATTAGGTTTGAATTTAAGAGTAAGGAGAATTTGTCATTTTGTCAAAAACTGATATTATATCAAATATATAAGCAAACATTGATTTGTTGATAGAAACATCTCAAAATAAATTAAATAAAATATTAATTTTAAAACGTATTAAATAAATAAATAATTAAATTAAGAATTTATTAATAGTTATTTGAAATAAATAAATGAAATAGTTGTAGGAGTTGGACCATCCCTCTACTCATGTTTTTTTTTAAATAAAATATATATTATAAAAATGAGTAAACTAAAAACTAAAAAAAAAAAATGGAGTAGGTCATGATAGGCAGGGGTGAAGCTAGAACAATATTTTTTAGAGGGGCCAAATGAAATTTTAATTTTTTATAGCATATATCTTTATAATTTTTAAAAGATTAAATCGAATTTTTATAATTTTAGATTGACTAATATATAATTTTATCTTTACTAATTTAAAATTTTAAAAAAATTTAAAAAGTCTAAATAACAATTTTTCATTTTAAAAGAGGCCAGAGCCCATGCCAGCCATCTGAATCGCCTCTGATGTCAGGGAAGGCAGCAAGAAAAGAGGTGATTAATTGAGTTTGCCCAACAAAGTTGTACAAAATTAACTATATTTATATTACATAAGAAAAAAAACTATATTATAATATTTTGATAAATTATTATATAAATAATTAAAATGTGTCAACACATGCATGCAAGAAACCCACAGTCTTCAAGAAAACAACAGTTTTCAAAATTAAAATAATAAATAAATAAATAATGGGATGGGTGGTAGGTAGGGTTATAAAGAAAAATCTCTTGAAAAATTAGCAAAAAATGTATGGTGATGGTTGAGTTGGAATTTTATTTTTCCAACTGCTTTTTAATGTTTTCTTTGATTTATGGATTTTGTATAAATAATATTTAATTTGGAAATTAATTCTATATAAAAAATAATAATCATGTTTTATTAAATAAAAATAATATTTATTAAATGAAATTATATTTCTAATTTTTTTAATACAATGATATTCGAAACATAAAAGAGTTTTAATGTAAAAAAATTCATATTCGAAATAAACAAAATTCGATATAAAGTTAACTTAATCCAATCACCCAATTATCATCTACACTTGTTCCTTACCTAATGATGGTTCCAATGGGGTTATAAATATATTATTTTTCTCTTCTTTTATTTATTTTTAAATTTATTATTTCAATTTGATAAAAAAAAGGGGTAATCTCTAAAAATAGTCGCTTTTATTTGTCTTAGATTACATTTTAGTCATTTATATTTGAAATGTTACGTTTTAGTCATTTACGTTATCATTTTGTTACGGAGTAGTCACTTTGCCATTAAGATCCGTTACCTCCTTAACGACAATCCTACATGGTAGTCCAACTAGGTTTAAATATCATTATTTGAGTGTTTTATCATTTGGGTGATTGAGTCTTAGTTTGGTTGACATTGGCATTATTGCCAATGCAGGAAGACGTGGGTTCGAACGTGTTGAAGCACATTTATCTTCCTATTTAAAGGCTGAGGATGGGTAATTCTAGTTTAGATTTAAGCAAGTAACATTATTATTCGGTTAAAATATGTCATAAGTTCTTGTACACCTCATAAAATTAGAATATAGTCTATATACTTTTATTTCTAGAAATTTAGTCCATCTACTTTTCGGATTTTAAAATTTAGGTCAACCATTAACATTGTTAAGAGTATTTTGTTAAATGTAGGTTCATTATAGTGTAGTGTAACTTTTTTAGTTACATTGCTACCAAGCGAGTATTTTTTAATTCAAAATGTCACACTAGCAAATTTAACAAAAAAAATTTATCAATTGGATTTGAATTTGAAATTTAGAAAATAATATGACTAAATTCCTAAAAACAAAATTATAGGGACTAAATTTTAAATTTGTGAAGAGTACAGGAACTTACGACATATTTTAACCTAAAGTAATTAAAATTATGTGCAAATGTAACACTCACTTTATGGTCTATTGGTTAAAATATAATGTTAGTTTCTATACTTTGATAAAATTTGAAATTTAATATTTGTATTTAAAAAGTTAAAGATTAAGTGTACTGATGATTGGACTTAGATTTTTAAATTGAAGAAATATATTGAAATTTTAACTTTTTAAAGTATAGGGACTAATTCTCAAAATTTATACAAGTATAGTGACTAACAATTTATTTTAAGGCAAGCTACACAGATAGTCATCTAATTATCAATAATTCTATTTTAGGCACCCAAAATAATAATAATAATAATTTCAATTTAGGCACTCATGTTATATAGTTGATTTATTTTAGTAACTCCCGTTAAAAAATATAACGACTATCTAACATGATTTTTTTTAACACATAAATTAATCCTTAGATGCCACATGGCACAATTTACCGTGTCATAAGTGTTGTGTTGTATGTACTAATTCGTATGCAATAATTAAATAGTTGAAACACCCCTTCCCCCATTAAAATCTAAACTAGAAAACCAGCTGTGATCCAATTTCATAAAGAGAAAAGATGGTAGCAGAGGAACCCAGACAAGTACCTAAGCTAGCGTAGAGCTGAATCAAATCACTAAAAATTCCAGATTTCCAAGCAAGCCCGATCGATTCAAATTCCAACTATCTTTCACCAGAATTCTGCTACTGCATCTGCTCCAACTAAACAAAAGAGTCGAGACCAGTGCTAATTTGGTGGATCTAACCGGTAAGTCTTCGACCCACAACCTCTCTTCTTCGTATCTTGCTCCATCTTTGGCTAAAAAAGTTAGCTACTTTGATTTCCTTCTCTGGGTACACACTCTGTGAATCTGCTTGCTTTGGCTTTACTATCCATAACGAAAGCTCTAATGGTTGAAACCCCATCTTCTTTAACTTTATTTGATGTGCATCCTCTTCATAACTGTGGCACAATCGCCTTCGACCTCAATCTGTTGAAATCCCTTCTTTAACTTTATTTTTAACTCGTTCACAAACAATTCACTTTGCATCCACATCTCATTTCTTTCCTTTATTTTATCCTTCATTTACCAGAATCATGGTCAATTGCTGCCCCGTTCAATGGAGTTTCGAGAATTTCCTTCTTCGTTGCTGGGAGCCATGCTAATTATGTCTGGAAGCTTAAACAAACTCTTCCAACTTTATCTGCTGCTCTACAAGAAATGAGGGCACAAAGAAATGACGTGCGAAGGCAGGTTGATCTTGCAGAACAACGACTATTGAAGCCATTTGAGCAAGTTCAGCTATGGCTTTCAAAAGCAGAAACTATGATAACAGAGGCGCAAGAATTGGTTTCAAATGGTCCTCAAGAAATGAATAGCTTGTGTCTCGGCGGCTGTGCTTCCAAGAGTTGCCTGTCTAGCTACAAGTTGGTAAAAAAGTGGCCAAAATGCTTCAAGAAATAAGCGATCATAAGAGTAAAGGAGCTTTTGAGAAGGTAGCGGTGAATCAGCCCGCAGCTTCAGTGGTAGTAAGACCTGTAGAGCAGGCGGTTACTCTGGAATCCACAATCCAAAAGGTATGGAGTTGCATCGTAGGAACAGATGTGGGGATCGTTGGCCTCTATGGCTTGGGGGGCGTTGGCAAGACGACAATCTTGACCAAACTCAACAACAAGTTTAGCACCACACCGAATAATTTTGATGTTGTTATCTGGGCGTTGGTGTCTAAAGATTACTATGTTGGAAAGATTCAAGATAGGATTGGTGGAAATCTTGGGTTTTCAGATGACTCATGGAAGCATAAAAGTGTTGAAGAGAAAGCTGTAGATATCTATGGGGTCTTGCGCAACAAGAAATTTGTTGTATTATTGGATGATTTATGGGAGATGGTGAATTTGAACCAAGTGGAGTGCCTGGAATCGGAGAAGGCTTGGGAATTGTTTCAAGACGAGGTTGGATATGAAACTCTCAACAGCCATCCAGATATTCCAAACCTAGCTAAACAAGTAGCTGAAAGGTGCGGTGGGCTGCCTCTTGCACTAATTACAATCGGTCGTGCCATGGCTTGCAAGAAAACACTTGGGGAATGGAAATATGCAATTGAGATGTTGAAGCGATGTGCATTGTCAAAAATGGAAAATGAGGTATTTCCGCTTTTAAAATTCAGTTATGATAATTTGCCTAATGCCACAATGAAAAGTTGCCTCCTATATTGTTGTCTACATCCTGAAGATTATTGTATTCCCAAAAACAGATTAGTGGAGTATTGGTTTTGTGACGGGCTATTGAATGAATTTGATAGAATTAGTGAAGTTCAAATGCAAGGTGACAATTTTATCAGCTCTCTTCTGAATGCTTGTTTATTGGAAAATGGTAGTGTAATAAATGGAGAAGATTGTGTGAAGATGCATGATGTGATCCGTGACATGACTTTATGGATTACACGAGAATTCGAAGCAACAGAGAATAATTTTTTTTGTAAAAGTAGGGGCTCAATTATTTGAAGAACCAGATGTTAAGGCATGGGAAAGTGTAAAAAGAATGTCAGTGATGGAAAATAAGATTGCAGTTCTCAAAGAAACACCCAATTGCCCTAACCTTCGAACCTTGTTTCTTAGCCGAAACAAGTTGAAAGCAATCAGTGGTGGCTTCTTCCAATTTGTACCTCATCTATCTGTTCTGGATTTGTCAACAAGCTATGAATTACGAGCATTGCCTAAGGGAATTTCGGAATTGATTTCACTAGAATGTCTTGATCTATCCTGGACTGGTATTGAAGAGTTGCCAATAGAGTTGAAATCGTTGACAAAACTAAAATTGTTTTGACTTGAGTTTTATGTTCAATCTCAGAAAAATCCCACAACATTTGATATCTTGTTTTGCCAAGTTGCAAATATTCAGAATCTGGGCGTATCCTAAAGATTATCCTAATGAAGATAATGTTTTGAATGGGGGTAATGAAAAGCTTATAGAGGAGTTGAAAGGTTTACAACGTTTGAACATACTAAGGATACCGATAAAAAGCATGTTTTGTCTAGAAAGATTCCTGAGCTTTAACTTGTTTCGATGTTGGACCCAAGCACTACAACTTTGTGATTTTAGAGAATCCGAAGTGTTAAATGTTTTATGCTTAGAAAATTTGGAGCGTTTACAAACACTACACATCTCCAATTGTAGAAGTATGAAGGGGATAAAAATGGAAAAGCTGCATACCTTGGTTTCTTCAAGTACTAATTATACTTCATACTTTCACAGTGAAGTTCAAATTTTTTGATATGACAAATTGAGAGACATAACTTGGCTGATTCTTGCTCCAAATCTGAGGACTCTTTCTGTTATTTCGTGTGGAAAAATGGAAGAAATATTGAGTGAAGGAAAACTTGGTGAAGTTGCAGGTGTGATTGGAATTTCATACCCTAAACCATTTTTGAAGCTTGAAACACTTTCCTTACCGTTGCTATTGAAATTGAAGAGCATATACTGGGATGCTCTACCCTTCCCATGTTTTAAACTTATTCATATACTGAAATGCCAAGAACTGAAGAAGCTTCCTCTCAACTCAAACAGTGCAAAAGGGAATCAACTCAGCATTGAGGGAAGCAAAGATTGGTGGGCAACAGTAGAATGGGAAAATAAAGCCACTCGAGATGTTTTTCTCCCTTCTTTCAAGTCTCTTTATGAATGAAATGTAAAAAATTGCAAAATGGAAAATTTGATGACAAACAATCAAAACCATAACGTGCGCCAGTAGTGGTAGCGACGCCCCCACGTGGCGGCTGCTATATTTTAAGCTAGACAAGAACCTAAACTGGAGCTGAAGCAAATAACCGTCACAGCAAGCCTGATTGATTCAAATTCCAACTTCCACCAGAATTCTGCTACTGCATCTGCTCCAACTAAACAAAAGAGTGGAGACCAGTTCTAACTTGGTGGATCTTCTTCCACCCACTACATGTCTTCTTCGTATCTTTGGCTAAAAAAGTTAGCTACTTTGACTTCCTTCTCTGGGTATACACTCTGTGAAGCTACTTGCTTTATCTTTACTATCCATAATGAAAGCTCTAATGGTTGAAACCCATCTTCTTTAACATTATTTCATGTGCATCCTCTCATAACTGTGGCACAACCGCCTTCCACCTCAATCTGTTGAAACCCCATCTTCTTTATCTTTATTTTTCATTGACTTTTCCACATTACCCAACTTTATTTTTAGCACAATTCACTTTGCATCCGCATCTCATCTGTTTCCTTTATTTTATCTTTCGTTTACCAGAATAATGGGCAATTGCTGCTCCGTACAATGTGGTTTCGAGAATTTCCTTCTTCGTGGCTGGGATTTCTTTGTTGGTCATGCTAATTATGTCTGCCAGCTTAAACAAACTCTTCCATCTTTATCTGCTGCTCTTCAAAACCTCACACATTAACACTAACACTCAACCACTAAACTAAATCATTTCACTTACGCAAAATTTTTATGATCTTAACTCAAACTCAGTACATGACCACTCTAAATTTCTTTATTGATTCTCAATTTACATGTTAAATGCAATTATCCTAATTAAACTCAAATTTATTTTTATTTAACTCTTTGTAATTTTTTTTCTCCAAGTTGTTTGCTTCTTATATCTTGTTTTGCTTAGCGACGATGCCAACCTCTGGACTAATTATCACCCACCTTTTTTCTTTCCCATCAACCCTTTCTTTCTTTTTCCAATTCATTACACACGTTTTCTCTCTTTTCAATTTGCGTATCTATTTTTTGTGGATATTTTTGTTGTCTTCACAAGTTGTAATAGACAAATGACGGTGCTTGTCGTTCGTTAAAACTCAACTAGTCATCAGTAATTTTTCTTGGAAAGTGGGCGGCTCTTCGTCAACTTCTTAATTTGTTTTTGTTTTGAGAGTATTTCAGAATAATAAATGATTTCATCTGTCGATTTGGGCCCGTGTTGTCTTAAGTTTTATGTGATTTTTGTATGTTTTTCCATTGTTTAATAAATCTTTAGTTTTAGAAGTTTTTGTTTGCTATTGTAGCACGTTTTTTAGTCTCGCTTATGCATGTAATCTTAGTTTTACAAGTGTTTTTAGATGATTTTATTGTCGTCCTCTCTAGTTTGGTAAATACTCGATTCTTTTGTCGACTTTTGCTCGCCACTTTAGACCATCCGAGGCTGATTTCCTTATTGTATTAAGTGCTTGCAGTCACTCCAGATATGTTATGCTTTAACTGTGACAAAACCAATTATTAACGTGTCATAATGTTCTATTGATGTTAAGGCTAAAGCCTTTGTTGTGTTGATGGAGCTTATCCTTCATCATCTACGACGAGTGTTTGCTCTGAATTATATGGTTTCATTCATTGAATAAATTTACCTTTAAAAAGAAAACTCTTTGTAATTAATTTTTAATTTGTATCCTATGAAATATCTATTTTATATTTAAATTAATAAAAAATAGCTTGAAATATCAAACCAGGGAAAAATGATAAAACAAACTAATTCATATTTAAGGGATTCAGTTTAAATTAGTTCGATTTTTTCTTAAATCAAAATGCTGCACATTGTAATTTTTTTTCAACTGCTTATATTTTCTTTTTTGTTTTTTAAGTTATCTATTGTGGAAAGTCTAATAATCAATCTTTCGCACTTTTTGATCACGAGTTTTAAAAATCAAGATCAAACCCTCCATTATTGGTTAAGATAACACAAATATTTTAAAAAAAATTGCATTAAGATAATAAGAACAACCTCCTTGATCCCAATTTCCAATATGCATAAAATCAATTGCTTGAAGTTAAGGTGTTAATTTCCTATTAATTGGCCAGCTAGACAAATTAAATTAAGGACCCTTTCTCTTTCTTTTTCTTTTTTAAAGTGTATATCTTCCAATAAATGGTCCATAGATAGTTGGACCAAATATTGCTCAATATATGAACAAAAGTTTGGTAAGATTATCATCATTTCATGACAAAATTAGCATGCAATTAGTGGATATGATTATAATCAGAAAAAAAATAGTTCGGGGTTATTTGAATATTAATTTAGGGTAAATTATACTCAAGGTCACTAAATTATTAGTAAAATGTCAAAATTTTAATATAGTATTTTTAATATGGGCGAGTATCTGGTACACACAAGCAGCCTTAAAAAATTGTTATGCGTCTATTATTTTTAAAGTTTTATTTTTTAATATTTTAGTATATCTCTATAAAACAGTTGTCAAATCTTGACCCTGCTTGTGGAGTCTAAAAACTCTAATGTGCCAGATATTTTCCCTTTTAATATTATAAATTTTTTAATATTGTTTGTGTTGATATTTGCGTTCAACATATCTTATGATACGATGAATTTTAAGAGATTAAAGAGTTAATGCATTTTCTTGTCTCCAAACTTAACAACTAGGTTCATTTTAGTAAGTATATTTTTTTCAATCCACTTTTGTACTTAAACTTGACAAATAAATCCATTTTGATCCTTAAACTTGAAAAAAAAAAAGAGTAAAATTTTGATAATTTGACACTTTGAGATTATATCACATCATCAAATCTTGATGAAATCTAAGTTTATGTACCAAAATGAACCTGATTGTCAAATTCTGGTACTAAAATGAACAAAAAAAAAATACATATACAAACTAGACCTAATTACTAAATTTAGGGACCAAAAATTATATTAACCCAAATTAAATATATTCCTATCCATCTTATAATTGAAATATATAATAAGCTATTGCATCATATTCTTGCATCAATCATTGGTAGGCCTACCAACTAAAGTAAATTGGCTTGTAATGTTGAAGAATAATATGTTGTATTAAGGTATCAAACAATCTATGGCCAAAAAAAAAACAAAATCCGAACCGAATTAATCGAAATGAAATTTAGTATCAATTAACGAATTAAATTATTGATTGAATCTAATTTAATTAATGTTATTATAACAATTAAAAATATATAAATTCAAACCTATATTATTTTTCGATTTAAAAATTTTTAGAATAAAATATTCTCAAATTTCAATAATGTTTTAATTAAATTGAATGATTGGAATTAGGATATGTTGATTTCAATAATGTTAGTTGTAATCACGTGCACAGCCCTTCAACCTAATCTAATGTAATCCTAAACACCATTATTTAATATTAAATTTTTTATTATGTCAAAAAGAAAATGTTTTTTTTTTTTTTAATTTTTCTTTTTTATCTTCTTGTGTTCCATCAATGCTTTGCTTAGCTTAGCTAACAATCCAAAAAATTCCTACCATGGTTGATGTTTTATATTCTGATCTATCAGATACAAACATGAATATTTAAAGAAAATTTTTTATATATAGAAGCACAATGTAAGTATAAGTATGGATATATACTCGAGTAATTATAAGGTATAATTAAATAATTAATACGCACCGACAAACGAATAATCGGAAAATGCATAATTCACATGATGGGATTGGAAAGCCATAAATATGCAATTATATGTGACGAGACTCAAATCTAATTACTCAAGACTTAAAGTCTCAACATTTGCTAATAGTGTCAATGTTTCATTAGTATAATATTCTTGTACTCGTAGTCAGATTGCATTTTACCCTTTCTACTAAAAAATGAGTAAATTAGTCATTGTACATTAGCTTGTAGAGCAAACTGATCATGTTGTTAAAATTTTCATCCATTTTTGCTATTAAAACTTTGTTCATGTACTTCAACATGAGGTACACATAGTATGCTATGGGTTACTATATGGTTATTTCGTCAATCACGTCAATTTGTAACAATACAAATAGATGAAATTTTTAAAAGAAATGACCAAACTGCTATTTAATCTAATGTAACAGACTAGTTTGCCTTTTTTTTAGTAGAGGGGACAAAATGTAACCCCGCTATTAGTACAGGGATTTCTATGGTAGTTTAACTGATAATATTTAAATTTAGATATTATCCCTATACTATATTTAAAAGATTGGTTAAGTTGGTGTCACCCATCAATTGAATCCTAACTTAATTCAACAATTATTGAAACCCCTTCATTTTATAAAATAATAAATATTACCACAAGGGTTTTAGATAATGTAAGATATAAAGAAAAAATGTTCTCAACGAGACTCAAACCCAAAATACTATAGTCTTTAATATATTAACTTTATCATTTCAACTAAAATTTCATTTATGTTACGTAATAATTTTTCAGTGCAATCTAGTAGTTTCTAAACATAATGAGTTTAAAAGAGCAGATATTATTGCAAAATATTCACTAATTAAATATGTTTTTAATTTTCCTTGAAAATCACTATTTAAATATCCAAATTTATTACCTAAATTTATTTTTTGCGCATATGCGCGTGCGGAAATCACAAATATTAAATATAAATATGTGTTTAGAAATAACCTATAACAAATACAACTTAAATAATAGTATAGATATACAATTGATGGAAATAATAAAATGTGCATAATAAAATTTAAAAATATAAAATTAATAAATTAATATTTTAGTTGAGTGGTAAATTAAAAATTTTACTAAAGCAATCGGTTTGGGTTCAAATCTCAGTATATATCTATTTATCGATTTTTTAAATAAAAAACTAAAATACCCTTGAATAATATAACTTATTTTAATTACGGAATGATATTTTCGTAATTTCTCTAGCTGAATTGGTGACTTGGTTGATGGTGGTACCAACTCGATTAAAAGCTTAAATAATAATAAGTATAAATATAGGAAATAAGAAAGTGCACATAATAAAATTAAAATGAATAAAAATAATAAAATAAAGTTTTAGTCAAGTGTTACATTAAAAGTTTTACTAATGTAATTAGTTCGAGTTCAAATCCTACGATATTTATAATTTTATTAATTTTTAAAATTTTAAAAAACTAAAATATACTCAAATAATATAACCAAGGGCGAAGTCAGAAAATTTTTTAGGGGAGCTCGAAATTAAATTGTAATTTTTTATGATAGTAAAAGTGCAATTTCACAAATTTAATAGTCTATATATTTATAATTTTTAAAGTATTAAATCAAAATTTTATCATTTTTAGGAGGAGTCAACGTGTAATTTGACATTTACTAATTTAAAAATTTTAAAATCTTAAAGAGTTTAAATAAAAAAATTTCATGTTAAAAAGTCATGTCAGGCTCTCTTTAAATTCGCATATAAATATAATTTATTTTAATTATGAAATACGGTAAGCTTCTAGTTCGTTAAGTAAAGAGGGAAATTGCTGCGGATTATAACAATAATTCAGATGTTGCTGTCAGTGAAATCAGCCAATATGTTAAATTATATTAATCTCATGCATGGCAATTACCTGTTTCATATGTGATTGTGACCTGCCCCATTTGTTGTTTTTTTTTTTTTTTTTAATTTTTTAATATATACAATAATTATTATTATTATTATTAAAAGGGCCTTGTCCTATTGTTTATTTCAAATATTTATATCTTTGGTCACTATTGGTGTTAGTTAAGAAATTTTTTTTTTCGATTGAGTTTTAATTCGATTGATGTAGATATTGTTGTCAATGTAAGAGGACGTGGGCTCGAGCGCGTTGTAGCACATTATTCTCCTATTTATGGATTGGGAAGTAACTATAGGTAGTTTGAATTTGTCAATATAAGAGAACTTGAGTTCGAGCGTATTGTAATTCGAGTACCAATTTTATTATTTTTGGTCATTAAGAAAAAGAAATATAGTCCCAATCAAATATAAGTTCTTCACTAAAGCTTTAATGGCTCGTCAATTGATGATTAATTGACAATTTGTTATGGAAAGTAAAACAAAGAAATTAAAATAAAAATATAATTGATGTCTGTTTTATTTTATGTTGGAAGAAGAAAAAATAAAGTGTATTAATTATTTATTTTATATTAATATAATTTTTTAAAAAAATAAAACCTTATTAATAAAACATAATTTTTTTTTAAAAAAATCAATTTATTTTATAGTAAATCTATTTCTAGACGAGCTTTTATTGACATGTTAGGAAAGAGCACCCAACTGGAAGCATTTTCTGAAAATTCCAAAGAAAACGCGTCTAGCTAGGCGTGCTTTTCCTGACATGTCAACAAAAGCTCGTCCAGCTAGATAAGCTTTCCTGACAACTGTGCAGAAAGTAAACGAGCTTTTGTTAACAACTATGTAGAAAATACGCCCAGTTGGACGCACTTTTCATACTATCTCTTTAAAATCGACCTATTTGACTAATTAAAGAAAAAAATGACATATATGACTAATCTAGCCTCATTAATGATATTCAAATTATAAATTTTAAGTTTTTTCTTTGAATTTTTTGGTCTTTTATTTTTGTTAAAATTTAATAAAAAAATTCTAAAAGTCAAGTGATCCTTTCCAAATTAATGTAGTAGTAATTTTAATCAAAATTTAATTTATCTTATTTCAAAAGTTAAATATTTTTATATTACATTGAGTAATCATAAAGCTAATGAAATTTGAATGTCCTTTCCTTATTTTCCCATTGGAGAAACTATGGAAACATGAATCTATGAAAATTGTTAAAAAATGAAAAATAGTTGGAAAATGGGACCAAGTGGGTGCAATGTTGATATTTGAAAATTGAAAAAAAGAAAACCAGCTCCACCCCCCATTAACAAACCAGCCATTGCTGTAGCACCAACAGCATCCAATCTCATAAAGCAAAAACAAAGAGACAATCCTTCCCTTATACTCTTCTTCTTCCTTTTCATTTCTTCTTCATCATCCCCTTTTTCACTTTAACTGAAAACTGCTGCAACATTCTCTTTTAAGCAAAAGCAAATCCCTCATCCCCCCCAAAAAAAAGAAATAATAATTTAACAAAACCCCATAAAGAAAACCATGTTCTTCTGTAGCAATTCACTGTTCAAAAGCGTTATCATCTCCTCAGAATCTGTTGCCTAGAAAGTGAAGAGGTTGAGAGTTGAACTAACAATAGAAGAAAAAACACCCAAGTCTTTGAAAGTGAAAAAGGGATTTAAGAAAGGGTTTGGGATCTTGGGTTTGATAATGGCGTTTTGTTCCATGATTTGTTGTGGGAAAGGTGTGGATCGGTAAGTTTATTATTAATTTACTATCTATTATCATTGTTTTATCGTTTTTTTTTTGGAGATTTTAATTTCCTTTGGAAGGTGTTTTCTTTTAGTGAATTTTGGTTTTAGATTCCTTTTTAGGGTTTGTAAGGGTTTAAGAAATCTGGTTTTTTTTTTTTTAGTTTTTGGAAAATATTTTCTGGGTATTGATTAGATTTTCATTTCCTTTTGTTGAAGAAGAAGAAGGTAACCTAAAGTTTTGAATTTTCCCCCTTTTGGAACTGTAATTTGAGATAGAAAAATACTTATTTAAGCTTAAATGTTCATATCTAGGAGTAAAATTAACCAGGATATATTGTTCTTAATCTTATAAGAACAGGGTTTTTTGAGTTTGACTGAAATTTTGGTTTTGAATAGTATATCGTAAGAATGAAATGCATACATTATGATTAAATTAGTTAAGATCGAACATGTATTTCAAATTCGCATCTAATGTAACTGTGATTTAAGAATAATCATGAATGTCATTACCTCGAAAGCTACCTTAATGATGTTTTCGTGTGTCCGCCGTTTGGGTTTCAACCTCATATTGATTCTGCAGGAAGAAGGAGAAAGGAAAGAAGCAACCGGCATGGCGGATTTTTTCGTTGAAAGAATTGCATTCAGCTACCAATAATTTTAATTATGATAACAAGCTTGGAGAAGGTGGATTTGGAAGTGTTTATTGGGGTCAGCTATGGGATGGATCACAGGTATATGAATAAAATTTTCCTCATGCATGATATGTTTATTTATTGGTTTTGGAATTCGAGTTAATAGATTGTTGATCTGAAAAAATTGCGGTAATAGCTGCTGTTCATTCGGGCATTAATCTTTAGTTCTGAATCTAGTTTACTATTTGTAAGAACTGATATAGTAGCATAAAGGAGCATCTGTTTTACCTTATATGTTGTAATATCGAGTTCTTCGTTGAAAATAAGATTTCAACTTCTCTAGGATGGGATTTGCATTGATAGCGGTGTTAAATATCATGCTATAATGACTGATCTTTGGTTGGTGGGGACTGGACTTTGCTGGACTCTTTTGTTTACCATTTGAAAGTTGAAATGGCAGTCTATCAATCTATGTTGTTGTACCATTCTTTTCTCTGGTTTGAGGTAGTATTAATGAATCAGGTTTCGAAGTAGTTCACTTGGAAAATAAAAATTGTCGAATGCATGTCATAAATCATCACACGGTCTCCTCAGTATTTGATGGAATTTTAGGTTTTCAAAATAGCATTGATCTTTCTCTAAACGCAGACATGCTTGTAGGAGTGTCTCTATCTGCATGGCATCCGTTAATAGCCATTTGGATGATACCTTTATTTTGATTTCGTCCTTGTTCTTAGGGGTGAAGCCAAAATTTTTTAGAGGGGCCAAATTTGAATTATAAATTTTTGAGTGAGCTAAAAATGTAAGTTTGTCATTGTATTAATGTAAAATTTACAATTTTTAAGGGATTAAACTATGAACTTTTTTTTTTCCGGGAGGGCATAATTTAATTTAAATTTTAGGAAGGGCCGAAATACAATTTTACCATTAAATTAACTTAAAATTTTGAAAATACTCAAGGAACTATAGGGGCAATTTTTCATGCTTGGGGGCCAAGGCCCCTGCCTGCTCCCATCTAGCTTCGCCCCTGCTCGTTCTTCTCACCTTGAAATTATGTACTTGCAGATTGCAGTTAAGAGATTGAAAGTGTGGAGCAACAAAGCCGAAGTGGAATTTTCCGTTGAGGTTGAGATATTGGCGAGAGTCCGACACAAGAATCTGCTGAGTTTACGTGGATACTGTGCCGAAGGTCAAGAACGTCTGATTGTATACGACTACATGCCGAATTTGAGCTTGCTTTCACATCTTCATGGACACCATTCATCGGAATGTCTTCTTGATTGGACCCGAAGGATGAACATTGCTATTGGCTCTGCTGAGGGAATTGCGTAAGTGTTGGACCCTATTTTATTTTCTGTATTATAACTTGTTCCGACACGAATGTTAACCTCAACCTCATTCAATTGATTGCGTCAGCTATCTTCATCACCATTCGACCCCACACATAATCCATAGAGACATCAAAGCTAGCAACGTGTTACTGGATTCAGAATTCCAGCCTCAAGTTGCTGATTTCGGGTTTGCTAAGTTTATCCCGGACGGTGCAACTCATGTCACTACTCGAGTCAAGGGCACCCTCGGCTATCTTGCTCCTGAATATGCTATGTTAGGAAAAGCCTCGGAGAGTTGCGATGTGTACAGCTTTGGCATTCTATTACTAGAGCTTGCAAGTGGCAAGAAACCCCTCGAGAAAGTGAATAGAACAGTGAAGCGATCGATTTCCGAATGGGCACTGCCATTAGCTTGTGAAGGGAAGTTCGATGAAATGGCAGACCCAAAACTGAACGGGAAGTATGTGGAAGAGGAGTTAAAAAGGATCATCCTCATCGCACTTGTTTGTGCCGATAATCGGCCAGACAGAAGACCTACCATGCTCGAAGTCCTCGAGCTACTCAAAGGTGAGTCCAAAGAGAAATTAACTGAACTAGAAAACAATGAACTATTTAAGACTCCGCAAACTGTTTGCGACGATGACGGGATAACAGCTGCTGAAGAGAACTCAGACATAATTAAGGAAGAGAAGGATTCGAAACCGGTGAAGGATTCCGAGCAGGAAAAGACTGAAGACGGGTGATGCTGTGGACAAAACCGAAGTATTTAGATGTGAAATTGTATGTGTAATTTGTTTTTTTGTTTTTGTATTGGCAATGGCTGTTTATTATTAGGATTGGCAGCAAAATTGGGGCATGTTGTAATATGGAAAGCAAGTTTTTTTATGAGTGGTAGAGGATCATGTTTAGGTTGTTTCATGTTTGGTCTTCAGTTTTAACTGATGCTTTTTGACAGACATTTTGAGTTAAAATGATTATTGCTTTGTGAGATAAACATTTGAAATGAGACCATCAAAATCCAACTTTTCCATTGTCCCTTTTCCATAATTTCTGTCAATTTCCAAAGTGGTCCCTTCCAAAAAAAAAAAAAAAAAAGAGTAATTTAATTTCTGTTAATTTTGAGAATGGATAACTAAGGTCAAATTTTTCCGTCAATCATACATAATTTTGATTGGTATAATAAATTTAGTCATCGATCTTTATATATTTTGAGAATAAATCTCAAAATTATACATAAATTTTGATCAAATTTATAATATTATAGAGTAACATTGATTTAGTACAATTATATATGTGAAACTTTTATTTTGATTCAATTTTCACACTTTATTAACACTATTATTTACTATTTTTTTATCATTATAGTAGTGGAAAAATAATTTAAATTTATGCGAATTTTTTTTTATGTGGAAACATTAAAACTTATTCTTTTTTTTTAGTTTAGTAAAATGTCAACCAACAATTTCCACGTGGCTTCAACAAAAATAGTATTGCATAAATAATGTTGCAAGTGTTACGTGAAAACTGAATCGAAATTAAAGTTGTAAATATAGAATTGTACCAAATCAAAGTTTGTATATGATATTGTACATTGGATTAAAGTTTATATTTACTTTTTGAGATTTATCCCTCTATTTTGTGTAAATATTGACAGATTGTATAAATATTGTGTGTTAAATTTGTTAAATCGGGACCAGAGTGACCGAATATATAAATGTTTTAAACTAAATTTATTTAATCAAAACTAAATTGATAAAATGCATAAATTTTGAGGATTACCATAAAAATAATACAATTGACAAACAACAACTTGCCTTTAGGGACTTCCCTTTCCCATACTTCATAACCCAGTTCAACACATCAGCCCAAGATTCATGCCACAAAAAACTCTCCACATGCCAGCAAAATTCTCACCCAGAGCAATTTAGACAAAGAACAAGAAGCAAATAAATGACATCTAAACTCATCCTGAATGCCCCATTCCAGAATTCTGAGTGTTTTTTTAGGCAATCTGTCTTGGATTGCCAACCATGTGATGGATGCATGTCTTGAAATTGTAGGGCTCCCTCATACCACTCTATGGCAAGAAGTTTTGTCAGGCTTTTGTCTAGTTCTGTAGAGTGCTTTTCTCTGTCTCTCTTAAGTGGTGAAGTTTGTCTATTGATATGATACGAGTATTGTTCATTGATGTGATATATTAGATAGGTCTCATGCATGTTAACACGTGTCTATACAGTCTCATACACGATGCAAACATCAATTATCATGCGAGCTCGATAGAATCTAGCCCAAGCCCATTCAAGTTTTGAGGTGGTGATAGAAAGTACCATAACAAGTTCTTTACCAAATTCTGTTAACATAACATCCCTAAGCTCTAAAAGCTTCTTCCTAGCCCAGCTGTGCTTAGGTAGAGACTGTACTTGCTAAATATTTGCACCCTTGAGAACATATAACTCAGACCAAACCACCCAAAGAGAACCAGCCTTGGTTAGGATAAGCCACAAACATGTCATCATGCAAGCTTTGTTCCAAACCGAAAGGTTCTTGAGACCAAAATCCAAACTAGCTTTGGCACCCTTAGCAGAAAGCTTATACCCTTTCCAAAGAGAAGAATTAACTTTAGAGGGAAGAAGAAAAATATGATACCATAATTTTTGCATGGTAAACAGAACATATTGAATAAGTTGGAACCCAATTAAGAGTGTTCTAATCTTCAGCTCAATAATCTCCTCGAGTGAAAAAAATTTCGAGGAAATCGAGTTCACGAGTTCTATTTTATGATCCTAATTCAATTTGAATTTTTTTCGAATCGAGTCGAGTGAAATAAAATTTGAGCCGAGTCGAGTCGAATCGAGTGAAATTATTCGAGATAAATTAAAAAAAATTAAACATGTCAACTAAAAATATTGTTACAGTATAACTAATTTCATGTTAGAACATATAAATTTGAAACCATAAATATTTGAAAAAAATTTCAAAGCAAAAAAAAAAAAAGAGATACTTGAGTATAATAAAATTGAATCATTAATTAGGTCCCAAAATTATTGTTTTAGAATATTTTTAAAATTTGAATTTTTTATACATTTTTTAGAGTTTTTCTTAAATTTTTATTTTTTTAAAATATAAATTTTAATTTTTCAAAATTATTTTGTAATTTTTCAAAGTTGACAGAGACCAAAATGGTATTTATACCAATCTGTTAATCGAATTATTCAAGTTATTCGAATTGTGAAATTCAACTTGACTTTAACTTCAAACTCGAATCAACTCGAATAATTCGAATAACTCTATTCAATTAACTCAAAATTCATTTTTTTTATTTTTTATAATTGAATCGAATTTTACTCACTCCTAATCTCCTGAATTATCGCTTGACATTTTATTGAATAAGGCTTAGTTTGGATGGGCGGTGTGTTTACCTCCGGTGAGGTTAAAAACAGCGGTGGCGGTGAGATTGGATACTGTAGTCGTAAGATTAGAAACAATGGTAGAGTGTGTGTTTGGATTCAAACGCAACTGTAGCGGTGAGGTGAAAATAAAAAATGACTATTAAGGACATCATATTAGAATTGATATATAATAGAAGTTTTTTAAATTATTTTATTTTTTAAAAATTATTAAAATATGTGAATTTATAAATTCATTTAATAAAATATTAAAATGCATCTTCCAATATTTTATCATAAATTTTTAATGAATTATATAATCAATTTAAAATATTTATTAGATAAAATGATAATTATTTTTTATTTTTTATAGTTAAATATTCTTTTATAACAATGATAAATATTATTTTTACAAAAAGTAACATTATACTTGGATCAAATTTTGAAGTATCTAAACGGATGATTTTTAATAAAAAAAATATAGTAACATAAGACATAACAAGTTCCATTACTAGAAATTAGGTTATGATACAAAATGTTTTTACAAATATGGATTCATTAAACTAGTTGCAATGGTTTCCTTTAACATCACGATTTCAAGGTCAGTTTCACTGGTAGAAGAACTCGATTCACTCTATCAAAATGGCCTGAAGAGACTGGCATGTCGAGTATATTCTCAAATTATCGAAAATCCTCATCATTTGACCAAGCATGTCTTCGAATGTAATTATGCAAAACCATTGTTGCAATAACTATTAAAACTTGCTTGTTGAATGAATAACTTGGAATATCTCTTAATATTGGCCATTTTTTTTTCCACACTCCAAATGTTCGTTCAATCACAGAGCGTAACGAAGAATGGGTATGATTAAAGGTTTCTTTTTCTCCAGATACTTGATGATTACCTCGACGAAAATCAGGTAAATGATATCGTTCCCCCTATATGGACCTAGAAAACCTGCCATTTGTGGATATCCTGAATCCACAAGATAATATTTTCCTACAAAAAAGTAAAACATAATATCAAGTTTAAAAATAAATTAAAATTTTAATATTTTTTATGTAAAGATTAATTAAAAAATTAAAGTTCAACCTAGTGGAGGGTGTGAAAACTTTAACTCTTGTATTCTAAGTGCTTGCAAAAAAATTCTACTATCATGTGCTGTTCCTTCCCAACCAGGAAATGCAAAAATAAAGCATATGTTGAAGTCACAAACTGCCATAATATTTTGAGTTAGTTCACCTTTCCGTCCGATATAAGGTATTTGACAAGAAGGCGAAATGAATGTTTTTATGTGTGTTCCATCTATGGCCCCAATACAATCCTTTAAAATAAATACAAGTAATGAGATAAAAGTTAGAAATAATTTATATTTTAAAAATATAAAGATTGTGTAAATTTTATCTTAAAGTGAGGCCAATATCTTGTATCATGTCGAATATGGTTCGGAACTTCCTCGAATTTACCTTCAGTGGGTTTAATCGTGTCTATTCCCATTCGAGCAAATATATGCAACATATCGATAAAAATTCGACTAACAGTTTCCCCAGATCGTTGAAATCACTCTGTTGCATTCGAATTTGATTTTCTATTTCCAAGAATGTACAATGATAATGCTAACTTCTACATCGCCGATACTTTCCCATGCTTTAAGCCATAATTTGTTTGCAAATCATGCAGCAAGCTATGAAATATATATTTTTTTGGCATCCTAAAACTATTCATGCAACGATCGTCATGCTCATTTAATACTTCGTCCACCCACATTTGACCTGTATAAGTTGAATCCATAAGCAGTTGCATAATGAAATAAGTTTTCATGGTGTACCAATACACTGCTTAACACATATTCTTCCTTTTCATGATAATTGTTGTGCTCAACTTGGGTAACAATTGTGGCTATTCTTCATTGAGCTTCTTCACTTAATTCAGGGGTATCATAATTCATATCAAAACTATTATACATCTTGTTAAATTCATCCAAACCTGAAAAGTAATCAAATAAAAATAAATTAATATTTTGTGACATTCTATACAACACAGAAACTTGAATAAAAGCATAGCATAAAAATACTAAACATAAAAAATATCATACATTAGTTTTACATATAAAAAAGTAGTATAGTTATATTACAATAATAATTCTTATGGTGGAGGTGGTTGATGGTATGGTTGGAAGGGAAATGAGGATGTTGCAACCAATGATGAAAATGATGCAATTGGATTTTGTTCAGCATACTCACGTCGAAGCCACCAAACCTTAACATCTGGATTTAAGTTCAAAAACACTTCTCGTTTCATCGGTATTTGGAACATTTTGATGGCAAAATAGTACAGTTCATCTTTTTTTGGAATTTCATCTCCCAAAGCACGTAAAGCATTCATTGCATCTGAAATAGTATATTTAGAGTGAGGAAAAATAATTTCATTCACTAACTTCCTTGGACTAGCCATACTCTCACACAATTTCTCAAGCTGAGTAGTTAATATAATTCTTGATGATTTTCTACTTGAACTTGATTTTTTTCCTTTACCGTGTACAACCCCAAGTGTTTGCTTTCTTCGATTAGGAATTTCATGAGAAGGGTTTGATGGTACCTCATTAGGAGGAATACCTTCATTCTCGTTACTATGTTCATCTGAATCACCAAATCCCTCATTAAGTGCATCATCTCCCATAGGAACCCCACTTGGAAGAACACCAAATGAAGGTGCCCATGCATTCTCTCCAGTGGCTACAATGCCATCAAACATTTGCCACATTAACTCATTCAATCGTGATTCAATTCCTTTATTCTTAAATCCTTTAAAATCAGGATTTTCCTACCTAACATGTTAAATGTTAAATGTTTTACTAAGATTTTTATAATTGTAAATTATTAATTTCAATAAACTTTATGCATTAAAATAATGATAAAGTTAACACTAACCTGTATTTTTACAGCACACCATTCTTCGGTAGCATCGATTGTCTTTTTAGATGGACACCATCCAATACCTGTAGATTCCTTAAGCAATTCCCTCTATAACCTCCATTCCTTTTTAATGTATCCCACTTATTTTTCAATTAAGGTTTTCCATAATTTTTTTTTTGTGTTTTTGCTTGAAAAAGAGCAATGACATTTTTCCATCCTTTTTAAGTTTAGATGAGTTGTCAGTCTATTACCAGCATTGACTTCATTCACGCAAAGTTCACAAAATATCAACGTCAGCTCATCATCCCAAACAACTTTTGTTGCTAAGGTACTATCTAGAGGTGCTCAGGCCACCCGGCCTGACGGCCCGCCCGAAATATGAGAGGGTTTGGGTAAAAATATAGGCCCGAAATATGGGTTTGGGCAAAAAAACGAGGCCCGTTTAGAAAACGGGCCGGGCCTCGGGCAGCACTTTTTTGGCCCGGGTCCGACCCGACCCAGCTCGAATATAATAAATATATTTTTTTATTTTTTTATTTTTAAAATATTTTTAAAATACTTTTTTTATTTTTTTTAAAAATTTTTGGTGTTTATTTAAAAAAGGGCATGGCCGGGCTTATGAATATTTTCCTGGGCCTGGCCTGGACAAAATTTTAGGCCCATATTTCGGGCCGGGTTGGGCCCGGCCTAGGACACGGGCCAAAAATTTTTTCCTGGCCCATGAGCACCTCTAGTACTATCTCCCTCCACAAAATTTTGTGTCTTTACCATCTATTATTATTTTGATTTTAAATGTCAACCGACATAAAACCATAAATATATAATTAGATATAATAATATAGTTTCATAAAAAATAAGAATAATACATCACGAAGGGATGAAAGCCATAAGATGAACACTAAAGAAAAAGTTCTCAAAGATCCATGGTATAAACAATAATGAGGATATGGAAATGATAATTGATTACGACTATCTTTTCAAAATGAATAAAGGCATTTTGAAAGGATGAAAAAATCATTTTGAACCAGACTACTCAAAAGATGAATAAAGTTTTACATATTCAGAACCATTCAATGAATTATGGTACCAAATTGTTGGTAAACCATTGTTATTCAAAGTTGCTGATAAACTTAGGTTACAAGAGCAGAAATATCATCTTTATAATGTATAAAGTTCATATAAATATACCTTTCAATATATATACATTATAACAATACCTATATGTTAAGCTCACGGTAGTAATAATAATTAAATGGTGAAAAAATTTGTTAAGTCCCTCTATTAAGGGATTCGATCAAATTAGTCTATTTACTATTAAAAAATTAAATAAAATTAATTTATAATAAAATTAATATTTACTGTTTAAGAAATAATAAAAATATTTTATTTATAGAATCATAAAACTTTCAAAATATTAGCTATATTAAGTAGTAAATAACATTTTATGAACAATAAATGTGATTTTTTTTTAAAATATGACGTTATTTAGTTCTTTTTAATAATAATAAAATATTATTATAATTAAAAGGGTTTCAAGAAAAAAAATTATTATGTGCATAATCATTTAGAACCAGGCACTTTCCTCCTGAATTATTATGTGCATAATTAGATCAATTGCATAAGATTGTAATCTCGTCAATGATTAAAAAGCATGTTCATATTTGATTGCCAAAGTTTGTGAGAGAGGAAATTAGATTAGATATGGATCATTTCACCCTGAAGGAAGAACAACACTTTTTAATCTACCATCTAATGTAGCAAACAATCTGCACAAAGCCATTGCCTCCAATTAGGCAAAAACATCCATCCTTTTACTTTTAACAAAGAATTTAACTTCGAGGAAAAACTGTTTTAAAGAATAAATATACCTTGCATCACTATACAGATTACTATTTGAGAGTGCGTACTAATTAATGTAGACTTCCCCTGTTAATTGAGAAAAAGGGTAAATGTTGAGCATGAGAAAATAGAGGGAAAAAACACAAGATATCTCTAACTTGTTAGTCTGATTGAAACAAAATGCAGTTTTGGTCAGAATTTGGCCACCTACAGCATTTGTGTATCCTACAACAGCAACAGTAGCTTTGTGATGGTTACCGGCGGTGTTACTGGTCGGACCTCGTCGGCTGAAACTATCTCAACCTGAGGCCGAGTCTGATCTTCTTCTTCTTCAAAGAGTATTGTTATTCAACGGGGATAAGACCTTACCGGCGGTGTCCATTAAAAAAGAAATTTCAAAAATCAAGAACAACAAAATCAAAGAAATGTAGACAAAGCAAAATAAATGCTATCAAATCAACAAAATCAGAACAAAGGATGAAAGCATAAATCGTTAGAGCTTTGTTTGCATGTTCTATGCAGAAGTCTATGACAAGAAATTAATGAAAAATACCTTCAAAAAGCAGACTCTAACAAAAGTAAAGGATAAAATGTAGCAGCTACAACCAAGAACAAAGCAAAAAAGAGGGGAGAAACCAGCAAGAACGAGGGAGAAACCAGCAAAAACGAGGGGAGAAATGGCTGTTTTGTTCCCAAATCTGAAAACAAATAAGATTGGGAAAGAAATTAGTTTAACATTTAAAGATAAAATGGTAAAATAATAAATTAAAGTATGGTTATTTTTGTCTACTAAAAATACCTATTGCCCCACCTACAGCTGACTGGAGCTTTTAGCACCAGTGAAGATAAGGCTATCCAGTGCAGCAGGTTTGTTTCACTGTGCTGGAAACCAAGACATCCAAATAGCAATTGAATTCACTGTGGTGCAATGAGATTGAAAACCAAGGGAAAAAATTTCAATATTGCAAATGAATCCAAAGGAAGCCTAAATCTAATATATTACCAATTATCAAGATAGATCTTAGGTTGTATGTATATAAGACTATAAGAACATTAAAGTCCCTTTAGATGGGGTTTGTTTATAGTGTGGTGCGTTTAATTTTTTTTTTTTTACTTTATAATATCGCAATAGTATTTAATATTACATTTATTGCTAGTTTTATATTAACTGCACTGTAAATTCAAAATGACCCTAATAAAATAAAATTGTGTTAACCGTAACTTTTGACACTTGGGATTTAATTAAGATAGGTTTAAATTTGATTAATTTTACTTTTAAATTTGATTTAAAATAAAAATAAAAATACTCAAGCTTGCTAAAACACAATAAATACAAAAGGAAAAATTAAACCTTAAAAAAGAGCCAACTTGATCCATGTTTTGAGCAAAAAGCCCAGAAATTTAGAAAATGAAGATAAATAATAATAAAACAAAATAAATACTAAAATATATATATATATATATACATAGGAAAATGAAGTGTTACTGTAACTTCCACGTATCTTTCAGTGGAGGCACAGTGTTACACAAGTGGCAGAAGAAGGTTCATCTTCAAAAGATCCAAATGACGTGGCAAGCAGATGATCCTCGCAGCACCCAATATTCCATGTTGCCAGCAGTAACAGAGTACCAAAACTCTCTCCTCTTTTTATTTTTCTTGAACTAGGAATCAAATTTGTCAATTTCTTTTAACATCAATTCTACTTTTAAAAAATTTCTTTATTTTTGTTTCAGCTATTGAAGTTCCGATTTCGCTTTGGGGAAGCCGCAACAGCCCTTTTTATCTTCCATTTTTTGCTTGTGAGGTTTGTTTTCTGATAAACTGTAGGAAATAGAACTTTTTTATGTTTATAATTTTTGACTGTTTGTTTCCAAGGAATCAAAATCTGGGGAAAATACTTAATTTCTTGAAATGGGTTATTATCAAAATGATTTATTTTTTTGGGTTCTGCAAGTTTGTTTGACTATATATTTCATTCACGTTTGAAACTGTAGGGAAAACCATTTTTTCCTCTTCAATTTTGAACTCTTAATTTCCAGGAAATAAAAACAATCAGAGAAGGGATTTAATTTTTCGTAATGGGTTACGACCAATTTATATTTTGGATTTCTAGGCAATAGATAATTTTGTTATGTATCGCTATAACATCAAAAACTGGATTTTGAGTTTATATATATACACACACACACACCATAAACACATATACATTTGATATGCTTAATTTGTTGAATTGGTATTCCCTTGAGAGTTAAAATAAGGAGGAGATTATTAAAGAAAATATAATAGTTTGTTTTCTTTCCTACAAATTGGTTTCATTGATTGTTAATCACTTAGCTGCCTTTGATTTTCTTTGTACTAAACTTTTAGTAAGAGCATGAGCAAGTCATAATCTTAAAGAAATGATTATGAAGAAGAAAGAAGGTTTATTTGTTTTCTATTCCTAGCTTTTTTATTATCAAATGGATTTAGGGCATCAAATTGGGTCACATAGTATTAAAGCTCCTAAAATATATGCCAATGGTGCATTAAGTTCTTTAGGTCATGAGTATCCAGATTCGAGACCAATCATGCACAATTATATGTATCGGTCTTTGAGGCTCATCATGTGTGGGCTTTAGTCTAGTTTGTCTAGTTTAGTTTGTTGGCTTTAGTCTGGATTGTATCAATTCTTAGTCGGTTTGTAATGGTTTACTTCTACTTGCGGTTACTCAAACAGTCTGTTTATATTAGTTTGATACATGTGGTTACTCAGATTTGTTGTACTTATTGCAACACTTCAGAAAAGTATACCGACCCCATGTTTGGCGTATTGGTTATTGGTCATGGATGTGTGCGTGGCAGTGGTTTGCTCCTACTATTGGTGTGCGGGTAGTACAAAGAAAAACTATGTTCTTTACTTTTTCTTATACCATGTTGTGTAGGAGGAATGCCTCAACGGATAAAAGCACCCAAGCAGGTCCCTTCCTTTGAGTATGAACTTTTTGAAGGGGACCCTGACCTGCTTAGGACTGTTGTGGCTACACCAACTCAAACTGCACCATGGATTGACCCTTCCTCATTGAAACTGAAGCATAGGATCGGTCGAGGACCTTTTGGCGACATTTGGCTGGCTACTCACCATCAATCAGGTTTTGATTTTCAAGAATATCATGAAGTTGCAGTTAAGATGTTGCATCCATTGAAGCAAGAACACATGCAAAAGTTCATTGATAAGTTTGAAAAGTTGTTCTTGAAGTGTAGAGAGCTCCCTGGTGTTTGTTGGTTGCATGGTGTCTCTGTTGTAAATGGAAAGGTGACCTTGCATACACACACACACACATATGTATATGTATGTATGTATGTATGTATGTATGTATGTATGTATATATGTATGTTCATTCTAACACTGTATTTGATTTTACAGATTTCCATTGCTATGAGATTTTATGAAGGATCTGTGGGTGATCAAATGGCTCAATCAAAAGGAGGCAAGCTCTCACTGCCTGATATCTTAAGGTAATAAATTGTTATACATATTTCTACGCTCTGAAGCACGGGGTGCCATTAAATTGAG
Organism: Gossypium turneri; assembly: GCA_008044935.1. Classification (NCBI taxonomy): domain Eukaryota; kingdom Viridiplantae; phylum Streptophyta; class Magnoliopsida; order Malvales; family Malvaceae; genus Gossypium; species Gossypium turneri. Next base: position 2,410,147 of record CP032576.1, read on the forward strand.
CTCCTTGATATTTACAGGTATGGGAGCCAATTAGCAAAAGGGCTCATCCAGTTACACTCAATAGGGTTGTTGGTTCTCAATATGAAGCCTTCCAATTTCCTTATAAGTGATCATGATCAATTAGTTCTTGGAGATTTTGGAATCCCTTATCTACTTCTCGGGATTCCGTTGTCAGACTCTGATATGGCACTTAGGCTTGGAACTCCTAACTACATGGCTCCAGAACAGTGGGATCCTGAAGTACGAGGTCCTTTATCTTTGGAGACTGATGTTTGGGGATTCGGGTGTAGTGTAGTGGAGATGTTGACTGGTGTTCAGCCATGGTTTGGGAAATCGTCTGAAGAAATTTATCACTCGGTTGTGGTTAGGAAAGAAAAACCACATGTACCGAGTGGCTTGCCTCCAGCTGTTGAACATGTTATCAATGGTTGCTTCGAGTACGATCTTAGAAATAGACCGTTGGTTTCAGACCTTTTACTTGTCTTTGAAAGGTATGTGCTTTTCACCTTTCTTTTAGATTCAACGGTTTATTATATTTTCATGAGAATAACATATTTTAACCACTGATAATTTGAGGCTCGATTTGCAGCTCACAACATGCTATTCATGGCGATGGAGGATGGGTTGGCCTCGGAAGCCGACCAATGAAAGAAAAATCAGTTGGTAATGGTTACACCACTTGGTATCTCTCCAAGGATCACCTTCAAGTGGGCGATACAGTTCGGTCAAGAAGCCCTCTGAATGCCCGCAGACCTCATACCGTGGATGTTCGGGAAGGAACTATTGTTGGTTTAGATGGTGATGCTGATAAGAATAGCTTTGCTCTGGTGAAAGTTCCCGGAATGCACAATGCTCTCCGAGTCCAGGAGTCAACACTCGAGAGGGTCACATTTGGTTTTGCCGTCGGCGACTGGGTCCGCTTGAAACAAGAAACCAATACCCATTCTCCTGTGGGAATACTACATGCCCTGCAGCGCGACGGAGCTGTGTCAGTGGGATTTTTAGGACTAGAGACTCTCTGGGTAGGCAAGGCTTATCAGCTTCAAATGGCTGAACCTTACTATGTCGGGCAGTTCGTGCGGCTCAAACCAAATGTGGTTACTCCTCGGTTCGAATGGCCACGGAAGAGTGGAGGAACATGGTGCAGTGGAAGAATTTCAGAAATACTTCCAAACGGGTGCCTCATCGTAGAGTTTCCAGGTAGATTTGTTCTCGGAAACGAACCCAACAGCTTCCTAGCCGACCCCAACGAAGTGGAATCGGTGTCCTTCGATACTTGTCCTGGTATAGTCGAGAAATACCATCATGTTGAGGATTTCCATTGGGCGGTGAGACCACTAGCAATTGCCTTTGGTCTATTTACAGCCATGAAGCTCACTATATCGATGGGGCGCGGGATAAGCGCACGACTGAAGAAAAACCGGCCGAATGGCCAAGACAGTGGCGGCCGGAAGTCGGGATGGAGGAGGATATTTAGAGATGCTAGTTCCACCACCAAGTAAATTAAGGAAGAAGTGTTGATCTAAGATGAAACAATGCACATATAAATAAGGTTGTGAATAAGTAGCAGACAAAGGTGTGTAAATATATATAATGAAGTCTGAATGTGTTTGAAAGTGGGATGACATTGAGATTGCTTGCTTGTATAGGCATTTTCAATATGCCCATTCTGGTTTTTAACTAAAGTTTCTTAAAATCCATAAATATTTAAAAACAGATAGGAAAAAATCATTAAAAAAGTAAGGAAATAATAATAAAAATATGTAAATATTCATTTTGTATTTAATTAATTTTTATCGACTTAAGTGAATTAACTTCCCTTTTTAACCGAATATTCTCCATTTATGTAAATTAAAAATTTTAATTATTTGTTTTATATTTAAAATAAAATTGGTAGTATTTTAAATTGATAGGATAAAAATATTATTTACATGCATTATTAAAATATTAACATAGATAATATATAAAAATGAATTTAAATACATTTTTATACTACTGTTTAATTATAGATTTTACAAATATACTTTTTATTATTTAAAAAATTTATTTTGTATTTTTATGTAAGAATTATGATCTTATTAAAATATTTAGTTAATTAAATTTATTTATAATCATATTTGTAAATAAAATTAAAATATTTTATCAACTTTAAAGCTCCTTCTATTAAAATTTTACACATAAAAAAATTAAAATTTGTATTGAATTAATTTATATTTAAAATTATTTTTAAATAGAATATTCTATTTTAGTATAAATATAAAATTTTAATTTTTTATATATAAATTTGTATTTAGTTTTATAAATATTTATATAACTCAATATAATATAATATATTTATTGCATATTATCTATATATAAAAAATCTGGAGCAGCAACGCGCCAACCCGCAGCTCCTTTAGAATCTATTCCACGCGCCCGTTACCCAGATTTTCAAAAAAAAAAAAAAAATACCAAAAATGAAAAACGAAAACCGCACCGTTTTAATCCATTCCCTTTCTTCTCCAACCAGTCCACAATCACGATATAAAGAAACCCCTCACATTTTAAGCCAAACCTAAGTGCGAATTTGAATCCCATCAGTTTCTCATCAACTAAACAGAAAATTTCAGTCTACAATTCGAATTTTCGTTTTCTAAGTTAAAATAGAAGGGGAGTGAGGGATTGAGACTGATAGCGATAAGGAGATACTGTTTTTTTATTTGATTTAGCGAAGGATGTCTGCGGCAGTGTGCGGGAGCAAGAGATCGTTCTTCGAAGATATCCCGTCACCGCCATCGGCTTCTTCCTCTAAGAAGCTCCGGCGCTGCTCGCCATCATCTCCTTCTTCTGTTCGTTTGTCTCCGTCGCCATCTGCTCTCAATCACCTCCAATCTATCTTCCCTCACATGGACCCCCAGGTATATCGCCTTTTTTAGTTAATGTTGTATTTGTATTCGTTAAGTATACTCCTTATCGTATTTGACAAATTTGATTTCAGAAATCTGTGAATAAGGTAAAACTGTTTCTTGGTTTCTTGCTCTAGTTGTCATTTCTTGTTTAAACTCTCATCCACTTAGATTTTATAATTGTTTCCTATAGTGTTTTAGAGGAAAAGAAGTAAGTTTCGTCTTCATTTGATAGTCTAACAATTGTAATTGTGTGGATTTAGGCCATGAAAGGGGCTGCTAATTGAAAACATCTGATGTTGGCATGTATTCCGGTCCTAGATTAAGTTGGAGCATATAGTTGGCTGCTTGTATAATTATCATTAATCAATTCTTTGAGTAGGGTTTTCTTTATTAGTTCCATGACTGCAAATAAAATTGCATATGATGTTTTACTTATTTTACAGAGTAAAAGATTTATATTTTTTGTCTTCTTTCTGTTACATAGATTTTAAACGGTTTAATTTTATTTTTCCATTGTTGATCGAGGGATTGTTATTGGCTGTTGAAATAGTGATTCATCCATTTCTTACATTGTAATTAGCAATTATTCGTTTCAGCTTCTGGAGCAAGCGCTATTAGAATGTGGCAATGATATAGACACTGCCATCAAGAAGCTGGAGGATCTTTGCTTAGGAGCAGCAGAGGCTAGAGGGGGAAAGACTTGTACCATTGAGGAACTGGGCACAACTGCTGAGCAGGGTATACCCCTTTTATTTGCAATTGTATTCATTTAAATTTAGCATTGCCAGCTGAGTTTCCGATCAATATTATTTTTACTTATAGTTTAATGGTTGGTTTGCAAAAGCGTTTCTATGATGAACTGGAAATGTTATATTATGCATCTAATTGATGAATATGCTTTACAAATCAATAAATGCAAAATTAAGTCTTCGGCCACTAGTTGCCATTTCTTCTTTCAACTCTTATCAGAATCAATAAATTGAATCAAGTGAAAAATCTTCATTTTAGTTTTGACATCCTATGTCCAAGTCCTTAGCTTTATGCATCCAAGTTCCAATATTGTATTGTGGTTATAATCGACAACATGTACTACATTGAAGGCTGATACCACAACATCAATTATTCTATGTTAATTGTTGTGCTGTGTGTGATATGCCATCTGTTTAAGCTGGACAGTCATCACTTTGTAAATGGAATCTCACATCTGCATTAGCAGGTATATTGACTAATAATGGAGAAGCTGTTGCTGCTGCTGTGACTATTCAGAATCCATCAGCCTCTGAAAATATGCCTGCTGATGGTGCTGAATGGGTGGACTTGTTTGTGAGGGAGATGATGAGTGCCACAAGTGTGGATGATGCCAAATCTCATGTCTCTAAATTGCTTGCAGTTTTGGAGAATTCCATAAGTAAACGTGCTGCAGAAGAGACGGCACAAAATTTTCAAAAGGTGTTATCTCGTAACCATCTTTGGATCTCTATCTATCATTCTTTTCTAGACTAGCCAGAAGTCTGCAAACGTATTAAGCAACTTTTAGACAAAATGCTACATGGACACTCAATGTTGGTTATTGACATGAACATGATTGAGATTAATAGGAATCAATATGATCTGCAATGAAATGTGTGTGATTATGATGCTAAGGTCAGCCTGCCTTTACATCAATGTGTCAGACATGTGCGAGGTCTTGTTGGTGATTGTGAATAGGTGTAACCTGGTGGGTCTTTTGGTCATGTCGAGTGCAGGGCAGGCCTATTTAATCGGTTGTTGAATTGAACATACAAGTGTCAGATGTTAGGCACCTGAGTTCAAGCAACATAGGTTTTCCACATCCATGAAATCAAACACAGGCTTATAATAAAATTTCTTTTTAGTACTGAACTGAAGCTGTTAAAAATAAGTAATAACTTTGTTTACTCATTTGTGTTCTTTTTTCCAGGAAAATCTCATGTTAAAGGGACAAATCGAAGCGATGATTCAAGAAAATACAGTCCTCAAACGTGCAGTGGCAATCCAACATGAACGACAAAAGGAGTATCAAGATAAAAACCAAGAGTTAGAACATTTAAAGCAATTGGTGTCTCAATACCAGGAACAGATGCGAACTTTAGAGGTCAGAATCAAAATCTTTTAAATCTCTTCAATCAATAAAATGTTGCCCTTAATATCGTGTCGATTTTAAGGAACTCATCTCTATGTTTCGCTTGTATTACTTGACAGGTAAATAACTATGCATTGATGATGCATTTGAGACAGGCACAAGAAAGCAACTCGATCCCGGGACGGTTCAACCCGGATGTCTTCTAAAGAACAAAAAGATGAAGTGGTTTAAGGTAGTAAGTTGTGACTGGTATAATTAGCACAACAATGCTTTTTTCATAATCTGTTTTTCGCTTTGAGTTGATATATGCTTAGTAATAAGTTGTTTGTTTGATTTAGAACCTCCCTCTTCGGTTTGTTAAAGGACTCCTTTCATTTTTAATATTTCAAAGTGATTCAATTGAATGATAAGATTACTTTTGTATATCCAGAAATTACCAACCATTGTAATTGTTTTAAAAATCACCATTTTACACCATATCCAGAAATATATTCTCATTTTTCTTGGATACGGTGTATCATTAGTCCTTAGAATTCCTGTCCCTTTCACTTTCTTTTTCAAACTCTCATTCCTCAAAATCTTGCTTCTCTTCATTTACCTAAATTATTTCATCAACAAAAGCAAAAGCAGCATTCTGCAAACCAAAACCAAAGCTTTATCCTTCTATCTCTGACATTGGCCATCAAATTGACTTAATGTTATTGTACTCGTTTATGGATACTAATCTTTTGTACCTCGAACTGCATTTTTTTTTCATTTTTCCTGATTATAATCATATCCTAATTGCATGCTAATTTTGTCATCAAATGATGATAACCATTCCAAACCTTTGTTCAGATAATTAGCAATATTTGGTCCAACTATCTATGGACCATTTATTGGAAGATAGGCACATTAAAAAAAAAAAAAGAAAAAAAGAAAGGGTCCTTAATTTACTTTGTTTAGCTGGCAAATAAATAGAAAATTAACACCATAACTTCAAGCAATTGATTTTATGCATATTGGAAACTTGGATCAACGAGATTGTTCTTATTTTCTTAATGCAACGAGTAAGAGGGTCAATACTCTTCGTTTTTGTTAAAATATGTATGTTTTGTATTTAGGTTCGATTATATTTATATAATATATGATCTTTTAGATATGTAAAAAAATTTTAAAATATACAATTATATCTAATAGTCATACTAGATTTGGGTTGTTGATAAATTGAAATTATTTCTCTTTAATTAAACAATAATTGGTTCATTTATGAGATAAATTGAGGAAGCCTCGTGTTAATCTTGTTTAACTGAAAGAATCTAATTGAAGTTTTATGAACTGGCTTCCATTGTTAGATTTAATTGTTCCTATAATTTCTTCTTGCTTTTGGCGTTTCATTTTTGAAATATTAAGAGTTCGTGTCTAATGCATATTTAAATATATGACACTATAAATTCCGGAATACCAAAAAAGAAAAGTTCTTTAATAAATATATTCATGTCAAATATATATTCGAACAAATGATCGTAACGATTTTGTTTAAAAAACACGAACCAATATTTTTAATATAATCTTTTTATATTTTCTATTTGTTAAAATTAGTCTCTATATTTTTATTTTTTAAAAAATTTTAATTTTTCGAGCGAGGTAAGATTGTAGATTAATTTTAACAAATAGAAAACATAGAAAAATTACATTACAAGAAAAAAAAATGGAAAATAAAAAAAAAGTTAAAGAAAAAAATTAATTGTTAAAAATGAAAAAAATATAAGGATCAATTGTAGAATTGACCTAAAATTTTTGTTCGAAATGATCATTTAATGTGCTACATCATCTTACAGTTTCGCTATTAACAGTAATTAATGACTCATTGATTAAAATGTTACAACATGATAACGTAGTTGGTTAAAATGTTAACATTTCAAACATAAAGGACTAAAATGTAACCTGGACAAACAAAAGTGACTAATTTGGTAGTTTACCCATACATAAAAAATCTTGAGCAGCAACGCGCCAACCCGCACTTTTTCAAAAAAATACCAAAAATGAAAAACAAATAATTCCATTCCCTTTCCTCTCCAACCAGTCCACAATCGCCATATAGAGAAACTCCTCACCTTCTAAGCCAAGCCTAAGCCCGAATTTGAATCCCATCCGTTTCTCATCAACCAAACAGAAAATTTCAGTACGAAATTCGAATTTTCGGTTTCTAAATTAAAATAGCAAGGGAGTGAGGGATCGAGACTGATAGCAACAACGAGATACTGTTTTTTATTTGATTTAGCAAAGGATGTGTGCGGCAGTGTGCGGGAGCAAGAGATCGTTCTTACTCACCGTTTAATTCACCTTGTTTTATTTATTTTTTCCAGTTTTAATTTTGTCCCCTAACACTCTCGCCGATATTTATCCTTCACTTTCTCGGCAACCAACCACTCGAATTCGAACCCAGGAAATGTCGTCTTTCGATTACCCTATACTCTCACGTAGTGACATAATTTCAATCCTGGCGGAGTCACAGATCGCCGCCGTCACTGACAACGATTTCAAGAATATCAAACCCGATTTCGTCTCTAATCTTTACACGCGCCTCCTTATCTACCTCGACGCTCTCAACGAGTCCGCTCCTTCCCCCCATAAAACTAATTTCCTGTCTTCTTTTTCTTTTGACATTTTTTATAATATTATTTACTTTTTGCAGGGAAGACCAAGGGCAAGTTGAGTTTTCAGCATTGGAGCAAATTGAGAACCCGGATCTTCTAATCGGGTCATTCCAGGTTATGAATTTGTATTGCAGGCTAAGAGAGGTGATGGCTTCTCTTAATTGTCCGATGCAATTTAACCTTAGGGATTTGATCAAACCTGATCCGCGTCGGACCGAGCATTTCCTCAGCGGAATCCTCAATTTTTGTCTTTATAAGTACGCATTGCCTGGCTTGAAAAGTTTTGGTTTTGATTTGCTTCAATTTTAGTTGCCTCATTTAGTGGTTAGGTTTAGAAACAAGAAATTGTTACATAGCCCTCTTTAATCAGTTCAGTTGTAGGTTCAAGTTGTTTGGACGTGAAATGTTTATTTAAATTTACTATGTCAGCATAGAACATAAATGATTTTATAGTTTTCAATAATTTGAAATGTTTTATTAACTTCTGAATCCTTGTAATTAGCATGGAAAAGCCTATATGATGTGTCACGTTGTGGTTTTCTGGGATGATTGATATATCATTCTGCTATAAGAGGAATGATGATGTTAGGCATGATATTCTAAGTAGTAATTTACGTTTTTAAACCATGCAATATACAGATGTTTTAAATCCCAATTTTCTCAGATTAGTCTTCTTTTCTGATGGCCTTTTATTAGAAATTCTGGTTCACAGTAAATTTCCTTTAATCAGTTTTCCAATCTTTTCCAGCCTTGCATGCATTAAGGTATTGTGTTTGTTGATTTCCATCTCAGAGAAACAAAAATGAATCTTCTAAGACCGATTGTAGAGGAACTGGCCCTTCTAGATGATCAGCGGAAGGAGTGGGAGGCTAAGATTTCTCAGGTATTTGCAGAATGACATGTGATACTTTAGCATAAAGATCAATTTTCACCATATCTCTGCCATGCAGTTGAATGAAGAGATTGCAGGTTACAGTGAAGCAAGAGAAAGGGAGTTACCACTAGTTCAAGAGATAGAATCAAAAGTTAAAGAATTGCGTGAGATAATTGCTGGCCTCAACAGTAACCAGATGTCACTGAGAACTTCTTTTCGGAATTTGAAGGAGAAGACTGGACAAATGGATGAGAAGGTTAGAACGTTAGCACTCCTTACAAAAGCTTTATTTCACTGACGTAGACACGGTGGCAAGTGTTCAACTTTGAGAGGAGAGTTAACCTATATATGTTTTTCAAGTTGACATTTAAGAAAATACTTATACTCAAAAGTTTTTGACCATATTATGTGCTTAGATTTAGATCTGTCATCTGTGTCTACAAATTATGGATAACCAAAGATTTTGTGCTGTGTGTTGTCAATGTATTTTCACCTAAGTAAACCATGTCTTTGAACCTGAAGGATTTTTTCATTGTAGTGTTTGATCTGGGTTCCTATTAAAATGGTGAGATTCATCATATTCGTCACTTTTGTGGAGGATCTTCTTTTTTTCTTTTTTATGATTAGACCACCATTTGATCCTAATGTAGATTCCCTTTTTCAGTAACTGTTTTAAAATTTTAGGTTCAATGTGATTTTGGCTTTATACGTGCATTATAGTTTCCCCTCTTTAAGTGTTAGTGCTATTTATTATTGCTTTTTATGACAAGCCTCTTCTTTACAGATTTCTAAGGCTGAGTTTGACCTGGTTCAAAGTGTCCAAGAAAATGCAAATCTGCGTTCAAAAATAGTTCAGTCACCAGATAAACTACAGGTGCATATTCCTTCTTATTAAGTTTAACTTAGGTGATTATGATATATGCTAATGATGCTACTCCAAATGGGATTCTCGTATGAGTTTATTTTTTTGTGGTTTGTGTTTTTATATATGGTTATTTATTTTTCTACCAGTGGTATTGTGCAATTACACTTTTAGTCTCAGGATTTGGGAAATTCTAGCTTACACCGAGACACATTATACATAGCTGTCCTAATTGTCGTGAACAAAAATTGTATCTGGCATGCATGACTAGGGCATCTAACTTTGATAGAAAACATAAAATAGAATCATGTTCCACTGAGGACCTAATTATCCTGCTAGCATATGTACCCTGATTTATGTGTTTGCTATCAAGCTTGAAACCACCTTTATATTACTATAGTATTGCTGTCATCTAACCTTTCATGCACATCTAAAACTTTACATGATTTTCTTTTCCTTTTCTGGTTGTAGGCGGCTTTTTCTCATGCTTTCTTTTCCTTTTCTGGTTGTAGGTGGCTTTTTCTCATGCCCTGTTATTGCTTGTTACTTTCGTCCCTCGCACTTTTTATTTAATCATTATTTTCATCTTTGTTAGAACCATGGAGTAGTTGCATATCCGATTTGGCACCTTTCAATTCTTATCACATCCTTTCAAGTAGAGGTGTCTATACTTGTACATTTTTCTAGTATCTAAAGTTTCAGTTTTGATTCAACTTTGTTTCAGTTTTGATTCAACTTTGTTTTTAGATCTTTCAGGCATATGGCAAGCGCCATAATCATCATGCAGTATTTAAAGTTGTTTTCCTTTAGCATTTATATGAAAAGTAAATATAGTGCTAATCACTTTTCTTTGGTAAATTGTCATGTTGATTGGAGTATTTAATGTAGGTTAGTTAGCTTGTTATTCACTGCTTTGTGGATGGTATGACTGCCCTTTTGCACTAAAACATTATTCTCCGTGTTTCTTTCTTTACTTTTATTTTGCCAAAAAGAGAGCTTTAGAGGAGAAGAAATTAGCTCGAGATGAGGCAAAGTATGCTGAAAGGTCAGCTATGCAGTCTTTTCAGGAGAAAACTGCCACTGTTGAGGTCTACAGCAAGGTATGCTCATTGTCATAAACCATGGTATCAGGTGTCATTGTCAGACTTATCATCATTCATCTGAAAGCTGAGTGGATGAGAGTTTAGCTTGCATTATTTCATTTAATTAAATGCATTCCTACATATGACAGAATGCATCACGAGAATGTTCATAATTTATTATTCTTAATATTAGAAGAATGCACATTTATCTGTTTCATGTAAGAGTTAAAAATTGCACATCTCACCTTTTGTGCAAGATCCTGTTGTCTTTCTGTTTGTATCTCCGTCCTCATTGCGTTCAATCATATGTTATCGATGAACTTCTTGCTTCACTCTCTTTTGTATCCTGTTCTGTTGGAAAAATCCGGAATCATGTATTGCTCCTATAAGATTGGATTCTGTTGGGAGCCTTAGACAAATAATATGAGCAGGGATGAAAGCATGTTCACATGCATGCATTTGAGTTATGAACAGATTGATCTATCATTGGGCTATTAAACTTTAGATTTTCCCTTAGGAAGCTTGCTTCTATATTCTTTCATACTGTTAAATCTGAACTTTTGTGTATCTATTAGCAATCAAAGTAAGCACTTTTTCCTTCACATTTCAACCAATTATTGTTGAAATGTATACTTTTTTATCAAACAAAGGTGACAAAATATCTCAAATAGCAGAAATAAATGAAACATTACTAGTTAACTATATATCAGAAGAGCCAACTAGAAAGGTATTCAGAAAGCTAAATATCTGGAAAAGCATTAAAGTGCATGGGCATCTAGTCGACATGAACGCATTATAAACTTCATATGGTAGAAAGCGACGGATAACTTATTATTGATATTGGGTGTTGCTACAGGCTCTAAAGAAAATGTTGAAGCACTTTGCCTTGATGCAAGCTATACATGAACAGGTACACAGACTGTGGGCCAGTTCCCTTTTTGTGCCTTTTCTCTAAAACTGAGTAGCAATGTCTTTGGCCTCCACTATTAAGTTTTCTATGGTTTGTCTTTTGGAAAAAAATCCTATCCCATCCCCTTCTCAGGAAAAGAAAAAAAAAAGGGGGGGGGGGGGGTGGGGGAACAAAAATAAACCTACTTGATTTTCAAATAAATATCAGTTTTAGCTTTTAATAAAGTTGCAACTCTTATTGTTCCTAAAACGAAAAGTTTTGATTTTTGAATGCTAGCCTTTTTACTTTGCTTGAAAACCACTTAATAAGTTTATAGCATTGTTCATTTGAATAGGTGAACTCTGCAAAATCAGTTGAAAAAGAATGCAAGGGTTTGAAAGCTAAGTTAAGTGATGATGTTGTGTTAGACAAGTCACTTGAAGCTAAACTGATTGAACGGCAAGGAAAAGGCAGGTTCTTATTCCAGCTATGTTGTATTATTGTCTGTTTTTAAATTTAAACGACTAGGTAGGTGCTTAAACCTTTTATCTTTATTATTTTACTAGTTGTACAATTGGAAGAACACAAAAGGCAGTTACAAAAAGAAAGAGATCTCAAGTTTGAAGAATCTACCAAACATTTGAACAGTGTGAAGTCGGAGGTGTTATCTAAGCGGTGTGAGCTGGAAGCAAGGCAGAAGAAGGTTGAAGATGTGGTAGCAGAGGTAATCGACATGTCTTTTTATTCCATGGTACCAAATTGTCTCTACTTTCTACCAGAAGTTGCTCAACAACTCCCCATTTGTATTTCTTAAATTTATTAGGTGGACTCCATAACGTTAAAGACCAGTATGGTAAGGGAATCTGGAGCTGCTAAAGTTCAGCAATTGATTAGTAAGTGTGAAGAGATTGTAAAACAGGTACTGTATCGCTTATGTTAACCTTGAATCTGTCTTTACATGCGTGCTTATCAAAAAAATTGAATATTTGTTCTTTGGTTCATTTAACCGGTAAAAATCTTGTTGAACTAGGACTATTAGAAGAGCTCGATTTAGTTAGAATAGAATTATTATTTGATAATTATCAGAAAAAATAAAGAATCATTAGTAAATATTTTCTTTCAAGCTATGGAGGATGTGAGATTGCAATATCTGGCCGTCAAGAATAATAATGCCTTGTTGTTGTTATTATTATTACTACTTCTGCTGCTGTTGTTGAGCTGTGTTCGTCTGTGTTGTCTTATGCTGAGTTCATTGTATATTTGAAATTTCATTTGTTTTAGTTGATATAAGGCTTGAATCTAACCTCATGAGCTGAAAATGTTAATTTGAGTGCAGTTTCAACAATATTCATCTTCTATTGAGCTCCTCTTGCCAGTGGATGGGAATGGAACAAAGACAACAGTTGATTGAGTAGCTATAACCAGCCTTCAACTTTAATTTGAGGAAGCCACTCGATTGTGTGTAAGTTGTTATTAGTGCGTAGCAGTAATATATATTGATTTGGTCTCTTATTGCTACTAATTTCAAATAATTCTAATATCAACTTTTTATGGTGTTCCGTAGAAGATATGTAAGGTAGTGTTACACTTTAGCTTGTATGTTGCTTGCTTGATTTACAGTTTAAAGTTGTAACAGGTTTTAGTAGATCGAAGTCGTAAAGCATCCAAAGTCTGGCTCAGCTCAACTGGATTTAGTTTATACCCTTTTATATGTATGTATTTAATTATTGGCATGTACCTAGGTTGAGTCTCAAAACTCGGTGCACATTTGATAGTTTTGATAGGTTGAGTTTTGTGATCTAATGGATACTTTGATTCTTTTGGTATGTTTTGGTGGTATGGACCTATAATGTCTTAATTGATAAAAGTTTAGATTCGATTCTTAACTCCAAGTTTGATTACTTTTAATCTCTAAATGCATCGAATAATATCATTTGGCATTCATTAAACATGTTTTTGTTTGAATGCAAGTTGCTTAGTATTGGAAGTTAAATTTTGTTTTAGTTGTACGGTAACCTAATGTGACATCATGCATTTAGATCTGATGACTAGGTTGAGTGTAGGGTGTCATAGCATACAAACCTAATTGACTACTGAGTAATTACTTCAGTTACTAACAACTTAATTGTAACATGTATACCACTCTTCAACATATATAACACGTGCTGGTTATTGAAAAATATCAATCTTTAGTAGCATGTGTCATCAATCCAAGTTTCTTTCGTGAATAAGAAAGGACACCTTCAGTCAATGGCTCTGTCAATATGTCAGCAATCTGCTCACTTGTTGGCATAAAATTAACCTCAAGCTTCTCATCTGCCACATGATCTCAAACAAAATGTAACTGAAGCTCCACTTGCTTTGATCTGGCATGTAACACAGGATTACTAGACATAGCAACCACACTTGTATTGCCACACAATAGTACAGGAACTGTTTCAAGATCAACTCCAAGTTCTGCTAAGAGTGGCTTAATCCAAACCAACTCAAAAATAGTATTAGCTACACTCTTATATTATACCTTAGCTGTAGATAAAGCTACCATAGGTTGTTTCCGTAGGCACCATGAAATAGGATTACCCCCAAGAAAGATTATTTATCCTGAAGTGGAACTTCTATCCCTAATCAGCATCTAATATGCCACTTGCTCGTAGATTGAGAATGCTTGAACAATAACCCTTGATATATAGTACCCTTACAATATCTCAAGAACCTCTTCACTGCTACACAATGTGAGGTACAATAGTGGTTCATGTATTGATTAACCTTATTCCCACTATATGTGATTTCTGGTCGAGTAGCTGGAAGATACTGAGGCTTCCCAACTATGCTAGGATCTTCCAATAAGCTGCCATCAATGGTTAACAGCCCTGGTGAACTAACCATAGGAGTAGGTATTGACTTGCAATTCTCATTCCTGCATCTTAAAGCAGCTCAATAATGTATTTCTTTTTGTGCAACATCTTCCCACTAAAACTTTGTGTCTATACTCCAAGATAGAAACTTATTTCTCCAAGGTCCTTTAAAGAGAACCTACATTAAGTTGAAAGGCCAATGATTCAATTTCAGCATGATCATCCCCTGTGATGACAATATCATCTGCGTATACCAGGAAGTATGCTCTTCTTTATTCTTTCCTTGGAATAAATAAAGATACATCAGCTTTACATTGTAAAAATCCCAAACTAACAAGGTACTTTTTGAGTTTTCAAACCACGCTTTTGGTGCTTGATTTAGACCATATAAAGCCTTTATGTAACCGACAACCAATTGTCTACCACTACCATATGTCTTCTCAAACCTAAGAGCTTGCATCATATACACCTGTTCCCTTAAATCACCATTTTTAAAGGCATTATTAATGTCAATTTGCCTCCCCTTCCAACTATTAGTGAGAACTACTTTCACTTGGAATTCTGATTGTGCTATCTTTTACGACAATGCTATAGTTCTCTATGAAGTCAAGTCATTATCAGCAGTCTTAGGAGTAGCCTTTCGCTACTAAGCTAGCTTTATAACAAGCTATACTACCATCAAGACGTCTCTTAATTTTGAATAAACATCTACAACCCATTGCCTTCCTCTTCGCTTCATCAAAACACTTCATCTATATCTCAAAATTCAAACTTGTTAATAGTTGAAGTGTTTTGAGATATAGATGAAGGAAAGATAGGTGTTGCTATTGAGTTTGAATTTTGAGTTGTGAGTGAATTAATAGAAGGTATTGATGTTGAGGAAGCTAAGGTGTTTGAAGAACTTAGATTTGATGTTGAATGGGTTCTTATTATAGGTGAAGGTAAAGGATTTATTGCACTAGAGTTTGACGTGACTGGAATGAAAACTCGAGCACCCCTCTTCAGTTACTTAATTGGTCACAGTTCTTAAGATGTTAGTCATAACCTTAGGTGGAGTAATTAGTGCTGTTTTTTTTTTTTTTTGTCTCTTTTTTTATTTTATTTTTTCTTTATTTTTTGAGAAGAAAGAAAGTAAAGCAACTTTGATGATGCCAAATCCACCGAAAATAAATTTCACACCTAAATAGAACAAAAATTTGGAATATGGGAAGTAAAGTTGATCCCATAAGGACTGATCCATTTCAATCTATAATTCATTGTAACAATAATGTGTCATAGGCAAATTTCGTACCTACGACTTACGCCAATTATATGAAACACAAAGGGGATTAAATTTGAATGTAACTAAATAACAGAAAAATGAAATAGTAATAAAAATGAAATAAAAATAAACAAACCGAAGTTAAATCCGAATAAAGAAATATAACTAGAAACTCTAGCTTCAGGCGTGATTTTGACTTTGGATTTGACCTGGTTCAAAAAAATGAATTTTCTCCTCCAATCAATGAGTCGGTTATAGTGATTGAGGAACAGTCTCAGACCACTAGACCTTCTATAATGGTAAATTAACTACGAGAACAACCCTCAGCTAACCTTTATTAAGTGAATAACCTTAGAAGCATCTTCCACGATTTCATTCTTCACGGTTTCATTATTCAGTAGCTTGCGAAGTAGTAGAACCATGCTCAAATTAATGCTTAAATCCAACCATTCATTCAATTAATTACATTAATTAGATACATGCTTTCTCTTTTTTGTTTTTTACCTTTTACTTTTTGGTTACAAACTCTTTTTCCCATCTTATGCCTTCTTCCATCACATTATGAAATTCCCTTCAATTCTCAAAAATCTTTGTTCATTTACCTAATTACCTCAATCAATAAAATAAAAGACAACACGGTGTAACATTGAATATTATTTTCATAAAGAAGCTATTACTTATATTTCTCCGCATTATCAACGAGCAGCAGTGGTCTAGTGGTAGAATAGTACCCTGCCACGGTACAGACCCGGGTTCGATTCCCGGCTGGTGCATCCTTCAATTAAGCTGTGACGATAGATGCGCTGTAGCGGAGTTGGGTTCTTCGCAATCGTCTGATTTCAAGACGATATCAACGGCGCCTCTGAGCTTTCATATTTTTATTTACTGAACTTTGATGTTTAGTAGACTCATGCACAGCAAATCCATGGACCAACACAAGCAAATCCGCTGCCGAGCCCTAACAAGACCCCCCATTTTGCTTTTGCACAGTTATTTCCTCTTGTATGTATGAACTTGGTGACATGGACCATGTACTCAAACTGTTCGATCAAATTCCCGAACCGAAAACTGTCTTCCTTGGGAACACAATGGCCCAAGGTTACTGTAGGATAGATTGTCCAAAATATGGGATTTCAATGTGTTAAAACTGAATGTAAAGCCTGATAATTACACCTTTCCTTTCCTCTTCAAGGGTTTTGACAGAAACGTTGGGTTTTCACGGGGAAAGAGCTGTATTGTCATGTGGTGAAATTTGGGTTCGGTTCTAATGTTCTTGTGCAAAAATGCTTTGATCCGTATGTACTTCCTGTGTGGACAAATGGAAATGGCACGTGGGGTTTCCGATGGTATTCGTAAAACGAATGTGATGTGATTATAACATGGTATAATGCCACGTTAAGTATTGCTTGTTAGAGTGAAAAGAAAACTGAATGTTAAGTCTTCATTTGATATTCGAACAATTGTAATTGTGTGGATTTAGGCCATGAAAGGGGTTGCTAATTGAAAATATCTGATATTAGCTTGTATTCCGGTCCTATTTTTCCAAGTTCTAGATTAAGTTGGAGCATATAGTTGCTTACTTGTATGATTATCATTAATCAATTCTTTGTGCAGGGTTTTCTTTATTCGTTCCATTACTGTAAATAAGATTTAGTTTTTTTGTCTTCTTTCTGTTGCATGCATAGCTTTTAAACTCTTTGGTATTATTGTTGC
Source organism: Gossypium turneri (assembly GCA_008044935.1). Classification (NCBI taxonomy): domain Eukaryota; kingdom Viridiplantae; phylum Streptophyta; class Magnoliopsida; order Malvales; family Malvaceae; genus Gossypium; species Gossypium turneri. Next base: position 2,427,311 of record CP032576.1, read on the forward strand.
ATTGTTGATCGAGGGATTATTATTGGCTGTTGAAATAGTGATTCATCCCTTTCTTCCATTGTGATTAGCAATTATTCGTTTCTGCTTCAGGAGCAAGCGCTATTAGAATGTGGCAATGATATAGACACTGCCATCAAGAGGCTGGAGGATCTTTGCTTAGGAGCAGCAGAGGCTAGAGGGGAAAAGACTTGTCCTGTTGAGGAACTGGGCACAACTGCTGAGCAGGGTATACCCCTATTTTTTGCAATTATATTCATTTAAATTTAGCATTGCCAGCCGAGTTTCTGATCAATATTTTTTTATTTAATAGTTTAATTGTTGATTGATGGTTGATTTGCAAAAGCGTTTCTATGATGAACCGGAAAAGTTTATATTATGCATCCAATTGATGAATATGCTTTGCAAATCAATAAATGCAAAACTAAATCTTCTGCCGCTAGTTGCCATTTCTTCTTTCAACTCTTATCAGAATCATTATCAAGTGACAAATCTTCATTTTAATTTTGACATCCTATGTCCATGTCCCTAGCTTTATGCTGCCAAGTTCCAATATTGTATTGTGGTTAGAATCAACGACATTGACTACAGTGAAGGCTGATACCACAACATCAATTATTCTATGTTTAATTGTTGTGCTGTGTATGATAGGCCATCTGTTTAAGCTGGACAGTTCTCACTTTGCAAAGGGAATCTCGCATCTGCATTGAAATTGCAGGTATACTAACTAATAATGGAGAAGCTGTTGCTGCTGCTGCTGCTGTAACTATTCAGAATCAATCAGCCTCTGAAAATATGCCTGCTGATGGTGCGGTGCTGAATGGGTGGACTTGTTTGTGAGGGAGATGATGAGTGCTACAAGCGTGGATGATGCCAAATCCCATGCCTCTAAATTGCTTGCAGTTTTGGAGAATTCCATAAGTAAACGTGCTGCAGAAGAGACGGCACAAAATTTTCAAGAGCTGTTAATCTCTTAAACATACAACTAAAATTGGGTCAAAAAAAGTTCCTAGCTTTGCCTTGACTTCATTGTTGAATGTTGTTCATATGATAATAATGGTTCAATTGGAATGATATTCAAGAATAATTGTAAAAATTCATTTTTAATTTAATTAGTTGAGTGGCTCATGGTGTAAATAATCATTTATTTGTCTGTACATGGTTGAATTGAAAGAGGGTAAATTGCAACCGCAATTTCTAAACTTCTAGTAAATTTACATTTTGATCACTCAACTTCAAAAAGTTACATAATGGTCACTAAATTATTTGAAAATTTTCATTTGAGTCATTGGATTGTTAAAATTGTTGTTGTATGGCTTTGTTGGTTCACACCGTCTGCACCAATCAAAAGCTCTTCTTCCCCTTCTCTTCTACAGTTCAATATTTTTTTTCATGAAATGGTTTTAAACACACGAATCTGCAAACAAAATCTAAACAACTTTCTTTCCCAGTCTCCGACATTGACGGTCAAATTGATTTGGATCTAAGGCATGTTCTTCTATTGGTCAATGGGTATTTATACATCGTATCAAGCGTGGAATCATTGATTGAAGCTTGCTAGCCGGCCTTAGAAAAAAAACAACTTAACAACCAATGACTTAAACGAAAATTTTCGAGTAGTTTAGTGATTTAAATGAAAACTTTTGAACAATGTAGTGATCATTTTGTAACTTTTTGAATATGAATGACCAAAACACAAAATTAGTAACAGTTTAGTAACTTTGGGTGCAGTTTCTACTCGACCAATTAAGACTCCATTTGGATGGGCATGAAAACAACGATGACGGTGAAATTAATTATCTCAATCAACAAAATAAAAAACAACACGCGTGTAACATTGAATTTTATTTTAATAAATCCAAGCTATTCCTTATACTTTTCCTCATTGTCAACAAGCACCAGTGGTCTAGTGGTAGAATAGTACCCTGCCACGGTACAGACCCGGGTTCGATTCCCGGCTGGTGCAACTTTCAAAGAGGCTGTGACGATAGCTGCGCTCTAACGGAGTTGGGTTCTTCGCAATCGTCTGATTTCAAGACGATATCAACGGCGCTACTGAGCTTCATATTTTTATTCACTGAACTTCGATGTTTAGTGGTCTCATGCACAGCAAATCCATAGACCAACTCAAGCAAATCCGCTGCCGAGCCCTAACAAGACCACCCATTTTGCTTTTACACAGTTATTTCCTCTTGTATGTATGAACTTGGTGACATGGACCATGTACTCAAACTGTTCGATCAAATTCCCGAACCGAAAACTGTCTTCCTTGGGAACACAATGACCCAAGGTTACTGTAGGATAGATTGTCTAAAATATGGGATTTCATTGTGTTAAAACTGAATGTTAAGCCTGATAATTACACCTTTCCTTTCCTCTTCAAGGGTTTTGACAGAAATGTTGGGTTTTCACGGGGAAAGAGTTGTATTGTCATGTGGTGAAATTTGGGTTCGGTTCTAATGTTCTTGTGCAAAAATGCTTTGATCCGCATGTACTTCCTGTGTGGACAAATGGAAATGGCACGTGGGGTTTCCGATAGTATTCGTAAAACGAATGTGATGTGATTATAACATGATATAATACCACGTTAAGTATTGCTTGTTAGAGTGAAAAGAAAACTGAATGTTAAGTCTTCATTTGATATTCGAACAATTGTAATTGTGTGGATTTAGGCCATGAAAGGGGCTGCTAATTGAAAATATCTGATGTTAGCTTGTATTCCGGTCCTATTTTTGCAAGTTCTAGATTAAGTTGGAGCATATAGTTGCTTACTTGTATGATTATCATTAATCAATTCTTTGTGCAGGGTTTTCTTTATTCGTTCCATTACTGTAAATAAGATTTAGCTTTTTTGTCTTCTTTCTGTTGCTTGTTACATTGTTGATCGAGGGATTATTATTGGCTGTTGAAATAGTGATTCATCCCTTTCTTCCATTATAATTAGCAATTATTCGCTTCTGCTTCAGGAGCAAGCGCTATTAGAATGTGGCAATGATATAGACACTGTCATCAAGAGGCTGGAGGATCTTTGCTTAGGAGCAGCAGAGGCTAGAGGGGAAAGGACTTGTCCTGTTGTGGAATTGGGCACAACTGCTGAGCAGGGTATACCCCTATTTTTTGCAATTATATTCATTTAAATTTAGCATTGCCAGCCGAGTTTCTGATCAATATTTTTTATTTAATAGTTTAATTGTTGATTGATGGTTGATTTGCAAAAGCGTTTCTATGATGAACCGGAAAAGTTTATATTATGCATCCAATTGATGAATATGCTTTGCAAATCAATAAATGCAAAACTAAATCTTCTGCCGCTAGTTGCCATTTCTTCTTTCAACTCTTATCAGAATCATTATCAAGTGACAAATCTTCATTTTAATTTTGACATCCTATGTCCATGTCCCTAGCTTTGTGCTTCCAAGTTCCAATATTGTATTGTGGTTAGAAGCAACAACATTGACTAAATTGAAGGCTGATACCACGACATCAATTATTCTATGTTTAATTGTTGTGCTGTGTGTGATAGTGTGATAGGCCATCTGTTTAAGCTGGACAGTTCTCACTTTGCAAAGGGAATCTCGCATCTGCATTGAAATTGCAGGTATATTAACTAATAATGGAGAAGCTATTGCTGCTGCTGCTGCTGCTGCTGCTGCTGCTGTGACTATTCAGAATCAATCAGCCTCTCAAAATATGCCTGCTGATGGTGCGGTGCTGAATGGGTGGACTTGTTTGTGAGGGAGATGATGAGTGCTACAAGTGTGGATGATGCCAAATCCCATGCCTCTAAATTGCTTGCAGTTTTGGAGAATTCCATAAGTAAACGTGCTGCAGAAGAGACGGCACAAAATTTTCAAGAGCTGTTATCTCTTAACCATCTTTGGATCTCTATCTATCATTCTTTTTCCAGACTAGCCAGAGGTCCTGCAAACGTATGAAGCAACTTTTAGACAAAATGCTACATGTTTGATGCCCCAACTTCGGCATAGGCCAGCTGTAGACTTGATCATTTTCTTATCTATATTATATCGGTATATGTTTGATAAGTTAGTTGATAATTCTTATTAAATAAAAAATTACATTACCCAATAAAAGAGCTTAGTTTGGGTTTTTTAAAATTTAAAAATTATTAAATTACAATTTCACTTAAAAAAATGAAAATTTTGATTCAACCTTTAAAAAAGTTAGAAAATTATAAATATATAAATTATTAAAATAATAAAAATTATCTTTTAATCCTCATAAAAACATACAACTAAAATTCGGTCAAAAAAAGTGCCTAGCTTTGCCTCGACTTCATTGTTGAATGTTGTTCATATGATAATAATGGTTCAATTGGAATGATATTCAAGAATAATTGTAAAAATTCATTTTTAATTTAATTAGTTGAGTGGCTCATGGTGTAAATAATCATTTATTTGTCTGTACATGGTTGAATTGAAAGAGGGTAAATTGCAACCATAATTTCTAAACTGCTAGTAAATTTACATTTTGATCACTCAACTTCAAAAAGTTACATAATGGTCACTAAATTATTTGAAAATTTTCATTTGAGTCATTGGATTGTTAAAATCGTTGTTGTATGGCCTTGTTGGTTCACACCGCCTGCACCAATCAAAAGCTCTTCTTCCCCTTCTCTTCTACAGTTCAATATTTTTTTCATGAAATGGTTTTAAACACACGAATCTGCAAACAAAATCTAAACAACTTTCTTTCCCAGTCTCCGACATTGACGATCAAATTGATTTGGATCTAAGGCATGTTCTTCTATTGGTCAATGGGTATTTATACATCATATCAAGCGTGGAATCATTGATTGAAGCTTGCTAGCCGGACTTAGAAAAAAAACAACTTAACAACCAAGGACTTAAATGAAAATTTTCGAGTAGTTTAGTGATTTAAATGAAAACTTTTGAACAATGTAGTGATCATTTTGTAATTTTTTGAATATGAATGACCAAAACACAAAATTAGTAACAGTTTAGTAACTTTGGGTGCAGTTTCTACTCGACCAATTAAGACTCCATTTGGATAGGCATGAAAACAATGATGACGGTAAAATTAATTATTGTAAGAGGAAAATTAAGTATTGTAGTGTTGATTGACATGACAATATTTAAAATTCAAACATCACACAACAATGTATCACTTTGCAATTTTTACGTTTTTCTATATTTCATACAGGAAGAGACATGAAAGAAGGAAAAATAAGCATCTTAAGCGGCTTCATTTTCCCATTCTAGACACAGCATGCGTCTTTCTGTATCCTTACTATACTCAAACGTGGCAAGCCTTTCAACTCCTTTATAAGCTTTTCATTACCACCATACAAAACATTGTCTTCCTTAGGATAATCTCGGCATCCCGACAACCACATTCTGAATATTTGCAACTGCGAAAAACTAGATATCAAATGTTGTGGGATTTTTCTGAGATTGTGCATGTGACTCAAGTCCAACATTTTTAGTTTTGTCAACGATTTCAACCCTTTTGGCAACTCTGATATACCAGTAAATGATAGGTCAAGACATTCTAGACAAACCAATTGTGAAGTTCCCTCGGGCAGCACTCGTAATAAAACGTTTCCTGACAAATCCAAAACAGTCAGATGAGGCATAAATTGGAAGAAACCATCGCTGATCGCTTGCAACTCAATTTTGCTAAGAAACAAGGTTCGAAGGTTAGGGCATTTGGGCGTTTCTTTGAGAACTTCAATCTTATTTGTCATCACTGACATTCTTTTTACACTTTCCCATTCCTTAACATCTGGTTCTTCATATAACTGCGCCCCTGTTTGTACAAAAAAGTTATTCTCTGTTGCTTCAGAATAGTGTGTAATCCATAAAGCCATATCACGGATCACATCATGCATCTTTACACATTCTTCTCCATGTATTTCACCACCATTTTCCAATAAACAAGCATTTAGAAGAGAGCTGATAATGTCATTACTTTGCATTTGAGCGTCACTAACTCTATCATATTCATTCAATAGCCCTTCACAAAACCAATACTCCACTAATCTCTTTTTAGGAATAGAATAATCTTCAGGATACAGACAACAATATAGGAAGCAACATTTCATTGTGGCATTAGGCAAATTATCATAACTGAATTTTAACAGTGAAAACACCCAACCTTCCAGTTCTGGCAGTCCATCATATCGCTTCAACGTGTCAAATGCAGAATCCCATTCCCCAAGTGTTGTCTTGCAAGCCATGGCACGACCGACTGTAATTAGTGCAAGAGGCAGCCCCGAGCACCTTTTAGCCACTTCATAAGCTAGGTTTGGAATATCTGGATGGCTGTTAAGAGCTTCATCTCCAACCTTCTTTTGGAACAATTCCCAAGCCTTCTCCGGTTCCAGGGGCCGCACAAAGAACGGTTTAGCTCCTAGTACGCGACATATATGCAAATCTCGAGTAGTAAAAATAAGTTTGGAACCCTTTGTTTGGCTTGGTTCTGGTATCCCAAATTCGGTAAAATCCACCTTCTCCCATAAATCATCCAATAATACAACAAATCTCTTGGTACTCAAGATCCCATAGATATCTCTAGCTTTCTGTTCAACACTTTTATTCTCCCAGGATCGAGGAAAACCAATACCTTCACCAATCCTATCTTGAACCTTTCCAACATCGTAATTTGCAGACACCACCGCCCAGATAACAACTTTAAAATCACTCTGTGGGGTGCTGAACATGTTCTTGAGTTTGGTCAAGAGTGTTGTCTTGCCAACACCCCCTAAGCCACAGAGGGCAATGATCCCCACATCTTTGTCCTCGATGCAGCTCCATACGTCTTGGATTGTGGATTCTAGAGCAACCGGCTGCTCTACAGGTCTAACTACCACTGAAGCTGCGGGCTGATCCTCTGCTACTTTCTCAAAAGCTCCTTTACTCTTACGATCACTTATTTCTTGAAGCATTTCGGCCACTATTTTAGCAAAGATAAAGCAAGCAGATTCACAGAGTGTGTACCCAGAGAAGGAAATCAAAGTAGCTAACTTTTTTAGCCAAAGATACGAAGAAGACAGGTAGACTTACCAGTTAGATCTACCAAATTAGCACTGGTCTCGACTCTTTTGTGTAGTTGGAGCAGATGCAGTAGCAGAATCCTTGTGAAAGATAGTTGGAGTTTGATTCGATCAGGCTTGCTGTGATTATCAAAGTCTTGTGCTTGGAAATCAGGAAATTTTTTGTTACTTGCTTCAGCTCTACGCTAGCTTAGGATCTTGTCTCGGTTACTCTTCTAGCATCTTTTCTCTTTATGAAAGTGGATCACAGCCGGCTTTTTAGTTTCAAGAAGAAAGAAAAAAAAATCTTATTCGCTAAAATATAAGGTAAAATACACTTATATTCAACAATTCAAACTCGACTCTGTAACACGTCTTACCCATATTCCTCACCGAAACAAGGTAAGAAGTATTATCAAACGATTTGAATTTTTTTTTTACAAAAATTTTGACATAATTCCTTTTCATAAACATTCAATCCCTTCTGCAAATTTTCGAAACACAATTTCAAACAACTTCAATATTTCAACCAAATACAGTTATATGTTCAGACACAATTTATCCATCCACAACATTCTAAATACTTTGTTAGTAGTTTTAAGAAAACAATTTATCAATTAATATACACCAACATTTTAAACCAAACAATATTTTATATATGTATATTTATACCACATTACCATAAGTCATCTATACATGCCATATTTCAAAATTATTGGTTGCAAAATACCCAAAAGATGATGATGATAGTGTGGATGATATTCTGACCTCGTCCAATTTCCGACCTGATTGATGTCACTATAAAACAAGGGAAAATAAAGAGGAGTAAGCATATATCTTAGTAAGTATGTATGTAATTGATAAATAAATTTCTAGCAGGATACCATGGATAATATAATTTTTATCACACATAAATCTATTATTTATTCAATTTCCAGCAAATTATTTTTCTGCATCACAGTCACTAAATTATTTCTATCCAGAGCTACGGAACTCCAAATTAAGATCCGTAAATTTCCCCTGAAACTAGACTCATATACCTTCTTACCATAAAATTTTCAGAATTTTTGGTTTAGCCAATTAGTACAGATTATTCTCTAAAGGTTCCACTGTTTCACTACTTGACATTTCTGACCTCTCTTCACTAAAAGTCAGTTATCTCTTAGTAGAGAATTCAAATGATATTCCCACTTATTTCTTTTGAAAATAGACTCAATAAGAAATTTAAGAATATAAATTACAAACATAATTATTTTTGTACAATTTTTAGTGATTTTCCAAAGTCAGAATAGAGGATTTCGAAATCATTCAGACCTTGTCTCACTAAAATTCCAATATCTCAAAATATATAACTCATTTGGCCATTCTTTCTCTTTTAGTGAAAGTAGACTCATTAAGCTTTAATTTCATGTCTTATTCAACCACTAATTTAATTCCTATAATTTTTGGTGATTTTTCAAACTAACATAACTGTCACTGTCCAAATCTATTCTATTCCAACATCTCTCATTCACATAGCACTATAACCATTTATTTTATAACACAATACAAGACTTCATCACTTCAGTCACTCTTTCGCAACTTATCACATTTTAATCACATACTCATATCTCGTTGAACATGTCAGTATAACAACAAATATTTGGGGGGTTTTCACATAGTACCGCCCATGCTACTATTATCATTCGATACACGTAGTAGCCTTCACATAGTACTACACACGTGATCAAGTTTTACGGTTCACGTAGTAGCCTTCACATAGTACTACACACGTGACCAAAGCTTTTCGGTACACATAGTAGCCTTCACTTAGTACTACACATGTGACCATTATTTATTGATACACGTAGTAGCCTTCACATGGTACTACACACGTGTTCATCGATACTTTGTTCAAATCTTTACCATTCCGACAGTTCCACAAAGATTCTTACTTCCCAATAATTTACAATTTCTCCATGACACATCATAATATCAATCTTTCCACTCAACTCCATAACCAATTTAATAATTCGATTTGAATCACTTCAACCATTACTTGCAGTTGGTATATCCATAGACCAAGCTGATTTAAAACAAATCAACTATCAATTTCAAATTTTTAACTTTTATATAACTATTTCATATTCAACCCTTTCACATATATTGTCACGAAATATAACAAAAATAATTATAACAATGTATTAATTACATACAACTTACCTCGATGCAAAATGTAGAGATTTTGCAATTTAATCCCCAATCTTCTCTTTTCCTCGATTAAGGTTGACTTCTAGTCTTTCTTGAACTATAACAGCAAATTGAGCTTGTTTAACATTCACATTTATTAAAACAAGCTTCGACTCAACTTTTGACAAAATTATGATTTTGTCCCTAAACTTTTGCATAATTACATTTTTGCCCCAAAGTTTGGAAATTAAATTTTATTCTTTATTATTATGTTTTGTCACATGCTGAACATTTTTCCCTTTTATAGCAACATCCAATTCTCACTCTAACTATTACTTATGAGCTTTAGGTATTTTTACCGATTATGTTATTTTATTGGTTTCACTTAAAATCGACAAGAAAAAAATTGTTTAACATAATTTCTAACTTCATATTCTTCCATAAAACATCAAAATACACAAATTTCACACATGGGTAATTTTTCAAATTTCAACCCTAACTCGAATTATTAGTAAAAATAGATAAACCAAGCTACGAGAATCTTAAAAATACAAAGACCATTAAAAACGGGGCTAGGATGCACTTACTATGAGCTTGAAAAAGCAAAGAAACCCTAGCTATGGTGTCTTCTAAAATTCGGCAACAACTATGGAGAAGATGAGCAAATTTTGCCATCTTTTTCCCATTTAATTCTATTTATTTATCAAATGACTAAAATGCCCTTTCTTAAAAAAAATCATATTTCACTTATTTCATGCCCATTTTTGTCCATAATTAACTAATGGTCTAATTACCACATAAGGACCCCTAATTTATGATTCCATAACAATTAAATACCTTTAACATATAAAACTCAACTTCTGCACTTTTTACAATTTAGTCCTTTTGACTAAATTGAGTGCTCAAACGTCAAAATTTTCGAACGAAATTTTTACGAAAACTTTTCATGAAATCATAGACCCTAAAAATATAATAATAATAATATTTTTCCTAGTCGGATTTGTGGTCCCGAAACCACTGTTCCGACTAAGTCCTAAATCGAGCTGTTACAGACTCGATCGTTAAATTTAAATTAATGTTATATTTGTTGTTGAAAAAATTATAATCAAATTACATTCAAATGAAATCATTATATGTGTAAATGTCATTCTCGAATCTTACATGAACTTACAAAAACTCTAATATTAACTCGAGATGAAATCAAAATTAAAATAAAACAAAATTAAAAGGCAACCATCACCATATATTTTTTTGCTAATTTTTCAAATAATGAGACTAATTAAAGCTAATGTAGAGATTCTTCTTTATAACCTTACCTCCCACCATCCCATTATTTATTTATTTATTTATTATTATTTTAATATGGAAAGCTGTCATTTTCTTCAATAAGAATATATTTAATATAAATAAATAACAATAATGTAATATTAACCCCTTCCCAATATACAAAAGCAATCTGCTTTACAACAACTTGAAATATATACATATATATATATGATTATTAAATTGTTTAAAAAAACCTATTTGAGTCATTAGATGGATAAGTTTTTTCATTTAAGTTTTACCAGAAAATTTCAAACTACGATTCAATGATCAGTACGATTGATCATTACACCTTAATAAAAAAAACATAATTTATAATAAATACTCCTTTAATTTTAATAAAACTAATTTGTGAAAAGGACAATTATAACAAATCATATATATATATATATATATATATATATATATATATATATATATTATAAAGTCTTAGATCCCAAGTAACATGGTGTTGCATAACCATTGCAATGGCACATAACCATTGTCTTATTTATCTCTATTTTTTATTATTTTAAAAATAGAATATAATATTAAAATTATAATACATTATTTGAATGATATTAATAATTTACAAATTTAAATATATAAATTACACACTGTTATGGACAGGTTTTATAAAATTTTAACAATTAAAAACATCATATTAATGTATTAAAATTTAATTTTATAAAATATTAAGTATTTGAAAATAATATTATATATTATTTAAAAATTTAAAAATATTAAAAAGTAATTTTATTATTAATTAAAATTATGTAGGTAAAGACATCAATACAAAATTATTATTTAAGTATAAAATTAAAACCAATTTTTAAATAATAATTAAAATCAAATATTAATCAACGTATATTATCATCATTACACGATTATTTTCTTAAATTAATGGTTATAATATAAATTATTTATTTTAATTACATTGTATCCACTTATTTAAATGAGTAAATTTACTTCTAATTTTTTATCAAATTGAAATAATAAACTTAAAAATAAATAAATAAGAAAAAATAATATTTGTTCGTTCAATTATAATCAACTCGTACATCACATGGGAAAGAAAATTAATAACAACATATTTAAAGCCCCATTGTAGCCATCTAGGTAAGGAACGAGTGTAGATAATAATTGGATGGTTGGATTAGGTTATTTCAAGTTTAAATTATAAATTATATAATATATACATCAGCGGCAAATTTAGGAGCTAGCAGGGGTCCGGTCCCCTAAAATGTAAAATTATTATTTAGATTCTTAAATTTTTTTTTAAATTTTAAATTAGTAAAGTTAAAATTATATTCCTTAAAATTATAAAAATTTGATTTAATCTTTTAAAAATTATAAAGATATAGACTATAAAAAATTAAAATTTTATTTTCTCCCCCTAAAAATTTGTTTTGACTTCACCCTTGATATACATAAAAGAGAAGAACAATATCATATTATAAACTTGAAAACAAATCGAACTAAACTCAATCTTTAAATAATAAAATTGAAGCCTAATTTACATTTTAAATAGACTTAATTTTATTGGTTAAGTTTATGTTTTAACATAATATTTTTATTTTAATCCTTCGAAGTTTTTAAAGAATTTTTTTAGTTTAAAGGAATGACATGACATGACTTTCCAACAAATCTATCAAACAAAACTCAAGAGAGTTTGATGGCTTGCCATATTTGTGCACCGCACACATGGATCCCCCACCAAGGGTCTTTTATTTGGCACATCCGGGACGGGAGGGGATCTCATCAATGGAACTCGTGACTTGTCGGCTCGATTCGGTCCCGCTCACGACTAATTGACATCATGATGTTATCTCTCAACAATTCTAGGGTAATAGATTGTACTTTTTAGTGTGAAAAAGTTTAGGTTGGAATTTTAAAAAAAAAAAATTATAAATAGTAAAATAAATATGAAAAATATTTATTAAAAATTTATTTTTTTTCCTTGAAAAGAATTCCATAAATGAAACAAAACATTAAAAAGTGGCTTTTTATAAAAATATCAAAAGTATTGCATTATTTACAAAAATGATCTGTTTTAAACAATAAACGTAGTCGCTATTACCATTGGTAGCACCGAACTGAAGTCTGATTATATAAAACGTTCAGGACCTGATGAAACAATGGTCCTTTTGGATTGGATGAAAAAAGTGGTCACGCCATTTCTATTGGCGGCTCCAATTTTAAATGCTTTTAAACTTTCGTCTATTTACATGTTAAGTTTATCTCTTTTTAAATTAAATTTAAATAGCCCTTAAAAATGTAAGAATAATAAAAATAAACCGTTTTCAATTTTTATTATTTTTTCAAAAAAATAAACTTAAAAAGCTATATTTGTTAGTGCTAACTTTACAAGACATCTTCAACCCGGTTACAATTCTGACAAAGTGCGTTAAACTTACCGTATTTTAGTTAGCAAATCACTTTTTAAGACAATTGAGGATTAAATTGAAGATTTTCAATATAATTCAATAAAATAAAATATATGATCTTCAAGTAAATTGATGTTGAGAAGATTTGTGCTTTTATAAAGAGTATTGAAGACTCATTTTTATGGCTACTTTATATGGTAATTGATTGTAATTTAACAAGAGATATTAATTCTAATATTTGCACTACTTGTTTAGGTTATTAGTACGAATTAGAGAGCACTATACTTGTATATATAGAAATTATTTTATTGAGTGTAAATTGTAAGTAAACTAAATTGACCCTATTCATTTACATTTAAGCTTTGAAGCCTCCAAATTGAGTATAGTCATGTCACTTAGTTCAGTTGCAACTTAATGTATGTTGAGATTAATAATTGAGAGACAAAAATCAACAATGGTATCAAAACTAGATACTTGATGTACTAAGTGGTGATCCAACTATTGATTTTTGTTTGAGATGGAACATTCTTTAGTGACCAGACCCCTACGTTGGATAGCTCCAAATATATTTATTAGAAAGCCATAATGATAATTTTCATTAAATTAATGGAAAAGAATGTTTGATGCTTGATTTTGATAGGTTGAGAACCTCCTTCTATTGATCTTTTAGGTGTGAGGACTCCCAAGCCTGAGACAATTTGGACAATTCTTAAGATCATACATGAGCGAACTAACACCATGAAACAATCAAAGCTTAATGTGTTAACTACTAAGTTTGAGGCCTTGAGGATGTAGGAGAATAAGACTATGACACTATGTTATAATAAACTCTATGATATTTCGAGTCAGGCTTTTGTGTTAGAAGAAAAGTATTCAAATTCAAAATTTGCAAAGAAAGTGATTTGATCTTACTTAAAAATTTCGCAATCAATGTGACATCTATTGTGGAAACTAAGGACATTAATAGGATGAAGATCGATAAATTCATAAATTTCTTACAAACCTTTGAGATTAACTTTAATGTGTCACAAAAATGCTTAGAAGGAATATGAAATTTAATTCCACTAAAAATACTCTCTTTTCGTTTTTTACTTCTTCTTTTTTGTGGTTACAAACTCTTTTTCCCATCTTTTGCCTTCTTCCATCACACTATGAAATTCCCTTCAATTCTCAAAAATCTTTGTTCATTTACCTAATTATCTCAATCAATAAAATAAAAAACAACACGCGTGTAACATTGAATATTTTTCATAAACAGCTATTATTTATATTTCTCCACATTATCAACAAGCACCAGTGGTCTAGTGGTAGAATAGTACCCTGCCACGGTACAGACCCGGGTTCGATTCCCGGCTGGTGCATCCTCCAATGAAGCTGTGACGATATCTGCGCTTTAGCGGAGCTTGGGTTCTTCGCAATCGTCTGATTTCAAGACGATATCAACGGCGCTTCTGAGCTCTTTTTTTTTTTTTTTTTTTTCTAAAAAAAAACTTTGATGTTTACCAGTTTCATGCACAGCAAATCCATGGACCAACTCGAGCAAAATCGCTGCCGAGCCCTAACAAGAACACCCATTTTGCATTTACACAGTCATTTCCTCTAGTGTGAATAAACTTGGTGACATGGACCATGTACTCACACTGTTCGATCAAATTCCCGTACCGAACACTGTCTTCCTTGGGAACACAATGACCAAAGGTTACTGTAGGATAGATGGTCCAAAATAGTTTGGCGGAGAGCCAGAGGTTGCGTACAAGTAAGGAAGTTGAGGACGCAAAAGAGACAGCTGAAGATAATAAGGTGGTTGTGAATGCTTTACTGTCGATCCCTTATTCATTGTGCTGAGGAGTATATATAAAGAAGGTTCCATGGTTGATAGTGTTAACATGATGAACCTACCATCAAACCATCATTGTGTGGAGTGCATGGGGAGGATGTCTATGATGAGACTCATTTTATCATTCCTTCTAAGTTGTGGTGCAAAGTTGCTATGTTGAGGTAGGGTTTGGTGGCTTAACGATCTTTTTCAATAGAAGAGCGCATGGTTGAGACCTTTTCGAATGGAACGGGTAGCTAATTCTCAGGGATCGCTGACTAAGACCCATATGAGTAAAAAAAGAGATCTACTAGAATCAGGCCTTTTGTTGATACTCTAGTGACTAGCCAGTAGGTAGTGAGTAGAGGAGTGTTTGTGCATGCTTTTCAAATGACTTGCTATGTAGCCACGTGTCCTAGGTCGGAAGACATATAACAAGTTGAACATGAGAGAAAAGAAAATAATTTCTTTCTTATTTATTATGCAGTAGAATTGAAAAGCAAATATAACTTTTGAAACTAGCTTTAAACTAATGTTATACACATATACTCATTTCAATAATATAATTTACATATGACATTAATAACTTTAATAATTCTTTAATTTTTTTGTAGAAATAAATTTGTATTATTAGATATGTTTTATTAGTAAATTAGTCCTGCTACCTATTTAGTCAAAAAAAAAAACATGCCGCTTGGCACATTTTTATCAATACTATATACAATTTAGGTTTAATTTGGGATTTGAGGTATAAGATAGGGGATAATTTCTAGTAAAGCCGATTAAATAGTGCTTATAAGAGATATTTGAAAACTACCAGCAGCAGGCACCAGTGGTCTAGTGGTAGAATAGTACCCTGCCACGGTACAGACCCGGGTTCGATTCCCGGCTGGTGCATCGCCGGAGCTGTGATGATTTCCGCGCTCTTTCGAAGATGAGGGTTCTTCGAAATTAGCTGATCTTCAGACGATAATAACAGCGCTTCTGAGCTTCTCTTTTTACACCCTCTCACAGCAAAAAGAACCCATTGTCTCAAAATCTTTTCAATCCTTTATCGCTTACCCGCTTCTCTCATCACCTTGTTGGCCTACCCTTCTCTCTTATAGAAACCTGCAAATCCATGGACCAACTCAAACAAATCCACTGCCGAGCCATAAAGTTCAGGCCTAACAAGAACACCCATTTTGCATGACACAGTTATTTCCTCTTGTATGATTAAATCTGGTGGCACGAGCCTTGCAGTCGAACTGTTCGATCAAATTCCCGAACCGAAAAGTTTATTCCTTTGTAACACGATGATTAAAGGTTAATGTAGGATAGTTTGTCCAGATATGGGATGTCGATTTAAACTTGTTGAATGTTAAACCTGATAATTACATCTTCCCCTTTCCTCTTCAAAGGCTTTGACAGAAATGTCGGGTCTTCATGAGTTGCATCGCATTTTCATGTGGTGAAATTCGGGTTCGGTTCTACTGTTATCGTGCAAAATGCATTGATCCATATGTTCTTGTGTGGACAAATGGAAATGGATCGTTAGGTTTCCAATTGTAGAAAATCAGTAAAAGTATCATGGATATTTTGTTTTCAAAGGGCAAATTTGTCCAATTTATTGAAATTTTTATCTAATTATACTATTAAAAATTGACGTGACTAGCGGAATAATCAGACAATGATATTTGGTGTACCATGTGTATATCATGCTGACGTACATGTATTAGTTTTTGACAATAGAAATTGATGAAATCTTTACCAAAATGATCAAATTGCTTTTTAATTTAATGTACATGAATTCATTTATTTTTTTACTAAAAACGTAAAATACAATTTAACTTTTAGTACAGGTTTCATCATCGTACTATTGCTTTAGAAAACTCATGTGATTACTTGAAATTGGAATGTGATTGATATAGTAATAGCTAAAATGAGTAAGTGCTTTAATGAAATGAAGAGATGATTTCTTAAAATAAAGTGAATTTTAGACCTTGATAGAGTAAACATAAAATTGAAAAAATGAATAATTGAAAGGGAAGAAAGATATAAAGATAACATATATTTTGTGTAATTTATAGTAAAGATGAAAAAAATAAAAATAAAAATAAAATTATTTTCTTTCTATTCAATCTTATGTTATATAACATGAATAAATTTAATAAATCGACTCTCACATTAATTCTTAAAGTTCTTTTTTATTAGAAGTGATACCTAAATTATATATTGATTTAATCATCCTAAAAGAATGATACCAACCAGCTAATAAGAACATGTCATGTAGCACATTCTTATCAACACAGTATACTTTTTTTGTATAATTAGGTATGTTTTAGACATTGATTATTAATAAAGCCCAGTACTTACGACAAAATGTGTATTTTAAATATAAAATAATGATATGAAAATTCATTTGTAGTACATATCCAATGCTGTTTTGAGGGACAAGAAGGAAAATACGTACACACTGCCAAGAAGCACCAGTGGTCTAGTGGTAGAATAGTACCCTGCCACGGTACAGACCCGGGTTCGATTCCCGGCTGGTGCATCCTTCCCGTTGAAGCTTTTACGATAGCTGCTCTTCAGCGGAGTTTTGGGTTTTTTCTTTTATTTTTTACTTAACGAGGTTATTTTCCTTTTGTTGTTTGAATCAACCGGTGATATGGACCATGCACTCAAGGTGTTCGATAAAATTCTTCATTTCTCAACATCCTTTTTTTATTTATTAGTTTAATTATTCCAGAGTTTTTGCAAATGGAATTATGGTTTTCTAAGATCTATTTCATTTCACTAGCAACAAGCACCAGTGGTGTGGTGGTAGAATGGTACCGTGCCACGGTACAGACCCAGGTTTGATACCTGGCTAGTGCAGCACCTTCATACCATGATAGTAGCTGCATAAATAGATTATCTTGAGTTGCGAAAATATAGAATTGAACTAAGCTAAACTAAAAAAAGGTTAGACTATTTCAAAAATAAAAACTAATTAATGATGACTCTCCATGAATTTGTCTGTATAAATAAACAAGAACAATAATTATTAATTCATCAACTAATATATTCCCAAAAGGTTGAAAACTAAGTTACAAGGGTTTTGTAAAATCTTCTAAAACGTTAATAGGTAAAAGAATTGGAGCGGGTTGAATGCATTTATTGAAATACCCTAATCTTTTTTTGAAAGACCGGCATAGAAGTATGCTTCTGACGTGAGTAAAGCTAAAATAATAGTAGTATTTATGTCATTCGTGGGCGTGGGTAACTCTCCATGAGGTAAGGCTAGGGTTCTTCGCAATCGGCTGATCTTCAGACGACAGTAACAGCGCTTCTGAGCTTCTCTATTTTTTTACTCACTTTGATGTTAAGTCTCATGCAAAGTAAATCAATGCAACTCTTATGCCAATTTTCCAAAAATTCAATCTTTAATGGCTTCTAAATCGCTTGCCCACTTCACCCATCACCTTGACCCACCATTCTCTCTTATAGAATCCAGCAAATCCATGGACCAACTCAAACAAATCCACAGCCAAGCCATAGCTTCAGGCCTAATAGAAACACCCATTTTCCTAAACAAGGTTATTTCCTTTTGTTGTATGAATAAATTCGGTGACATGGACCATGCACTCAAACTGTTCGATCAAATTCCTGAACCGAAAACCGTCTTCCTTTGGAACACAATGATCAAAGGTTACTCTAGGATTCATTCTCCAAAACATGGGATTTCAATGTATTTAAACATGTTAAGACAGAATGTTAAGCCTGATAATTACACCTTCCCTTTCCTCTTCAAGGGTTTTGACAGAAATGTTGGGTTTTCATGTGGGAAAGAGTTGCATTGTCATGTGGTGAAATTTGGGTTTGGTTCCAATGTTTTTGTGCAAAATGCACTGATCCATATGTACTCCCTGTGTGGACAAATGGAAATGGCACGTTGGGTTTTCGATATTAGTTGTAAAACTGACGTGATTACTTGGAATGTGATTATAACAGGATATAATAAAACGAAGCAATATAATGAAACGAGTAAGCTTTTCGATGAGATGGTGAAGAATGGAGTGGTTCCTTCTTCGGTTACATTGGTTTCTTTGCTGTCAGCTTGTTCTAAATTGAGAGATTTGAAGATCGGTAAGCTGGTTCACGAGTATATCGGAAAATGTGAGATAAAGCCGAATTTGATTCTGGAAAATGCTTTGATGGATATGTATTCAGCTTGTGGAGAAATGGATGTAGCAATTGGGATATTTGATAGGATGAAAACAAGGGATGTGATTTCATGGACTACTATAGTCTCGGGGTTTATAAACAAGGGAGAGGTTGATTTGGCAAGAACTTATTTTGATCAAATGCCTGAAAAAGATTATGTTTCATGGACTGCAATGATTGATGGGTATATTAGAGTGAACTGCTTTAAAGAGGCATTGATATTGTTCCGTGAGATGCAAGCTTCGAATATACAACCGGACGAGTACACCATGGTGAGTATTCTTACAGCTTGTGCTCATCTTGGGGCATTACAATTAGGAGAATGGATAAAGGCTTATATTGATAGAAACAAAGTCAAGAATGATGTCTTTGTTGGAAATGCTTTGATCGACATGTATTTCAAATGCGGAAGCGTTGCGAAAGCTAAACGAGTATTCTTTGAAATGCCTCGGAGGGACAAATTTACATGGACAGCCATGATTGTTGGTCTTGCTATTAATGGCCATGGAGAAGAAGCTCTTAGCATGTTCTTTGAAATGCTAAGAGCTTCAATAAAACCAGATGAGATAACTTATATCGGTGTTCTTTGTGCCTGTAGTCATGCCGGTTTGGTAAACGAAGGACGAAAGTTCTTTGCTAGCATGACTGCAGAACATGGGGTCGAACCGAATGTAGCCCACTGTGGGTGTATGGTTGATCTTCTAGGCCGAGCCGGACATTTACAAGAAGCTTGTGAAGTTATAAAGAATATGCCAATGAAACCGAATAAGATCATTTGGGGAGCTCTTCTTGGTGCTTGTAGAGTACATAAAGATGTTGGAATAGCCGAAATGGCAGCTAAAAATATTCTCGAATTAGACCCCCAAAACGGGGCTGTTTATGTTCTGCTGTGTAATATATATGCATATTGCAAAAAATGGGATAGTCTACATGAGCTAAGGGAGTCAATGATGCATAGAGGAATCAGGAAGACCCCAGGCTGCAGTTTGATTGAGATGAATGGAGTTGTTCACGAATTTGTGGCCGGCGACCGGTCACATCCTCGATCAAAAGAAATATACTCGAAGTTAGATAATATGACAAGGGACTTAAAACTTGCAGGGTATTCCCCGGACACTTCCGAGGTGTTCCTCGACATAGGAGAGGAAGATACCAGCATAGCAAAAGGTTGGTGTTGGCTTCCGGGTTGAGTAGTTCGGAACCTGGGGTTACCTTAAGGTCTGTGAAGAACCTTAGAATGTTATCGTTAGAGACCGAACTCGATTCAATCATTTCAGGCTCGAATCATGTTCATGTAAAGATTATTGGTTAGAGTTGAATTAGACAAGAACTAACATTCATTCATTTAGTCTGGTCTGAGTTAAACAACAATGATTTGTCCTTTGGGTTGTATTAAGAATTATTAAACCCTCTTTTAGTTTGGCTAAGTTGTTTCTGAACAGTGATGAATCCAAGTGGCAAGGGCCGATAAAATTTTAAATTAATAATGATAAAATTACACCTCAGACTCCTTAAAAATTATAAAATTTTGATTTAATCTTTTTTTTTGTGAAAATAATAATAATGCAGAAATTACATCAATTAGTTTGGTCTAAAGCTCCCCTCGTTTTATCTTGATATAGAGCTACTAAGACATCATGAGGACAATCGTCATAAGATCTGGAGGCTTGTTCTTCCTTCTAAGCTCAATTTGACCAAACAATCAGCGACCCAGTTTTCTTCTCTGGGAATATGTTGAATTTATCAGTGTCCTTCCATATTCATTATCCTTTGGACTCTCCTGAGAATGGTAATGCCCGATTCCCTCAACAATCCCTAGAGTTCAGTCTCGAAAACGTTATATTTTTACTATGGTAAAAATATACAATTTAATTCTGATTTCTAGAAAAATATTCCAACCTCGGCCCCTATTTTAAAAAGTTTTCTTAATTTTACCTTATCCTAATTTTAATTATTTTTCTTGCCAAATACCAAAAAAGAAAGAAATAAGAAAAACTTATTTAATAATTGAGAATTCATTAATACTATTTGGTTTTTTTTTTTAAAAAAAATTTATGGAGATTTTCGTGAATCATGTGATGCACGAGTTGGAATGAGTCAGACATTGATGATAAGGGTTTCCAATAAATGCCTGAATCATTAATTTTCATTTAATTGCGTGGTGGAAATAACTTTGGATCAACTTTTAGCACATTATTCACGTCAAGTGAGATCAAAATTTATCAATGCCTTACTAACGTTGATTCATTATTTTCCACATTAATTCTTATGACCAGTCAAATTTAATAATAGTATTAACAAATTCTTATTTAATAGGCTCGGGCCTAAAATTTTACTAAAGCTCGACCTAGATTATAAATGTTAAATCTGAACCCAGATCGACTACACCCGTATTAAAGCCTATAGTGTCGATACTTGTTACGATATAACAATATCTTGGGGAGGGTATCAATACTCAAGCAATTTTTCTTTAATTTTCAAAACATTGAACCTTAAAATGTTATCGATATCAAGCAGGGTATTGATATTTTCTATGAAAGGTACCGGTAATTCAAGTTAGGTCTCGCTGAAAATATCTTACCTAAAATTTTTAGCCTAAACCTATTTTTCAAGCCTATATTTTTGTTCAAACCCCCTACTTTTCGAATGGACCTTTGGGTCTAACCGTACTCGTGTTTTTTTTTTTTAAATCACAAGTATAAATAGAAAATAATACATGTTGGATAAACTATAGCTATAATCAACTCAATACAAAATATAATGGATTGAAAATTGAAATATATACGAATCTAAACCAGAATAAATTCGAATAAAACACAAAATTAAAATCCGAAATAATTAAATAAGGTAATAATGGTATGAAATGTTGAATGCAAAACAGATTGTGGTCCTCCAACTCTTTTCCATCGCAAAACCATTATCTTTTGAAAGTGACTATCCATTATCATCCTATATTTATCACATGTGGTTACAATAAAGTATTCTTAAACCCATTAACTATTTTGATGGACTCTTTACTAAATCAATTATATTTAATATTAAATTTACAAAAATTTTATTATTAGTAATTAATTTTCATCGAATCAATTTTAATATTTGAATTTAACATTAAAAGAGTAACATCGTTAACTTTGTGTATTACAATGTATATTTCTTGTCAAAATACGTGTA
This sequence comes from Gossypium turneri, assembly GCA_008044935.1. Classification (NCBI taxonomy): domain Eukaryota; kingdom Viridiplantae; phylum Streptophyta; class Magnoliopsida; order Malvales; family Malvaceae; genus Gossypium; species Gossypium turneri. The sequence continues at coordinate 2,449,353 of CP032576.1, forward strand.
TCGGGTTAGACAACGCGGATGCCACATTAAAAAAGTATCAATTCTGAATATCAAATGACGCATTAAGCATAAACTAAAGTTAAGAACTTATTTGGGTATAAACTAAAAGTAATTGGTTCACATAGTAATATAAAATTTTAGAAAATTACCTAAAACAAGGGATTAGTGTAATTAATTGAATAAGACCCTTTCTTTTTAATCTGAATCAGTGGACTTAAATTAAGTCGATTGAGTTTTAATTAGCTTAATTAGTATGGGTATTATTGTCAATGTAAGAAGATGTGGGTTCGAGTGCGCTGAAACCCATTATCCTCTTATTTACAGGTTGAGAAGGGGCTATGGATAGTTCAAGACATTATGTCAAAAATAGCAAATATAATCAGAATTTATAATAGAATTATTAAAAAAATAAAAACCTTAAAAAAATATTTCTAGAATGTTCTAAAATTTTTGACATTTTAAAACTTTTACATGATAATAATGTCAAATCCACTATATGAAAAATCATACAAATTATATTTATATTAACCCATCATCATTTACATTTATATAGAAATTATATCGATATTGAATATAAAAAATCAATTATAATAGGTTAAAATAAAATAAAAGAAAAATATAGGGATTAGTTATGCAATTAAATTTAAAATTTTTGTCTTCAAGTGATGCTAAAACTCGTCATATTAACTTATTGTCGCACTTTTATTGATCAAAATGCAATAAATCGATAATAAATCGATAATATTAGTAATAATATTATTACTTTTTAAAATTTGATGAGCAAAACGTAATTTAAAGCATGCATAAGTGATAATAAATTTAATCCTTTCATTAAATTTTATCTATTAAATGGTGACATGACACATTAATTTAAATGATTAATTACTATTTTGGTCCTTAAACTATAGTTAAAATATCATTTTGATTTCTTTTTAAAAAAAATTCTTAATAATAATTCTAAAAAATTTAAAAAATATTATTAAGAAAAATTAAAAAAATTAAAATGATATTTTAACTATAGTTCAGAGACCAAATTAGTAATTAACTATTTAAATTAATGTGTCACATCATCATTCAACGGATACAATTTAATGGAAGAGCTAATATGCATGAAATGTATGAAGGATGATTAGTCATTTTTTAGTATAAGGGTCGAAATGCAATTTACCCCTAAGTGTAGGGGCTTCCCTAACACTTTCACATTTTTATTATGACTATATTATAAATATATATTTAGAGATAGTGGAGAGAGGGGGGCGCATATGCGCATGAACAACCACCAACATAGTTTTTCCCTTTTCTTTTAATTTTCTTTTAGTTATTTCTTTTCTTTTTCTTTTATTATTCTTCTAATTATGAGTAGTTAGCTAATTTTTGATCTGGTGTTGTGTAGTATATGGTTGGAAGAATCATTACGATCCGTAATTGTTGTAATTGGTCTATTGAAGAACAAATTGACGTGACTAATTGAGTGATTGGTTGGATCCGACAGAAGAAATGACGATTGGATTTAAATGACTTACGCGGTTGAGGTCGTTGATTTGAGTCGAGTCCTTCTAGTTCACAAGGCTATCGAGGAGTTAGATTGTGGACACGGATTCAAGGTTGTTCGTTCAATAAGGACTAGCGGTTGGGCATTCCCACAATTAATTTATACATTGAAGGGTTAGTAGCCTGAGGCATTTCCTCAATCACTATAACCGACTTATCAGTTGTCAATGATCAGTTCGAAACTGGAGCCTAAATTGTGTCTGAAGATAGAATGTCGTCCATTTGGTTTATTTAGTTTCATTTATTTTTACTTCAAATTTATTTTTATTAAATTTATGTTATTTATTTTATATTTCGATTTAATCGCCCTACTATTTTGTACAAGCTAGCATGAGTGTTGCCTACGACACATACTGGTTATAAAAAAAAATACAATTTTAGATATCTCAGTCCCCGTGGGATTGACATTCTTATATTACTATTTGTATTATGTTTAAGTGTAGGAATATCATTTTTGGTGTATTCGACACTCATCAATAAGTGTCTAAATTTGTAATTTACCCCTTAAAATACATTAAATTATTTATGTTTAGAAATTTAATTAAAAAAATATATAATGGTAGTAATATATATATAATTAATAAATAAAAATAATTATATCTTAAAAGTAATAAAAAAAACACGGGTTGGTCTAAACAAGAAAGTACTAGCCATTTATAAAAATGAGAGAATTTAGACAAAATTTAAGCCTATAATTTAAGTCAAATATATCATGCATGGACCCGACTCGGACTTAGCCCTTTGAACACCTCTACTCATTAAGTACAACATCGGTGTATTTATCAAAAGACACCTTCCGATTTTAAATGTAATATATTTAATATTCAAATAAACTCCTTTCAATTTTTTATATATGTATATAACACTAAGTATCTATAACGGTAATAAGATTATGAAAATGTAAGACTGCAGGGTGAAAACATGTAAGATATAGGGTGAATTTTTCGATGTTTAGTTGACGGAATATAAACTGTTTAGAAGCATATTTTACTAACGTGTCCCTGATATAGTTTTTTTTTAATAAGCTTAATTCATTTAATATTTTTTTTAGTCTCAATTCTCATAAAATTATGATAATTCTTGTTTTTTTATTATAATTTATATATTAATAAGTAAATATGTGATGTTGAAATAAATTTATAAATCATAATTATAATAATTCATGAAAAGTGATTGCATCATCAACAACAATAATTTATAATTTATAATTATAATAATTAATATACTGATAAATAAATAATTTTTTAGAGTAAATATAATAATTGTAAGTCTAAATTATGACATCTAATATTTCATTCTTAAGAAATAGAGATTTTAAAAAAAAAAAATTTAATTAGACTTGAATTTTATTTGAAGAAAAAAATGGGGAAACTTAATAAAATAATAAAAATAAAGGGTAAATTAGTGGTAATAATACTATTTGATAATGTGAAATAATCAAAATGTTTAAAATTCAAACAACGTAGTCTTATTTCAAAATGTAAGATTTAAGATCGTAATTTAAATCATACGTTACGCGAAAAATAGAGAAGATGATTATAAAATTCAAGTGTTTTGCAATATTAAAATTGAGAAAGATGCAACACAAACAAAAGGTGTTTATGAAAAAATTTTATAATTGAAATTTTTAAAAATATTGAAAACGTGTTAATTTAAATTATTTTTATGAACTTAATGGAATATATTTACACAATACGAGAAATATAATATAAATAAACACATTTATTAAAATTTACACAAAAATTATTGTATCAGGTTTGTTTTTTTTTTATATAAATTATAATAACAGGACGAAGTTTGGGGCAACAAATACGATTAGTGCGACTCGAATCCAGGTTACGCCTCGGACGGTAAACATCATTGACCAGCAGGTCATCACATGGGGTTCAGGTTTTATAAAACATATAGAATATACATGCTGATAACTTAATTGATTCTAGATGTAAATGTATTGTTTGTAATTGTAATTTTATTTGCACATTACGTTGATCGATTCTTAACGTAATTGGATGTATCTATCTGTTGTAATCTTGTAATGGTAACTTAAAGAGAAAGTTTAATTCATAATCGTTGTACGATTCATTTATTTTTATTTTTCGATACCTTTCATGTTCGTTTTATGGAATATGTTCAAGGTTTATGGTTGATCCTTTCAACAATGTTGTTTACAAGGTTCGGGTATATGTTCTCTTTTTATGGGTGCAATGTGCATTACCACTATATTCAAACCCTATTAGAATTTAAACATAAATATTTTTTAAATCCAACTTAATTTATGAATAAGTTTGGGTGCAAAATAAAAATAAAAATATGTAAAAAATTAGAAAATAAAAGAAAATGTTGTTTTCATTATTTACACTATATATGTTTTGCAAAACCCAAAAGCCTTTTCATATTTTTTTTTTAATGGAAAAGAAAAAATTATAAATCAAAATATATTCTAAAAATAAAAAATATTTAAAAGTTAAAAAGTTTTGTCTACCAAATAACACGTTTTTGTACAAGACAGTTGCACTAACCTACAATTATTAGATACAATTATTGGATATTTTTAAAATAATATTGTTTTTAAAAAGTTAAATTTATCAATTAACCATACAATTCGGGGAAAAAAATAACAAACACTCGTCGTAGATGGTAAAGGACAAATCACGTTGATAATTGGCTTTGTCACAACTCAAACACAACATATCTGGAGTGATTGCAAGCACTTAATATAACAAGGAAATTAGTCCCGGATGGTCCAAAGCGGCAAGTAAAAATCAATAAAAGATCGAGCATTCACCAAATTAGAGAGGACTACAACGAAATCATCGCTAAAATCACTTGTAAAATAAAGCTTACATGCATAAGTAAGACTAAAATATGTGCTACAAGAGTAGACAAAAACTTCTAAAATTGAAGACTTATTAAATACTGAAAAAAAAACCAAAAAACATATAAAACTTAAGAAAACATGGGTCCAAATCGACTCGTGAAATAATTTATTATTCTGAAATATTCTCAAATAGGAACAGATTAAGAAGTTGACGAAGAGTCGCCCACTTTCCAAAAAAAAACTATCGGTGACCGGTTTAGCGAACGACAAACACGGTCATCTGTTCATCACAATTTGTGAAGACAATAAAGATACCCACAAAATAGATTTACAAACTGAAAAAAAAAAAGAGAAAACATTTGTAGTGAATAAGAAGAAGAAAGAAAAAAAAGAGTTAATGGAAGGGGAAAAAGGCAAGAGATAGCTAGCTCGGAAACTGGTATCGTCGCTAGGCAAAACAAAATATAAGAAGCAAACCACTTGGAGAAAAAAAAAATAAGATTTTTTTAAAATAATAATTTCTTGATTTGTCAAAAAATAAAATGAAATAAAAAAAAAGTTTAGGTTAATTTTGTTATTTGGATTATCAATATATTTCGGGAAATTTTCTCCATCGTTCAAAATTAATGAAATTGAAAAAAAAAAAAAATATATATATATATATATATATAGTACTAAAAATTTAATGAAACTGAAATTAATTTATGATTATATACTAAGATAAGGAACAAATTTTAAACATGATTTAAAGTGACTAAATGACGCACTAATTACCCATTAAAATGATGACAAAAAGAGAATCTAATCAATTATTTATATGAGGTCAAGACTGCCATCATCATTAATATCATACTTATTCCTTAATATCCTCTCTTACAAACTCTCAAATTTAGCAACAACAACCAATAAATATTTCATCCCGGATAATATCAAATTTAGCTTTTAACGTTTACATCTTTTATTAATTTGACTTTTTTAGTTAAATTTAGTTATTAATCTTTTAAAATAAGTCAAAATGTTCTTTTAACGGAAATCTTGATTAAAACACTAATTTTTTAGATGTTGGCATGACAACTTGTATGAAAATCCACGAATATTTCATGTTAATATGTCGTTATTTATCTTATATGATAATATTTTAAAAAATCATAAATATTTACCAAAAAAAAATGAAATATACATGGATTGTCATGGTGCTGTTGTTTTTAAAATTTTAACGTTTAAATCAGTATTTCCGTCTTAAAAAATAACAATTAGACTTTTTTTTTAAAAGGTTGATACTCAAAAATATCTAATTTTTATAAAAATATTTTTTATTTATTTAATATTTTAACAATTTGACCATCATATATATTATTTTTTTAGTAAATTTAGTTAACACTTAAATATATGTTGTTAAAAGTAATATTTTGAATCAATATAGTGAATATATCATATCAACTCAGACATTTTAGTTATAATTAATTTCTAAGGTTACATGCATTGCGTGTGAATTTATGCGTTTAGTTTTTAATTAATTTTTAAGTAATGTATTTTTAATTATTGTTACCTAACATTAATAATAATAATTTCTCTTAGTTTTCAAATAATATACAAATTAGGAGCTATATAAATGTTAGGATCGTCCCGATTAAGCAACGAACAAATAAAAATATTTGAAGAAATTGAGAAGTTGAACACACAAATTTAACGTGAAAAAACCCCTCCAAAGAGGATAAAAAACCACAGGCAAAGATAATTTTACTATAATGGCAAAAGAACGAAGAGTACAAAAGATGGAGATAAAAATTAAACCCCAAAAACCCAGAAACAAAGAACCCTCAAAACGTAAATACAAAATTCTCTAAATGTGTTACGAGTTCTAATCTCTAATGGGTGTATTTTCTAAGGTTGCAAAAGAACCTATTTATAGGCTAAATTAGTAGGTCAAATAAACTATGCTAATAAATGCTAAATATATTATACTAATAAATACTAAATCTTCTAAAAAGAAAATATATTTTTGTTTAACTTGACTTGCAAGCAATCTCTTAGAATTTGGATCACACAACTCTAACAATAAAAATGTAAACTATAATGTTAATTCTCGTATTGACAATAATGTCCATACTAATTGAGCTAAGACTTATTACGTTTATCGATAAATTTTCTTAAAAGCTACTTGATTGATTACGTCGAGCTCTATTTTTGAAGTTAGTAGGACGGAAAATAAAAGATATTTTGGTGAGTTCAATAAATTGTATTAATATATTTAATGAGTGAATTATTAAAATAATAATTTTAAAAATAATTAAAATATAAATCTAATTTTCAATATATGCATATCCAATGAGGCATTCAACGGTCGAAAACTCGTAGTGGGATGCAAAAACCATAGGGACCCAAACATCTAATATATATAAAAAAAAAAAAAGAAAACAAACCCAACGAAAGGCTTCCACGTGGCGTCCTCCAGACCGTTCTTTTCTCTCTTTTTAACGAATTAGTGTTATTATTTTATATTTTAATAATATTTATAGTATCCAAAAGTATCAGATCTTTACCTACCAGCTTTTATAGCCAATGGGCAATTGGGTACCATCAAATGAACTGAGAAGCACTTCAAAGAAAAAACAGACACGTGTATGGAAAGGAGGGCAAATTAGTCAATTTATTAATAAAAAAGGAGAGGGATATAATTTAAATTTAAATTCAAATTAAATAATAAAAAATGATTTTTTTTGTTTACATCATGTATGTCTATTTTATGGTCAATGTTTGAGGTTCATAGTTACCTCTCTCAATAATGTTGTTTTCAAATTTCAAACTCGCATTCTCTAGTGCAATGTGTCTTACCATTGCATCTAACCACCCGTTAGTTATTTTTAATTATTTTTAACAATAAAAAGTATAAACATTAATTAGATTATGACACGCTTACTATATGGGTGAAAAAAATCATGTAATAAATTTATAAATTATTCATATAAGATTAAATAGGGGTGAGCGTTCGATTGAATTAAATAAAAGATTTTCGAGTTAGTCAGTTCACGAGTCCTATTTAATCATTCTAATTTGATTTGAATTTTTTTTGAATCGAGTCGAATGAAATGAAATTCGAGTCAAGTCGAGTTGAATAGAGTGAAATTGTTTGAGTTAAATTAAAAAAACTAAACATGTCAAATTAAGATATTGTTACCGTATAATTAATTTCATGTTAGAGCACATAAATTTTAAACCATATATATTTGAAATTTTTTTTCAAAGCAAAAAAAGAAGAAGTACCTTAATATGATAAACTTGAATCATTAATTAACTTATTTAAGTCTTCAAAATTATTATTTTAGAAATTTTTTAAAATTTTATCTTTCTTTATATATTTTTTAGAATTTTTATAATCTTTTAAGAAATATAAATTTTGAAATTTTTATAAATTTTTTGAATTTTTTTTTGTAATTTTTGTTGAGAGAGAGACAAATTTGCTCATTTTCAAAATTTATAAGGACCAAAAAATTATTTACATCAATCTGCTATTCGAATTGTAAAATTCAACTTGACTCGAACTCGAAACTCGAATCTAATTATTTGAGTTGACTTAAATAATTCGAATAACTAGAATTAATTACTCGAAATTCAATTTCTTTGATTCAAATCGAATTTTACTCACCCATAAGATTAAATATGGCTTTGGTTGAAATGATAAAACTGAGATATTGAAAATATGGTGTTTGCGATTCAAATCTCATAATCTTCATCATATTCTTTAAAAATATTTATCAAAATGTAAAAAGATTTAATTACCCTCAAATAATACTTATTATTCTTTAAAAAGAATGGGTTTTTGGTAAATTTATAACTGAGTTAAGACCCAGTGACACCAACTCATTCAACTAGTTTACGACACACTCTTAAAAATTAAACGTGAGTTTAACTAAAATGAAAAATATAATGACTTGGGCTCAAATGTTATTATTTTTGTTATGTATATCTATTATTTTTATTTATCAAATTAAAAAAAACCATAAATATTCTTAAAATAATAGTCGTTGGTTTTTAATAATTTTTTTAATTAAATTTAAAATTTGATTGATGGATGGTAATAACTCAATCAATATTAAAATTTTAATTTTTTTAAATTTAATATTTTTATTATTTTTTAAAGAGTAAAATAGGGGTTTAAAGCATAAAATGGTCTAAGCCCTAATTGTTCACAACACTAAAAAGAACCCTTATATATTCTCTGTTTCAAAACATTTCATCATTCCTCTGCTCAAACACCAATCCCCCCTCCCCCCTTCCCAAAAAAAAAAAAATGTCAGAGAAAACCATTTCCAGAATTTTCTATCGCTCTTCCCTTTTGCATGCTTACAATCATTGTTTTATCCCAGTAATCAATCAGTAAATAAAACCCAAACTTTGCTTTGGATTTTTTCACCTGCAAATATCAGTGAATCTTTTTTTGTTTTTTTTTTTAAATTGTTCTTCAAAATGGCCCCAAAATCAAGCAGCAAAAGCAAATCAAACAAAGCTAAACCAGAGAAGAAGAACAAGAAAAAGGAGGAGAAAGGTAAAAAAAAAAAAAAAACAACCAATTTAAGAAAATCTTAATTAAAAATAACGTTTCTGAATTCAAATACCCTTTTATTTGATTTTTGTTGTTGTTGTTTCAGTTGTTCCTAGTGTTCTTGATATCACTGTCATTACTCCATATGAATCCCAAGTTATACTCAAGGTGCTTTTGCTTTTACCCAGTTTTTATTGCATTTATTATTATTATTTTTAAAAAAATCAACATTCATTTCATCATATTAATTAATAGTAAACCATTTTATTGTAGGGTATTTCAACTGATAAGATAGTTGATGTAAAAAGGCTATTGGCTTCTCATGTTGAAACATGCCATTTTACAAACTATTCTTTAACTCATGAGGTATTATTATTATTTTAATCCTCCTTAATTTCTATTTTCTCAATAATGTATTTTCTAATGGTTTGTTTCATTGTTAGGTCAAAGGGAAGAGATTGAATGAGAAAGTAGAAGTGGCAACTTTGAAACCATGTTTGCTCAAAATGGTTGAAGGTAGGGTTCAATTTGTATTATGTTTTCTTTTTTTTTTTTAATTTTAAGGTTAATTAAGTTTTATTTGGTCAAATATCAATTTTGATACTCTTTTGTTTTATTCTTTGTCTACACACTAATTAATAATCATTGGCAGTTTCGATTAATATAAATAATTTGAAATTATATATGATATAAATAATTAAAAACAATAATAAATTTTAACTCGAAAATTTAAATATATTTATCCAGAAAAAATAATATAAAAATATGAGAAAATTTTATTACCGTAAAAGGGGGGCCATGCAAATTGAACAAGGATCACGTGCAGAAGAGGCTGACAAAATATCAGTCATTAATTTTTGTAGTGTGCAGCCAAATAGCCAATGAATGATGAACTTGTCGTTTTCCTTGCGTTTACAACCACAGATGCCCTCCCTTTTTTACCTTTGTAATTACATTTTTGGTATTTTTTTAAATTAATCTAAGGATAAATTATAAAAATAATGTATTTTAGTCATTTATTTTTATCATTTTATTATAAAGTGATCACTCTTTCATTACGCTCCGTTATTTTTCTAATGGCAGTCTTGTGTAACAATTCAAATGGAGGGAAACAAAATAATAATGTAAGTGATTAAAACGTAACAATTTAAATATAAATGATTAAAATATAATTTAAAATAAATAAAAATAACTATTTTTATAGTTTAATATTAATTTAATCTATCAAGAGAAATCTAGAAGCAAATTCTGACCGTAAAAATTTCAATTAAATTGAAAAGAGATTTGAGTAGACATTGTGTTGCCTACGTGGATAGTCACAGTCAAAATTATTTTTATTTTATTTTATTTTTTGGAAATGACGAAAACGACACGTTTTACACGAGAAAACATTTTAATTTTTATATTTTTATTTTGTTGGAAAAATGAAACTGCTGCCACGTTGATACAGAGGAGTATACCAATGAAGAGCAGGCGGTGGCTCACGTGCGGAGACTCCTAGATATTGTAGCGTGCACCACCAGGTTCTCCAAGCCTAAACGAGTACGATCACAATCATCATCGTCCGATTCAAAATCTAAAAAGGTTAACGGCGGGCCCCACCATCGTCCTCGAGAGCCGTCCGATGGAGGACCTGGAACGGCGTGGATTATGGAGAGCATGGAGATGGCTGCCATTCAGCCTACCCCAAAATTATCGGAATTTTATGATTTCTTTTCCTTCTCTCACCTCTCTCCTCCCATTCTCTGTAAGTGCTTCTTTCTTTCGAGATAGAAAAAATGGACGTATTCACTATTAAAAAAAATACTTTTAGGGAAATCATAAAAAAATTATTTTTAAAAAGCACAGTTTTTGAGAAAGATTTCCTTTATTTTAAATATAATCTTTAAATAAATCTTACTTTATTTTATATAATCGCCACTCAAAATTTTTTTTAAATTAACTAATAAAACTAATCAATGATTAATCCATTATGAAGTGATGCAGCCAATAACAACGGCGGCACTAAGGTTCACTGTTCAAAACGGATCATTTTTTTACATGATTTTATAAATGGGTCATTTTCATAAATAATTAATTTATTTGAATTATTTCTGAAAAAAATCCGCCACTAAGTCATGTGATTCCATTAATAGCAAAATTATGATGAAGAGGCTAGAATGATAGCTTTTCAAATGTACAGGACTAAAATGTTCATTTTAATAGAGAAGGGACTAAAATGAACTTAATAATATGGTACAATTCTTTTAGTAAACATTAACAAAATTTGTTAAATAATTTTAATGCTATAACCTTCTTTTCCATTGATGTAATATGATGAAATCAAAGGTATGCATTTAAAACATGATAAACTTTATAATATGGTACGTTGGTTTTGCAGATTTGAGGAAATGTGGGCCCAAGGATGTAGGAGGGAGGCATGAAGGTGACTATTTCATAATGCAGGTACTATCTCACTTTACATGTCAGTAACTCTTCTTAATGGTACCAATGTATTCCACCGGGAGGATTTGAGTTTGAACCTTGGAGATAATATTGCTTGGTGAAGCAACCATGAACCCCGAAATTATTAGTCTCTATGTACCCTAAAATAGGTTTAGGGTGGACATTTGAATGATGATGTTGTTCTTGTTGTAAATCAACCAGCTTTTTCGTTCCGGTATGCTGTTTGGTTTTTGCTAATTTTCATGTTTAACATGCAATGCGTTTGTGCAGATAAAAATCTGCAATGGGAAGCAAATACAGGTAGTTGCATCAGTAAAAGGGTTTTATACTGTGGGAAAGCATTTTTTCCTGAGCCACTCTTTGTTAGATCTTTTGCAAAATCTAAGCCAAGCCTTTGCTGATGTGAGTACTGTTTTTATCTGTGATTAATAACCTTCCATGGCTTCTATGTTGATTCGGGTTGATTTTTTATTAGTTCGCTCTTGTGCTTGATGCAGGCATATGAATCCCTTATGAAAGCTTTCATAGAACACAATAAGGTGACCTTTTTCTCTATTTCCATTATAGGTTAATTTTACATAAACTTTGTTAACTCTTTTTTTTTTTTTTTTTGCTTCCAGTTCGGCAATCTTCCATATGGATTTCGTGCAAATACATGGCTTGTTCCTCCCCTTGTTGCCAACTCTCCATCGACCTTCCTTTCTTTTCCATTGGAAGATGAGCAATGGGGTGGTAATGGTGGAGGCCAGGGAAGAAATGGTGAATATGATCTTCAACCGTGGGCTACGGATTTTGCAATATTGGCTAACCTTCCTTGCAAAACCGAAGAGGAGAGGGTAGTTCGTGATCGCAAGGCCTTTTTGCTTCATAGTCGATTTGTTGATGTCTCGATCTTTAAAGCTGTTGCAACAATACAGCATGTTATGAATAACAGGTCAATTGTGAAAGGCACTGTAAATAGCCATCCTGACTCAGTTCTTCATGAGGACCGTATAGGTGACTTGTCCATTACGGTAAAACAAGAATCAGCGGATGTAAAGGTTGCTGGTCATCATTCATTTGGCATGACTGCTAATGAAATTGCTCAAAGGAATTTACTTAAAGGGATATCTGCAGACGAGAGTGCGGTTTTTCATGTAAGTCCAAATCCGAGTTCAATTCATCTTTCCTGATTTCCTGTAGTTTGCCAATCTTTTTCACTAAGCAAAGTAGTAATCATCTCACAGGATATTTCCTCGATGGGCACCGTCATTGTTAGACATTGTGGCTACATTGCAATCGTAAAGGTTGTTGGTGAAGTGAAGAACGAACTGCACAGTGCTCGGGATATTGACATTGATGATCAACCAGACGGAGGAGCTAATGCTCTTAACATTAACAGGTCTGGACTTGTCAGCTGGTGCTCTCATTTCTATTTCACATATATATAGCACACACATGCAAGTTGGGTCCTGTAACCGATATGGGGTGTTTAATTTATTTCAGCTTAAGGGTTTTACTTCACAAGTCAGGCGCTAAAGAATCGAGTGGAGGCCAATCACATCAACTCAACTCGAATGATTCCGAACCTTCTAGATGCCTTGTTCGGCAAGTAGTTAAAGAGAGCTTGACCAAACTAGAGGAGAACTCGGTTGTTCCTGAAAGGTCTATTAGATTAGAACTCGGTTCTTGTTGGTTGCAATGTCTACAAAAACAGGAAACTTTGATAGATACTACTTCAAACGGACTTGGTCGTGATCATGAGGCTGAACCGGCTGTGAAAGGTCTTGGAAAGCATTTTAAATGCTTAAAGAAAAGGGATAAAAAACCAAGTAACAGCGGTAGCAAAGTTGACAAGGAAGAAAATGATTGCGAGCCATGTGGTATGAATCAAAGCATTGGTGAGTCCAGAAATCAGATGGAACTGAAGAACCTTATTTCCGAAGAAGCTTTCTCACGGCTTGAAGAAAGTCGAACCGGTCTTCACTTAAAGGTTTCCTCGTCACTGTTTCATGTTTTTTCTCAAAAAGTTTGGCATAGATTTACTACTATTGTACTGATCTCACTCTTTTAAGCTTGCTTTTGTGCTACAGTCAGTCAATGAGCTTATTAAGATGGCGTACGAGTACTATGATGACACTGCCTTACCAAAGCTGGTACTATTCAATAGCCGAAGCCATTATCTTTCAAAATGTTCTTTTTTTAAGCTTTATGTGCAGTTCATGAACCGACTCTCAATACTTTATTAGGTAACAGACTTTGGATCACTCGAACTTTCACCTACCGATGGTCGTTCCCTGACTGACTTTATGCATCTAAGGGGACTAAAAATGCGGTCTTTGGGTCGTGTGGTGAGGAATCTCTCTCTATGAAATGGTATAAGTCAGACCATTTCGTGTTTGTTGACTCTGATGTTATTATTGTACAAGTCAGGTTGAACTTGCTGAGAAGCTGCCTCACATACAATCACTTTGCATCCATGAGATGGTTACTCGAGCTTTCAAACACGTACTCAAAGCAGTCGTTGCATCTGTTGACAAATTCGAGGACTTACCTGCAGCTATAGCTTCATCCCTAAATTTCTTACTCGGAAATAATGGATCAGAAGATAATGCTGAAAACGCAAATGATGACTATTTGCTAAAATTGAGGTGGTTAAGAAAGTTTCTGTCTGCAAAATTTGGTTGGAAACTACAAGATGAGTTCCGGCATTTGAGAAAACTATCCATTCTTCGAGAACTTTGCCATAAGGTACTATCTGTTGTCAACTGCTTAAGCTGCTAAGTGCATCAGACGGCTGAGATTTACCGATATTTCTTTTCTGCAGGTTGGTCTGGAGTTGGTTCCTAAAGACTATGACATGGAATGCAAAGAACCTTTCGAAAGTTGCAATATTATTAGCATTTATCCTGTTTGTAAGGTGGATATCTATGTTACTATCTCATTGAACCAGCTTGCTATCAATTTAAACATAACTAGACTTTGCCTTTAATGATTTGCAGCATGTAGTATGCGCTTCTGCCGATGGCCGAACATTGTTAGAGTCATCCAAGGCGGCTCTTGACAAAGGAAAACTAGAGGATGCGGTTAATTATGGGACAAAGGTATTTCCCATTTTGATTTATAGTTCAAATTCACATCTATTTATGTCCTATATTCGGTGAATGAGAAGGGATGAAATGTTACTAAATAGGACTTCCATTGGTCTCATTTTATGTTTTACTTGCTTTTGAAGGCATTAGCAAAGATGATAGCTGTATGTGGTCCTTACCATCGAACTACTGCGAGTGCTTACAGTCTTCTTGCTGTGGTTCTCTACCATACTGGTGATTTCAATCAGGTATCTGAACATTCTGCTATTTATCAGCTTAAGATATACGAAACTAATTCACTTTTAGTCTTCTCTTATAGAGATATAAAAGAAAAAGGACGGCTAATGTTCTCTGAGTATCATTTATACGTTCCTCCGCTAGTACCATTGAAAAGTAATCTAAACCGTTACGTCTTGTTTAGGCAATTATATATCAACAGAAAGCTTTGGATATTAATGAGAGGGAGCTCGGTCTTGATCATCCAGACACGGTGAAAAGCTATGGGGATCTTGCTGTATATTATTATCAGCTTCAACACTTTGAAATGGCTTTGAAGTGAGTCTTGAGTGCCAAAATGCTCATTTCGTGCTTTCATTTTATAACTCTTGCGATTTTCCTCTCGAGTACCTTCTTTGCTTGATGACAGTTCACTCGAATGCATCTCGTCTTATTTCTTTGCCTTTCTATTTGCTCTCTTGATGAAATTAATGCGTCTTGGCAGATATGTAAACCGTTCTTTATTCCTTCTCCATTTTACTTGCGGATTGTCTCACCCAAATACCGCCGCAACATATATAAATGTGGCTATGATGGAAGAAGGCATGGGAAATGTTCACGTGGCTCTCAGATATTTGCATGAAGCTCTAAAGTGCAACCAGAGACTACTAGGAGCGGATCACATACAGGTCAGTCTCTCTCCAACTTTATGCATATGTTCATCTACGTCTAGTTTTCTAATCGCCTCTCGTAACAGACGGCTGCAAGCTATCATGCCATTGCCATTGCTCTTTCATTGATGGAGGCATATTCTTTAAGCGTGCAACATGAACAAACTACATTCAAAATACTTCAAGCAAAACTCGGACAAGATGACCTTCGTACACAGGCAAATACCTCAGCCACGACCGTCCATACCTTCATGCACCTTTGTCCATTCTGTTTGATATGGGGTTTAAGAACTGTGTTCTGCCTTGCAGGACTCCGCTGCTTGGATCGAATACTTTGAATCAAAAGCTTTAGAACAGCAAGAAGCTGCACGAAATGGAACTCCGAAGCCAGATGCTTCCATTGCAAGCAAGGGTCATCTTAGGTACTAATACGGTGTCCCTGAATTACTAATTCAATTATATCATTATTTCTTGCAGCATTAAAACCTGTGGCCGTTTGTTGCAGTGTGTCCGACCTGCTCGATTACATTAGTCCCGATCAAGATTCTAAAGGAACTGATGTACAGAAGAAGCCGCTGCGTGCCAAGGTACTACAGATTAGTACAGAAATTTTGTATCTCATCCTTCTTTGTCTGAATCAACATTTAACAGTGACATTTCTTAAAAACTTGGCAGGTGTCACAGACTAGTGACAAAACCCATGACGCATGTCACAACTTTGTAACAGATAGTTCTGTGTTCAATGATGTCTCAGAGAAAAGTATCAGTACTGTAGATATTAATGAAAGAGGAATGGTGAGTTCTATTTGTCTTGAAGAACCAAAGAAAACTAATGATGTTACTAGAGTTGAGCCAATGGTTACAAGTGAAGTTTTCGAAGAGACAACTTCGGATGAAGGGTGGCAAGAAGCCAATTCGAAAGGACGGTCAGGAAATGCCGTCGGAAGGAAGACTCGAAGGAAGAGAACTGCCCTTGCAAATGTTAGAGTGAGTGGCTCTAGGCGAGAAACTATTTTTCCGGTGAGAAAAACTTCCTCTAAGAACATCGTAAAGGAGGTAGTTCCGGTGAAGCAATTGATGTCCCATAACTCAAACCCCGGAGGGAATTCGGTTAGTTTACGAGCTTCTGTTTCCAAAGGTTCCTTGTCTTCAGCAAATCTCAGTGCCATTGCTTCGAAATGTCTTTCTTACAAAGAAGTAGCTGTAGCACCTCCAGGTACAGTTCTGAAGCCTTTACATGAGGGGGAAACCGAACATCAGGCGTGCACCATCCGAACTGAGACTACAAAATCGGAGGATGGAGACCATATGTCTGTTATTGATAACGTTGTAGATAATGATGATGATGAAACTGAAGGAACTCGTGATAGCGAAAATCAATCAGAAGAATCTGCTCCTGAACTTGATAACGTTTCTTCCGAGCCTGCAACCAAGGAGGATGGAAACAATATCTCTGTTGCTAATAACATTTCAGATGATAGTGAAAATCGATCAGAAGAAGCTGCTCCTGAACTCGATAAGGTTTCTTCTGAGCCTGCAAACATGGAGGACAGAAACAGTATCTCTGTTGTTCATAATGTTGCACATGATGACAATAGTGAAGAAACGGTTCCTGAACGTGATGAGGTTTCGTATGTACATACTGAAAAGTCTGTAGAAACAAAGGGAAGTAAGCTATCAGCATTAGCGGAACCGTTCAATCCTGGAGCACTCTACATTGCTGTTACAAGTGTTTATGATGTAACAGCCTGTCAAGCTATGCTTGCCGAGCCTGTTATTGAACCTGCAGTTGCAGCTCGAGTTCGTTGCGGACCGATGTTCCCATTATATCACGGAAACAACCATTCTTACAACATGAAACAAGGCTTTCCGAGATACCAAACTATCGAACAAACCGAGTTCCGACCTCCGCAAGTTATGAACCCTCATGCACCCGAGTTTGTACCTACAACTGAGCCAGCAACAACAGAAGCAAAAGCTCTCCATGTGAATGAAGGACATGACGTGGCATCTCAATCCAGCACCTGTGAACAACCAAAAACATCAGATGTAAATATAAAGAAAACCCGGGACGGCGAAGGATTTACGGTTGTAACGAAGCGAAGAAGGAAGAGGCAGCAGCTTATGAATGGAGTAAGTAATGGACCATACAATCATCATCATCAATCAATATGTGCTTAGGTTAGATAATGCCCATATTTCAGTAAGCAGGATACGAGGGAAAAGCAATTTGCAGATATGTTCTAGTGAAAAGCTGGGATTTAATTTCTATGTTTAATTTGCAGATGAGGTTGTTATGTAGCTAAATAATATATGTAAATTGCTTCTTTTTATTTTTTATTAATAAAAAATGTACTTTTTAATAAAGTAAACTGGCATTTTTATTAAAAGTTTCTATCTATTTTTATTGTTAAAAATTGATTTTGTATGTTAGCATGAGATACAGATGATATGAGACGGGTCACTAACGGGTTATTTTGTCATCTACACCAGCTTTTACGGTACAAATAGATGGAATTTTTATTAGGAATTATCAATTTGCTCGTTGATTAATGTACAAAATACAATTTAACTTCTAATATAGAGGTTTTCATGATTCTTTTACTAACAAAATGAACATTTTTTTTAAGAGAGAACATAAACTTATGATTTCATTTTTAATGGAACTTCTCTTTTCGATTCGTCAATTTTTTTAATATAACTCTATCAAACCAGATTTTTATAATCGGATTGATGATCGAAACAGTCAAGTCATCGGTTTGTCAACTGGTTTAACTGGTTCGATTAAAAAAATATTAAAAATTCGGTTCCATAACCAGTTCAACCGATTTTTTAATAGTTCTCTCAATTTAATCGGTTCAATGCCATTATTTAAATTGATGTGAAATCAACATCCGAAGAAAGAGGTTAAATCGATTGACTTGTGAACCAATATAGAACGATCGGCCTGGACTAAAAAATCTATTGAGTTATTTATTTAACCGAACCGACCAAAGTTGATGAAAAGAATTGGACCGGAACCGGTGTTGTAATTAGGACAAGGGTGGGATTGGTTCTTTTTTAGCATCTTATCCGCTAATGTTGGAGGTTGAGGTGAAAATTAAACCCTATCATGATGATTTGATTCAGATTCAGCCACCTGCAAACGAATGTTGAAAAGGTTGTTCCCAACAACAAAATTAATCAAATCAAAGCCACCCCATTTCACTAAAATCCCCACCCAAATGGAAGTCGAAGTAAAGCTTCGTCTCCCCAATTCCCAATCCCACCAAAAGCTCTCAACTCTCCTTTCCCCATTCCACACCACCACTTTAATCCAAGAAAACATATTCTTCGACACCCCAACCACCACCCTCGCCGTCTCGAACGCCGCCCTCCGCCTCCGTTTCTACAACCTCGACTCTTACGCCGTCCTTTCATTCAAATCCAAGCCTGAACTCACTCAAGGCATTAGTCGAGTCGAAGAACACGAAGAACCCATCGACCCATCATTGGCTCGGTCTTTTTTGACTGACCCGAATGGGTTGTTGGGCTTATCAAACAAATCCCAGATAATGGAAAAGCTAAAAGGTGAATTTGGGGTTGATGAATTGATCTGTTTAGGAGGGTTTAAGAATGTGAGAGGGGTTTATGATTGGAAAGGATTGAAATTGGAAGTTGATGAAACCGTGTATGATTTTGGTGTGTGTTATGAGATTGAATGTGAAAGCAAAGAGCCTGAACGTGATAAGGAATTGATTGAAGGGCTTTTGATGGAAAATGGGATTGATTTTGTTTACTCTGATATTAACAAGTTTGGTGTTTTTATGTCTGGGAAGTTGCCCTCAAAGTAAATTATGCATTCTTGTTAATAAAATATGTTGTTTTTAATCATAAATTTTGAGAATTTCTGCTGTTTTGTACCCATTTTACTCTTTTTGTTCAAATGAGAGTTGGATTTTGATTTTAGCGATTAATTTTTTTAATAAATAATCTATACATTGACATGATACCATTCATATTCATATGATATGTTTGATGTATCAAATTCTAAAAATAATAAAATTTAATTTAACAATGAAAAACTAATATAAAAATTTATCCTTTCATTGACATTGATGTGCTTGAATTACTTGCATAATTTGCAATTCACTCCTTGTAGGTTCTAATTAGACTTGATGAACATTGCTTTGGTTTCTGGCTCTTGCTCCATATGCTATGTAAACACCATCATAGGATTATTTAAAGATACAAGTATATATGTCCATCAGTTAAAAGTTGATGACAGAGAAAGAAGAAAAGGTTTCTGAAAGAAGAAAATGTAAATCTGATACATAAAAAGAACATTCTGATTTATGAGAAAAAAAAAAAAAAAAAGGGGTAATATATGAAGATAAACAACTACAATAGAACAGAAAATCATTCCTCCTTTTAAACATAATTTTTCCCTTCAAAAAAAGGGCATAAGAAAACACTACTATGCCATTTACCTTAAAGACATTGTATCTCACAAAATATGTTAAAAATCTACATCTTGGCATCATCTTTCATTGTCAAGCTGCAAAAATTTTAGCAGGAACAAAGATTGGTTAAAAATAACAAGCCAGAAAATATAACTTGAATTCAAATTTTATATCAACCGGACACCTGCCGCCTTTCGGTCGAGCAAGTCGAGAAACGAAATGGGTTTTATCTTGCTGTTCTAACCCGAATTGAGTTATAATTCAAAATGGACTGACTCTGGGAAAGCATACCTAAATTAGGAAGGGGCATGCAAGCCAATCATATAAAAGAATTTGTGCTTTTGTCAACCATTTTATCATCTCTGGGCTTGTTCTGATCCTGGAGCTCCAACTGAAGGTGTTGCTGTCATACTGCTGGCTGAACCGTTTTCAACGGGTGGAGGCACACCCCATTTGTTTTCGGATTCAAGGGGCTCAAAGACATGAACGCCACCATCTGAGAGTCCCAATGCAAATTCGTTTGGCTCAGATGGATGTGCAGCGATTACAAGTGGGTGAACATTGGAACTGTGACGTAAGAGGGAAAAAAAATAAAGATAGCAATTAGAATGCATAATCCTCTTCCAACTACGAATTGATACCTCGAGTCAAAAAGATCTGGCAAAATACCTGATGTTAGTTGGAAGATAAGCAGAAGGGTTTATACGACAACGTAATCTGAGGTTTGCAGCAGTAAATACACAAACAGATGCATCGAGAAAGCTGGCATATACCAGTTGGCTATCACATGAGAACGTTGCATGCGTTATAGGAGCAGAAGAATCACGTGGGACCCACTAAACAAGAGAAAACTAACATTAGAACATGGTAAAGATAATGTTGTTGTTTCGTAACAAATCAAACAAGATAAACTTACCTGTTTCATGCAGTCTAGCTTCGTTGTTTCATATATGGCAAGCTGAGTCTCATGTACAACAAGAAAATGTATCTGGTCTTGATGGAATTGTACACGTGTGTCTGACAGTGCTGTTGGTGTCCTCCCCGCTGGAACCTGCAGGAATCTAGCCTTCTGCTTTTCCCATCCATCGGTGTTCCACACACAAAGCTGGAGAAAAAAATGGTAAAATGATCAATCAACTGAAAGCAATTAAGTTTTTCGTTTTGCAAACTATTTGCAGCATTAGACACTGCTCAGAATACCTGAGAATCGGCTCCTGATGAGACGAGCACACTCAGTACATGCGAGAAGGCAAGGCCAGTTATTCTTTTGGAGTGACCTTTAAGTTTACTCTTCACCTGGATGATGAAAACGGTAAATAAATGAGTGCTACTTAAAACACGAGTTGCATAAATGATTCTCCACAAGATGTAATCATACCTCATCCACACGGACATTATATATCTGAATTGTTGAGTCGTCCATGCCTATAGCAATAATATTATTATCTTGTGGGTGGAATGCAAGGAAAGTCGCTGCTGGTGGTGGTGGCATGAAAGTAGCCATTGTCTGTAAGTGTCCGCAGAAACATCAATGTCTAAATATCCAAATTATCGACAAATGGTGTGGAGACAGTAAAAATGGGACGTAAAAATCGAAAAAAGAAAGTTTATTTCAGAATTAATGAGTTACCTTAAACGTCATCATATTAAACAAGGAAATCTTTCCTCCAGATGCTGACATTACATAAGAATCATTCTTCGACAAAGCAAAACACGGTACAGCCTCTTCGGGATTTGTATCAGCAACATCATTGGTCATAAGAATGCCACTTGATGGTTGCCACAACTGAGGTGCTACACTGGCAGTTGCCTACATAATGCAAGCAACGATATAATATTTTGGAACAAGTCATTTCGAAGTATACTTTTATTATGGAAAAGGTTACCTTGCCATTTGAGTTACGATCGCTACGCTGCCACTTCCAAAGCAAGTGAATAGCATTTGATGCTAATGCCAATATAGCATTACCTGAATTTGTGAAGATTAACCTTGATATCTGCAATGATCACAGAGAAAGCTGATAAGATAGGGAATGAATAAAAGAGATTATTGGCAAAACATCATCAAATAGTAAGCCTACCAGCATATAGAAAATCCTAGAATTGTAGAAGTATGAGAAATTTTCTGTACCTTGGTCACCCTCAAGTTTTCAGGAAGCCTCAAGGATCGACACTGAGATGGTTCATTGATTTCAGTGAGCTTCCAAATCTTTGATTTATCACTGGGTTCTTCTGTTATTCGGGGTTTCACATCCCCTAAACTCCGAGCATCTCCATTCTGAAAAAGACATAGCACACGAACCATATAAGTCATGCATTCAAGCTCCACTACTAAACGGAGAAACAATGACACAACTATAACAATAAAACAGTATTGAACTGCAGGGGCAAAAGTGAACGTTCTATCAGACGGACCATTCCAGCAATAGCAACACTTCTATCTGCAAGTCCAGCACTAGTAGCGGCTGCGGCAGCTGCTGCTGCTGCAGCTGAGATTGGATTTATTGTAGGCTGAAAAAAGGACACAGAATGTAAGAGAAAATTTGACAAACATATGAAACCAGTAATTGCAAATTCTAATGCAACTAAAAAATTTAAATGAAATAATAATACTACCTTCGGGGCTTCAGCTGTTCTCAAGGCATCATAAGAAAGATTCTCCAAAGTGCGCAACAATCGCATACCATCTGAATTTGCCAAAATCTTAATCCCGTTATCATTGGTGGAAACAGCCAAGAGGGAGCCATCCTTGTTAAAGCGGATGCGTGGACTCGCCTAGGAATTAGGATAGACAACGTAAGCAGCTACCATCATTAAAATAGCACAAAACTTAACATAATGAACTTACTGGAAGTCCTCCATCCGCATCGAAACTGGTCAAAGGTTGAATATTGTCCATATCCCAGAATTTGATAGAGAAATCGTCACCAGCAGCCAAATACTTGTTCTTAGTCGTGTCAAATTGCACAACACCTAAAGAACGTTTGCGGAACCCTTGATAGGTTCGCTTCACAGCTCCTTCACTTTCATTCCATTCAACGATAAATGACTCCCCATCTTTACTGGTGCCACAGGAAAAGAGCCTACAATACCAGCCATCAATTCAAAAAAGGCCCATAAAAGGCAAAACTTCCTTTATCCTGATATTTTTCGACAATTACTGCAAGATACATGAGTTATAGTGCAAGCAAACTAACCTTGTACCATCAGCACTGTAGGCCATGGTCGTGCACCAACGACCAGGAGCTTCATAGTCAACCCTTGATCCCATATTATCATATAACCATGCCTTTATCTTTCCATCGATGGCTGTTGAAAAGATAAACTGAGGCAGAAAAAGTCAAAAGGAAGCACATCAGGAAGAAGAATGAACACAAGCACATGCTCCTAGGCCATAGCTATGTTGCTCTAACCGTACTCATGTTGTATACATACCTTACCTGACTACACTCACACCCAACTCCAAGCAACATAGGGCCATAGTACAGTAAAGAACGTAAGACACCTAAACTGATAAAGCAGTATCCTTACCTGAATGTTTTCTTTATAGTGAGGGCAGACAGAATAAACAGAAGCCTCATGACCTTCAAAGGTATACTGCTTTGTACCATTAGAAGCATCCCACACCTAAAATTACACAAAGAAATTAGCAATGGCAAGCACTTTTTTTCTTCAATAATAATAACCAATCATGTGCAATGATAAAACCAACCTTAATTGTCTTGTCATCACCGCACGTTATTACACAAAGTAGCTTATTTGGATGAGAGAATGCAATATCATTTACACCCCCAACATGCGCATCAATCTAGACCGGAAATTTCATTATGATTTCAGTCAGGCAAAAACTCAGCAAGAGGATTAGAAAAAAAAAATCCAACGGAACCGGGCATAATATATACCTCGAGATGCTGCCGAACCTCATCACCACCATGATAAGAATATATTTGCACAATGTGCCTTGAGTAAGCAACTCCTGTTTTCCGAACAGGTAAAACATGTCAATCAATGTTCCCACTTAACTTCTATATACATACGCATATCTCTACTGGTTTCTACTCACCAAATAAAGAACCATCAGGGCTCCAAATTACACGGTTTACAGAGACAGCAGGATCTTTGACTAGAGCAGCCTGGATTTAGGTAGATAAGTGCTGTTTATAATATGTCTAAATAAAAATGGAGCTAACGAGTACGCTAAACAACAGGTGGCGGTGGCACAAACCTGAAGGGGCATGGAACAAGAAGTAAGATCCCAAACTTTAAAGTTTCTAGAAACCAGCCGCTCTCGAGAGCCAGCTTCCCACAATGCTATGTCCCCAACATTGGTACCAACTGGTTTGTTGTATTCAGAATACGCAAAGGTATAATCAACAGCTGGCCAACAACAGAGAACCAAGTGCAACTATAATAAAATAAGGCCGGAGTATAGCATACCTAGAAGTAGAGTTTGTTGAACAGGATGGAAATCCATGCTCATAGGAGATGAACCCTGGTTCAGCATTCTTGCAACAGCCCTTGGCAGATCATCAGGTGCACTGAAAGCCTGACTGTGACCATGGCCCTGAAACGGTACTGGCATCACATTGACAGGAAGATTTACCTGCACAAAGTGAGCAAAGATCACTTGAGTAACATTAGGCAGAAAGAAACACAATCACACCCAGAGTCCATATCAAATAAGTCAATTAAAGTAAAACCGGAGTACCTCATCAGATATCCCCATGGGCCTTGTCCTTTTGGAAACATGATCAGAGTCTCCAGATGGGTAGTCTACTGATGGATTAGTTGGAGGGGTCCTCGGATGCTTCAATGCAGCTATAAGAAATAACGGAACATGCATAAAGTTAAAAGGAAAATGAGCGGAGGCCAGCATTAAGCTAAAAATGAAACATAGAGAAGAAGTGATTACAGAAGAAAAAATCGAAAAAGAAAAAACTACCGGGTATTGAAGCACCAAGACCAATAGCTCCACCAGAAACAGCAGGATGAGTTACAGTAGAAGGATTTGACATCCAACCAGCAAGGGGTGCTGGAACTTGTGCAGGTGTAGGTTGAAAAGGCTGAAGACATCAACCGAGAATGTTAAGGTTAATGAAACAGATTTTAGGATAGTAATAGTAAAGCTCGATACCCACCCCATGAGCCCCTAGAGGAGGAAAACCTCCAGCTTTTGGCAAGGATCCAAGAAGTGGATTGTTTGCAGGAGACGGTGCTCGTGCACCATTTGGCTGTCCACATGAGTGGTCCACAAAGAGAGTTTTAATATCCGGATTTGGCCTTGGGTTTTTACAAAGTTGATGTTGCCAATTCAAACTGTGATTACACAAGAAATCAGTTTTCCCTTAAAGCCACAACTAGAAACACATCGGTGCCAGTAAGAACTCGGGAATAATACCATGCCTGCTTGCGAGTTCATTGCATAAATAAAATGTTCATCGGAAACTAAAACATGCCACCCATCTCACTCCTATCTCTTCAAAGCAGCTAATACATCGATGACAAAGAACCAAAAATAGAAGAAAAAAAATTACCTTTGATTAATGAGGGTGCGTAACCTCGAATTTTTAAGGTTAGGGAACTGCAACTTGTCACGGAATAAAGGATTTGCTTCAATAAGCTTCTTGAGTTCAACTAACATGATTGCTCTAGCTGATTTTGTATCCCCATACTTTGACAACTGTTCATTCTCTCTGTTACAAAAGTTATACATTCTTCATTACTTTCACAATTACCCATTCTCGATCAAGACTCAAACAAATTAAACACAAGCAGCATACCTGAAATTCTCCAGTGTCAAAAGCTGAGTGATTTCCTTGAAAAGTTCCTCATTGAATGTAGCAAAAACTTTCAAATCCTTTACTAATATCTCCACAGCTTTCGACCGGTCATGCCTAAATAATATTCGAACATTCAGAAATTTTCACAAACTTCCGATGATTAACAAATACGAATAAAAAAATCGAAAGTATGCAAAAAAGCTTACTTATCCAATGCTTCAAGGTACTTCTGCTTTCTAATCTCGAAAAAGATTTTCATCGAATACCGATTATCATCAACCTTGGTGAAACCAGACAAGTATTTCTCAACTTCATCCCAATTTCCATTATGTACCTCATCCTCAAAATATTTCATATTAAAGAAAAACCCAGATTCCTGTTCAAGCCTATTTAAATCCAAAGTAATAATCACATTTTAAATTTTATCAGTTAACAGCAAAATACTAATTAAAATCAAATGCCATTTAATTTTCAAAAAAAAAAAAAAACCTTACTTGTGAACAGTCTCTTTAAACTTTTCCTCATCTAGAAACTGTAAGATCAAGAACACAAGCTCTCTACTGAGAGAAGACATCGTATCCACCTCCAACTTCAGTTCCCAACGATGAAATAAAAATCACCAAATAAAAACACTAGATCTGCAAGAATATTCCCAGGAAATTTTTTTAAAAAAAATCAGCTCAAAATACCTTAAAATCCAAATAAAGAACCCCAAAAAGATCGTTCAACCATCTTCAAATGAGGAAGAAAAACAAAGTAAAATTAGGGGTTTTTTTTCGATCAAAGAAGGGGAAAAACAACTTTATACCATAAAAATAAAGCAAAATACCAAAAAAAAAAAAAACCTACATATCGTAAAGAAAGAGATTCTTAAACACAAAAACAGGAAATATTCGTTAGAAGCTTACCGTCTGAGATCGATTTTCATACAAGAAAGAAGAAGCTTCCTCTTTCCAGAGATTTTTACATATAAAAAAAAAAACACTTTTTTTCTCTCCAAAAATAAGAAAAATATTTATAAAAAAATAACCCCAAGGTAGCCAGAGATTCTCTTTCTCTCTCTAGGAAAAAATTATTTAAATTCCTTTTTATATAAAACCCAACCTAAAACCTTACAGAAATGGTGATTTTTATAGGAAAGAGGAGACGGATAAAGAAGACGATAAGTAGGCTCTCTTATCAAAAACAGCTTATTAAAAAAAGAGAACTTATTATGATACGTAATCTTACTTATTAATAAGTACAGTAAATGATAGCCCCTATTAAGCCGGCTAAACATTGTCGAGTTTATCAGTGTGGAATCTCTAGCTGACAGCTATCCTACTTCAAGGAATAATCACGTGTAACAAAGTGTATTTCATTTTCATTGTCGATCGTCGATTTGAGATTTGATTTTTTTATATTTTGATCAGTCAGTTGGAAATAGAGGTTGAGATCAATGTGAGGAGTAGGGAAATTTTGCTTGGAAAGCGATCTTTTACTATTCTCAGATCTACGAAAGAAACGACAGGCTTTTCTCGAAAAAGTTTGACCCTGGATTTTGTTCAATATTACGGAATATGCCATTGTTTTTTATCATGTGAAAGGGTGAATTTATCGTGATATATTTTTGAAGAAACGAGAAAGCAAAGCAAATAATTAATTCATTGAATGGATCTAAAACCGATAATTTAAAATTAAAAATTAAAAAAAAAAACCCAACATGATTAATACATGTATCTACATTTTTTTTAAAAAATTTTATATTATTTATGTTCCACAGCATTTATTGCAAAATATATTTTAAATTCAATAAAAATACTTTTTTAATCTCGTCCTTCAACTCACTCGAAACTACGTCTTTTTAAATTGATAATAATATTCATATTGATCGAGTTAAGACTCGATTAATTATGAATAATTATATTTTAATATTAAATAATAGGTTCTGGTGTGTTGACGAAGACGTTTTAGGTTGGTGTGAAAAAGTCAATCGCGTGATTGATTCTAATGGAAGTTCTAACATGCTAAAATCGTAATTACATTAATAAATTTAAATTTATTTATTTATTTAAAAAATTCATTTTAATAGATGTCGTAAAAGCAAAGAAGCACTAACATTTAAAAAAGTTATTCTCATAAAAGGAAAAAAAAAAAAAAAACTTTTCCTTTGAATGCGTAAAAGTTGTGTGCAACCAAAAAGATTAAAAAAAGAAAAAGACATGCATGAGTTGATAAAGTCAAAATACTCTAAATTTTATTTTCTTAATATAATATAATTATAATTATATAATAAATATAAAAATAGATGAAAAATTAGATAAAAACTAGATTAAATCGAAAAGCACTAAAAAATTCATACAAGACATAGCGTAAAGTGATATTTTTGTGTTATATAAATTTTAATTTTTTTTATGTCATGTCCCTTTTACAAAATAAATTATATATTTATGAGGCCATTTTTATCACTTTATATTTTATATAAAATCGATAAAACTTATTATAAGTTTTGAACTTGAAACCTAATTAATTTTAGGAATAATATTTAGTACACTGTAAATAGAGTTTTTAGACTCCACAAATAGTATCAAGAGATTGACAAATGTACTATAAAACATATTAAAATATTGAAAAAAAGATAGAGACACGTGACAATTTTTAAAACTGGTTGTACCTACTAACCACAATCTAACATATATATAATAGGTTGTTTGTAATGTACCAAATAATAATAATAAAATAATTGATGGCCACATGTTGAAAGCACAAGAATTATTGAGATCCACTACAAATAATAATTGCTAAAGGGTCCAAATAAATCTCTATTTTAGGACTAAGGGCATAAATTCAAATTTTTTTTCTTTTTTTCAAATTGTCAATAAGTCCAGGTCAAGGATGTTTTTAGCTTCCAAAAAATGGACACGTGTGATGGTTCGTTAAATTATTAAAAATTTAAAGTATGACGTGTGTTTCATACATAATAAATTTATTATCTGACGCGATAGAGTGAGAAAATTTTGTCATTTTTTTAAATAATGAAAAATTAATTTATTATATTTTTATAATAAAACTTTGATATTTTTTAAAATTAACATTAATTAATATATTTAATATAAAAAGTTATGCATAAGTGGGTAGAAACCCAGATAATAATTAAAAAGGTCAGAAACAAAGAAAAGGAGAAGATTCCAAAGCGGACGCGCTTTTAAGGAGAGTGAAAAGCACGAGTCACGGAGGCTCCGACAAGTTGGTGGTTTGTGGATTTTGAATCAGCTAAGTGGGGTCCGACCAGTCGGTCATCAGTCTGTCACAAAACTTGTCTGATAATACGGATTCACATTTAGATTTCTTTTTTCAGAAAATAAGATTTTTAATTATTATTCACACCGAATTTTATGGTTGTAAAAAAAAAAATTAAATATCAAAAATGGTATGTTAGTAGGGGTGGTGCCGCGATATATACCACTATCATTTTTTATTCTAAAATTATTATTTTTATTTTTAAAAAATATTATTTTATTAGTGGTGTCTCTCTCATAGATGGTACCACAATTAAAAAAACCCTAAAATACGACCCGCATAAAATACAGTTGAAATACCGAAAAACGGTTAAAATATGGTATGACATACCATTTTGGTATTTAATTTATATTTTTATATTATTCAGGTAAAAAAGTCGAATTTACAATAGATGTTAACTTTTAAATATTTACTGAATTTGATGTCAAGTTTAATTTTTAAAAAAGTGATTTATGTGTTAAAATCAATATTTTTAAAATCGAAAAGATAGTTGAATTGATCAAGTCATTAGTTCAATCGTTTTAATTAAAAAATGATTTTTCGGTAATTAGTACTTACTTCATATCTAAACATTTTTTGGACTCAATTGGTATGTAAATTTAAAAACCATAAGTCAACTTGATATTCTTTTAAAGTATCTGACTAATATCGTTAAAATACGCTAATATAAGACCGACTAATGATATGATAACACGTGAAAAATATTAAAAAATAAAAATTATAATTTTTTTTACATGTCACTGCCGCCAATCGATGGCGCTACATCGACACAATTTATGGGGGTGTTGAGTTAATATTGTATCACGCGCGAGGGAGCAAATTGCAGTACGATCATTGGCTGTACTATTCTAACATTATTCTGACCTTGCATTAATTACATCATAAAAGACAGTGTGACAATTACGTGCACCTTTTTAATTACTTCTTTTATATATATTTATAAATTAATTATGTGAAATTAAAGATTTAATGATTAACTTGTGAGAGTAGGGCACTTTCATAAAACTCAGCTGTCAACGTCGGGATGAAATGACAGTAATTAATTTCAGGCATTTTTCTCATTTTTTCTTCAAAGAAGAAAATTTAAAGGTCCATTGCCGAAAGCTTTGATTGAAAATTGTTCTTATCACTCGCAAAAATAATCTCCGCTCTTTTCCATGATTTGGACGACCAAACAAACAACGGAGAAATAAAAGGTTGGATTGTGACTTAAAAAAGCTTTGATGTCCTTAAATGAAAATAATCATAATAATATCAAAATAGAGTGTTTATTACCGATAGTAGTAACTAATTCTCTTGTCACAAATACTTTTTAAAAACGTAAATAGTTGGCTATGAGGACGAAGATCAAATTCCCAAACTCATGGTTAAGAGATGACAAACTATTTTGATTTGATAAACGAGTGTTTATAGATGTTAATAAAAGCAAAAAAAAAAACTTACACAGTGTATAAATTTTGATGGTTCAATTTTTTTAAAATTGAGACTTGTTATACGATGATAATAATTTATATTTTATTATATAATAACCCAACCCGGGACTCCCGAAAAATTGACCTGAAAACCCCCTTAAAATGCAATTCCAAAGACCCTTTAGAGGGGGTCTTCTTCCTCTCTGCTTCTGCCTTTAAACAACTCATCCCATCTGGTGCATCAACAATATTAAATCCACACGATATATAAATGTTAAGGATTAAAATTATTATTATGTTATTTAATATCTGGTGACAAAAAAAACCGAATAATCAAGTTATTGTTTTTATAACTTTTCATGTTTACATGACTAAAAAAAATTTACCAATAATTGAACGACTATAAATACACTTTACCGATTATTATAAAATTAAGTTCATTAAATTCGTAATCTTGGAATTTTTTTTTCCTCTTCTGACCTAATTTATTATTAATTTAATTAAAGTCGTAACCCTAAAGTTTCCGAAGATAAAAGCATAACATTATCTTATTTTTATTTATTTCATTGCCCCCACTGCACACTAATTGTTTGATGAGACTTATCTTTTATTTTGTTCTTACCATTTTAGTCATTATTCAACACCATTGCAACTTGTTCCTTACCATTTATATATTTTTTTTCCCTTGAAATTTTATGATTTTTTTATTATTTTTTTCTCAGTCACATCAATTCAATTAAAATTAAGATAATATTTTAAAAATTAAAAATTAAATATACACATTTATTTTTTTGAATTTTTTTAAATGTGCAAATACATTCTTATATTATATTACATGATAAACATATTTATTAAAAAATTATAAAAATCAAATATAAAAAATAATCTTAAATTATTAAAATATATATTATTTTTTTGAAGGATAAGACTTCAAATACGTCGGTGTCTATGCACTATGCTTTTACTAAAAATATTGTTCAAACATCAAAATTTGGTTGAAAACGTGTTGTACAAGTGCCATAATTGTGAATTTTATAAAATTAAATATTTTATTAATATTAATATAAATAATAGCTTCCGATAATATTTATTTTCTTGTACTTGAACGTACTCGAACTCGTATCCTTATGTATTGATAATAATGTTCATATTGATAGAAATAAGACTCGATAATTATTTAAATGTGTATTATTTATAATTAAAAAATATATTTATATTAAAATAATCCGACAAATTTAGTTTTGTAGTTTCGGGTCACCAATTCCGAGATATTGAGCGGACTAATTTATCGAATTGGGAAATATCGTGATATGATAGGAAAATATCGTTGCCTTTTTTCTTAGAATTAATTTGTCAGATGTCAGTCGTCAAGCAGTGGGTCTTTCAGCTTTAGTTGAGAAAGTGGAGTTATGGTATCCATCACTTTTTTTTTTCTCTTTATTAATTTTTTTTAAGAACTGAAAATCAAAATTTTAAAATCCTTAACATTATTTAATATTTTTAGATTATTAAATCAGATCGGTGATGACGATCTAGTCGGTTTGATTAAATAAATCATAAAAATAAAAAATTCCGTTCAAGTGTCGATTCAGTCGAATTTTTAACCCAATTCAACTAGTTAATACCAATTCCTGAATTAACTTGTCTGATGCCTCTTTTCGGTTCAATAGCTCGATCGCTTCTTGATGCAATAGATTCAATCGATCAGTCTGATTCGATTCAAACAATAGTGATAGATAGAATATTAAACATTGTTAAAAACTATCCTAATTCATTTCTTAAATTTACATTTTAAAAATGTTGAATTTTAATTTTTTTATAACCAACTTATTGTTAATATTTGTTTTACAATTTATGAATATTATTTTTTTAATATTAGATTTTTTGGAAGAAATAAAATATTCCCCGTTAAAAATATATTTTTAATTTTTATTAAATAATAAATATAGGTAAAGTGGTGGGAAACTTGTATTTTGATACCAGTAAGTGTGTTTTTCGATCATTAAATTTGTAATTTGTAATTATTTTATTTAAAGATGATGTCAAAGTACGAAAAGACAAAAGTGTCGTGGAAATATTATTAATTATAGTTTAGGGGAGTGATCTTTCTATAACTTCATAATAAAATTGGTGATCCGATTAAGGGTGGCATCAGCTTAGAAAAATGCTTAAATAATAGTATAGATGAAAAATATTACATACAAAATATATTTTAATATTATTTATTTTTCCCCTAAATTTAATAAACAAATTCTCAAAACCAAGTCAATGCTTCTTGCAACTATCAAAAATCGGAAAATTTCAGATGAAAAATTGTTAAAAGCAAGATTTTTAGAATCGGTTGAATAATTAAATTGGTTAAGTCACCAATCGATTTATACCTATTTATGAGTCAATCGAGTCAACCGTTTTCTTCATATTAATATCCCAATCAGTTCTTAGTTTAACTAATCAATCAGATTTTTTTTATATAATGCTAATTTTTGCTTATAATCTATTAGATAAAAAACACACTTGAGCTTACATTTATTATTATTGCAATAGCAATAATGTCAATTGATTTAAGGTGGGTTTGGATGGGCGATTGGATGCGACGTGGTGCTTTTAGCTTACTTCTTGTCTCACGCTACATTATTTAATCTCACCACCACCGCTATTTTTACTCTAATTGTAAGTAAACACATCGTCCATCTAAATCTACGCTTAATACTCGAAAAAATATTATTAAATGTATTAATACTTTGTATATATAGGGTGTTCAAAAAAAAAAAGCATTGAAAAGTTATGTATTTTTAATTACTTTTTTTGGCAATATTATTTTCTATAGTTTTTTTTTTTTTTAATTCTAGTGCCCAATAATTATCCAAACCTAACGTGAATGCCTAAAGAACCCAAGTTCAGTCACTATCAAAACCAATATTTTTGCCATATAAATTTGTTTGTATATAATTGAGATCATGTACATGTAAATTATTTTGATCCACATACACCTTCAACTCATATCAAAATTGTTATCCATATGCATATGTGCAGATGTATATGTTTTGATCATATCTATTCTTTTTGATATAATATCTAAAATTATCTATAGTCTCTTTCCAACCCATAAATAGGAGAATAATGCGCTCTAGCGCACCCGAACCTATATCTTCATGTATTGACAACAATATCTATGTCAATCCAGCTAAGACTCAATCGTATATAAAGTATAAAAACACCTCAAAATAATATAATTTACTTTTGAAAAGTGAGATTTTTTTTTCATATTTTTTCCTAACAGGCATCAACTCGGCTAGAAGCTTAATTTACTCAATTTACTTTTAAAAGTTAGGGTATTTTTGTCTTTTTCAAACTGAATCGGTACCCGGATAACTTGTGACACCAATGTAATCAAAAGTTTTATAATAAGTATAGATAAATATATTTATATATAAATAAAATTTTTAATATTATTAATTAGATTTAATAACTTAATTTAATGATTTAATAAATAAAAATGGTATGAAGATAAATTATATGTAAAATTAAAAAATAATGCATACTGAAGAGTCATGTCAAGCCTGATGAAGATGGTGTTTTGGCATTTTGTTGTTGTATGGCTCTGTGTGTAAGTCTCAAAGCTGAGGAACCTTATCCCTCTCTCTCTCTATCTATTTATGTAAAAATAAAAATAAAAATATTGTTTTAAAAATATAATATAATAAAAAAAAGTTATAAATGAAAGTAAGAATATTTTGAACAGATAAAAATATTTATTAAATTAAGATAAATATATTTATTAAAATATTATATTTTAATATTTTTATAAAACTATATATTTCCCATATCTATGTGTATTTATACTTTTACTTTAATTCAAATTATTTAAATTATTCAATGATAAAATATGCATAAATTTACATTAATTCTCACTTATTTAGTATTAGATTATGGAATATTCATGCGAGAATAAAAAATTTTATGTAACAAATATATTTGAAAAAATAAATAAGATTTTTATGGTACTCTTTTTTTTAAAATTTCATTACGTTTATTTTACAAAATCACAATTTTTATCTAAAAATACCGGTGGTTTACCCACAATTTTTTACAAAACCAGTGGCAATTATTTGTAAATCAACAGTGATTTATTTACAATCCGGAGTGATATGGTAGATGAGTTATGGAGAACTCATAAGCGAGGCGTGTAGTGAAGTTGGATAGGACATTTCTGATAAATTGAATTTGCATTGCATACATTAGTATGTGCATTTGAAATTGTGTTTTCTGAAATAGTGTAGTGAAGTGATGATATGATAGCTTGTTGATCAAAAGTGTTTTATGATTGTGATTATTATCAAGATTGCTAACCCACGTGCTTTGCCTACGAATTTGTTTCGATTTTCTTGTGGACGAACATACACTAAGTTTCATAGCTCACTCCCTTTTATTTTACATCCTTACAGATAATCTACCAGATTAGGAAGCGAAATCGGTAAATCATTGGGCTCTACTCAGATTGAAGTTTTATTAATATATTTTTTTATTTTTACCCATTATTATTTATAGTCCCTATTATATAAGAACTATAATGCCTTATTTAAATTGTGGTACGGGACCTAGTTTCGAGTTTATTTAAGGCATGCATGGTATATTTAGGCTATTAACGATTGAGTTTTATTTTATTTTATTTTGTAATACATGAAACATGATTTTCATTAAATCTACGCTAATATCATTTTTTCCACCGCATTGATGAAAAATGAGTTTTTAAACAAGTAAATCATTTATAAATCAACCGATTTTGAATTAATTATATTATTTCGTAAGAAGGTGATAAAACGCCAAGTTTTTTTTCTTCCAAAAATAGACTAAGTTTTCTGTAAAGTTAAACAAATATTTTAAAACAACTATTTTATAAACTCCGCCAGCTTAGTGGATCATCTTAATAGCCAATTCCGTAGGTGTGCTTCATAGGAAGGATGAAAAAATAGAAAGAATATAACTTATCCTTGAAATGTATCAATTGAAATAGAGTGAATTGAGAAAATAGTAAATATAGAAAAATTATGTTAGTGGAGGTGTACAATTGAGGCTGAACTATTACAAATGTTCGTGTCAATTTGTAGTAACATTCTAGCTTTTTATTTGAAAATTTTAAACACAAGTTCACCCTGCTTTTGGTATTATCAAGTTTTCAGTAAGTAAACTCTTGGGAGATGATGTGTGCTCTGTGTGCCAAGAAGACATCAAATTTTCATAGGCATGTTACTAACATTGGATAAAATGCACCATAAATTCTTGATATGGTGTAATGTATTAAATGGGTTGGGACTCTCTTGCCTCTGTACTATTTAGGTCATTGAGCTGGAACCATTAGGATATCCAAGCAATAGAGACAACATTCAAATGTTGGGGATGATGGACTCTTGAACCAAATCGCCCTGGCAAGATCACATTGAACAAAAAGATGTTCATTGTTGTTCTTTTCTTGCACATTGGACAATTCATCTCCACACTTATGAAGACGCAAATTTATGACATCTTCCCCAAGAAAGTTTAAAAGGCAGTTTCAGGCTCTACAGGTTCTTTCATTTTAGGTCATCTATATTATAAGCTAATTGACACAGAATTTTTGGTTGCAATCAAACTTACCCGCTGAAAGGAGAATGAGCGACTTGAGATGTCTTGCCTTATTACTTCCCTTGAAGAATCTTTTATATGACTACCATTCCATGACCTACCATCTATTTTCATAAGGGGTCTTTATAGAATTTTGGGGAGCATTACAATTTATCTCAAGTGAGGGTGGCATATTAGGCTTCAAAACAATCTCTCTTTTTATATCTCCCTCTATTTTTCTCCAAAATATTGGGATTAAGAGTGATATCAATTCGGTTTAATTGGGGTTTTTTAGATTTTTTGAACCATTCATCATAATTCAATTTGGTTCGATTCAGTTCTTGATTTTTCCATATTATTTTTTTTTTGTTTTGGATTTTTAGACTTATTTTGACAAAATGAGTTCTGTTTTATGGTTTTTAAAAATTATTTTATAAAATTTTAAGATCCGTTTCATAAATATTTCTAAAAACAAACAATCATTTTTCAAAAACTTTTAAATATTTCACTATTTTAAATATAAAATATTTATTTTTATATCATAAAAATTAAAATTAATTATATATTAAATAAAAATATAATTTGGTTCGGTTTCCGGTAACCATGGTTTTAGAACTTGTATTCTATAAACTGTCCAAATACCTTGATTCGGATCAATTTTCAATTTATCCAGTATTGATGGGCAAAGATTTATTTTGGATTTTTCCACAAAAGGAATAATACCTTAGTATATTTTAAAATATACTAACAAAACAACTTTTTTTTTTGTTTCAAAATATATTATGTTGATGATAAAAAATTAATTGGATAAAATATTTTATAATTAATTTTACAAAATTTATCATATTTTAATATATTTTACGCAAAGTTTAATTTAGAACTACTCCAACAGAAAAAAAAAAAAAAAGCAGACAGAAAATACAGAAAACTAAATGATGTCATAAAAAACTCATAAAGAAACCACTATGACGTCACTCTGTAAAAGCTAAAAATTCCCTTTCAATTTTGGTTGGATGAACTTCAATTGTCTTTATTGTTATTTACCTTTTTAGGGTTCTTTATAATATTTCTATATACACAAAAATGAATAAAGGAAACACCTTTTCTATAAATTATTAACACCAAAGAGGAATTTCCTTTTCACAAACCCCTAGATTAGGGTTCCATGCAATGCCTCTCTTTTCTTTTCTTTTTTTTTTTCTCCTTTATATATATAATAAAAGTTTAAGTATTTAAAATATACCATTCTTTTTATAGTGCTATCTAAATTTGTCCAGCAAAATTAATAATGCTTGAAATTTATCATTTCAAGGTCAAATGTAACGATTAATTTTATTTTCAAATTCCATGGCTCGACTTGACAGAATAGAAAAAGTTATTTCATTGACCGAAACCAATATTTTCATAAGCAGGTCGATTGGACCAAGAATCAGGCAAGGTATTGGTCCAAAGATAGGGATTGAATCGACTAACCCACGAATCAATTAGATCAATTGAAGCAAACTAAAAAATAGCTGAACTGATATTCTCTATTTTAAAAAATTATGAATTTTTTAAATAATTTATTTGATCAAACCGAACGAATGATCAATTCGGGAATTGATAGCTTGACTAGTTCAACCATCGATCTAGTTGCGAGGAAAGAAAAAAAGAAAAAGAATATACATATAAGAGTAAATAATATTTTTTGTCATTTTTGCCACAGGTCAGTTTTCAATTGGTTATCTTTTTTTTTAAATAAACTTAACGTGTAACGACTCGATAATCACGAGTGTCAGAAAGTGTATTTTTAAGACTCCGTTATCATAAATCAGATTCGTATGTAGTTAATTAGGTTTTGATTAAGTGAATTTGCATGAATTAAGAGTAATTAGATATAAGAACTAAATTGCATAAAGGGTAAAAGTTGAATTAAAGATTAAAGAAAAAAATTAAAAGGACTAAAGAAATAATTTTGCTATAAATGAGGCGGCATAAAGGTGAAATTATTATAAATTTTTAAGTTAAAATATATATTATAATATGTTACTTAATATTTAAGTAAATATATATAATATAATAATAACGTAAATATAATAAAACAAATAAGTAAATGAATAAAGAAATAAAGGAATAAAACGAAACAGAAAGGAAAGAAAGAAAGGAGAAAGACAAAGGCTAGGGTTTCAAAGTTTTCAAGTTTAATTGGTTAGTCAATTTAGTCCATTTTTCTTGTAATTTTTATGTTTTTTGAATCTCGGTGTTAAATACTACCCGACTTATGTCAAAATTTTAGCAATTATTGAGTTTTTAAATGTTGTTAATGTTGAATAATTTTAGTATTAGGGACTAAATTGATAGATTTTTAAGTTAGGAATGAAAAAGGATTAAATTATAGAATAAATTGTAAATTTTGAGTAATAGGGACTAAATTGTGAAAATTTTGAAATTTAGGGATTTAAGCGAAAATACGGAGTTAAATTTAGTTTAAAGTGAAATTTGTATAAAAATATAGGATTAATTGTAAAGAAATAAAGTTAGTCTCGGTGTAGGGACTAAATTAAAAATTAGGCAAATATTGAGGCAAAAATTGAAATATTTAATATGAAATTGAATTGCGTTATATTGATGATTTTTAATTATTTTAATTCTGTAGCTAACGTCGTGCCAGAATCCTCGACTCAAAAAGGGAAAGATAAAGTTGACATCGAATAGCTCAGAATTTCTGGTTTGTATTTCTATAATCTGAAACTAGTTATTAATTGTTATATTTTTTATTTAATACATATGATAAGTGTTGAGGTGAGTATTCGACACTTTGACATTGAATTGAATTAAAAGTTGATTGAATGGATTGAATTGATATATATTATGAATATATTAATTATTTGAATTGAAATGAATATTAATGTGAAATTTGAATATTGGATATCTGTTGCATTTAGAAAGTGAATTGAAACCCTATTAATTGTATCGGGTTAAGTTGGATATAGATGGCATGCCATAGGATTGGAAGAGTTCAAGGATTTCTTCGACTTCGAGTTGAAGAGGCACTGGGTGCCAATTTACTTCGGTTTAATTGATGAGGCACTGGGTGCCAATTTACTTCGGTTTAACCGATGAGACACTGTGTGTCAATTTACTACTTCGGATTTATTCGATGAGACACTGGGTGTCAATTTACTACTTCGAATTATCCGATGAGGCACTGGGTGCCAAATTGGTGTGTTGGTTGGATCCGTGTATCCGTTTGAGTCCGAGTCGTGTTAATAGGGGTAAATAAATAATAAAGTTCTATAATTGATATTGAAATGACATGGTATGAGAAATGGAAGTAATTATATAGTGAACTGAAAATAGAATGTGAAATATGTTGGCAATACATGGAATATATGAGTTATATACTCATGAATTGAGTATGGTATGAAATGATGTATTCATGAATTGAGTATTGCATGACTGATGCCATTGTACGAATAAATATGGTTTGATATGTGAATAACTATTTATATAGCAATTGTGTGAATTAGGATATTGTTTAATAAATGAAAAATGATAGTTATGATACTAGACATTAATATGTCCTTATAATTTAATTGTGCCTATTATATTATCTTGTCTTTAAATATTTGGATTATAGAAATACCACTGAGTTTTTACTCAACGTACGGTTTTGTTTTTCATGCACAGATTAGGTACAGTGATTTTGAAGAGTTGTAATTGAAGTTGTGAGCATCCATCTCATCACATCTCTAAGTGCCAAGAGAGTATGTTTCAAAATTTTGAATAGCATGACATGTACTTAGGAAGATCAAGTGTGTTCCAAGTAGTAGGGATTAAAATATAAGCTATGAAAACTTTATTTTTTTTAATGTTCAAATATATTAGTGATTAGCCAAAATCACTTTGGCACCAAATGTAATATCCCTATATCAGGCTCCTTGGGTCGAACCGAGTATAGGGGTGTTACACAACAGTTTAACTAGCATTGAACCAACAAATGTATCAACTTGGGGGGAAAATAGTTTAGGTACCACTTGTAACAAAAAAAAATTAAGTATCGAAATGGGGAAAAAAAGTCATAATTTAGGTACCATTTTGCGAGTTAAGCCTTTAAAAAAAATAGACTCAATGATTTGACTAACAAATCTATCAACTTGGAAACAAAAAAGTAGTTTACGTACCAATATGAGAATAATGGTATAGCCTAAGTATCAATTTGTGGATTAAACCAATGATAAAAGTTAGTTTTGAGTTTAAAATATGATTTTTTTTTATAAACACGGTTTATCGCACAATAACATGATTGAGAAATTACTAAAAAACTTATTATTTTTATAAGACAAAAATTATTACAATGATGTTATTTTGTCGTTTTATATTTTATATAAAATCTAGAAAAATGTGAATAATAAAATTTAAACATAAAGCATCGTGATACTTAATAAAATAATTGATACACTACCGGTAGGATTTTTAGATTCCATAAACAAGGTTAGGATTGACAATTGTCCTTTACGAGCATAATAAAATATTTAAAAAAATAGATATTTAAAATAAAGGAAACACGTGTCAATTTTTCAAAGCTGCTTATAAAAAAAAATATTAGTAATGTACCAAATATTTATTCTTTTTATAAATATATTTGTTACATAAATATTTTTCAATCCTTATTGTAAATGTGTTAAATACAAATTATTAAAATATTGTTTTGAATAAAAATGAAATTAATTGAATATTTAATTTAATGTAAAATAAGTATGATAGGATGTTGAAAACGAGATTTCACCCACTTCCTAGTTTGACTCAAGTGTCTAGGTTTAATTATCCAACTTTTAAAACAATATATAATTATTTATATATATATATATATATATATATATATATATAAATTATAATAAAAATTATTTAATCATTTTATATCATTTTACTATAATATAATTATACGAATGCGCTCAAAACTTAAAGAAATGAACACAAGACTTACTTAAACAATGCTAACTAGAATTAATAATAATATAATAGCGAAATGGTAGCAAAATAACAATATAACAGTAACAAAATAGCAACATACTAATAGTAAACAATAACAAACTTTTTTTTAATCAAATTCGAGTCGAGCCGGGCCAAAAAAAGACTTGCCCGAGGCCCGAGTGTTCTAAACAGACCTTATTTTTTTTGCTCAAAACTTATTTTCGGACCTGCCTCGACAAATAACCCGACCCATGATCAGGCCTACAAATAGAAGTCTAATTAACTATCAAAGCTTTTTGGGTCTTTCAGATCAGCTTTAATTATACAAAACATTTTTAAGTTAAAGAAATTATTACAAATCTAGTATATGTTCTTGAATCTTTCGTACTAAGCTGAAAGTAGAGAAAAATCCTTACAATTACTTAAATTAATTAATCCTTTCTTCCATGCCAAACAGAGCTCATAATTTTTTCATTAGTTATTCACCCAAGCAAAGAACAAGCAATTAATTTAATTAATTGCAAAAATTACTTTTAGCTTAGCATAGAAGATTTGAGATTATATAATAAAAAATTAAGTTTCTTAGATAATTATTAAATATGAGTTATTTGAGTTGATTTCGTTAATTTTAAATTTTTAAAAGGAGATTAAATTAATTAATTTTAATATTATAGTAACAAACAATAGATAAAAATGTTTCAATAATTTATTCAATTGTTTTGATATTTTGAAATTTAAAATTTCAATATTAAAAAAATTAAAAATTTTGGCAATGGGATAAACAAATACAAATTAACAATTTTCGTGTATTATTTTAGTTTCTACTATTTCTTTACTTTAATCATTGATTTTTTTTACCCCAATCAATACTTAAAGGATATTTTTCGGGTGACCAAAATGAAAATGACCTAAAAGAAAGGTGGCCAAAATGAAAATCTAAACATGATGTGGCATGTATAGTTAACCGCCGTTAAATATTTAAGGCTTGGGTGACTAAAATGAAAGCACCCTAAAAGTTGAGTGACCAGTTAGGTAGTTTACTATAAAATTAAAATATATTAAAACAATAAAATAAACTTTGATTGAGTGGTAAATTTAAGATTTTGTTAACTCAATTGGCATGGGATCAAATCTCATCATATGCATGTTTTTATTGATTTTTTTAAATAAAAAGACTATATTTATGAATTGCAATAGCAGGGCAAAGCCCGAACAACAAACATGACTAGCGCGACTCGAACTCAAACCACATTTGGGCGATGAACGCCCTTAACTATCAAGCCATCACATGGGATTCTCATATAACATAATTTATTTTAAATACGAAAGAACATTGAAATGAATTTTCTAATTGAATCAAAACCTATTGATGAGTAACACTAAACTTGAATAAATAAAATTTATAGACCAAAGTACAAACTCTTTAATTTTTGGTGTTGAAGTATGAGATGATTTAATTATGTGTCATTGCCTTTAATGCCTATCCACATGATCCACA
The DNA here is from genome assembly GCA_008044935.1 of Gossypium turneri. Lineage (NCBI taxonomy): Eukaryota > Viridiplantae > Streptophyta > Magnoliopsida > Malvales > Malvaceae > Gossypium > Gossypium turneri. Next base: position 2,491,633 of record CP032576.1, read on the forward strand.
TTCCCCCTCCTTTCTGGCTCTTACTCACTTCCTTTTTTGTTTTAATTAGAGAGTGATATTTATGGGAAATAATTAACTTTATGCCAAACTTTTCTATGTATTAAATGATTAACACGTTTAATATTTGCTTAAATTTGTCGATTGAGTCTTAACTCGGTTGATATGGGTATTGTTGTCAATGCAGGAGAATGTGAGTTTGAGTGCATTGAAGTGCATTATCCTCCTATTCATAGGTTGGGGAGATGCTATAGATAGTTCTAGGCATTATGTCAAAAAGAGTAATATAATCAAAACCTATAATGAGATTGTTTAAAAATATATATTTACTTAAATTTAGGACATTCTTATGTAATATAATATATATATTAGATATATAGTGGATCCTAAAAAATTATGTAATAAATATATTTATAATTAAAATTTATATAAAAAATTACAGAAAAATAAATTAATAATTAGACTATAGTAATAAAGTTAATTGTTTAAGATTTAAATTTCATTATGATCCATTTTTATTGATTTATTATATATAAAGACAAAACACCTTTATAAAGATATAGCTTAATTTTTATATGATAGGGTATTTTAATAATTTCATAACTGAATTGATGCCCGGTTGATGGGTGACACCAATTCAATAAAGCATTTAGAATAAGAATATATATATATATATTTAAGTGTTTGACTGAGTTGAAATCGCATGTCAATCGAGTATCAATTCAGTTGTGAAATTATTAAATTACTCTCATACACAAATAATAAACATGTAACTTTATCGTCGTAACCAAAACATTAGTCAATTTTATATGAATTTTTAATAAATATAATATATATATATATATATATATATATATATATATATATAAAATATTTTTTCACCCATATCATGGGTGTGCCATAAATCTAGAATACAAGTATGAGCTTTAAAAAAAATTGAACTGATAAAAATAATTTTTATTGCTCATTATATTATTAAATTGATACGAGGCTAGTAAATAATTATTATGTAATAGTAACAAAAGTAGTAATAATTAACGGGTTAGTATTTGGTATATTATCAGTGTAACCTTTTTTTTATTTCACAAGCAGTCTTAAAAAATTGTCATGTGTTTTTTTACATATTTTACTATACTCCTATAGGACACTTGTGAACCTCTAATATTACTTGTGGAGTCTAAAAACTCCATCAACAATGTACTAAATATTTTCTCTTAATTAATTATTAATTCATTGAATATCATCTACATAAAAAATGAATATAAATGCTACTTAGATATTACCTATATTATTAATTATTATATAATAAGTAAATTAATTTATTAAGTAATAGATATAAGTCACATTACACTCCCAAACAGAGAATCCGATCCGAACTTTGAAAACAACATTATTCAAAAAGATAACTACGAACCCTAAAAAAATTTTAATTTTTATAGATTGTAAAACGAACATGAAAAAGTACATTACAAAATTGACTTTTTTTCAAACAAATATCAAATTATTATTAATATGGATTTGCAACATGTTTATCTTGGAATGATTTACAAATATAAATTTTTTTTTATATTTTACATATCTTTTAGTAATGATTATCTTAAATAAAATTAAAATGATTTTCTAAAAGTTATGTAGTTTGTGCTAAATTAATTTGATTATAATAAGTTATAACCCATGAAGAGGAGAGAGCAGTAGGAGATGGGGCTGACATGGTCACATGTGGTGTGGGTTGATTGGTGGTGTGGGTTGATTGGTAAACTAACTCAATTTGCTTCACTTTATCCTCGTCATTTTATATATGCATATTTGATAGACATTGCCGAAATTTATTTTAGAAATTTAATTGAGATAAATTAGGTTCTTATTTTGAGTTTTTTTTACCTTAAGCTAAATTTTATTTATATATCCATATTTGATTGACATAGGTGGTGGGTTCAATCATTTTTAAAATTGTAATAAAAAGAAAATTTGAAGTTAATTAATTCGGTTAGTATCAAGAAGGGTTGTTTTGATAAAATATAAGAAAATGTAAATTCGAACGTACTTAACAATTAAACTGAGTTCACGAGAAGTACATTTGCTTATATAATAATGACTACTTTGCCAAATACTTAATCATATGATCATAGTTAATTATCAGTTAAAACATTTCCTCAGGGGTTAGCCCCAAGAATTTAAGACAAAAGGTTGAAACCTGGAAACACAAAAAAAAAAAAAAAAAAAAAGAAGAAAGAATTTTTACTCTATTTTTCTACACCAAGGAATTAATTCAACTTTTACTACTTGCAACATATGGCGATGCCGTTAGGGGACTATTACCGTGTTAATGCTTTTTTAGCTGCCACTTCAATTTTGGGGGGAAAAAGAATAGTTGACAGACAATCATCTTCTCTCACCTAATTCCATTAACATCCTTCATAAACCTGAATCGCCCTCGATCGGAAGATTGAGATCCGGCAGTGCAAATGAAGCGTCATCGCAACTTGCCTTCGTCATGTCCTGTCCTTCGGAACATTCGTTAGGTGGATGCCGTTTGTTTTCGTCGCACGCTGCACTTGTCTGACTGGCTACTTCTCTTTGCTGTGGTGGCTCTGAGGTTGCATTAATCTTTGGTTCAATACAAGCAGTTGATGTTTCTGTTGCCCGATGTGAATCAAGCTGTAAACAGAAATGAGAGTAAAATGATATAATTGGATGGAAGCATGTGCACAAAAGATGCTAACATAAGAGCATGCTCGTTGTCACGGTCCTACAGAGGAGCCATGAATCTCGCATCAACGTTATACTACTAGAGTTGGTCATAAATGTACTCTATACTAGGAGTCAAATTAAAAATTTTTCTTTATACTTAAAAAATGAGCAAATTAATCCTTGTACATTAAATTAAAGAGCAAACTAGTCCTGTTAAAATTCAATCCATTCCAACTATTAAAAATTGTTCCTTGTACGTTTGGTTATTCTGTTGACCACGTCAGTTTTTAACAGTAAAAATAGATTTATTTTTTAACAGAAACGACCAGTTTGCTCTTTAATCTAATGTACAAAGACTAATTTGTCCATATTTTTAGGTAAATGAGGCAAAATTTAATCCAACTCCTAATATAAGAGCTTCCATGATACTTTTACCTAAAGTTACTCTCTTACAAGTTAGTGTGGACCGTGACGTTTGTCACACACCATAGAATATATCATCATGTAATATGAGGTCAAATCAAACGGCATCCTAATATATGTCTAAAAGCAAAAGGCATCCATGAAAGCTTGTTGAAAGGAGAGAACTCTACACCTTCATTCTCTTAGAGCTTTCATTCTTGGTTCTTTCTTTCTCGAATTGGAGCTTTCTGCTTAAAGTTTCATTTTTGGTTTTAATGTTCTCGAACTTAAGCTTCACAATTTCCAATTCCTGCTCAACGATTATAATGGAAAACATTTAAAAAAAGAAAAGAAAAAGAAGAAAAAAAAAGGAGATTCTAAAATATAGGCATATAGAGATATAAATGACATAAGAAGTTAAAAGAACGTACATTCTTCAAACTTCTATTTTCCTTCAAGTGTGAACTTATCTCCTCTTTAAGCTCAGCTAATGTCTGTAGACAACCAGAAATTAAGCCACTATCAAAAATAAAATATAGCGATAGAATCCCTGAAAAAACAAAACAGAATCCCAAATCCAACAGCATATGTTTCATATATGCCATGCTAGTTTTTTTTATCCTATTGTTTGTGTATATAAATTAAAATATATTTAATAATTTTGAAACTTCTTAAATGAAGTTTTAAAATCCTAAAACAAATTTTTTAATATTTTTTACTTAAATGAAACTTTTTATTTAAAAAAAGTACAATAAAAAATATATTTCATTTGTATACATGTTTAATTAATAAATTGTAATATGTTTTTAACATATTTTAAACTTTTATGTAAACTTCTATAAAATTTGAAAAAAATATTGTTTTAAAACATGCTTCTCATTCAAGTCCTTAATATAAATATATATCCATCAATGGAATCAAAATGCTAAATATGTCGACTTCAATTTGGAAAGCACCTAATACTAGAAAATGCTATGCTAAGACCGTAAGCATGCCATTTTTGTCAAATTCTTTGGGTCAGTTTTTCTTCTGGAAAATCTACCATGCAGTTAATAATAACAATGATGTTGAAACTGGAATGGACTGATCGATATATCAGTCTAGAGTAAGATAAAAAATCGGTCGATCTATCAATTGATACAAACATGTATATCGGACTAAAAATCGATAAAAAATCGGTCGATCTATCAATTGATACAAACATGTATATCGGACTAAAAATCGGTTGAACCGAATTTTATAAATTTTAGATAATTTATTTAATTTAAATTGAATGAATCGAAAATTGATAACTTAACCGGTTCAACCACTAATCTAATTTAAAAAACATCTATTAGAACAGCAGGTTAGAAGATATAATATAACTACATAATACTTTCTAAGGTGTATGTAAAACATAGAACCACGTCACCAGCAGTTAGTTGGACCGAGCGGTAAAAATTTTCAGAACTCACCCTGACGACTCAAGTTCGATTATTCATAATCAAGAGCTAATGTGACTAAAAATTATTAAACATTAACCAGGTCAAAACGTTGAAAGGTTTTACCTTTTTTCTTCTAGACCGCTTGGGAGGAGATATCTCGCTTGTGGCCGCAACCTGAATAAAAATACGTGTGGAAGAATAATAATTAGCCATTAGTCAATAATCTGAGTTACATACTTTATTAATCAGATAAAAAGTTTAAAATTTGCTTATAGCCCCTATACTTTTCAAAAATTAGAAATTTAGTCCCTATACTTGTATTTCCGGTAATTTAATCCTTCTATTTTTCAGATTTTAAAAATCAAGTCCAACTGTTAACATTTACTTGAATTTAACAAAAAAAAATTAACAGTATTAACAGTTGGATCTGAATTTTGAAATATGAAAAACAAAGAGAAGTACAGGGATTAAATTCCAAATTTTCAAAAAGTACAGGGACTATAAAGCATAGTGTAACCGATAAAAAAATGAAAAGACACGAAACGACATCGAATAACAGAATGTCTACAAACACCAGCGAGTTTTAGGGTTTGGTAAAACTAATAACCAACCAACAAACAATATGTGCCATAAATTAGGTGGCAAAGTGGTCCCCACTTAGTGAACACATTTTCCACCTAAATATAGCATTTGTCTTCATTTTTGTATGCCACCACTATGGAGTGTTTTTTTTTTTTTTTTTTACTTTCTCATACGGCAGGCTGTCACCTTTACGAAATCACTGTCCAATCAAGAAACGTTTTCGTTTTCAAAAAAGCTGTCACATGGATCCAATGATGTTACGATGACACGTAGGATCGAAGAGACAATATCTGGTTACGACCACACCGAATCATTCCCCCCCCCCCCCCCCCCCCCCCCCCCCCCCCCCCCTCCCGCGCCCTTTGGATAAAAAGGCTGAAAGCCACTAACATTTAACTCACACTAAACTACACGCAAACCTATTTCGCCACGGGAGTACGCCACCGATAATTCAGGCCACTAATTTTTTTGACCATGTTGCCCTTTGAGAACTTGAAATGTGTTGACTGTTGTTCAGGAGAATTTCGTCATTTTAATTGACCCCCCGACAAGGGACACTGAGGATATATAAGGGGGAGAAGATACCGAAATGACGAAAACGTCCAAAGAGAGAAGGGTGTTTTGGACTTTTTAGAAGTAGATATGACACGCGGAGCATTGTATGAATGGTGAAAGACAAAAGCGAATCCATGCGTTGAATGGAAGTCACCGAAATTTCCTTTTTGAAGAACAAAGGAAATTTAAAAGGGCATTTCGGTCAACGCTGTTTGAAGGTGAAATCCCGTCCGGTGACCGGGAAAGAAAGGTAAAATGACGTTAAAGTCCTTGAAACGAAAATCCGGAAATTTGGCTGACAAGTTCCTAATAAAAAGACTCACGTATATCGTACTATTCGTAAGGGCAAGTCCGTCAAAAAAGAACCAGAGTCAACCACACGACTCACTGAGTCCAAAAAGAGAGAGAGATATACATATAACTCGTGAAGTTGTTAACTAACCTTAGATCTAGCGTTATCAACCGGCTTCAAAGGAGGACGGCTAGACTCCTCGGATCCGTCAGCACTACCGCCTCCACTAACAGAAATGCCACCACTCCAAGAAAGCGGCGTGGTGGGACTGGCTCGTGCCGGTTCGCTTTTCTTCTTAAGAGATTGCTTAGACCGACGTTGACGGACACTCCACTCGACTTGCAAAGCCTGGGAGGAAGCACTGTCTGACCGTGGCGGCGGAGACGACGCTTGGTAGAGGCTGAGTAACACCTTTGCCGCCAACATGGAATCGGTCAAAGCTTCTTTGACCCACTCTTCTTCGCTCATACTCCAACGTCGTTGAGTTTTCCGAAAAGGTAAAAGGAAAGAAAAGTGGCAGGGAAGAAGAGGAAAATGGTGAGAAAACAAAATATATTTATATCGAAAGAAAGAGAAGGGAAGAGATTAGATGCTTGGTTTTAAAGTTATTCGGTTTGGTATATTTATTTTATCATACGGTTTTAAATTATCTATATATGTATTTGGATGGTCCAGTACTACACGTGGCTAAAACTGTCAAAAGTCCGACGTCCACATTATCTGATGTCTTTGGATTAGTTGGACTTCACAAGTACAACTATCACCATATACCTTCCATGCCTCCAAACTCATTACATCGGAAATTAATTAGGTATTAATTTTAAAAAAATATTAAATTGATTAATTTGTAAATTGATACAGATCTACTATTTTATAAAACCTTTTTAATAATTTATTTAATTGAATAATACGAAAAAATTAAACAGTGATCTAATTCATTTAATAACTAGTCAAATTTTAAAAATATTGTAACTGATCAATCATAAAATGTACAATTAAATTATTGCAATATATAGATGGACTAATTGAACTAACACCCACATATAAGAATAGCACATGGTGGGACTCGGAGATCCACGCATATAATTATGCAAAGTGAATCTCAAATTTGAATATTCAGGATCCAGGGCCTCCGTTTTTCCCAACTGTGCCAATGCTTCATTATTAGTTATAACTTAACAGAAAGTTCAAAATTTACGAGTTTTAATTTGGTTTTCATCATTACTATTGTAGTATTATTAAAAATTATACATATTATATATTATAAAATTTAGCACACGTGTATACATTTAAAAACTACGTTATAGGGTGTGTTTAAAAATAATATAAATAAATGATGAAATGTACAACTTGAAACTAATTAATACATCATATTAAGAATATTAAATGTACTACAGTTGTTTATCATGGTGTTTTTATCAATATCGAGTTGATGTCGAGCTAACCTGTAACTCTAACTCAATCAATATACTATATTTTGTCACACCCGCGATGTAAATTGTTAAAAATATTTTCTTTTAAAATTTATTCGATAATGAATATAGATGGAGTGGTAATAAACTTGTATTTTAATACTAATGAACACGTATTTGATTCTTAGATTTGTAATTTGTAATTATTTTATTTGTCATAATAATATTAATTATAGTTTAGAATAATAAATATTTTTGTAATTTAATAATGGGCTCAATTAAGAATCACTCTAACTCTATTAGATATGATATTCCTTAGGATCATGAAAATTTCATATATAATATAAATAAAAACACGAGTTTAAATTTTTTTTGAATCAACGAGAATACTCTGTAACGTTCATTTAATTACTAAATTAACATTAAATAAATATACATTTTTTTAAAAAATAATGGAGTTTTTATCCATCTTAATTAATACCTAAGTTCAACTTATTTATTTTCAATTGAAACCCCAAATTTTTTTTATTTCAATTTTTTTTAGTTTCATTTATTTATTTTTCTCGATTTATATTTGATGCACTATTTTAATATATTAAGATGAAAGATGATAACGAGAATGATAGATTGAAGTAGAAAATTTAAATATACTTTTAATATTAGTATTTATTTTTAAATTAGATTTTATTTCAACTTTTTAGGAAGTTGGATTTTTAATTTATTCCATTTTTAATAATTCAATTAGATTATTTAATCTCAATAAATTTTTTACTTCTGAAAATAAACTATTAAAAAATAAAAAATATATTTTGAGTCATAAAATTTAATTTGGTCATATTTAATACAATTTAACTTTACCTTTTCAATTAATAATATTGCTATTTTCTTTTAAATTAGAAAAAAATAAAATGTGAAATGCTAAAATAGTTTTTTATATATAAATTTTTAAAAAAATTGAAACATTAATTTAAAAAAGGAATAGTTATTTCCATAAATTTAATATATTAAAATCATAATTAATTTTTTAGCACTTACAAATTAAATAAAAGTCTAATCTCAATTCTTAAAATACTTTTTTATTTTGTATAAGATATTTACATAAAAATTCAAGATAAAATCTTTCACATTTATTCAAATTCATAATAAATGAAGTAATGTCTATTTTTAATTACGTTTTCATTATAATTTAACCCGCATCCATCCCCAGAATAGGGTTTTAGAGCATTACCGGAGTTTACAAATTAATTTACAGACGTTTCATTTCATCAAGCATTCAAATTTATAACCAATCAAAATCAAAACATTAATGAGCTAACGTTGGCCATTTTAACTTATACATGCCATTATTACCAGAATCAAATAATCCATAATTACCGATAGAATCAATGGATAGTGTGATATATCTCCAACAAGCCCCCAACCCAATCGAGCTTTCGATAATCATTTCAATGCATCTAATAATTATACATATTACCAATAATAATTCAATTCCAATAATAAAACACATATTTATATAATATTCATCACCAAATAATATTCACTTTAATTAAAATTATACAGAATATAGTTCATACGAACTTACCAGGCTAAATTGCAGAATTACCAAAATTTAGGGACATTTTGGTAATTTTCTATTTTCCTCAAATTTTCACCCAATCTTGATCTAAATTAATATTTCATTCAATTTATTAATTTAAATAATAAAAAAATTCATTTCATGCAATTTGGTCACTTTTTGATATTTTTACAAATTTACCCTTAAAGTTTCACATTTGTTCAATTTAGTCCCTGAACTTAAAACATGTAAATTAGCTATTTTTAAAATAATCTCATATTAGCTGAATATTCACATATATTTTTCCTCCTCATTCTCTCCATTCCACATCCTTGGTATATACATAATACCACTATTTACTTGTTTACTCATAACAAGCTATTCACTTGAGTCATGGTCACTAAATTAATTATATCTTAAGCTACAGAACTCCGAATTGAGATCCGTTAATTTTATCTGAAACTAGACTCACATATATTATTACCATAAAATTTTCAGAATTTTTGGTTCAGCCAATAAGTACAGTTTATTCTTTAAAGTCATCCCTGTTCTGCTGTCTTACAGTTTAGACCCTTCTTCACTAAAAATTAATTATCTTCTCGTACGGGATTCGGATGATGTTACCACTTGTTTCTATTGAAAATAGACTCATTAAGGATTTAAAAATATAAATTTAAGACCCTAATTATTTTTCTCCAATTTTTTATGATTTTCCAAAGTCAGAAGAGGGGAACCCGAAATCATTCTGACCTTGTCTCACAAAATTTATTATATCTCATGATTTACAATTCCAGCACTTGCACCGTTTCTTCTATGAGAAACTAGACTCAATAAGATTTAATTCATTTTTTTCATCCTCTAATTCGATTTCCACAATTTATGGTGATTTTTCAAAGTTAACCTACTGCTGCTGTCCAAAACTGTTTTAGTGCAAGATGTTGATTACTAAGTTTATAACTCCCTTCTTCCCATTCTCTATAATATTTCCCATCATTTTCACTTATTTTCCTTCACTAATATATCAAGAACACAAGACCTTATATAAGAAAACTCTACTATAACATCATTTCCATGCTTTTTCAATAATATCAAACTTAAAAATGTATTGAAATCTTGATGTTCTTACCTTGTTCTATTAGTTTTAAACTTTAACTTGATTTTCTATCTCCTCCAGCTTCTATTTCTTGAATCTAACTTGATATTTTAGCTCCCCATAGTCTCCTTGTTATCTTTCTCTCTTGATGGATATGGAAATTCTTTTGATTTCTAAGTGAAAATGGTGAGTATTTGGTGAAAGGACCAAATTGTAAAGAAAACAAAACTTGAGTATTTGGTGAAAGGACCAAATTGTAAAGAAAACAAAACTTTCTTTCTTTCTCTCTTATTCTCACGTTGGTGCATGAGAAAAATGGTGGCATGGTGGCTTTTTTTCTTTCTTTCCACATATATATATATACTAAATAAAATAATAAAATATCATTAAAAAAAACAAATTAAATATTATAAACTAATATTTATTTATTTATTTATTTATCTAAAATATCTCCAACATCATCATTGCCTTCTAGATTTCTCTCTCCTTCTAATTGACCATTTTGCCCTTCATGATCTTTTAAAATTCCATCCTTGAGTCATCACTCAATTTGGTAAAATTACGATTTAGTCCCTCAAAATTCTTCACTTATTCAATTTGGTCCTAATTCATCCATTTTCTTTAGTTTCTAGATCATTCCACCCTTAAAATATTTGCACAACTAATCCTTCAACTTTTTTATATTTACACTTTAACCCCTCAAATTTTAAATATTTACTTCTGGGCAACAAAACTTTTCTCACTTTTGCGAATTAGTCCTTTCTTGCATTAATATGTCATAATATACTTCCCAATGTTGACATAAATCAAAGTTTTGCTTTTTGTCACTTTATTTCCTTATTTTACTATATCAAGTATACCTACTTTCTTACTGTAGTAATTTTCGGGATATTACAAATAATATCTTATTATTTTAAATTATTTTATTATTTAAATTAAATCAATTTATATTCACATACAATGCACGTGATATTGAATACTAGTTAAAAGGAAATGAGTGACCTAGTGGTGCCCAACAAAGAAAGCAAGAAGAAAAATAGAGGGATAAAGATGAGCCTAAGCCTAACTAAGGCAAACAATAAGAGCACAACCTTAGCTAGCCACCTTGACAAGAAGGGGATGGCATTGAGCTTGAATAATATATATTTATTTTATATATTATAAATGTATTTTAAATAATTTAAAAAATATTAAATTAATTCAAAATTTTTTTACCAAAATCATTTAAAAATTCAAAAATTAACAAGTGATCAAAATAATTAATAAAACTGAATGTATAATTGAAAAAACTGTTCAAACCGAATTTGACTAAATCGATTAGATTGAATTTTTGGGTTCTAACCAAAATTTCTCTCTTCCCTAAGGAAGAAAGGATAAAACTATTTGAAAAATTGACACTAATGGTATATTTTCCATCAAGTCTATTTACCATATTTTTTAGAATCTTAACCAAAATGAGAATAATTCGAAGGACCTATCGAGAAAAGTTTGGATGAACCTTTGCAAGCTTAAATTTCCATTCAAACTAATTATATGCTTGTGGAAGTTGTGTCACATAAGTAACTCAATAAAGGAGGAACTGAAAAGAAGATCAATCAACTTTAACCTTTACAACTCGATTATGGAAGCAAGAGAGAAGCAAATATTGATCTTCAAAAGTAGGAAACAAAGAGTTAATAACACTAATTCAACGAAAACATGAGTTAGTGAAAGTATATATATTATTTGAAATCTGTCCCTAACAATTGTTTACCCCAACTTTTAACCACGTCAAAGTATTAAAAGAAATATTTTGTTATGATAATATCAATTAGGGGTGAGTTTTCGATCGAGCCGAGTAAAAAAAAATTCGAGAAAAGTCAAGTCGAGTTAACGAATCCTATTATTTATACTCAATGTTGCGTTTATGTGAACCGATTATTTAACTAGTAGACGAAATATAAGATTATTTAACTACATAAACAATATAATGATTTTACCTTTTAACTTAATGGTTTTGACTTTTAATTTTAGAAAAGGTAAACATTTATCAAAACGACGTAGTTTTGTCATTTATTATTTAGATTTTTGGATCACTCGAATTGTGTAATTCATATCAATTCGAGTTAAACTAAAAATTTTGATTTTTTATTCGAGTTGATCTGAATAACTCGATTAGCTCAAATAACTCAAATTATTTAATTCAAAATTTAAATTTTTATTGAGTTTTTTGAATCGAATCGGATTTTGCTCACCCTTAATATAATAGAAGAAGAGAAATTCCCAATAAAAAAACTATGAAGTGGACAAAAAAAAAAAAAAAACCCAACAAATTACAATATAAAAATAAACAAAAAGAGTAAAAAAGAATGGGAGAAAATCCAGCCATGATACCCGGCCTGGATGTCAAGCTGGGCTATTACCCAAAAAGAGAGGCGGCTCAGCCCAAACCCTAAACCCCTTTCAATTATCTCCATCTCCCCCCAAACCCTAAAAACAGTTCTCTTTCAATCCCCCCATAGCTATGGCACTCCTTCTCGCCAGATCCAGACGCAGATCCCTCGCCAACCCTTCACTCTTCCACCTTTACTCCACTTCTTCAAATGACCCAGACAACGATAACGCCACCACGAACGGCAACCACTCCGCCAATAATCCCCCTTCAGTCTCTTCTTACTTCGGCGATGTCAAAACTGACCAACACCAACAAAGACCCAGAAACCCCACAAATCCTTCGACTCCCAATTCCAAACCCATGTCAGTAAGCGCTTCCTTACTGGAAATCCGTAAGAATCTCTCCGAGTTCCGCCGACGTTCCGCGGTGCCATCTTCTGCTGAGCCCATTCCTACACCATCACAATCACAGCCACATATTTCATTCCAAGAATTATTCAAACGAAACGCCTTAGCTAAACAAGGGGAGTCCAACGAAAGTCCTGATGGTTTTGGTACTAGTGGGAAACGGGCGATGGAAACTTTAAGGAACAGTCTGCGGCACATGAAACAGAATTCTGAGGCGAATAACAACGTGGAGGGAAGATCAGGTCCATTAATCTCTTTATCGGCATTTAAGAATGATTTAAAGTTGAAGCCTTCAGCTGACAGAGTGGTCTCCCCGGTGATTGGTGGGACTTCGACTGAACTACCGGCCTCGATTTTCGAGAGGGAGATGAAAGGTAAGGCTAAAGGAGGACAGACTGCAATGAGGACAGAGTTTGTTAGGATGTATGGTTATGAAGAGTTAGGGCAGAGGTTGAAGGAATTACGGCCGCCGGATAAGGAGGGTGGGTTTTCATTGCAGGAGTTGAATGAAAGGTTGATAAAGTTAAGGGCAATCGAAGAGAAGGAAACCGATGTGCGGATCAGTGGGGTTAACTTCACGGATTTAAGGGATGGCTTGTACACTTTGAAGAGGTTTGACGAAGAAAAACAGAAAAATAAATTAGGTAACTTTTCGACTTAACAGTAGACATAAGGTATTTTGTGTTTGTTTCAATGACTATTAGGTCAAAGTGATAAAGCACCAAGTTTGACTGTGAATTATGTGAATGATTGTCATAAGCTTGAAGTCTGAGTTTTGTTATGAAATGGGGTTAAAAGAATCTTATAATGCGGTAGTCGGTGGTAATTAGGCGAAAAAGGGAACTTGCTAAGTTCGATTGTCAATAATGTGAATGAATGTCAGACTGGAAGTCAGGGATTTGTTATGAAATGGGAGTAGAAAAGAGCATAAGTGGTAAAGCCCCTTTCTTGAATTAAAAGTTCCTAGTGCAGAGGACTCAAAGATGATTCTTGGTGATTTTTAGTTATGAAGCAGACACTAACTCCGTAGACGGTTTTTGTTTTTTTTAAAGGATAAAAACCTATCTGGTTTCACTAAGCAAAGTTATTCTATGGTTTTAAACCAGAAGCTGTGGCAACAGTTTCATTGCAACGAGAAACCTTGAGCACAGTGTTTCGAGTTTCTTTCATGTGTGTTTATTTCTTTGGGGGTTCAAAACTAAAAGATATAATGGCAAATCAAATCATTGATATGGTTAAATCAATGGAATTTATTCTACTCTAAGTTCATTTTCGGGTGTGAAATCTGAGTGAAGGAGATAATTTTGTACAATTTAGGAAATTCAGTTCAAGTGTCTTATTGTCTTAAATTTACTGGTTTCTTTCTGAAGGAAAAATCACTTTATATATGCGGTTAAACCACTATTTGGGGCCTGAACTTGGCAACTTTTCCCACATTGGGGTTAGAACTATTTTTTGCCCAAATTAGTCCTTGAACTTGGCAATTGTTTCCACATGGGGGCCTGAACTTTAGGGTTTTCAAGGGTTAACTTGGACAAAAAAATGTTGAAGCCCATATGTGGAAACAATTGCCAAGTTCGGGGCCTAACTTGGACAAAAAATTCAAGCCCTAATGTGGGAAAAGTGATTTAACCCTAAATATGCTCTAGTTTTCTGAAGATTTTGTTTTCTCTGGACTGTGGAGTCTGAGATTCAGTGATTGAATATTGCTAGCACTGAGTGGATCATATCTGACATCCTCTGTGCTCTGAAAGACTACATGTCTAATATCATATAATACGATGATCTCTTGTTTCAGCCCAGAAAGTTGATATATTGGACCTCTTTGGTAGAACTCCAGAGTTTATGTTGCACCCTCCAAAGGAACAGTTAGTTGAAAAGGCAAGTTTAGTCCCTTCTCATTCCTCCTATGCACATTTCTTGTCGATAGAATTGGAAATATGAAACTTAAGTACTATTTGATGCTTGCTTTCTTTTTTATGCGTACATTTTTTATTCGATACACTTTTTTAAAGTTTTAAGGTGGTTGCCTGCTTCTTGTTCGTTCTGTCTTTTATTTTCTGTTATCATTTAGATGATTGTAGTGATTGAACTCTAAGTAAGACTGTTTTATCAGTTGACCTACCACTATGTTACTAAGATTTAATAGTTTTATTTGTTTCATTCATTAAAACCCAGTATTTAAGCTCTAATACTCTTATAATGCTTTTGCAGTATTTCCATCCAGATAACATGTCTTCTGCTGAAAAAATGAAAATCGAGCTTGCAAAAGTTAGAGATGAGTTTAAGATGTCAGAATCAGATTGTGGATCTGCACGTGTTCAAGGTAAAGTATTCTAAATATTTTTAATGGAATATTTATCCATCCACGCATGAAGCATTCCCCGATTGTTCCTGTTCCATAGACTATATAACCTTCATTTTTCACTTGCATGCTTGTAGCTAGTATGTACTATTTTACTATGCTACTTGGACTCGGGTGTGAGTGTCAGATACAGGTATGTATTCAGCATGTCTATAGTTAGACTCCTAAGGTTTTCCATATATTTGGAGGGTCTTAGAGGTCATATCCCCATATCCATGTGTCGGACATGGGTATTTCAAGAAAAATGGAGTGCCAGAGCAACATAGCTATTTTCTAAGTTAAAAAAGCTCTCGTTTATTGTATCTCAAATTGTCCCATTGTAATATTAAATGATGGATAATAAGATAAATTGAAAATAACTTAACATGCATATGCTAAGCAAAAAGATATCATCTGGAATGCAAAATTGAATGTTCCGAAAGGATCTTTTTGGAACGGTAGTGTAGACCATGGTTGCTAAGAAGATGGAGAATTTTTGAAATGCTAATGTACATTTGGCAAGTACCATTCAGTATTTTCTCTAGAAGAAAAACTTGGTGTTATTATGAATTTTCATGTGTGATTAGCATTGTTTTTAGATAATTCGTTTCTGTATGGGTAAAGAGTGCAAGGTACATGATCATTTTTTGTGTTTTTAGTTTGTCGGTTATTATTACATTAACAGTCATTAATGATCCTTTTGTTTTCGGGCCATAATGCCTTTTGCTGGTTTTCCTGCAGTGGCACAACTCACTACCAAGATCAAACATCTATCATCAGTTCTGCATAAAAAGGTGACATTACAAATGAGATTTTCATTATATACTTGGATGCTTTCATTGCAGTAGCATGTCATTTGATATTATTTACTTGCACTTTTTGTGATTAAAATCAGAATGGATTACGATATGGTTGTGATATTGGTATCCTAGGCATGACAATTGTTCCGGTCTTCACCGACCTATGCCCGATGGGTGATACGTTAGGTATATAATATTTAACTTTTGAGTCATTCTTGTTTAGGATAAGCATTCTCGAAAAGGTCTTCTAGCAATGGTGCAGAAGAGGAAGAAGTTGTTGAAGTATCTCCGAAGAACCGACTGGGATTCATACTGTTTGGTTCTGTTGAAGCTTGGTCTCAGGGATACTGCAGATTCGAAGAACTACTAGAACTGGTAAGCTAATGTGGTAGTACATCACCCTGCAACCTGTTTTTTTTGAAATTGAAAGAGGTTGCTGGTTCAACTTTGAATGTGTTGTTTTTGTTCCAAAAAAATATTGAATAGAGAAAAATGTGGGAGAAATTGTTTTATTATTTTTCATTAATAAATTCTAGTATCCATATAAAAAAAAAAAAAATCCCCGAGTGAGAGGAAGATCTCAAGTTAGTGAGTTTTGTTTTAAGGCTTAAGCTGAAGCTATGGGTTGTTTTGAGTATGCATGGAACAACGTGATACCATGCATCTGTTTTCCTTTGAGTTGGCATGGAATGAGAAAAAGGGTTATCAAAAACAAGGAAAAAGCTCTTGATCCATCCAAGTAGGCAACCAACCAAAGAAGATGAGGCAGTGCTACATTTTCAGATTTTAACAAACCTTCTCTTCTTATCTTTCTTTGCTCTTAAAATTTGTTTACTTAGGATATGTAGATACAGATCTAACTTAATCGTCAAGTGAATGGGAGGACCAACTCTTTTTGTATATACATACGTTTAGAAAGATATATATATATTTTTGAACAAATTGAATATAAAGTTAAGCAACATGCAACGGAACATACACATTATTCATTTCTTTTAATATTTTTGATCCATAAAGGCTAATTCTTTTGAGGTTCATGACTGCCCTTCTTAATAATATTGTCATCAAGTTTTTATTAAAGTTGGATGTATTTTACCATTATTTACTATACTCAACACTTGTTGGCATGGATCTAACTACTTTAGATACAATGGTCAAATATATATATATATATATATATATATATATAAAGCAGAGTAAAAATAATTAGGTTGGGTAGATAAAGTTTAACTTTCACAAATTTCATAGCGGTGGCAGAGCAGTGTAGTATATATAAAAGAAAGATATAAAACTAGTGTTATTATAGGATTTAGTGATCATTTCAATTTATAAAACCAAACAAGAAAGCAATATGAGAATTATAAAATCCAAAATCCAAGCCAAACAAAAGTATAAGCACATCTAAATCTTGGAATTTAATTTGGGGCTTAACTAAAATTTTAAAATATATTTAGAGTTTTAGTGAAAGTTTTGGAACTTCTAATTAATTTTTTTTAAAATTTAAAATATAGGGTTACAATTTTGTCCAAGCTTACTTATATTTGTAAACGGTTAATTCAAGTTCGTTATTATTTTTTAAAAAATAAAAAAAATATTTATGTTATTTTTAATTTGGTATTTAATATTTTTTATGTTTTTTATCATTAAAATTTTTGAATAAATAAATAAACATATTTTGTAATGCTTACATTATAATGGTATATATTATTTTAGAATTAACTTTTATATGATATAAATTACATAATATATAAAATAAAATAGTATATTTCAATATTAAAAAAGGGTCGGGTTGGAATGAGCTCTAGCATTAAATATTGGGATCCAAGCTTGACTCATATATATTTTTAATCAAACTCAATTTTTAATTTTAATAATTTTGTCCTGACTCTCTTAAATATCATCAAACTTATTTTTTTAATTTTAATATTTTTGTCCAAACTCTCTTAAATATCAAGCCCAACTTCTAATTTAGATGAATAACGAACAATTAACCCTATGAAATTTACTATACATGTAAATTTAGATAAGAGTTGAATGACAAATTAACTTTCCCACTAAAAGTTAATCAAAGTTTTCATTCTGTGCATTCGATTTGTGTAGTTTAAACTTATACTCAAAGCAAGCCAATGTTCAAGAATAGTGGAGAAGATCGTTTGGTAGAAAGCTAGGAAAGGACTTAAACCGCCTCACTCAAAGCATAGGTAATAATTTGGTTTAGGGCTTAGTACTATAAATACAATAATGCTTGATTTTTACAAAAAAAAAAAAAAATAAACTCCAGTTGTGCAACATTCATTTTTTTTTTGTAACCTATTTTTTCAACATATTGGGGTTGCAAATATTCATCGATGTAAGGGTAATTTGGGATTTAGCTAATAGTTTTATCGAAAGAATTACATAGATGTAAAATTGATGATTCTAAATTGCATTAACAAATATTTTTGTCACCAAATTTCCTCTACAATTCTTTGTTCTAACAAAAACTACCTTTTATAACTTCTGTTCTCAATGTCTATTCCAACAGAAGTTAGAACAAAATTATTTTAGATAAGTGCAAACCAAAGGTTCACTATCGAAAAAGATATATGTACTATCAAATGCATTCTTGTGTCAATTTAGAGTTCCCATTTTGATGCTTCGAAACTAAGTAGAGGCCAATATAATCTAGGTTCAATTTTGTTATTAGTCTTTATATTTTGCATAAGTTATGTATTTAATTCTTGTATTTTAATTTGACCAAATTTAGTCTCTGTATTTTTCAAATTAGTTAATTTTAGTTTCATATTTTTCGAATTTTAAATTTAGTCTAGACCCAAACAATAGAAGTTAAATATTTTTGGTTAAATTCAAGTTCTAATACAATTCTAGATTTAGCCCATATTCTCCAATTAGATCATTCTAAGTCCTTATATCACCAAAATTTTGAAATTTCAATCTTGACAGAAATGACTGTCATTAATCCATTAATTGAATTTTTAGAGAGTAATTTGTGAAAATAACATCCTGACATGGCATTACACATTTGGTGATATGTTTCCCACATTAGATTTTGGAAATGACAAGACTTAACTGAATGAATTTAATAGTTATCATTAGGTGAGGACCGAAATTTTAAATTTTAAAAAAAATCAAGGACTAAAAATGACAAATTAAAGTATAGGGATTAAATTCACAAATTTCACAAAGTACAGGGACTGATGATAGAATTTAACCTATAATCTATTACCAAAAAGAATATCAATATAATCAATTTTATTAGTAGATTGGGAATATAAGCATCAAAACTAATTATAGGCTAATAATGAATATAAATATAATCTCTTTCATTAGTATATTGTATATGAATATACAACCCAACATTTGATTCAATATTTACCACAGTTCGAAGTTTATACGATCAATACATAAGGTTGGCATGTTTAGTAACTCAGACAAATCTTTTAAAGAATTAGAGGTTCTAGTATAGTGCGATGTGTAGTTTGATCGAAATTATTATTTTACAGATTAAGAATGAGAAATTATCATTCCATTTAATCGAGTTGAGATGCTCTGAATCTGACATGTCTCTTGAGATAAAAAAGAAGTTGATCTATGATCGAGTAAGTAAAAATAAATAACTAAGAAATTTTAATTATATTAAAACTCTAATGCATTGTATTTTGCCTAACTCCATGAATGGCTTGTAACCGTTTTTTGTTTCTAGGAGGCAAGGCTTCTTCCTCGATGTAACAGTTAATAGAGGAAAGAAGGAATGCATGTTTTCTATTATTGAATGAATCAGTATTCTTATTCTCTTCTTCTTAATTCTTCATTTCTGGGAATTAGTTTCTACCACCCTCCCCATAGCTATGGCACTCCTTCTCGCCACATCCAGACGCAGATCCCTCGCCAACCCTTCACTCCTCCACCTTTTCTCTACTTCTTCAAATGACCCGAACAACCAAAACGTCACCACGAACGGCGACCACTCCTCCAATGTCAAAACCGACCAACACCAACAAAGACCCAGAAACCCCACAAATCCTTCGACTCCCAATTCCAAACCCATGTCAGGAAGCGCTTCCTTACTAGAAATCCGTAAGAATCTCTCCGAGTTCCGCCGACGTTTCCCGGTGCCATCTCCTTCTGAATCCATCCCTACACCATCACAATCACAGCCACCTATTTCGTTGCAAGAATTATACAAACGAAACGCCTTAGCAAAACAAGGGGAGTCCAACGAAAGTCCTGATGGTTTTGGTAATAGTGGGAAAGGGTCGATGGAAAATATAAGGAAAAACATATATCAGGATTCAAGGGAGACCTTACACAGGTTGAAGATGTCTGAAGATGAAGATGAAGAACATAAAAATAAATCAGGTAACTTTTCGACTTAACAGTTGACATCAGGTATTTGGTGTTTGTTTCAATGACTATTAGGTCAAAGTGATAAAGCACCAAGTTCGACTGTGAATAATGTGATGAGTGTCATAAGCTTGAAGTCTGAGTTTTGTTATGAAATGGGGTTAAAAGAATCTTATAATTCGGTAGTCGGTGGCAATTAGGCGAAAAAGGGAACTTGCTAAGTTCGATTGTCAATAATGTGAAGGAATGTCAGACTGGAAGTCAGGGATTTGTTATGAAATGGGAGTGAAAAAGAGCATAAGTGGTAAAGCCCCTTTCTTGAATTAAAAGTTCCTGGTGCAGAGGACTCAAAGGTGATTCTTGGTTATTTTTAGTTATGAGGTAGCAGATAACTTGACAATTGTTTCCATAGCCTGAAGTTTAGGTTTTCAAGGGTTAATTTGGTCGAAAATAAGTTGAAGCGTAGAAATAATTGCCAAATTCAGAGTTATGTAACCTTAAATATGTTTTAGTTTTCTTAAGATTTTCTTTTCTCTGGACTGTGGAGTCAGAGATTCAGTGATTGAATATTGCTAGCTCTGAGTGGATCATGTCTGACATCCTCTATGCGCTGAAAGACGACACGTCTAATATCATATAATACAATTATCTCTTGTTGTTTCATCAGATCCAATCCATGATTATAAATAGAGTCATGAATACTAAACACTAATCAGCCATTTCATATTAGCATAAATTCTAATATCTATCTATACCTATATACTATGCATGGAACAACGTGATAACATGCATCTGTCTACCTTTATACATGCCCAATGTTTTTCCTTTGAGTTGGCAGCACTTGGGTTTTTGATAGTATGGAAACTATCATAAACAAGGAAAAAGCAATAAGCCGCTGTTGATCCATCCAAATAGGCAACCAAAGAAGCAATCAATGTAGACGAGGATGTGTGTGATTGAATACGTGGAAGCTTTTCCAGTTAGGGTTTAGATGCTACATTTTCAGATTTTGAGGTATGCCGTCTCTTCATATCTTTCTTTGCTCTTAAAACTTGATTACTTGTTATATATCGGCCCATCAATTGCTTCATCTCTAAAATCTAGGATACTGATTTTATGAAAATTTAGATTTTTTTTTAAATTTTAGAGATTTATGAAAATTTACAAAAAAAAGAATAAATGAAGAATCTAATTAAAATTTTTAAATGTTCAATAATAAATTTTAAAAAAAATGAAGATTTAATTAAATTAAAAAATTAAAGATATAACTAAAATTTTCAAAAGTTTTGAGGCTGACCAGAGGCCAATAATGAAAAAAAGATAATTTTTAAGTTCTTTTGTTTAGATAATTTATAATATGAAATGAGGATAATCTTTAAGTTCTTTTATTCAAAGGCCAAGGCGCGTCAGGCCTCGGGACGAATGGCGCTGATGTGGCAATGGTGTACATGGGATTAGGGTTTTAGTTTTATTGTAAATGTTTAAGCGTTTTGGGCCGCTAGGCCTGTAATTTTGGGTTAGGGTTTTTGTTTTGGGCTTAATATGTAATTGGACTTTGGGACTGTTAATTTGTATTTGTATTTGTATTTTTGTTTTTTAGTTTCTGTTTAGGGCCCAAACAAAATTGAACCTTTATAGCTGCCCCTCTTTGCTCGTTGTCGTGCAACAAAAATGGAGCAAAGACTTTAAAAAGACCAATTTTGTCTGGTCTCACCGAATTTCGACTTTTTTGGTTCTTCTCTTCTTTAAGTAGCCTCATTCTAATCCATTGCAACTTCAGAGGTATAGGAATCATAGTTTCAATCTACTCCACTGCTACTTTAGGGAGATGAGACTTGTAACTTCAATTTGCTCCACTGCAACTTCAAGGAGATAAGATTTATAACTTGTATCTTTAATCTGTTCCACTTCAACTTCACGGATATAAGACTTGTAGCTTCAATCTGCTCCACTGCAACTTCAGAGAAATAAGATTTGTAACTTATAGCTTTAATCTGTTCCACTGCAACTTCAGGTCTAGTGCATAATGACACATTAGAATTGGAATAGATAAATGGAGCAAAGCATAATTTAAACAAATACTCATATCTATATTATTAAAATATTTATATTTTATTTATAAATTTTTTATTAAATATTGTTGTTATCGTAAGTTGCTTGTTTGCTTAAAATAACAAATGCAATGGAAGTGTTAGACTATAGTGACCACTGCTGCTTAATACTGCAAAAAACTATGCAAACAAAACAAAAATAAACCAAGGTTTGTTTACATAGTTCAGTTTCCCTATGTTTGCGGAGCCTAATTCAGTGAGTAATTCCAATATCTTTTATCACGAATACAATAAGTCATTCACACTCAAAGTCCTGTGAGGTGGGATCTGTTTCTCATCTTGTTCTACCATCCTTAACAAATCAGGAGATAAGTTATAATCTCGATTACCTTCAAAGTCCTGAGGTTCCTCTGGACACATATCTTGCTTAAAAGGAGACTCTGAGTTAGCGGTAGCGTTGCTTGTATCATTGATATCTGGAGACTCTGAATTAGTTCTAAAAATTATAGGGATCTCTTCCGCAGTCCAATTGTTTAGAACACTTCCGGGGATGTAAGGATAAATGCCCGATAGGTATTCTTCTTCAATTCCTTCTTCGGATATGGCATTGATGCTCAAGTTTGTCAATATTCCTTTCGCAGTTTCTTTTTCTAACATCCTTCAGTGAGGATAAATGGTTTCTCCTGTCATGAACGTTTTAGATATATGGGGAAAAATCATCGGTTCCCATTTGATCTCTCCCCTACTTAGTCGCGCTCTTCTTATTTCTTGCTTCTTCTCTAGCTCATTCTTCTTTTGTCTCGCATTTGGCTTATATTCTAAGCCGAAGCGGTCTTATTTGTCCATTAGCATTGGTGCCTCGACTCTTCCTTGAAGGTATTTTCTGAGTCCTCTTCCAGGTAAGGCTACTTTTCCAACCGTCAACTGCAAGCACATCCTCGTGGTTCTGAATATTTTTGGCACTGGGATCTTATTTCCTTCAACAATGAAAGTTGTATTAACAAATTCCAGTGATCGAAAGGAACATTCTATTTCCTCTTCATCCAGCTATGTATAGTGCATCACTAGTTAATGATGTAATGATATCCTTTTCAGCGTTTATTGTTACCAGTCGACCCTCTGTTACTAGTTTTAGTTTTTGGTGCAACGATGACGGCACTGCCCCAACTGCACTAAAACTAGTTTTAGTTTTGATACCCATTACCATAAAATCTACCTCATATGTGTTTGGACCAATTAATAGAGGTATTTTAATCCTCCCCATCACCCTCCTTTCTGCACCATTGAATGCTCTCACTATATTTTGGCACGTCTTCATGTGAGAGCTATCCACTAGCAATCTATTCAGTGTGGATAGAGGCAAGACGTTCAACGTGGATCCATTGTCGATTAAAACTCCTGGCAATGTATATCCTTTGCAGCGGGTAGTGATGTGTAGAGCCTTCGTAGATCCTATGCCCCCTGGAGGTATTTCATCATTATTGAAAAAGATGAAATTGCCGGCACTCAGATTGTTAATCAAACGGTTTAGCTTGTTTATAGAGATATCGTTAGCGACATAAGTTTCATTTAACACCTTCATCAATGTGCTACGATGTGTCTTTGAGCTCAAGAAAAAAGCTAGTCTTGATATACGAGCTGGTTGTTTGTGTAGCTATTCTACAACATTATACTTGCTATGCTTCAAGAACTTCAAGAATTCTTTAGCCTCATTCTCAGTTACTAGCTCATTAACAGGTGATTCATGTCTAGCTGTTGATCCATCCAAATAGGCAGCCAAAGAAGCAATCAAAGTAGATGAGGATGTGTGTGATTGAATACGTGGAAGCTTTTCCAGTTAGGGTTTAGATGCTACATTTTTAGATTTTAAGGTATGTCGTCTCTTCGTATCTTTCTTTGCTCTTAAAACTTGATTTCTTGTTATATATCGGCCCATCAATTGCTTCATCTCTAAAGTCTAGGATACTGATTTTATGAAAATTTAGATTTTTTTTTAAATTTTAGAGGTTTACGAAAATTTACAAAAAAAAAATGAAGAATCTAATTAAAATTTTTAAATGTTCAATAATAAATTTAAAAAAAAATGAAGATTTAATTAAATTAAAATAATTAAAGGTATAACTAAAATTTTCAAAAGTTTTGAAGGCCAATATTGAAACAAAGAAAATCTATAAGTTCTTTTATTCAAATAATTTATAATATGAAATGAGGATAACATTAAAACAAAAGAAATTGAATAAAAGTAAAATAGAGCTTAATATATATGAAAGCTTTGTAAAAAGCCACATGAGTTTATTATTTATCAAGTTTAGCAAATGAGTGATACAAAAATAATAGATAAGTATTCTTATTGGTGGGATATAGAGGTGCTCATGGGCCAGGCCGGTCCGGGGCCATAAAAAAATTTCGGCCCGTGTCCTAGGCCCGAGCCCGGCCCGGCCCGAAATATGGGCCTGAAATTTTGTCCAGGCCCGGCCCGGAGAAAATTTCCTAAGCCCGGGGCCGGGCCGGCCCATTTTTAAATAAACACCAAAATTTTTTTTAAAAATTTTAAAAAGTATTTTAAAAATATTTTAAAAATAAAAAATTTTAAAAAAATTATTTTAAAAATATTTTTAAAAATAAAAAATAAAAAATATATTTTTTATTATATTCGGGCCGGGCCGGGCCCGGGCCAAAAAAGTGGTGCCCGAGGCCCGGCCCTTTTTTAAACGGGCCTAATTTTTTTGCCCAAGCCCATATTTCGGTTCTATATTTTTGCCCAAACCCTCCCATATTTCGGGCGGGCCGTCGGGCCGGGCCGGGCCGCCCGGCCCATGAGCACCTCTAGTGGGATATATGCATCATAATTAATTATAGGCCAATAATGAATAATAATCTAACTACTTTGATACATTGTTTTAAATTATAAGATTGAAATCAAAATATTGTTGGTTTTTTTTTTGTACTTTTTAGAATACAACCTAATTCATATCTAATATTTATGGGCAAAATCAGAAATTCAGTGTTGGGGACCAATATAAAAATTTAAATACGAAAGGGGTAAAGATAAAAATTTTGTTTTACAAAATGCTTAAATTGAATATTAAAGAATTGGAGAAAATATTCCATTTAAGTTTAACCAAGGGGCAAGGGCCTGCTATGCCTATGCTAATATTATTTTTAAAATTTATGGATTCCATTTAATATCAAAAAGTCTTTATGTGCCCAAATCTAGCTCTACTTCAAATATTGGGTTTAAATTTTGTTTAAGTTTAGTTATATTTGCAAATAGTTAACTCGAGTTCGTTTTAAGTTTATTCATTATTTTCTTAAAAGTATTTTAAAAATATTTTATGCTATTTTTAAATTGATATTTATTTTTTTAAAAATTTTTCTTCATTAATAAACAACTTACATTATAGTAGTATATATTATTTTAGAATTAAACTTTATGTGATATAAATTACATAATATATAAAATAAGATATTTCGATATTAAAAATGGGTCGGTTGGAATGAACTCTAGCATTAAATATTAGAATCCAAGCTTGACCCGTATTTTTAAATAAGCTTAAATTTTTTTTATCAAAACTCATTTTTTTGACACAATTTAGGCATAATCTTTCCCCAACCCCCATAAATAGGAGGATAATGCGCTTTAGCACACTTGAACTCATGTCTCGAGCTAAGGCTCAATCGACTATTAAACTCATTTTTTTTGGTCAATTACAATAACAGGGCAAAACTCAAACAACAAACGCAACTTGTGCGATTTGGACTTAGAACATACCTGGAATGGTGAACACTCTTAATCATCAGGCCATGATATTCCTAAACACTTAACCGGTGGAATTGACTATAAATGTAAATTTAGATAAGATTTGAATGGCAGATGTATGAATTTGACAAATCCTTTGTAATTAATATGGGTAGTTATATATATCCATCATCTTCACTTTCTCTCAGTTCTTCCATTTGATACGTTTCTTATCTGTTAGGGTTTTATTTTGTTTTATTTCTTTTGTTTCTATTTGATTTGATAGTTCGTGAATTTTAAAGAGGTTTCACATATGGTAGAAGTGAGGTGATAATTGCCCACATGGTTTCCTTTGAAAGCCTCGATGATATTAGTAGTTGTAGTGTTTAATGTTTTTTAGTTTGTTTCGGGGAAGATTCAGAAGAGGTTGGGGTAATCTATCATCTATCGAATTAGTTTACGTTTGTTTTAGAGTAGATCACGGCCGTGTTGGACCGAAAAAAAATTTAGACCTATTTTTTAGACCTAGGTTTAACTTAAAAAATGAACTTAAAATTTTGCTCAAATTTAACTCAGATAGAAATGCTAAAACTTGAGTCTTGCTCGCCTGTATTAAAATTTTTTATATTATTATTTTTATATAAATTTTTTTAAAAAATAAAATAAAACATCAAATATACTATAAACATTAAAATAAATGTTTCTCAAGTTGAAAATAAATTAAAAAAAATTATACTTAAATAACAATAAGATAGGCATAAGTTAGCAAGCAAATGCCTCTAAAATAGTGGCAAAATTAACAATAAAACATGAGTTATATAATATCCAAACAATAACAACAAAATATTAACAATATAATTGCGAACAAAAGTGTGGCAAAACAACAATAGTTTTTTTTTCGGGCTAGGCCTGAGCCAAAAAACTTACCCGAAGCTTGATGTATTTGAAAATGGGCCTTTTTTTTTTGTCTATGCCCATTTTATGGGCCTATTGTTTTGCCCAAACTCTCACTTTTAGTGCGGGCCGAGGGGCCCGACTCATGATCAAGTCTAGTGCATAATGACACATTAGAATTGGAATAGATAAATGAAGCAAAGTATAATTTAAACAAATACTCATATCTATATTATTAAAATATTTATATTTTATATATGAATTTTTTATTAAATATTGTTGTTATCGTAAGTTGCTTGTTTGCTTAAAATAACAAATGCAATGGAAGTGTTAGACTGTAGTGACCACTGCTGCTTAACACCGCAAAAAACTATGCAAACAAAACAAAAATAACATTAAGGTTTGTTTACATAGTTCAGTTTCCCTATGTTTGCGGAGCCTAATTCAGTGAGTAATTTCAATATCTTTTATCACGAATACAATAAGTCACTCACACTCAAAGTCTCGTGAGGTAGGATCTGTTTCTCATTTTGTTCTACCATCATTAACAAATCAGGAGATAGGTTATAATCTCGATCACCTTTAAAGTCCTAAGGTTCCTTTGGACACATATCTTGCTCAAAAGGAGACTCTGAGTCAGCGGCAGCGTTGCTTGTATCATTGATATCTGGAGACTCTGAATTAGTTCTAAAAATTATAGGGATCTCTTCCGCAGTCCAATTGTTCAGAACACTTCCGGGGATATAAGGACAAATGCCCGATAGGTTTTATTCTCTAATTTCTTCTTCGGATATTTTTTCTAACATCCTTCGTTTAGGATAAATGGTTTCTCCCGTCACGAACATTTTAGATATATGGGGAAAGATCATCAGTTCCCATTTGATCTCTCTCCCTCTTAGTTGCGCTCCTCTTCTTTCTTGCTTCTTCTCTAGCTCTTTCTTCTTTTGTCTCGCATCTGGCTTGTACCCTAAGTCGAAGCGGTCTTCTTTGTCTATCAGCATTGGTGCCTCGACTCTTCCTTGAAGGTATTTTTAGAGTCCTCTTCTAGGTAAGGCTCCTTTTCCAACCGTCAATTGCAGGCACATCATCGTGGTTCTGGATATTTTTGGCACTGGGATCTTGTTTCCTTCAACAATGAAAGTTGTATTAACAAATTCCAGTGATCCAAAGCAACATTCTATTGCCTCTTCATCCGCTCTTATGTATGGTGCGTCACTAGTTATGGATATAATGATATCCTCTTCAGCGTTTATTGTTACCAGTCGACCCTCTGTTACTAGTTTTAGTTTTTGGTGTAATGACTACGGCACTGCCCCAGCCGAATGAATCCAAGGCCTACCCAACAAGCAATTATAAGAGGGTTTTGATATCTATTACCAAAAAATCTACCTCATATGTGTTCGGAATTCAATCCTTTCCATCACCCTCCTTTCTATACCATCGAATGCTCTCAATATATTTTGGCACGTCTTCATATGAGAGCTATCCATTAGTAATCTATTCAGTGTGGATAGAGGTAAGACGTTCAGTGTAGATCCATTATCGATTAACATTCTTGGCAATGTATTTCCTTTGCAGCAGGTACTGATGTGTAGAGCCTTCGCGGATCCTGTGCCCCCTGGAGGTATTTCATCATCATTGAAAAACATGAAATTGTCACACTTAGATTTTTAATCAAACGGTCTAGCTTGTTTACAGATATATCATCAGCGACATAAGTTTCATTTAACACCATCAACGCGCTACGATGTGTCTCTGACATAAATTTCATTCTTAGTTACTAGCTTATTAACAAGTGATTCACGTCTAGCCATTTTTTCTTTCTTATGCTCAATTGCCAGAGTTTTTTCCTTAATGGGCTTGGTTCTCGCACTTGCAGGGTCATAGCGTCTTCCACTACGTGTAAAGAAACCAATATCCTGGCCCTCTTTTGAAGTGCCAACCGAGTTCTCCTCTATTAGGATCATCACGTTACAATCATAATTCCACGGTACCTTTTTGCTATCCTTGTAGGGAAAAGCCACGGGTTTCTAAATTATAACTCTTGGCACAGCTTCTGTTCTTACTTCATTATTTCTTGGTAATGAAATAATCACCACTGGGTGATTGACCTTGTAGACCTTCTCTTTTGATCCTTTCTCTAAGACGCAAACATCTCCTCCTTCCAACCCTTTGACACCTTCAAAGAATTCTAATTCTTTGTTATCCATCAGACTTTGTACTAGAGCTCTGAACTCAGCGCACTCTTAGATTTCATGACGTTCTTCAACGTGGAACTCACAGTAGCTTCTCACTCTTTTGGGCATCCCTTCTGAATCTTGAATGATTAATCTCATGTCTATCATTTTTTGCTAAACCCATTTTAGTAGGGATTTCACTTCTGCAACATCAGTTTTGGTCCTCTTTCCTCCACTCTCAATTATCGTGTTTACCCCTTGGTCAAAATGATTGGGTAACGGATTTCCTGCCACATTAGATCCTGACGGATCATCGAACCTTACAATCTCCATCTTGATGAACCTTTCAATCAACTTTTTGAATGCAGTGCAGTTCTCAATTGAGTGTCCCGTTATTCCTGCGTGGTACTCGCATTGAGCATTCGTATCATACCATTTTGGGAACGAGGGTTGCATGGATTTTAAGTAAAACGAGGATACCACATGTGCGTTGAACAAATTCTGATATAGCTCTCTATATATCATCGAGATGGGTGTGAATTAGAGTTTTTCTGTGTTTGGCATTGAGTTAGATTCTTGCCTCGAAGGGCCTTGATGGCTGGTTGTCATGGTCCTTGGTTGGCCTACAGTGACCGATTTTGAATAGCTTTTATTATACACACTCGTGGTGTTTACTTCATTTTCTTTCTTTTTTGGGTAGACTTTTTAGCGTTTCCCCCACGTGTATTTTCCCACTCCTTACTACATTTTCAATCATTTCTCCGGATATTACTATATCTAAGAAGCTCTTGGTAGCACTTCCCAGCATATGGTTAATGAACAGGGCTTTCAGAGTGTTTATGAAAAGCATTGTTATCTCATTCTCCAGAAGAGGTGGCTGAACTTGCGTTGTCACCTCTCTCCATCTTTGAGTGCATTGCCTAAAGTTTTCACTTTGTTTCTTCTCCATGTTTTGCAGCGTAATTCTATCGGGTGTCATGTCAGTTACATGACTATATTGTTTCATGAAAACTTGTGGCAAGTCTTTTCATGAGTTGATTTTGGCACGGCTTAGCTGATTGTACCATTTGGCAACTGACCCGATCAAACTATCCTGGAAGCAGTGGATTAACAATTGTTCGTTATTGATGTATCCCGTCACTAGTCACCGGCAACGAGCTCTACTGTTCTCGGTGGTCAGAATCCTCAAAACGACGCCCCCTTTGATCGTTTCGGCTCTCAAAATCCAAATCTGGGGTCGATATTTCCCAAAAATCTGTTGAATCATAAAAATCCCAAAAGAAACCTTTCGATTTATGAGTTTTGAAAACCTTTTCATCAGAAAAGAAGTCATCTTACATTGGAGATGACAACCTCATAGCGACGACGAACAGGTAAAAGGTTCTATTTTTTATTCCATTTTTTGAATGTAAAAAAAAAATGAATCACCTTTTTCTTTTAACTTTTTTGTTCTTTGTATTTTCTCTGTTCTTTGATTGCTTCGTGAAAAAATTACAATCCATGGTTATGGCTTTTATAGCCATATATTAGATATTAATTATTTTTTTATATTTTTTCTTGTTCCTTCTGTTGTTTCCACTGTTTTCGCTCTCTATCCTTTTTGTTCTCTCTTTGTAGGTACCCATGGCAAGGTCAACGGCGTTGGAAAGCTATGCCTTGCCATTTCGGTGAAAAGGCAGACGAGGTGTCAGACCTCGGGTGTCGAGTTCGCTGACGAGGTGGAAGCGGCGGTGTGGGTACCCTAGGGATTTAGGGTTTTCGAAAACTTAAGGTTAGTTGGGCTTGGGCTTGTGTAACACTGGGTTTGGGTTAGAGTTTTGTATTTGGGCCATTATTTTGTAAATGGACTTGGACTTTTTAATTTTTTGGTTTTTTATTTTGTTTATTTATTTCTTGGTTTTAGGCTGGACGAAATTGGGCCCTTACAACTATCATCCATTAACTGAATTTTTAGGGAGTAATTTATAAAAATAACAAGTTGAAATGGCATTGCACATATAATAATATGTTTCCTACATCAGATTTTAGAAATAGAAAAACTTAATTGAATGAATTTAATAGTTATCGTTTGGTGAGGACTGAAATTTTAAATTCTGCAAAATTCAAAGATGAAAAATGATAAATTAAAATATAAAGATTAAATCCACAGCTTTCACAAAGTACATAGACTGATAACAGAATTTAACCTATAATCTATTACCAAAAAAATATCTATATAATCTATTTAATTAGTATATTGAAGATATAGGCGGAAAATGAATATAAAGATAATCTCTTTCATTGGTATATTGGATATGAATATACAAGATGTTCATCACAGTTCTAAGTTGGCAAGATGAATTCGAAAATTTTTTAATTATATAATCGTGGTTAAAAAAGTGTCATATCTAATTAAAATTTTTTTCTTTCTTAATTACAGGTAGTGTTATTTTAGTAATATCCCTATTAATAGGCATTTTGACACGTACGTGGTTCAGTTGTATCGCATTCAACCAATTAAGGCTCATTAACAAGATTGTCGGTAGGGTAGTTTGAATTTATGCCATAATATGTAGATCACATGAGTTTACGTATTCAGTTGAGTGTCAATGTATAAAATTATGGGCATTTGACAACTGCTTCAATTGTCCTTAATGTAGGTAGTACATCAGTTTCAACCAATTTAATCAAACTTAATGTTGACTTTGATATTTTTATTATTTTTTGTTATGAATATTTTATTATTAGGTGGATGTTTATCGAGATCAAGATAAATTAGGAGTAGACTTCTTATGTCCATATATATAATAACTTTGGAAAGCCATATATATTGATGAGGGAAAATACATTCTCTTTTCTTCTCTTATTTTATTTTCTTTGTTATTTATTTCATAACACATTATCAACACAATTTTGTCCTTCTTAATTGTTTCCCTACCTCAAACAAAATTATGAAGCTAGAATCGAACCAAGCCTTAAAAGATTAAAGCTCCTTCCTTAACCATTCAAATATTTTTATTGTTTAATTAACTTGTTTTATTTCTATCTTTTCGAGAATGTTGAAATGTTATATTAGATTTATCGAGTAAAATTTAGATTAATAGAGAGCTTCGATGTATTTTTTTAGGTCTAGGACTTCAACTATTTAGCTACATCAATTTTTCATAATAAAATTCATAATTGGTAATTAAAATTGTCTTTTTTGATTGACAATATTGGATTGAATAGTATTTTTCGGAAAAGAGCTCCTCAATAGATAATTTTACTTTTATATAAAAATTAACTTAAATCAAGTTTAATATTATTATATTGATAATAAATTTTATTTTTATTTTTAAAAATATTAAAAATATTAATATAAAATATTATATTTTTTAATATTATTAAACATACGTATTTAATTATTTATATTTAGCCATATAATAAATTATTAATATAATTAATATAATTTATTATTTTTAATAAATTATTTAATATTTAAATTTTATTTTAATAGTAAATTTTAAAAATAATAATTTTAAATAATATTATTCACATATTATTGAAAATATCAATATTAATATTTTAATACTAAATATTTATTACAATTATAAATTAATAATAAATGTTTTGTAGTATAAATGTTAAAATATGTCATAAGTCTATATACTCTTCACAAATCTGCAATTTAGTTTCTGTACTTTTATTTTCAAGAATTTAGTCCCTCTACTTTCCAGATTTGAAAATCAAGTCCAACTGCTGACATTTTTGATTTTTTTTCTCAATTTTGTTAATGTCACATTTTTAAATTAAAAAATACTCAGTTGGTAGTCATGTAACTAAAAAATAATCGTTGCAATGAACCTAAATTTAACAAAATATTTTTAATATATGTAAAAACAATGTAAAATATAAAGTTATAGATATAAAATTAACTCAATTAAACAATGAAAAAATAAAAAAAATCTCAAATGTATGTTTGTTTAAATGAAAACGACTTTTATGAAATATTTTTAAAGAACCTGCCAAACAAAAGAAAATATTTTACACAGATTCATCCAAACACCAGAAAATATTAGCTTTTCCAGAAAAGTAAGTCATTTTTTAGAAATTATTTTCCAGAAGCCCTTTTCAGTGAAACAAACGGAGCCGTAAACCGAGGTCAAACTACATAAACAATCTCGGTGTTCATATTTACTTTTTTTGCACTTTTGATTTCGTGGTTGAAATTGTGGCCACAATTCCAAACATCATTTTAGCCACAGTTTCAATTTGCTAAGTAAGTAATCCCCTCGTTTCTACATAATACATTATTTAAATAATATCAATAATTTATAAATTTAAATATTTAAAATATTTAAATCACACACTCTGCTATATATGAGTTTTATAAAAGTAATACAATTTAACAATAAAAAAATAACGTCATATCAATGTATCTAAATTTAATTTTATAAAACTATTAAATATTTAAAATTTCTAAATAATATTGTTTCAAAGTTATATATTATTTATAAATTTAGAATAATTAATTTTATTATTAATTAAAATTATATAGGTGAACATATGCATAACAAGAACTGTTATTTAAATATAAAATTAAAATTGAATTTTAAATAATAATAATTAAAATCAAATCTTAATTCTAATTAATAAATTATGTAGAGGTTGATTTTAAATAATAAGAGTATTTTAATTAATTAAATATAAATATATATTTTTGCTTATTATTTTAATTTTAATTAGCGATGGAAGTATTGAGGAAAGAAGCTCTTATGTTTTGGGATATTTGTAGATTTAATTGTTTAATTGTTTTCCTTTTCAATTTAGCCCTACCTTTTATTTAAAATTCACTTGGTAGTGACATAATAATAATAAAAATAATGTTGCAAATACTAATTAGGATTATTTTTGAAAAACCACTCATTTGAACTTGTCATGATAAAGTAATTTTTTTGGTTGAAATGATAATATTAAAAAGATTGATCTTAACATTTTGATTGAAATAATTAATATTTTTAACTATTTAGATTAACTAATGGCATTATAAAAGTAAAGGGATCAAATTAAAATATATAGATTAAATCTCAAGTTAAAATATAAAGGCTAAAATTAAAATTTGACCATTATCTTATAATGTAACAAAAGCAACACAAACTTAAAAGAATTGGGAAGCCGTGTCAGTCTAGACTCTTAGAGCATTGAAATCATATATACTAACATGACATTTTAATCGAAAAGTTAATAATATTAACTATTTGGACAAATTAATATCATTATTAGAAAAAATATTGTGACTAAATTATGTTAGAAAGTAAAGCATAGAGATTAAATATAAAATTTAAGAATGTAGAGAAACCATAATTAAAATTTAACCAAAAAAAATCATGATAGGTGAAGGACACGGACCTTCCTTTTATGGATAATAGTATAATTGCCCCACGGTGGGAAATTTATTATAAAATTTGTTCTTTTAATACAAATTTAATAACAAGTTTATTACAAAAATTGGAGATATTATAATTCAAAATTGTAAATATAGTTTTAAATATTAAATTAATAATTTTTTTCAATTATTATCATTCTAATAATTCATAAATTTTATCTCTTTTTTTTTCCCAAAAAATATACTTTATTTTGATCTAATAAAATAAGTTCATTAGTCAAAGACATGGACCCAACAGAAAATGCTAAATGCTTCAGACAGAGATAGGGGTGTGCATAATTCGGGTAAAACCGAAAAAATTCGGTTAACCGACTGAATTCGGTTTCAATTGGTTAACCAAATTTTTTCGGTCGGGGGTCGGTTAATTTTTTTTATAATTTTTCGGTTAACGGTTAATTCGGTTCGAAACCGGTCGGTTAACCGAATTTTTTCGGTTTAACCGAAAAAATTAATAAATAAAATTATCCAACCCAACCCAATAAAACTAAAACTAAAGTCTACCCAATTACCAACCCAATAAAAATAAAACTAAAGTCTAACTCTAAGTCTCTACCCAATTACACATGTTTTTTTTTTTAGGTTTAATGCAAATAAAGATTTTTTGGTGAGAAGAAATGGATATAAATGGAGAATATTAAAGACTTACATTTCAATTATGTGTTAATTTCAAGACTTATGTAATATTTTTAATTATGTAGTGATTCAATTCGGGTAATTCAGGTAATTCGGTTAATTTGATTAATTTTTAACAAAAATAAAAACCATACAATTTTCAGTTAATTCGGTTAACCGACCTAATTAACAGAAAAAATTTTGGTTCGGTTAATGTTTTTTTTAAAAATTTTGTTCGGTTAACGGTTAAAAGTTTTAGAAGGTCGGTTAATTCGGTTATAGCTATTTAGGGTCAGTTAACTGAATGCACACCCCTAGATAGAGACCTGATCACATAAATAACAAAACAGGAGGGACCCTACGTTGAAACCCTTTTTTTATCGACTTATTTAAAAATGAAAGTGGGAGTTGTCACCAATCCTTTTTTATGTGAGTCGTAATTTGATCGTTTTAATAAAAGGTTTGATTTGCTAAAAAATTATTTTTGGTCTACAAAATTCAGAAAATGGGTTCGATAGTCGGTTATGCGTGAGGAAGGAGTAACACCCTCGTGACGCCCAAAATTGGTACCTAGTTGACTACTTGATGTCTCAGTGTCGAGAATTGAAAATTTGAAGAGAATTTAAAAACATGATCCTATTTTGCATAATGTTGCTCTTAATTAAAATCACTTGAATAAATCTAAATGTGTGTAAGAGGCCCTCTTATCTCGAGGTAACAAAAAGGTCATATCCCGTAAATTAGGACATATCATCTTAAATCCTTGAAAATAAGCTTGCTCTTTATTTAATTACTATTTAAATCTCATGTGTTTTAATTTTAAAAGGGATGTCCGGTTATCTAGGTTCAAGGAGAAAGTCGAACCCCGTAAGTTAGGACACGACTTCTCAAATCTCCAAATACGGGATATTGCCTTAATTTTAAAATTTCCTTTATTAAGTAATAACAAATGTAACATTTAAAACAATGTATATTTATCTTACTTGGGATATAGTATAAAAACGACCAATTATATTTAAACATAACGTATAATGTAGTGATGATGAGATAATATAGAATGACTATCTGGGTATGATATATAATAAATAAATAAGAGAATGCTATAATAGTACTAATGTAACTATAATAATCATAATAATATTAATAATCAAATCATAATAATGATAAAATAAATAAGGTAATTTAAAACAAATAAAATGAAAGATGCTTAATGACGAATGTAAATATAAATAATATGAGAATATGTATAAATAAATAACGAGCGAAAAATGAACTAAATGAGTGAAAAATGTACAAGTATGAACAACATCAATTTTAAGAAAAATAAGAAGTAAGACAATAATAAATGAGTAAATAATAGTAAAAAAAATTGCATGAAAAGCTGAATTTACAATAAAAAATAAATATGTAAGTAAACAATAATAAAAAATTTCATGAAAAACTAAAATTAAATAAATAAGGGAATAAATCAAAATTTAAATAAAATTGCAAGTATAAAACATAATAAATTAAATAAATTAAATAGTAAAACAAAATAAAGGACCAAAGCGAAATGCGCGAAAAGGATGAGGGACTAACTGGGAAAATATTCAAAACCCTACTAAACGAGTCGTTCCCTTTGGCAAATCAAGGGACTAAATTAAAAATGAAATAAAATTAAATGGTCCAATCTAGAAGACAAAAAAAAAGAATTAGGACCAGATTGAAAATGATTCCAAAAACGTAGACACCAGGGACATAAATAAACCAATGGTGTGAAAACATGCGGATCCTAGGACTAATCGGGTCAGATCTCTAGGTCGGCTTCAAAATGACACCGTTTAGGATGTCTATTTCCTGTAAATGGTCCAAGGACCAAAATAAAAATAAAATAAAATTAAGTGGTCAAATTTAAAAAATAAAAGAATAAACTAGGACCTAATTGAAACTCACTATAAAAGCAGAAGGACCCATAGAGCAATTAGACCCCCATGTAAAAAAGTTTGGATCCTTTGCGGTTCGGGTCGAGTCTCGGGTCGTATTAAACGACGTCATTTTGGGACTTATGAACACTGGCCAAAACGACGTCGTTTAGCCTCGCTTATATACGCCAAAAAACCTAAAAAACAAAATCATTATGTTTTCTTTTTAAAAAAAAAACACTGAGAGCTCTCTCATTCTCTCTCATCTTTCCTTACCTCCGGTCCAGACACTGGCGAGCCTCCACCGTGGCCAGAAAATGAAAATGTTTTTAGTCCATTTTTTAAAATTTTTTTAAAACCCCGATCTAAACCAAACATATTTTTTGGAAATAAAAAAAAGAAACACGAAGGAAAACCTTCAGTCTCGCCGTGTTCCAGACCCTCGTTGGAACCCTAATGGGTTCTGAGATATTTGAGGTGTCGGAGGTTGTCCTCGATAGCGGCGGAAGGTGGAACGACAGGTGAGAACCCTTCCTCTCCCTTATTTTTTTATGTATTTATAAAAAAAATATAAAAAGACTACTGTTGTGGGCCAATTTTGCCCGGGTCCCATAAGGGATAAAACCCAATACAACCAATCCAAACTAAACCAATTGCAACCCAAACTAAACCAAATAGGCCTAAAATTACAAGCCCAAATTAAAAAAAAACCTAACAGCCTAAACTACTTTCAGACAAAAGAAAAAACCTAGCTGCTGCACCCTAAATCCCTATGCCTGCTGCTGCCACTCCTCTGTCAGCCACCTACTCCACCACCATCAATCACTTTGCAAATAAGAAGAAAAACACGCAAGATCAGTAGCAAAAAAGCAAATAGTGTATGGCCAAAAGAAAAAAAGAAAAAGAAAGCATTGTAATATTGGCTATAAACCCACAATCGAATGTAATTTTTGGGGACAGAGAATCAATACAAAAGAGTTGATTTTGAACATAAAAAAAATGAAAAGGAAATAGATTGAAATTTTAAGGTGATTTTTGTTTTATTTTTTTTACTCTCAAAGTTCTTAGTTTTTTTTTTCTTATATTTTTTACCTACGAAAATAAAAATGGGGAAAAGGGAGAAGAATCTACCTGGTGTTCGAGTTTTCAACATCGTGGATGGCTGAGGAAGCCACCTTCGAGGATAGGTGGCCGGAAACCGAAAGGTTTCTTGGTTTTTTGGGTGTTTTTGTTAATATTTCAGAAATTTTAGACCCAGATTTGGATTTAGGAGGGTCGAAAGGATAAAGACGGGGATTTTGGTTTTTTCCGGCCACCGCGGACGGTGGAGCCGGCGCCGATGACCGGTGGCCGGCATAGTGGCTGATGGCCGGACCCCTGGTCGGATTCTGGAGAGTTGAGAGAGAGCATGAGAGAGCTCTCAAAGTTTTTTTAAAAGAAAAAGGGTGCAAATGATTTTTAAAAATTTTTTTTAGTCTTTATAGACTCTCTAAACGATGCCGTTTAGGGCTAGCTTCAATAGCCCCAAAACGACACCGTTTTGCCCCTTGACCCGAGATCCGACCTAAGACCCCCAGGATCCGCGTGTCTTCTAGCGTATAGGTTATTTGCGCAATCAACCCTTCCTCTTTTGCGGTGCGCTTCAATTTAGTCCTTTGTTACCTTTTTGGATTTTTTTAAAATTTGGCCACTGATTTTTTTTCGTGCTTCAATTTAGTCCCCAGTTCGTTGATTTGCAGAGGAAAGGACACATGTCCTGGGGATGGGGCTAATTTCTTATTTAGTCCCCGCTTGTTTCTGCGCATTTGATTTTAGTCCTTTACTTTATTTTATTACTAAATCTATTTATTTTTTTATGATTTTTACTTTAAATTTTGCTTAGATTCTGATTTAGTCCCTTACTTTCAATCTTTTATTTTTCTTTGTATTTATTTATTTATATTTATACATTTATTTATACATTTATTTATTTTTATATTTTGTTTTTGTTTTACTATATTTATTATTATATATATTATTATTACTATTTATTTATGTATTTTATTACAAATTGCACCCATAATTTCATTTATATTTTAATTAGGCCCTTTATTTTCAATATTATATATAATATTTTCCTCTACATTTATTTACATATTTATTTATTTATTTCTTTGTCATCATTATATTTAAAAATTGGTATTGTCATTTCATGCGCATATTTTGTCATTAGAACTATTATTGTTATCATTGTTATTATTTATTTTATTTTTTCTTTGATTGTTAATATTGGTATTAAAGTGATATGTATTATGAATTGTTTATTAGTACATTTATATTGTTGTCATTCATTAGCGTAACATTTTATTCATATATCAATTTTAATAGTACATTAATTTTTACCCAAATTCGTAAGAAAGAAAATTTCAAAAAATAAAGGTAATATTCCATATTTGGAAATTCGAGAAGTCGTGCCCTAACTTACTGGGTTTCTATTTTTCTCGCATTGAACTTAAATAACTAAATATCCTTTTAAAATTAAAATAAATGAGGTTTAAATAAAAAATAAAAGGCAAGCTTATTCTAAAAAATATGAGGTGTCGTGTCCTAACTTACAAGATGTGATATTTTGTTACTTCGAGATAAAGAGGCATTCTACACATTTGGATTTATTCAAGTAATTTTAATTAAAAATAACACAATATAAAAAGGGATCGTATTTTAAATTCTTTTCGAGTTTTCAATTTTCGACACCAAGACATTAGGTAATCAATTAGGTACCAATTTTGGCGTTACGAGGGTGCTAATCCTTCCTCGTACGTAATTGACTCCCGAACTCGTCTTTCTGAATTTCGTGGACTAAAATCGTTTTTTGATAAATTAAATCGTTTATTAAAAACAATCACTTTTCGAGGTGACCCAATCACACCTCATTAAAAAGGATTGGTGGCGACTCCCATGTTCATTTTCGTTTTTTAATAAAAAGTCGACCCCGTTTACGAAAAAATGGTTTCGACAACTACCTTTATGTGTTTTTTGAAATCTTGTTTTTTATTTGTTTCCTTGTTTTTTTTTGTATCCGATCGCTTCTTCTTTCTTTTACATTGTTCATCATGGCTTTTATAGCCATAATTTTTACACTGTTCACAGTTTATAAATTCTTCTTTGCTACTGTTTCTTTGCTGCCATCTCTTTGCTGTTTCTATCCCTTCTTCGTCCTTTTTTGCAAGTACTGAGTTGGCCATTTTGGTGAAACGGTGGCCAAGGTGTGTCAGGCCTCAGGACGAGGAGCGCTAATGTGGTAGCGGCGCACATGGGATTAGGGTTTTAGTTTTACTGAAAATGTTTAAGCGTTTTGGGTCACTGGGCCTGTAATTTTGGGTTAGGGTTTTTTTTGGATTGATATGTAATTGGACTTTGAGACAATTAATTTGTATTTTTATTGTTGTTTTTGTTTTTTGGTTTCTGCTTAAGGCCCAGAAAAAATTGGTCCCTTATAGCTGCCCCTCTTTGCTCGTTGTCGTACAACAGGAATGGAGCAAAGACTTTAAGAAAGACCAATTTTTTCTGGTCTTGCCGAATCTCGACTTCTTTGGTGCTTCTCTTCTTTAAGTAGCCTTGTTCTACTCCACTACAACTTCAGGGGTATAGGAATTGTAGTTTCAATCTACTCCACCGCTACTTTAGGGAGATAAGACTTGTAACTTCAATCTACTTCACTGTAACTTCAAAGAGATAAGATTTGTAACTTGTATTTTAATTTGTTCCTCTGCAACTTCAGGGAAATAAGACTTATAGCTTCAATTTGCTCCACTGCAACTTCAGATAAATAAGATTTGTAACTTGTAGCTTTAATCTGTTCCACTGCAACTTCAGAGAAATAAGATTCGCTATCTTTAATCTGCTCCACTACAACTTCAGGGAGATAAGACTTGTAGCTTCAATCTACTCCACTGCAACTTCAGAGAGGTAAGATTTGTGGCTTTAATCTGCTCCATTACAAATTTAGGGAGATAAGATTTGCCATGATGACTTCAATCTGTCCCACTGCAACTTTAAGGGTATAAGATTTATGGTTTCACTAATCTGTTACATCGTTCTTTGACCTGTAAAATCCATTTTATGGGCCTATATTTATGCCAAGCAGTTAGGATGTTATGATCAGAATGAATCAAATGCTCTTAATTAGATGTATATGAATGATTTTGCATGAATGCAAAATGTCATTTTTGAGAATGATTCCCTTTTTAATAGTTAAGTTGACATCGTTTATTGTTTGTCAAGGTTCCATTACTGATGTGTTGTCATGTCTTCTTCTTCAGATCTGGTATCTTTGAAAGGAAATTCAAAGAACTAATCACAATTTAACTATTCGTTCCCTGATATTTCTAACCCTAAAATTTGGTTAGTTCTAGCTAGCAGTCCTATTTCAGGTGCTTGTGCTATTTAGAAGCCTTTTAGAGCAAAATGCAAGAATCCTTTTACTTGAATATTATTAGTTCATTAATCGTTATTTCAATGAAAATGCTTGAAAAAGATCTTAACAACGGACAAGATTGGAATTTATTGGGAGCAAAACTCAAAATGAATAGATTAATCAAAATATCAAACTTTACTAAAAATAAAAAATGAGTAAGATGAAAATAGGTGCCCTAGATATCATAGCATGAGCTTCTCCGCACAAACTTCTCGAAGACCATTTTGAGCTTGCTATGTGTTTAGGAGATCTAGAGTACTTTGTTGATGCCTCGAGATGTAAAGTTTTTCCTCCTTATTATTTCTGAGGGAAAAAGACTACCATATGCCCCACATTTGATCAAAATTTGAGTTGCCTTTTCCTAGGTTTTCAACTCAATACCCTTTTAGTCTTAAGGCGCACTTTGTGAGTTTTCACCTTGGTCTCTTCACTTTTTTTTAGGTGAAGTATTTCTTGAATGAGTCTAAATTTATAGGATTAGACAGGTTCTTGCCATCCATCTCGGTCAAAATCAGCGCTCTCCCAGAAAAGACTTTCTTTACCACATAAGGTCTTTCCTAATTCGACATCTATTTTCCTCTGAAGTCTTTGTATGGGCAGGATCTTTTTCAATACCAGGTCTCCCTTATAGAATTCTCTGGGATGAACCTTTTTGTTATAAGCTCGCATCATTCATTTTGGTACATCTGGCCATGACGGATAGCTTTCAACCTCTTCTCTTCAATCAAGTTCAATTGATCATATCAGGACTGGATCCATTGTGCTTCGTCCAACTTCAACTCTGCCAAAACTCGAAGAGAAGGGATCTCAACTTCAATGGGCAAAACTGCCTCTATTCCATAAACCAAAGAGAAAGGCGTTGCCCCGATAGAGGTCCTGACAGACGTTCGATAGGCATAGAAGGTGAATGGTAATTTCTCATACCAATATTTATAAGTCTCTATCATTTTCCCCACTATCTTCTTAATATGCTTATTGGCTGCCCCAACTGCACCATTCATTTTTGAGCGATACGATGATGAGTTGTGGTGTTTGGTCTTAAACCGACTGTAGACTTCTAATATCATGCTGTTGTAAGATATAATCCTTTCTGACATTCCATACCGATATATGATTTCTTTTTTCAAGAATTTGCTAACTACCGACTTTGTGACATTGGCATATGAAGTGACTTCTACCCACTTGGTGAAGTAATCGATGACCACAAAGATGAACTGATACCCGTTAGAAGATTTTGGTGAGATCGGTCTAATGACATCCATGCCCCACATAGAGAAAGGCAATAGAGAAGTCATAACATGAAGAGGTGAAAGGAGGTACATGAATTTTATCTCCATAAACTTGACACTTATGGCATTTCTTGGCATGACTGATGTAATTCCCTTCCATGGTGGACCAATAATACCCAAATCTCATGATTTGCCTAGCCATTGTAAAACCATTAGCATGTGTTCCGTAAACACCCTCATGGACCTCTTTCAAGATTTTCTTGGCCTCAACAACATCCACACATCTTAGTAGCACCTGATCATTTCTTCTTTTATACAGGATTTCCCCACCTAAGACAAAGTTATTAGCCAGTCTCCTTAGCATCCTTTTATTAGTCTCAGTTGCCTGCTCTAGGTACTCACGGTTTTTTACATATCACAGTATATCGTGGTACCAAGGGTGATCATCCTTTTATTCTTCCTTCATGTTGTAACAATGGGCTGGAGCCTCATAAATATTCATATTGATAGGTTTTACATCCTCTTGTTTGTTCGCTTTGACCATGAAAGCTAAAGTAGCCAGGGCATCAGCCATCTAATTTTCATGTTGCAGGAGGTAGCAGAAGGTGATATCATCAAACTCCTTAATTAATTCAAGGACTAGCCTTTGGTCAACTTGGGGTCTCTCGTATCCCATTCTCCTTTGAGTTGATAGATTACTAATGTAGAATCCCCATATACCTCCAGTACTTTAATCTTGCGTTCTATGGCTACACGGATACCCCTGATGCATGCTTCGTATTCTACTATATTATTTGTGCAATTAAAATCTAATTTACCAGTAAAGGGATAATGATCGCTGTTTGGGGATACCAGGACTGCCCCGATTCTGTTACCCATAGCATTTGACGCTCTGTCAAAATTTAGTTTCTAAGGATGTCTTTCCTGAGCATCTTTTTCAATGGTTGCAACATACATCATATCTTCATTTGGAAAATCAAAGTCCAAAGGCTCATAATCTTCTAGAGCTCTACTGGCCAAAAAATCTGCTATTGTGCACCCTTTTACTGTCTTTTGGTTCACATAGAATATATCAAATTCAGAAAGTAGAATTTGCCATCGAGTCATTCTTCCATTCAGAGCAGTTGACTCCATCATGTACTTTAGGGGGTCTATTTTTGAAATTAGCCAAGTTGTATAGTAAAACATGTATTGTCTCAATTTCTGAGTTATCCAAATTAAGGCGTAACACAACTTTTCAATTGACGAATATCTTGTCTCTCATTCAGTAAACTTCTTACTGAGGTAATATATCGCTCTTTCTTTTCTCCCTGACTCATCACGTTGGCCAAGCACGCATCCCATGAAATTTTCAAATACTGCTTAGTACAGTATCAGCGACTTATCTAAGCTAGGTAGCATCAGAATTAGGGCATTAGATAAATAGTGTTTGATCTTGTTGAAAGTCTTCTGGCACTCCTCATCCCACATGCCTTGATTGTGTTTCTTAACGAGACGGAATATGGGGTCGCATTTCTCAGTTAGTTGTGAAATGAACCGGGCGATGTAATTTAGTCTTCTTAGGAAACCTTGAACTTGTTTTTGAGTGCATGGTGGAGGCAACTCCTGTATAGCCTTAACTTTATCTGGGTCAATCTCAATTCACTTTTCGCTAACTACGAATCCTAGCAATTTTCCCGACCTAGCCCCGAAGGTACATTTTGTTGGATTGAGCTTTAGCTGAAATTTTCTCAGCCTTAAGAATAATTTCCTTA
Organism: Gossypium turneri; assembly: GCA_008044935.1. Taxonomy (NCBI): domain Eukaryota; kingdom Viridiplantae; phylum Streptophyta; class Magnoliopsida; order Malvales; family Malvaceae; genus Gossypium; species Gossypium turneri. The sequence continues at coordinate 2,536,122 of CP032576.1, forward strand.
TGACTTGTATATGCTCCTTTTCTATTCGAAAATTTACGATCATTTCATCGACATAAACCTTGATTTCTTTGTGCATCATATCATGAAACAAAGTTACCATGACTTTTTGATATGTTGCTCCTACATTTTTCAGTCCGAATGACATCACTTTATAGCAAAATTTCCCCCACATGGTTACGAATATGGCCTTTTCCATGTCTTCAGGATGCATCTTTATCTAGTTGTAACCAAAGAAGCCATCCATAAAGGAGAACAGTGAATAACCTGTCGTATTATCCACTAGGGTGTCGATATGAGGCAATGGGAAGTTGTACTTCGGGCTGGCTTTGTTTAAATCCTTGTAGTCTACACACATTCTCACATTCTCATCCTTTTTAGGGATGGGAACTGTATAAGCTACCTAGTCTGAGTATTTAATCACTTGCAGGAAACTAGCATCGAATTGTTTCTTGACCTCTTCTTTTATTTTCAGTAGGACGTCAGGCTTCATCCTTCGGAGTTTCTTTTGAACTGGCTTGCATCCTTTCTTTATAGGGAGCCGGTGTACCACGATATCAGTACTTAGCCCAGGCATGTCTTGATATTACTATATGAATACATCTTTGAATTCTTGGAGTAACTCAATGAGGTATCGCTTTGTCTCTGCGACGATGCAAGCTCTGATCTTCACCTCTTTCTTTTCTTGTTTGTCTCATAAGCTCACAATTTTTATTGATATTTTGTAAGGTAGGATTTGTTTCTCATCTTGTTCCACCATCCTTAACAAATCAGGAGATAGGTTATAGTCTCGATCATCTTTAAAATCCTGAGGTTCGTCTGGACACATATCTTGCTCAAAAGGAGACTCTAAGTCAATAGCAGCGTTGTTCAGATCATTGATATCTGGAGACCTATTATAGGAATAAAGGAAGACCCAAAGAACAAATAAATATAAGGGTAATTATCTGTATGGTATGATTATGAATGAAATGAAATATATAAAATAATATTTGCCAAAATATGATACAAAGAAACATTTTATTAAAATAAAGATATCGGACATATGCCTATTTCACAAAAGGATTCTTATTACTCCCAAACTTAGAGCAATAAATGTGTTTTGAACATTACTTTGAATTAGTTTTAAAGATTACAAGGATGTCTTCCGTAGTCCAATTATTTAGAACACTTTCGAGGATATAAGGACAAATGCCTGATAAGTTTTCCCCAATTCCTTCTTCGAATATAGCGTTAATGCTCAGATTTCCCAATATTTCTTATGCAGTTTATTTTTCTGACCTTCTTCGTTTAGGGTAAATAGTTTCTCCTAACACGAACATTTTGGATATATGGGGAAAAGTCATAAGTTCCCACTTGACCTCTCCCCCACTCAGTCGCGATCTTCTTCTTTCTAGCTTCTTCTCCAACTTATTCTTCCTTTTCCTTGCGTCTGGCTTGTATCCTAAGCTGAAGCGGTCTCATTTGTCCATCAACATTGGTGCCTCGACTCTCCCTTGGAGGTATTGGGATATTGTTTCCTTCGACAATAAAAGTTGTATTAACAAATTCTAGTGATCGAAAGGAACATTTTATTGCCTCATCATCTGCTCCTATGTATGTTGCGTCACTAGTTACGGATATAATGACATCCTCTTCAGTGTTTATCATCACCAGTCAACCTTCTATTACCAACTTCAGTTTTTAGTGTAGTGGCAACGGCACTGCCCCAGCCGAGTGAATCCAAGGTTTACCCAGCAAGTAATTATAAGAGGGCTTGATATCCATCATAAAAAAGTCTACCTCATATGTGTTCGGACCAATTAGGAGAGGTATTTCAATCCTTCCCATTATCTTCCTTTCTATACCATCGAATGCTCTCACTATATTTTGGTATGTCTTCATGTGAGAGTTTTCCACTAGCAATCTATCCAGTGTGCATAGAGGCAAGACATTCAGTGTAGACCCATTGTCGATTAACACCCCTAGCAATGTATATCATTTGCAGCGTGTAGTGATGTGTAGAGCCTTCGTGGATCCCATGCCCCCTGACAGTATTTCATCGTCATTTAAAAAGATGAAATTGTCGGCACTCAGATTGTTAACTAGACGGTCTAGCTTGTTCATAGAGATATCATCAGCGGCATAAGTTTTATTTAAACATTCATCAACGCGCTACGATATGCCTCTGAACTCAAAGGCAGTGCTAGTATTGATATTCGAGCTGGTTGTTTGTGTAGCTGTTCTACAACACTATACTCGCTATGCTTCAAGAATTTCAGGAATTTCTTGGCCTCATTCTCAGTTACCAGCTCATTAACAGGTTGTTCAAGTCTTGCCGTCTTTTTTTCTTGTGCTTAACTGCCAGGGTTTTTCCTTTAACAGGCTCGATTCTTGTATTTGCAGGGTCATAGCGTCTCCCACTGCGTATGTAAAAACTAACATCTTGACCCTCTTCTGAAGTGCTAATCGTGTTTTCCTCTCTTGGGATGATCAAGTTGCAATTATAATTCTACAGAACCTTTTGGCTATCCCCGTAGAGAAAAGCCATGGGTTTCTGAATTATGACTTTGGGCACAGTTTGTGTTCCCACCTTGTTACTTCTTGGTGGTGAAATGATCACCACTAGATGATTGACCTTGTAGAATTTCTCCATCGATCCTTTCTCTGAGGCGTACACATCACTTCTTTCTAAGCTCTTGACATATTCATAAAATTCGATTTCTTTGTTATCCATCAGACTTTGCACCAAAGCTTTGAATTCATTGCACTCTTGGATCTCATGACCTCCTTCAACGTGGAACTCATAGTAGCTCCTCATCCCTTTAGGTACCTCCCACGTCTATCATTTTTTTCAAAACCCATTTGAGTGGGGTTTTTACTTCTGCAACATTGGTTTTGGTTCTCCTTCCTCCACTCTCAATTATCGTGTTTACCCTTTGATCTGAATGACCGGGTAAAAAATTTCTTGCAACATTAGGTCCTGATGGATCATCGAACCTTACAATCCCCATCTTGATGAAGTTTTCAATCAGTTTTTTGAATGCAGTACAATTCTCAATTGAGCGTCTCGTTATTCTTGCATGGTACTCGCATTGAACATTCAAATCATACCATTTTGGGAACGGAAGTTGCATGGGTTTCAAGTAAAACAGGGATACCACATACGCATCGAACAGATTCTAATATAACTCTCTATATGTCATTAGGATGGGTGTGAACTAGAGTTTTTTGTGTTTGGCCTTGGGTTAAATTCTTGCCTTGATGGGCCTTGATGGCTGGTTGTTACGGTCCTTAGTTGGCCTACAGTGACTGGTTTTGAATAACCTTTATTATACACACTCGCGTTATTATCTTCATTTTCTTTCTTCTTCGGGGTTGATCTTTTGGCATTTTCTCCTGCGTCTATTTTTCCACTCCTTACAGCGTTTTCAATCATTTCACCGAACATTACTATATCTGAGAAGCTCTTGGTAGCACTTCCCAACATATGGTTAATAAACGGGGTTTTCAAAATATTTATGAAAAGCACTGTTGTTTCCTTCTCTAGAAGAGATGGTTGGACTTGCGTTGCCACCTCTCTCCATCTTTGAGCATATTGCCTGAAGCTTTCACTTTGCTTCTTTTTCATATTTTACAGCGTAATTCTATCAGGTGTCATGTTGGTCACATGACTGTATTGTTTCATGAAAGCTTGTGCCAAGTCTTTCCATGAGTTGATTTTGGCACGGCTCAGTTGGTTGTATCATTTGGCAGCTGACCTGATCAAACTATCCTGGAAGCAGCGGATTAAAAATTGGTCATTATTGACGTATCCTGTCATTCTTCGGCAGAACATTGTGATATGGGCTTCAGGACAACTAGTCCCATTATACTTTTCGAATTCTGGAGTGTTGAATTTTGGCAGGAGTACTAGATTTGGGACTAAACTTCTATCCTCAGCGTTAACCCTACAATGGTAATCTGTAGGGGTGTACAAAATTCGGGTAAAACCAAAAAAATTTGATTAACCGATTGAATTCAGTTAATCGGTCGGTTAACCAAATTTTTCGGTCGGGGGTTGATTAATTATTTTTTAATTTTTCGGTTAACGGTTAATTCGGTTCGAAACCGGTTGGTTAACCAAATTTTTTTGGTTTAACCGAAAAATTAATAAATAAAATTAGAATATATAAATAGACCCACTATTCACCTAAACCCAATCCAAACCCAAGTGTTCAACCCAACCCAATTACCCAATCTAACCCAATCATAAAAATTACAAATAATTTAATAAATAAAAATAAAATTCTAAAACTAAAACTAAAACTAAAGTATAAAGTCTAAAAATAATTTAATTATGTATGATTCAATTAGGTTAATTTGGTTAATTCGGGTAATTCGGTTAATTCGGGTAATTCGGTTAATTCGGTTAATTTTTAACCAAAAATAAAAGAAAAACATATAATTTTCGGTTAATTTGGTTAACCGACTAAATTAACCGAAAAAAATTCGATTCGGTTAATTTTTTTAATAAATTTCGGTTCGGTTAACGGTTAAAAATTTTGAAAGGTCAGTTAATTCGGTTAATGTTATTTCGGGTCGGTTAACCGGTCGGTTAATCGAATGAACACCCCTAGTAATCTGCATTCTCCATAGCTTTAAATTTTTTGTCCAACAACTTGCACCGATCTTCTAGTTGTTTTGGCAGTTCTACTCTTGCTTTATCCATTTCTGCCATGTCGTCTAAATCAGGAACAACTGGGTTGGTCAGATTATCCTCAAGATTGGAACCTGAACCTGTTGGGTAGTTCACCAGTGCTGAGGTACCGGCTTGATATTGTTGAGGTCTTATGGTAACAGGTACCTTTCGTGGATATGTATCTAGATGGGCCTGAACATTTATCGGGGTAAAGCCTGAGGGGTAGGTAGGGTCTTCATTATCATCCCTCAAGTTAACCACAGTATTTTTCCCTTTTTCGATCCCTCTGGCCAACAACTGCGTCAACTGGCTTATCATAGTTCGTTGGGATTCTTATATTTGATCCCTCATGTCTTGTTGTGCTTTAGATAATTGCTCCTGTAGCTGCGCTTGCAACTGATCTTACATGTCCTTCTAAATTTGTTCTAATCTCTCTAATATTTGATCAATTGCTTTGGTTTTGCTATAGGTACCGTAATGATATTCAGTTGGTAAATTCTTGTTGGTTTTCAGGGTAACTGTCATAATTTCAATTAATTAGGGCCTTTTTGTGAAATTTAACATATATGATGAAATGAAATGCTAATGAATGAAATGAATGCAAAAAATGCATTGATTTTGATTCAATTATATTAGAATAACTTTACTAGAAATTAGATTCCTTTACATAAAATGAATATTTTAGATATACGGCATTGCCCTAATACTCAAAGCCTTAACTTTCCTAAGAAGCCAAGCTAATTCTCGGCCCTGATCTGATTTCGACTCGTATCTTAAGTTTAGCATGTCAGCCTAAACTGTTAGGGTTTGCAAATGATCGGCTACTTCTCGTACTTGAGTCATAGCTTTGCCCATGATGTGATTTCTATCCCTAATCTGACATTGAGACCGTTGGAGTTGTTCTTTCCAATGTTCATTGTTCGCTTCAAGAAGTTCAACTCAAAGTTTACAATTTTGTAGTGTGGTTTTGAGCTATTCTATCTTTCCCTTAAACTCTTCAATCTTATTTAGGCTTGCTTTCAACTCAATTGCGGAATTGCGAATACGATATTGATGTAGTGACCTTTCTAATTCTGCTACCCTGGTTCTTAATCCCATATTTTCATCTTAGTTTTCTAACAAATCCCTTTCTAGAGCATCTTGGAATTTCTCTTCCCACTGATCAGCCTTAATATTTTCTTCTTTGATCTCTTGTCGCCATTGTTCTAATTTTTTCCCAACCCGACAGTCCTTATTGACAAACGCAGCTTGTTATAATCTGTTTTTAGACTGTCCAAATCTTCCTCAGCCTTGTTCTTTCCTTTTTTCATTTTCTTGGTTTCTAACTGCTGGATGACGACGTCTAATCCTAGATGCATCTTTTCCTCTTCCAACTGTTCTATCATTTTTTCCAGTTTCGAACTCCTCTTTTCAAAATCTTGCTTTATGATCTCTAGCTCAGACGGGATCACTTATAGGTTTATTTCTATTGACCGAGTGTTTTCTTGACTTGACACAGGGACGTTGTCATTGGCTCTTTTACCCCACCACCAATCATATTCAGAGGTCGTCATCAGATTTGCGGTAAATCTTTTTATTCTGTGGGTTTGGTTCCAAGCATTCGATATTTCACGAACTTTCTTCTTATAATTATCACCCTTATACACAAACTAAAACTGAGCCAATCCTTACATTACCGGTACAATCTGCCTCGACCTATACTGCCTCAATACAAGTAGAGGAAAATATCCAACGGCTTCCCATATCTCGAGTAGAAGGACCTAGTCGAAGTCTCTACATCAGAACAAAATCTCATTAGAGATCATCCAAGGGGCTTTCCATTCGATGTTTTCATCTTAGAGACTCTAGAGAATTGTCATCCACTTTTCTACAGAAATGTTGTCTCACCTCGGTGTAGTCACGAACTCTTTCAACAGAGAGTAATTCTAGAAGAATATTCGATAAGAGACCTTTTTTATATTTTAAAAGTGGCTATGGAACCAAGCTAGCAAGAGTTGTGCACACCTGATAAATCTTCCTTCACCTGCTCTCCGGTATGCACTCAAAGATTTGAAAGTGTCAGCCAAAATTACTGGGACCGACGTGACCCTTTTGTCAAGTTGGTCAAATAAATCTGAAACTGCCTCAACTATATGCCCTAATGCTTTGGGAAAGATGACCAACCCGTAAATGCTCAAGGCGAAGACGTCGACTCTTTTCTTCGCATCTGGATATGCTAAGATCAAATCCCATAGACTTTTACAAGGTATGCATTTACTATCTCCCTTTTGTTTAATCCAGGCTGTAACCCATTGCTTACTCATCCCCGTGATGCTCATTAGCTTATTGAATAAAGTCAGGACGTTGGTGGCTCTAGAATAAGCTTTGTCAGCTTGGATCCTCGGGCAACAGAGCAGAGTTGTGTACTTTTCTGTGGTAGGCACCAAGTCTACTTTCCCAAAAGTAAAACAACTATAGGTGAGATTCTAATACTGGGCGAGAGCTCAGAATAAGTGCTTATCCACTTTAACATCAAGTAGATAAGGTAAATCACCATAGTTACAGTAGAATAACTGCTTGGTTTCATCCTCCCATTGGTCTCATATTTCTTTCAACTCTTGGAGATTATTCTGAGTTACACTAATGCGGGTGAAATCTCACAATTTTGATATATATCCCTCCATTAGGATATCATCTGTCATACCAAAAAAAAAATTATAGTAAGATATTATCTTTGATTTAAATAAGGAAATAAAGTGAAAAAAAAAGGGGGGAAATTTTGGAGCTATATCAACATTGGGAAGTATATTATGACATATTAGTTCAAGAAAGGATTAAATCATAAAAGTGAGAAAAGTTTTGTTGCCCAAGAGTAAATACTTAAAAATTGAGGGGTTAAAGTGTAAATATGAAAAATTTGAAGGACCAATGGTGTAAATATTTTAAGGGTGGAATAATCTAGAAACTAAGGAAAATGGATGTATTAGGACCAAATTGAAAGAGGTGAAGAATTTTGAGGGACTAAATTGCAATTTTACCAAATTAAGTGATGACTCAAGGATGGAATTTTAAAAGATCATGAAGGGCAAAATGGTCAATTAGAAGAGAGAGAAATCTAGAAGATAATGATGATGTTGGAGATATTTTAGATTAAATAAATAAATAAATATTAGTTTATTAGTATTTTAATTTGATTTTTAAATGATATTTTATTATTTTATTATTTAGTATATATATATGTAGAAAGAAAGACGAAAAGGAAGCAACCCACCATCTTTTCCATGCAAATCACGTTAGAAGAGAAGAGAAGAAAGAAAGTTTTGCTTTCTTTACAATTTAGTCCTTCCACCAAAAATTCACTATTTTCATCTAGAAATCAAAAGAATTTCCATATCCATCAAGAGAGAAAGATTACAAGGAGACTATGGGGGGCCATAATATCAAGTTAGATTCAAGAAATAGAAGCTGTAGGAGAGAGAAAATTAAGTTAAAGATTGAAATCAATATGACAAGGTAAGTACTTCAAGATTTTAGTATATTTTTAAGTTTGATATTATTGAAAAAGTATGGAAATGATGTTAATGTAAAGTTTTTGTATATATGGTCCTATTTTCTTAATATGTTAGTGAAGAGAAAATAAGAGAAAGTGATGAGAAATAATGTAGAGAAAGAAAATAAGGTGTTATAAATATGGTAATAAACATCTTGTACTAAAACAGTTTTGAACAGCAACAGTAGCCTCACTTTGAAAAATCCCCATAAATTATGAAAATCGAATTAGAGTATGAATAAAATATATAATTAAAGATTATTGAGTCTAGTTTCTCATGGAAGAAATGGTGTAAGTAATAGAATTGTAAATTATGAGATATAATAAATTTTGTGAGACAAGGTCAGAATGAATTCGGGTTCCCCTGTTCTGACTTGGTAAAATCATTAAAAATTGTAAAAAAATTATTATAGGTTATAATTTATATGTTTAAAATCCTTAATGAATCTATTTTCAAGAGAAACAAATAGGGGTATAATCCGAATTCTGTACAAAGAGATAATTAATTTTTAGTGAAGAAGGGTCGAAATTGTTAGATAGAAGAACAGATGTGACTTTAAAGAATAAACTGTACTTAATGGCTGAACCAAAAATTATGAAAATTTTATGGTAAGAAGATATGTGAGTTTAGTTTCAGAGAAAATTAGCGGATCCTAATTTGGAGTTCCATAGCTCAAGATAAAAATAATTTAGTGACTATGACCCAAATGGACAGCTTTGAATAAATTTACAAGTAAATTGTGAAATCATAGATAATGTTACTTATAAGCATGTTATATAAATTAAGTATGTGGAATGGAGAGGAGGAGGAGGAAAAAATATATATGAATATTCAGTTAGCATGGATAATTTGCACGTTTTAGACTCAGGGACTAAACTGAATAAAAGTAACATTTTAAGGGTAAATTTGTAAAAAAAGGTCAAAAAGTGACCAAATTGCATGAGATGAATTATTTTATTATTTAAATTAATAAATTGAAAGAGATATTAATTTAGATCAATATTTGGTGGAAATTCGAGGAAAATAAAAAATTACCAAAATGTCCCTGAATTTTGGTATTTCTACAATTTAGCCCGGTAAGTTCGTGTAACTTGAATTATATTCTTAAATGCCTGAAATGTTTGTTATTGATGTGAATATGATTTGAATGTTAATTGTATGATAATTGATGAAACATTGATATATTTGATAAAAAGGGGAAGAAATCCCGGTTGAATGAAAAGAAAATTCGATGGATCTCTGAAAAGGAATTGACGGTAAAAAGGATCTAGCCCGGACGGGTGATCCTATCCTGATATAGCCCTCCCGAAGAATATGTGTGAAAAAGATCTAGCCAGGACGGGTGATCTTGATATAGCCCTCCCGAAGAATATGTGGAAAATGGATTTAGCCCGGACGGGTAATCCGAATTAGGGTCTGAATTTAGCCTGGACTGGTAATTCAGATCCAAGCTCATTAGAGTAATTGTCGTTGCAGGGGATTTAGCCTGGACTGGTAATCCCGACAATACTCTATGAGTTTATATTACAGGGGATTTAGCCTGGACTGGTAATCCCACTGTAAGGAATGAGGTTCACGGGAGTGTGCTCTCTTGTAGGGGATTTAGCCTGGACTGGTAATCCCGCTGTAAGGATGAGGTTCACGGGAGTGTGCTCTCTGAAATGGAAATGTGTGCACATGAATATGAATTGACGGACCTGAAATTGTACACTAAAAGTGTACCTATGAAAATCCATCGAATTTTTGAGAAATTCAATGGGACAAATATGGGAAAATAATAAGGGTAATAGAAAACATGGAATTGAAATTTTATTGGAAATATAATATCAAATTTAATACTCAATTTCGATTGAACGTGGGATTGAGTACAATTGCTCTGTGGTAAAGGGTGAATTGACGAATAAAATCATAACTGGGTTATGGCACTATGAATGTAAGACCATGGTCGGACTATGGTAGTGTTTATATACGCAAGACCATAGTTGAAATATGGCACTAAAGAACAATGTACTCATATCCGTAAGTTGTTCTTTGATTCAGAAAGAAACGGTAAAAGCCTTATGTGATTGAATTGAAAGATTTATAGATTATTATTGGTATTGATCTGAATTAAATATAACCATTGATATTTAAATGATATAACAGGTAAAGTTTTGAAATGAGATAACATGAATTTGAAATGAACTATTACTGGTATGTACGAAATTCATGAAAATGATGGTACATGGAATATCTAAATAATGAAATAAATGATATATGTCTATGAAGAAACGACAAGAGAATGATATGTATCATGACATGTAAATGTACGATTGTCTTTAATATGTTGATACAAGAAAATCATGCATGGTGAGTTTATATATAATGTGCGCAAGTACACTAACCAGTATTATTGCTTGATGCTTAGGCAAGTGCCCAACTATTGGTTGCATCGTATTATGATTATTTATATAATGCAATTGAAAAGTATTTAAGTGAAAATATGCTAGCGCTCACTAAAGAGTTGTAAGGTTTAGATTATGCAATTTCTTATGAAATGACTTATCATGTGATCAATTCGAAAAAGACTGTGGATTTATTCACCTCGTGAGTTGATGAATATAGCTTCATGAGTATTATGGTATTAATATTGGATTATTCTTGATATGTATAGATTTCATATTTTAGATGAACTAATATGATTAAAAATTTCACGAGCTTACTAAGCATTCATCGCTTACGTATTTATTTTTATTTACCCTATAGATTATAGAAAGCTCGATTTGGTTGGAAGCTTGTCAGAGATATATCACACTATTCATTAGTTTTATCGGTAATTTTGGATGATTTGATTTTTGGTTATAATGGCATGTATAAGTTAATTTGGCCAACATTGGCTCATAAATGTTTTAATTTGGTTAGTTTCAAATATGAATGCTAGATGAAATGAAATGTCTAAAAATAATTTGTAAATTTTGGTAATGCTCCATAACCCTGTTCTGGCAACGGATTAGGGTTAAGGGTGCTACATCATCCTTCTTTTGTTGTGTCTTCTCAGACTATATTGCAGCATTGTCTGCATTGTCTGCATTGTCTTCTACTTTATTAAGAAATCTCTTTTTCATGACAAGCTCTCTATTTAGCACTGAACGTGAATCAACACCTTTTTCTATGATGAAAATGCAATGCAATCACAGCCAAAACGAAATAAGTCAATACATTTCATACAAATCTAGAAGTCAAAGTAAGAAATAATAAATAAAACACCTAATCGGGTGACCACCAGAGGTTCGGTATGGTTCTACCTAGAGTAGGCTCTTAGGACTCATTATATGTAGTTTGGTTCTAAAGTAAGGGTACCTAAACCAACATATTCCTCGATCCTCACCCATTATAGGCTCATCTGGACCGAGTTCGGTTTAGGGGAATAAATTTCCCTATGGCTATACGGAGATGAAAACCTCACGAAGACAAGTACGGATGTATCTCGAAAGCGATCCAATATCCTAAACGGAGGCAAAGACCTCATGAAAGAATAGGTTCTCACTTCCATTTAAGAAGGGCAAAATCGAACGATTATGCAATGCAATATGCAAAAATATACCAAGAGACTCGAACCAATAAAGCAAACACATCATTACATAACAAAATGATGGAGACTACAAAAATGAAGGATGAAATGCAACGAAGGGATCATAAATTTAAACCAAATTATAAATTTTTGACAAAAAAGACCAAAAGTAATTAACTCGCAGCTTGACTCTCTTATTTTGTCCCCAATAGAGTCGCCAAGCTTTCGAAACCCTTTTTTTTTGATCGACTTATTTAAAAACGAAAGTGGGAGTCGCCACCAATCTTTTTTTATGTGAGGTGTGATCGGATCACCTCGTAATTTGGTCATTTTAATAAAAAGGTTTGATTTGCTAAACAACGATTTTTGGTCTACAAAATTTAGAAAATGGGTTCGAGAGTCGGTTACGCGCGAGGAAGGATTAGCACCCTCGTGATGCCCAAAATTGGTACCCAGTTGATTACTTGATGTCTTATTGTCGAGAATTGAAAATTTGAAGAGAATTTAAAAACATGATCCTACTTTGTATAACGTTGCTCTTAATTAAAATCACTTGAATAAATCTAAACGTGTGTAAGAGGCCCTTTTATTTCGAGGTAACAAAAAGGTCATATCCCGTAAGTTAGGACACAACATCTCGAATCCTCGAAAATAAGCTTGCTCTTTATTTAATTACTATTTAAATCTTTTGTGTTTTATTTTTAAAAGGGATGTTCGGTTATCTAGGTTCAAGGAGAAAGTCGAACGCCGTAAGTTAAGGCACGACTTCTCAAATCTCCAAATATGGGACATTGCCTTAATTTTAAATTTTCCTTTATTAAGTAATAACAAATATAACATTTAAAACAATGTATATTTATCTTACTTGGGGTATAGTATAAAAACGACCAATAATATTTAAACATAACGTATAATGTAGTGATGATGAGATAATATAGAATGACTATATGGGTATGATATATAACAAATAAATAAGAGAATGATATAATAGTACTAATGTAACTATAATAATCATAATAATATTAATAATCAAATCATAATAATGATAAAATAAATAAGGTAATTTAAAACAAATAAAATGAAAGATGCTTAATAATGAATGTAAATATAAATAATATGAGAATATGTATAAATAAATAACGAGCTAAAAATGAACTAAATGAAAAATGTACAAGTATGAACAACATCAATTTTAAGAAAAATAAGAAGTAAGACAATAATAAATGAGTAAATAATAGTAAAAAAATTGCATGAAAAGCTGAATTTGCAATAAAAAATAAATAAGTAAATAATAATAAAAAATTTCATGAAAAACTAAAATTAAATAAATGGGGGACTGAATCGAAATTTAAATAAAATTACAAGTATAAAACATAATAAATTAAATAAATTAAATAGTAAAACAAAATAAAGGACCAAAGCGAAATGCACGAAAAGGATAAGGGACTAACTGGGAAAATATCCCAAATCCTACCAAACCCGTCGTTCCCTTTGGAAAATCAAGGGACTAAATTAAAAATGAAATAAAATTAAATGGTCCAATCTAAAAGAAAAAAAAAGAATTAGGACCAGATTGAAAATGATTCCAAAAGCGTAGATACCAGGGACATAAATAAACCAATGCCAAGAAAACACGTGGATATTAGGACGAATCGGGTAAGGTCTCTGGGTCGACTTCAAAACAACACCATTTAGGCTGTCTATTTCCCATAAATGGTCCAAGGACCAAAATAAAAATAAAATAAAATTAAGTGGTCAAATTTAAAAAATAAAAGAATAAAATAGGACCTAATTGAAACTCACTGTAAAATCGGAAAGACCCATAGAGCAATTAGACCCCTATGTCAAAAACGTGCGGATCTTGCATGGTTCGGGTCGGGTCTCGGGTCGGCGATTGGGTCGTATCAAAACGACATCATTTTGGTACTTATGAACATTGGCCAAAACGACGTCGTTTAGCCTCACCTATATAAGTCGAAAAACCTAAAAAAAAAGCATTATATTTTTGTTTTAAAAAAAAACTGAGAGCTCTTTCATTCTTTCTCGTCTTTTCCTACCTCCAGCCCAGACACCGGTAAGCCTCCGTCGTGACTTCGTTGTGGTGAGAAAATGAAAATATTTTTAGTCCTTTTTAAATTTTTTAAAAATCTCGATCTAAATCAAACATATTTTTTTTGAAATCGAAAAAAAAAGAAAAAGAAACGCGAAGGAAAACCTTCGGTCTTGCCACGTTCCAAACCCTTGTCGGAACCCTAATGGGTTTTGAGATATTTGAAGTGCTGGAGGTTGTCCTGGATAGCGGTGGAAGGTGGAACGATAGGTGAGAACCCTTCCTCTCCCTCTTTTTTTTTTATGTATTTATTATATCTTTTCAAACCAAAAAAAATAAAAATAAAAATAAAAAGACTACATTTATGTTTTTTTAAAATCTTGTTTTTATTTCTTTGTTGTTTTTTTTTTTTGTATCCGATCGTTTCTTCTTTCTTTTACATTGATTGTCATGGATTTTATAGCCATAATATTTACACTGTTCACTGTTTATTATTTTTGCTTTGCTACTGTTTCTCTGCTGCCATCTCTTTGTTGTTTCTGTCTCTTCTTCGTCCTTTTTTGCAGGTACTGGCGCGCGGTCAACGGAGAGGAAAGAGGCCTGCGCTGGTCATTTTGGTGAAACGGCGGCCAAGGCGCATCAGGCCTCGGGACGAGAAGCACTGACGCGGCAGCAACGCACATGGGATTAGGGTTTTAGTTTTACTGAAAAATGTTTAAGCGTTCCGGGCTACTAGGCTTGTAATTTTGGGTTAGGGTTGTTGTTTTAGGCTTGATATGTAATTGGACTTTGGGACAGTTAATTTATATTTCTATTTTTATTTTTTGGTTTCTGGGCTTAGACAAAATTGGGCCCTTACACCCTAATCCTAGAATTAGTCTCTTATTCATTTCTCCCCAAATGACACTACAATTTCCACACCATGCCTTATGCATGGACCCTCTTTATTTTTAATGTTAAAATAATAATTTTCATTCACAAGATTAAGTGCTATAGTAGAGTACATTTCATTTCTCCCCAAATGACACTACAATTTCCACACCATGCCTTATGCATGGAGTACCCTCTTTATTTTTAATGTTAAAATAATAATTTTCATTCACAAGATTAAGTGCTATAGTAGAGTACATTGTATTATCAATAAGAGATGTAAATTCAACTTCGAAGACAAACGGATATGACTAATAACAAAAGAAAATTCTTAAAAAATATTACTATTAGACCATAAAAGTCTCCAGCTTAAATTTTGCCCTTCATTTAATAATGGCAACTAGTAGTTGTCTTTAAGTCTATATAAGTGGGAGGTTTTTAGTAACCATATTTTCATTCCTATTTTCTCCATTTATCTATGAAACTCAAAATTATTTAGTGATAAGCTGATCACTATCACTTACAATTCAAGAAAGAAAATGTGGAGGCTTAAGATAGGGGAAGGTGGCAACGATCCTTACCTTCACAGTACCAACAATTTTCTGGGAAGACAAACATGGAAGTTTGATCCAAATGCAGGCACAGATGAAGAACGAGCTGAGGTTGAAGAAGCTCGTCTTAACTTCTACAACAATCGGTTCAATGTTCAGCCTAGTTCTGATCTCCTATGGCAATTGCAGGTATATCATTTTGCCTGGATATAACACTAAAATAATATGAAAGTAGGATTAAGTTGTTAAAATAATAATAATTCGGTGTTTCTAATTGATTTTGTTAAAAGAGTTATTGAAGTGATACTATTTCATCAAACTTTCTTTTGAATTGGAAAAGTTATAGGTATGTTTGGTGAAGATGAAAATTGATATTTAATTTGAATTATTCAAACTTAAGTTTAAACTTTAATAATTTTGTTTATCAAATTTCGTCAAACTTGATAATCTTTATATCTATTCAAGATCGATGGATTTATAACACGTATTATTTGATAAACATCGGGAATTTAACTTACAAATATGTTGCAGGGAAATTAGTTAATGTTGCAACACGTTTCATCAGTATGATAATACTATGGTGCTGAACAAAACACTAACACTCATCGTCTTGACTGGTGTGAGGGGCTGCATTTTTATATTTTATGAGATTTTTGTGAACTGTACAATGTGTCTTTTGGGTTGATGGGGACAGTGACGGATGAGGAAGATATGTCGGAGGCTTGATTAGGGTTTTATTCTGGACAGGAAAGGGAGGCTTAAATGCACTGGAAAGTTTTCTTTGAAAAGACAAAACAATTAAATGCATAAAAGCAAAAATAAACAAATAGAGGAACATTTGAATTTTCTGCGAGAATAATCAGCACAATTAAATTATATCTAAATTGCCTTGGTTAATTATTTATTTATATTAATTTATAAAATAAAAAATTAAAGTTTAAAATATATTTTATTTCAAATTTTATATGCTTTTTATATTTGAAATTTAGTCTTTGAATATAATTATTTACTTTTTGGATTTAAAATTTGAGGTTCAATTGTTTCCACTATTAAATTTCTTTTATAAATACTGATCAAAATTTTTCTTAAAAACATCCATTCAAATTCATTATGATAAAATTTTTTTTTGTTGGACTCGTGTTCGTAAGAAAAAATGATGGCAGTATTTTGATTGAAATAGTTAATAGTATTAACTATTTAGACTAATTAATAACATTATAAAAATAAAAGGACCAGATTATATCAAAAATTAAAATATATAGACTAAATCTCGAGTTTTAGTATAATTTGTGGGCCAAAATTAAAATTTGGCCATTGTTTTATATTGTAACCTAGAAGAAATAAGGAGTCACATTTCATTCTCTAGTACTTCTAGAATATTTAAATGATATATAATAACGTAATATTTTAATCAAAAAATTAAAATATTAATTATTTAGACTGACTAAAAATATTATAAAAATAAAGTCATTAAATTATGTTACAAATTAAATTATAAAAATTATAATATAAAACTAAAATTAGAAAAGAACTTCATGATGGGTGTGCCACTTGTCGACAAAGGACAAGAGGAAGTTCTTCTTGACCTTCCTTTTATATAAAGGTATATAGATAAGACATTAATCTATTTTTCTGACCTATTCATGCTCTGTTTTTTAATTATAAAATATTTAGGATGGGATGAGATAACACGGTTTGAATTCGTGTCAAATAGGTGTTTGACAAGAGTTTTAATTAACATTCTGTATAAGTTAAGATAATAGTTAGTGCTTTTCTTAACTTATATATTTTTATAGATATAATCAACATTATAGTATTGGGTAATTATTTGATACGCCTGTGATGAACATTTTTAATTCCCCATGTGGGGTTGAGACTTTGTCACACGTTTAATCTATTTATTTACTTTTTTTTAAGTACAACTTAAAGACACATAACAAAATTTTAATCCTGCTTGTGAAGTTAAAAATTTTCGTCTCTAGTTTACCAAATAATTACTTGTATAGATTTATATTGAAAACTAATTATAAGTTAATGTCTAATTGAAAATACATCTCGATCGGTTTGTCTAAACTTAGGGACTAGGCTTTGAGAAATCTTGAGAATACTTGGGATAATTTGATTAAAAAAATCAGTTGTAGAAATTATGATATATATAATAGTAAAATGTATCTTTCTTTTCATTTTCTCAATCAATTCACATACTAAAAATTGGATGAAAAATACCTAGAAAGACTCGTTATAGCTAAATCATGTATGTTGAATGCAGTTTCTAAGAGAAAAAAAGATGAAACAAACCATTCCCCAACCGAAGATAGAGGATGGAGAAGAAGTGACATATGAAGCTACAACTGCAGCAGTGAAGAGAAGTGTGCACCTATTTTCAGCTCTACAATCAATACATGGCCATTGGCCAGCCGAGAATGCTGGCCCCATGTTTTATTTTCCTCCTTTGGTCATTCCTCTTATTCCTTTCCCTTTATTCATATTATATATATATATTTCTAATTTTCCTTGCATAAAATCACAAATTTTTATGCAAATCTTATCCTAATCTTTGCAGGTCATGTCATTATATATCACAGGACATCTCAATACTATATTCTCTGCAGAACATCGCAAAGAAATTCTCCGTTACATTTATTGTCATCAGGTTATAATTAATTTGATCTTGTTTTTTCTAAGTAAACAAAGGGTGTCTTTGTTCTTCATTTGAGTATATATAACATATGGTTAGGTGTATATGCATTAAACTGTGGACAAGTATTAATAAATATTAAAATTTGGATTTGAATGGCAGAATGAGGATGGAGGATGGGGATTATACATAGGGGGTCACAGCACCATGTTTTGCACAGCTCTCAACTACATTTGTATGCGATTATTGGGAGTAGGACCTGATGGTGGCCTCAATAATGCTTGTGAGAGAGGCCGAAAGTGGATTCTTGATCGTGGGGGTGTCACTACTATTTCTTCTTGGGGGAAGACTTGGCTTTCAGTATGTCATCTTTCTTCTTTTACAACAATATTTACTATCAAACTTAATTCTTTTTATATTATATATATTTGATACTTCTATTTAATTTGGTTGTAGATACTGGGTGTTTATGAATGGTCAGGCTGCCATCCAATGCCTCCGGAGTTTTGGCTCTTTCCTTCTTATTTTCCCGTTCATCCAGGTTTACAATGTTTATTTGTTTGTGATTAATTCGAAATATGTATAATATATATTGACTGTTAGGCAAGAATCTAGGGGTGGCAGGGGCCTAGTTCCCCTAAAATAGAATATTTTGGTCTTTTAAAAATTTTAAAATTTTAAATTAATAAAGGTAAAATTTTACTTTAGCTAGCCTCCCTAAAAATGATAAAATTTTGATTTAATCTTTTAAAAATTACAATTTTACTATTATAAAAATTACAATTTAATTTCGGCCTCCCTAAAAACATTTTTTGGATTTGCCTCTGTTGACTATATATTGTTTAAGTGAATTAAATTATTTTGAGTATTAAAATTATAGATTTTGAATAATTTCAATATCGATTTATTTTAAATTTAATCGTTTAGATATTAAATCAGAACGCAAGATAAGATACGTTGAGTTTATCATACGTCTTAATGACGATGATATTCTAATGCAGCAAAGATGTTTTGTTACTGTCGATTAACGTACATGCCAATGTCGTATTTGTACGGAAGAAAATTTGTGGGTCCAATCACACCTCTAATTTCACAATTAAGAGAAGAACTCCACATTGAACCATATAATGAAATCGATTGGAGTACAAAGCGACATTTATGTGCAAAGGTAAAATTTATAACCATAATGTTTGACACAATATTTATAGTTAAAATGTAAATGAAAAAAAAATGTTGTATACATTGCATGCAGGAAGATCTTCATTACCCTCATACATGGCTTCAAATATTGCTTTGGGATAGCCTTTACATATTTTCAGAGCCTCTCCTTAATTGTTGGCCCTTTAATAAGTTAAGAGAAAAAGCTCTTAAAGTAACAATGGATCTCATTCATTATGAAGATGAAAGCAGTCAATATATTACTATTGGATGTGTGGAAAAGGTAACCCAATTCAATTAGAATTGATTTTGAATATTATATATATAGTGCTTGCTAATTATTTAACTAATTAAAATTTGATAATACATTGGGCAGCCTTTATGTATGCTAGCTTGTTGGGTTGAAGATCCAAATGGAATTCACTTTAAGAAGCATCTTTCTAGGGTTGATGACTATGTTTGGGTTGGAGAAGATGGAATAAAGATGCAGGTTTGCTAATTATAAAAGCACTATAAATGTTGAATTAATTAAACTTTCAATATTTAATTAATTTCTCTCTAAAAATAATTAAAGTAATTTAGCCCCTATCAATTTCGAGAATCAACAATTAAGGATAATTAATCACAATATTAATATTTTTGTCAATTGTACATATTTTTGTTGGCATAATGACAACTTTAACTCTTAAAATTGAGCAATTTTTAAAAGGGAGCACTTAAGAAAAATTAATTATGGCGTCAATGTTTCTAGTCAATTGTACATAATTCTGATCGGTATGATAACAAGTTTAGCCCTCGAAGTTTATATATTCGGCATAAAATGTTGTCAGGATGTGTAAATGTTATGGGCTAAATTTGTTATTATACCAGTAAAATATATGTACAATCGACAAAAAACATTAAAGTTGTGATTAATTATCCTTAGTTGCTCATTTTCGAAATTGATCAAACTTAATTTACTTTGAATTTCTTTTTAAAAAAAGGGATCAATTTGCTCAATATATAGACATCTTTTTACCGTATATTTTCAATATTTCACTATGCAGAGCTTTGGAAGTCAAGTTTGGGATGCTAGTCTGGTTCTCCAAGCTTTGCTTGCTAGCAATTTATCTAATGAAATTGGACCTACATTGATGAAGGGGCACAATTTCTTAAAGAACTCACAGGTTTAATGTTTAGGGTTTCTTATTCACCTCTATTTTAATTTCTTCAATCTTCTGCTTAGAATTGATGGTTGAAAGATTTGGTTGAATATTTTAAGGTTAGGGATGATCCTCCGGGAGATTTTAAAAAAATGTTTAGACATATTTCTAAAGGATCATGGACGTTCTCTGACCGCGATCATGGATGGCAAGTTTCTGATTGTACTGCAGAAAGTTTAAAGGTAATTTTGTTTTAGTTACAATTAAACACAATGCATTTTGATTTTGAAACAAATTTGCAATTGGAAATTATTGCTTAAAAAACAGTTAAATGTTTTTGCAGTGTTGCCTATATTTTTCAATGATGGCACCTGAAATGGTTGGTGAGAAAATGGAAAGAGAGCATGTCTATGATGCTGTCAATGTTCTTCTATCTTTACAGGTATAGATTGTAATACCAATAGGGACTTTAGCGGAACTAAAAAACGGAATAATAATTTTTGTAGGGGAAGGTATAATTTTAGAATTAAATAATAAATTATTATGATTTGATAAAATTTAAAGAATCTCCATGGTAAATTTACCATTTTCTGAGGTCAAGCCTTCTCTGAATACCAATAATTAATTCATATCAATGTCAAATTATTTTAATTTGTCCTTATATGATGAATATCTTGGTCTTAAGTATATATATTCTATGATACAAATTATTGCAGAGCAAAAATGGTGGTTTCTCAGCTTGGGAGCCAGCAGGAGGTGGATTCTGGTGGGAGGTAATAACTATTTCAATATTTGGATTAGTCTTTATATATATGTCATTACATTTGCTATCAATAACTTTTCACCTTAAATTATCTTTTTAGTGGCTAAATCCAGTCGAGTTTCTAGAGGATCTAGTTAAAGAATATGAGTAAGAAGCTCATCTTTTCCGTTAATAAATTTCATTAATTATCTAATGTAAAAGAAACCAATTTATAAAATTATATATTAATGAAAGGAGAGAAAAAAAACAAACGTAAACTCCAGGTATGTAGAGTGCACTTCATCTTCAATCCAGGCACTAGTTCTTTTCAAGAAACTATACCCAGGGCATAGAGAACAAGAGATTGAAATTTGCATCAGAAAAGCTGCAAAATACATTGAAGATATACAATATCCTGATGGTTCTTGGTAAGGACTTAATAAGGCCTTTTCATTTCTCCAAAACATGAAATTTGATGGGATGGATATATAATTCCTATATATATGTGTGTGTGTAGGTATGGAAATTGGGGAATTTGCTTCTTTTATGGGACATGGTTTGCACTCTTAGGTCTTAAAGCTGCTGGGAAGAACTTCGAAAATTGCTTGGCTATTCGGAAAGGAGTTGATTTTTTGCTTAGAACCCAAAGAGAAGATGGTGGCTGGGGAGAGAGTTACCTTTCTTGTCCCAAAAAGGTAATTAATATTTAAAGAAGGTTTTCTTTTCTTCATTTAATTGAAAGGATGGTATAATATAACATGATAAATGAATTTAGATTTTTGTTTAATCTATATATGAAATTTTAAGTATGATTTACTTTCCACTAATTATTAACGCAGATATTAATATAGTATAATTTTACGCATATACAAATAAATAAATTTATTCAGAATGAAAATAATTGAATCTATTTCATGTGCATTAAATCAAAATTAATATACAATTTTAAGATTTATATCTACTGAGGGTGGACCGGCTCATTTGGGAGAAATTTTCGAAGTGCCGTCACTTGAATAGCCGACCAAACCCCCAACAATTGAAGGTTTTGTCTCTGAGAAGAGTTTTATCTCGTGTGTTCTTCTGAGAGCTAGCATATATACCTTGAGAGTCTGGTTCGCAGAGCAGTGAGCGCCTCGTTTGTACATGAGCGCACAGCCACTCACTAAGTGAGTGCTTTCAACTCTGTGAACTAGGCCCTCAAGACATATTAGCTCTCAATAGTACGAGAGACAAAAACCTTCTCTAAGAGATAATACCATTGAAAGTAGAATTAATTACATAACTTTCAAAATAATCGACTCACCCTTATCTCATCTAAATCGCACATTATCTCATATCGCACTTAATTCTCTCCGTAAATGACATATATAAATATAAATACTTTTTTTTTTGTTGGTTTTTGATGAAAGGTATATACACCCATTGAGGAAAAAGAATCGAATTTAGTAAATACTGCACAAGCAATGATGAGTTTAATTGTTAGTGGCCAGGTATGCTTTACATACAATTAACAATGATTTTATGACTTAATGTACCCAAAAACAAAGATTCTATATATTTTAAAATTATTGGTGTGTTGATTTTCTTAATCACTATAAGATATATGCATATGCTACTAAATAGGCTGAGAGGGATCCTACACCTCTACATCGAGCTGCAAAATTGTTGATAAATTCTCAGTTGCCAAACGGTGGTTTTCCTCAGCAGGTTACTTTTTATATTTGTATATATAATTAGAAAAAAGAAAGGAAAAGAAATATTTAACTATATATATATACTAATTTTGTGGTTTTTGGAACAAATGAAAAATGGCAGGGAATGGCTGGTGTCTTCATGAGGAACTGTATGTTACACTATGCAATATATAGAAATGTTTTTCCACTGTGGGCGCTTGCTGAGTATCGCAACCATGTTTGGCCTTCAAAATATATATGCTTTTGAATCATAAGGATGGATCAGAGAAATATATATAATAGATTGGTTAACCTATGATCTGAGTAAAAATAATGATGTAATAAGTTTATTGAAAACTGGCATAAAAATCAGATGTAGCTTCGGTTGGAATCTAATTAGGTTGAAGGGTAGATGTTATAGTATCTTGGATTCAAACTTCAATATATGTATGTAATTTTCTGAATTTTATGTAAAAAGTAAAAATACTCTTAAATAATATTTATTACTTTGAAAAATAATAATTTTTTAATAATTTAACAACTTAAGACTTGATTAATAAGGGGTGGAGAGAAGGAAGAAGGAAGAAGGAAGAGGGAAGAGGTCTTCCCCTCAAAAAGAAAAATTCTCTATTCGTTGTTTTAGTTTTTAAAAATTATAAGCTATGAATTTTGTACTCTATTAGACATTGACTTTTGATTTATTCTTTAATAAGGGGCTTATTTAAATAAATTGATAAAGTTTGAGGGTCTTTTTCAATAATTTTACTTTTTGTTAATGAATATCTATAAATTATATATAAAAGGAAGGTAGCAAGACTATCTTTTTCTTTCTTTCTTTTTCTTTTTTTTAATTGGAGGCGAGAAATAGGGTTGATTGAGATTGAACTCAAACTCTTGTACTTACAATTTAATGCTCTTGCCACTAGGTTAAGAGATTGTTGGCATACTAAGACTATCCTTTGATAGGTATGCTAACTCTATTTTCACATTATAACAAAAGTATAATATTTTAGTTTTGGTCCTTTTTATTATGTTTAAATTTAAAATTTAATTTTTGTATTTTTATTTCTAACATAATTTAGTTTTTATATTTCCTATAATTTTATAAGTTTATAAAATGTTAAAGGTCAATTAAGTTGTGTAATTTTTAAGCGTTAAAATATAATTTCATCATTGTATTAATTTATCTCTTTATAATTTTTAAAAGATTAAATTAAAATTTATCATCTTTAAATAGTCAAAATAGAATTTAACTATTTACTCATTTATAATTTTATAAAATATA
This sequence comes from Gossypium turneri, assembly GCA_008044935.1. Taxonomy (NCBI): domain Eukaryota; kingdom Viridiplantae; phylum Streptophyta; class Magnoliopsida; order Malvales; family Malvaceae; genus Gossypium; species Gossypium turneri. Next base: position 2,559,968 of record CP032576.1, read on the forward strand.
AAAGTCCAATGTGATAATTTTTTCGAAGTGGCCCCTACCAGCTTTGGTGCTAACCCTAGATGTAGTAGATATGATAAGATGATAATTCTTTCAACACAAAACCTTGGCCAATTGCTCCTTCAATTTGTTGGCCATTTACTATTTGCTAAAATCTTCTTATTAAAGAAGTGTGGTCCACCCAAAACAGGTTAGGTATAGCTAAGAGATTTTTATTTCGGGTCAACTCAATTCAAATAATAGAAAGAAGGTTTTTCAATTAAAATTTAACTATAAAAAAAGGTAAACTACCTAAATAGTCTACCAAGTTTTAAAGCACTCCAGTTTTGGTCACCCCAATTCTTTTTGTTGTTTTAGTCACTCTCGTTAGATCAATTGTAATTTGTAGCCACTCCATTAAAATACTTTTGGTCATCAGATGAATTGCTAGTATAATAACAAAATTAAAGTTTACACATTTTGATTATTTTAGTCTTGATTTTAAAAAATTCAACAATTTTGACCCTTAACGCTTATCCATTTTGTCATTTAGGTTTTGATTCTAAAAATTAAAAAGATTAAAAAGAATTAAAAAATTTTAATATATATAATTCAAAAGTTATTAAAATTTATAAAAAAACCTAAAATATTATAAAATATTCAAAAAAATGTTCTAAAAATTACTTAAAATTATTAATGTTGAGGCAAAATGAGTTGAGAGTTGCTGAGTGCCGCTCGACAGTACCAATTGCAGACTGCTACTAAGGTGGTTTAAAAACTTGCCATATTTGGTTTGACAATTTAATGAAGAAAATCTTTGAACCTGTTTATATTCAACATTTTTGAAGATATTATGATTCATCTATGGAGAACCAATCCTAGTCATTTGGAGGTTGGATTCGATTTGAGTGAATCAAATCAACCCTTGAAACATAGAGGATAAATGAAGACCTTGTAGTTGTTATGGAAATCAGATCTTTGATTGATTGTACTTCAATTATTGAGATTGTGATAGCTATTCCAAGGAATTACTTTGTATTCACTTAAATTCTATGTTAGCAAGCTGAATCCGGGATATACTTTGAGGCTTGTATAGGTTTTGTAAGAGAGCTTATTGAGTGCATTCTAATTTGTTCATTGAGGAATGGCTTTGTGAGAGAGTGCAAATTGAATTGTAAACATTGTTAATTGTTTACTACCCAAGTTCTTAGGGGGAGGATCTGGAGATGAGTATTCTAGTCTTTAGGCACAAAGATGAGATCTCTATACTTTGGAAGTGATAGAGTGTGAATCACTTGTTGTATTTATGATAAAAGATAGCGAAGTTACTCATTGAACTAGGCTCCGCAGACGTAGAGAAATTGAATTGTGTAAACAAACTTCTGTATTGTTTGCACAATTTTCTCAACACTAAAAATTTCTATCTTCCCTCCCCTAAAACTAATCAAAAAAAATTTCTCCCTCCCCTTCATCCTTCAACATAATAAAATTGTAAAAAAAAAAAAATCACCTTGCACTGATCTTTCATCAGGGGCATGGGTATGTATAGCCTTTTAGTGCCGCCAATGTTAATGGCACCACAAAAAAAAAAAAAAATCAAATAATAGGAAAAATTCATACGAGTGACATCAATGCCTATGGAACTACAAAAAAAAAAAAAAAAATCAATTCCCCCATTTCACATTGGTCACGCCATTCCCTATGGCACCACCAAAAATATTAAGTATTCTTTGACACGGGTGATGCCAATGGCTATAGCACCACAAAAAAAATTTAAATTTGGTGACGCTAATGGCTATGGTGCCACATATTAAAAAATATTTTTTTTCCTATTCTCCCCTCATATTAAAGGTATTTTGGACGTGTACAAATATTGGTGCCACCAATAACAATGACGACACCCAAAAATATAACTTTTTAACCCCTGCCGCTAATGATTGGATGAAAATGACAGGTGGTGACGCCAATGGCAACGACATCACCGACCTTTATTGTTCAAAATGAGTCATTTGCGTACATGATTTTTGAAGTAAGTCATTTTTATAAATAATAAAAATTTTTGGGTATTTTAAAAAAAAAAACCCGTCAACTTAGAGTTCCCATTTTGAAGAGGATTTATGCATGGTAACTAATTATAGGCCAATAATGAATAACAATATAATCTAGGCTAAATTTTACTATTAGTTACTGTGCAAAATTTATGTATTTAGTTCTTGTACTTTAATTTGATCAAAATTAATCTCTATACTTATTGAATTAGTTAATTTTAGTCTTTATACTTTTCAAAATTTGAAATTTTAGTCTCGACTCAAACAATAGAAGTTAAATATATTTGGTTAAATTCAATTACTGTACTATGTGTACAGGTCTAGATTTAGTCCATATATTAGATTATTCTAAGTTCCTATATCATCAAAATTATATACATAGTACAAGTATTAAATCCACAACCTTTATATAGTACTTGAACTGATGCAAAATTTAACCTATAATTTATTTAATTAGTATATTGGGGATATATGCATCGAAATAATAATCTCTTTCATTAGTATATCATTAGTATATTGGACATTAGTATAGAACCCAACATTTGTTTCATTGGATAGGAGAGTGCATCTGTAAGTGTGTGAAATTTTTTAGATTGTATTGTATAAAAAATAAATATTAACATAACTTCTTTTGTACATCTTTAGTGAATTTTTTAATTATGTAATCGTGAGTAAAAAAGTGTCATATCTATTTTAACTTCTTTTCTTTCTTAATTATACAAGTAGTAATATCATATATAAAATTTGTAGATTTCATCGACTATAAATGTGAATTTATGTATTCAGTTGAGTGCTACAAATGTATAAAGCTGGCCCAGTTAATGGGGATTTGACAAGTGCTTCTTCAATTGTAATTAATATACAATTAATGAAAACTAAATGTTGATGGTTGAATTCAACGCTCATTAATAAGATTGTTGGTAGGGTCCAATTCAAAATAATTAGGTTAGGTAGATAAAATTTAACTTTGACAAATTTCATAGCGGTGGCAGAGCACTGTAGTATGTATAAAAGAAAGATATAAAACTAGTGTTATTATAGGATTTAGTGATCATTTCAATTTATAAAACCAAATAAAAAAGCAAACTTTTGAAGAAGAATTTAATTGAAAATTTTAAAATTTTTTAAAGGTTGAATAATAATTTAAAAAAAAATTAAAGGTTAAAAATTAAAGATATAATTAAAATTTTCAAAAGTTTTAAGGCTTTTAAGCCCTAACAGGGTTCCGCCTTTGGACAAGAGGACAATAATGAAATAAAGATAATAATCTAAGTATTCATACTTAAATAATATTAAGATAGGTGCAAGTTAGTAAGTAAAATGCATCTAAAATAGTAGCAAAATTAATAATAAAATATGACTTATACAATATCCAAATAATAACAAAAAAATAGTAGCAATATAATAGCAAAACTGTGGCAAAACAACAATAATTCTTTTTTTGTAAATTCGATCCAAGCTCAAGCCAAAAAACTTATCCGAGGCCTGACGCATTTGAAAACGAGTCTTATTTTTTTGTCCAAGCCATTTTTTGGACCTATTTTTTTACCCAAAGTGTGGGCCTTCGGGCTGAGTGGCTCGACCCATAATCAGGTCTCGTGCATAGTAACATGTCAGAATTGGAATAGATAAATGGAGCAAAGCATAATTTAAACAAATACTCATATCTATATATTTAAAATTGTTATATTTTTTATATGAATATTTTTTATTAAATATTGTTGCAATGGAAGTGCTAGACTGTTGTGGCCACTGCTATTTAACACTGTGAAAAACTATGTAAATAAAACAAAAATAACACCAAGCTTTGTTTACATAGTTTTGTTCCCCTACATTTGCGAAGCCTAACTCAGTGAGTAATTCCGCTATCTCTTATCATGAATACAATAAGTGATTCACACTCTATCATTTTCCAAATATATAGATCTCATCTTTGTATCTAAAGACTAGAACACTCACCTTCAAATTCTCTCCTTGAAAATTTGGACAGTTAACACTCAATAATATTTATAAAAATAGTTTGCACTCTCTTAAAGCATTCTTGTGTCAATTTAGAGTTCTGATTTTTATGTGGATTTATGCATCGAAACTAATTATAGGCCCATAATGAATAACAATATAGTTTAGGTTAAAATTTACTATTAGTTCCTGTACTTTGCGAAAGTTCTATATTTAGTTCCTGTATTTTAATTTGATCAAATTTAGTTTCTATACTTTTTAAATTAATTAATTTTAGTCCCTATACTTTTTAAATTTTAAAATTTGTCTAGACCCAAACAATAGAAGTTAAATATACTAATCTTGTACTAATCTTGTACTATGCATACAGGTCTAAATTTAGGACCATCAAAACACTATCTAAATTAATTTAGGACCAAAACCGGATAGGACGGTATGGTCGTTTTAAAACACAATCAAAATCGGACCAAATTGGGGTGGTAGTGAAAGTCATCGTCACAGATGACCAATCATTGACCATCGTCACCGGAAATCAAATTAGGGATGGTCAGTTTTTGTTATATGGGATGGTGTATCGAGCAATGCTCGAAGGCGGTTTGAATGGGCGGGTGGGAAACTAAAGCATTTGATAAGTGATAAAAGTAACATGTTTTAATCTCATTCTTAATGCGTTTTTGGATGATTATTTTTGCAAAATGTGAATTTTATGCTCCTAATTCTTTAAATTCAAATTTCTATACTTAGAAGAGCATTTGGGAGCAAAAAGAGAAAAAATCAAATAATCAGAGTAGATTTTAAGAGCCACAAGGGCTGGGCCTTCCCACACAGGCTGGACACACAACTGTGTGAGCCACGCGGGCTGCCACATGGTCATGTGTCAGACCGTGTTGATTTCACAATTCGCATTCCAAACACGTAGAAAAACATAATTTTTAGGCTTTTTGGGCATTCTAAGACCTATAAATGCCAAATATAATAAGAGAATAGGGAGCCATCAGAGAGTATTGAAGAAAACAACTCGAAGAACACCATTGAAGCTAACTCTGAAGTAGATTTCCACCAAGATTGAAGACTTCTTTTTAATTTCTTTGAAGTTCTTTACGAGTTTTTTTTTTATCTCTTGTGGTTATACTGACTTTGAGATGTTTTTATTTACAATTATGAGCTAATTCTCTAGAGAGATGAACCCTATAATGAATTCTATTATTTGATTTCTGTTTTACACGATAAATACTTGAATCTTGTTCTCAATTATGTGTGCTTATCTCTTGTGTTAATATTTCCTGAATATTAATCCATTTTAAATGTGCTTAAATCAGAGGAGCAAAAGTCTTCGTTTAAGAGTAGATCTAGTATAATTGAGTGGAGTTGCATGCAATCCTAAAAGTAGGATGACATAAATCTACTTGATTAGAGTCAAATCTAATAGGGGAATCCATAGATCAAGTTAATGTGATAATAGGGGTTTTAATGTGATAATAGGGGTTTTAATTAGAAAAAAAAATTTCAATTCATCAACCTAGTGTCTTGAAAGGGATATTAGCATAATTTAGGGATTTCTTCCACGGATCAAGATACCAAGTGAATAAATCATTTAATTCAGATTCATAATGATAAATGAAGTCTAGGTGGATTCTTTCCTGAATATTGTTTAGCTTCTTGGTTATTATTAAATTATTTTCCTGATTTATTTTCTGCTGAGTTCTTTATTTAATTAATTTAGTAAATTTTAGTTTAAATCAATCACCCCAATTTGTCAGTTAAATAATAGGAAAATGGTAATTACTAATACTTTTAGTCCTCATGGATACAATATCTTTACTCACCGTAACTATACTGTTTATCGATAGTTGCCTTTGTCGTATTTTTAGTTAGTTTCATGATTATCTGCATTAAATTAAAAACAATAATTTGGATTTGCGTTTGCATTATGAATATATTCTGTCTATGCATTGATTTACTATATGTTCCTTATATTACGCTTACTTTGCTATTTTGCTATAAATTTTATGCTTTACTGTTTGAATAAATATATATGATGGTTTAAGGTTGGTCTCACATTGAGTCGTTGTAAGCTTATTCCTCCTTTTTCCTTAGCTCTCAAGTAGCATAAAAATCTAGGACTTAGAAAGGCATTGGAGGAACCTCGGATTAGTAGCTTATTTTTCTTTTGTTGAAAAGTTTCACTAAAGATTTCCATAAGCGTTTTATTTTGGGATTGTTTAGCTTATTAATTTTAAACATGACATTTTGGTTATTACTCTGATATTTGAATACTTCTCGGTTTAGAAAACTATTACCTTAAAAGTTTTCTGCTGCTTTATAAATACTTATAATGTTTTAATAAAAACTATAAATTACTAAATAAAGTCAATTTAGTATATGAACGTTTTTCCTAAAACAAAAGAGCGATTTTTAAACAAATTGATTCAAGTAAAAAGAACGGCTTTACAAGATCACTTTGGTGATTGAATGTAATGCCATCGACTGAGCAGAAACTCCTAAGCCAGGTTGGGGGTGTTACATTTCATATTCTCCCCTTAGAATACAAGTATTTTGGACACGTACAAATACTGGTGGCGCCAATGGCAACGGCGACACCCAAAAATATAATTTTTTTTAATCCCTGCAGCCAATGATTGGATGAAAATGACAGGTAGTGATGCCAATGGCAACGGCGTCACTGACCAGAACTGTTCAAAACGGATCATTTGTGTATATGATTTTCAAAGTAGGTCATTTTTGGAAGTAATCAAAACTTTTAGGTCATTTTTATAAAAAAGCTGTCAATTTAGAGTTTGTATTTTGATGTGGATTTATGCATGGAAACTAATTATAGGCCAATAATGAATAACAATATAATCTAGGTTAAATTTTACTATTACGTCCTTTACTTTGCAAAAGTTATGTATTTAGTCCTTGTACTTTAAATTAACCAAAATTAGTCTCTGTACTTTTTGAATTAGTTAATTTTAGTGTTTGTACTTTTCAAAATTTAAAATTTTAGTCTAGACCCAAACAATAGAAGTTAAATATGTTTGGCTAAATTCAATTGTTAATCTTGTACCGTGTATAGGTCTAGATTTAGTCCATATATTAGATTATTCTAAGTCCCTATGTCATCAAAATTTGAAAATTCAATCTTGACACAAATGACTATCATCCATTAATTGAATTTTTAGTGAGTAATTTGTAAAAATAACAAGCTGACATGGCATTACACATATAATATCATATTTCCCACATCAGATTTTGGAAATAGAAAAACTTAACCCAAACTCGGCCTAGACGTTATGGCCGAATTTGATGACGTCACATGGTAGTGCTTTTTGAAAAATATGTCGTCGCTAAAACCTCTTTTCTATTTAACCATTTTTTATTATTTTATGTTAACTTCAAATCGTGTCGTTCGTTTTCAAAATATTATTCATTTACAAATCATTATTCAATTTCAAAACATTTTTTTATTTTTATTGCGGAAGCTTTTAAACAGTTTACTTATTCGTGGTATTTTTGATAAAACATTAATTTAAATTGAAAACCCGAGTTTTACCTAACACTAGCAGATTTAAATCATAAAACCGTATAAAATCTAAATTTTAAACCAAAATTCGTAAATTCCATAATTACAGCAAAATACTCCCAAATAAAAGTAAAATCATAAATAGGTAGTAAACAGTGTAAAAGAAGTCGTGTGGTCACCACTGAGTCCTCCGCTGCACCGATCCGCCTATATCTGGGGATTACCTGTACAGATTAAACAGAAGGGGGTGAGTTTATGTAAACTCAGTGTGTAATCCCCATACAAATGAACAGACAGTAAACAAATAATCACAGTCTGGGCTTAAGCCCTTTTCAGTATCAGTATCAATCCAGTTTGGGCCTTAGCCCATCTCAGTACAAAAATAGTCATGCAGTAGGGCTTTAGCCCATCATAGTATTAATAGCAGTAACAAATATGTAGTCATAAAAATCCTACCCATCCAGCCTCTACACACCATCTCCGTCCAACCCTACACTCTATGTGAGGATATAATCAACCCACCCATCCCTACACTCCAAGTAGTACCGAATGCAGCACTAGACAATAGTTTGCAGTTGAGCTGCCAGTAAATTAGGCTCGAGGCCTTTCAGTACACTTCCTCCGAACATTATAATCCCCTAACCCAATGCAATGCAATATACATATATGACATGCTATAACATAATATTATTCATGCAAACAGGGCATACAGTATCAAATTAGTGGGACATCATCAGGCTTAATCATATCAATCATACAGTCATTTCAGTCAATTAGGGGTCTAGGTAAACTTACCGACCCTACAGTAGGTTCACAGTCGACTTGGGTGACCCGTACAACCTTATCAGTCAAACAGTGAAAATGGGCCTACAAACCCATGATGTTCGCCCGTGTGGCCAACATGACCCAAATTGGTTTTTATGTAAAGAAATCTATAAATCTTTAATGCTAAATGTTTTTAAGCTAGAATCGAATCCAAGCCTTAAAATATTAAATCTCTTTCCTCATACTAAATGTTTTTATGTAAAGAAATCTATAAATCCAATAGCTGCAATAGAGAAGAAAAAAAACCAATGCTGGTGGGAAAGATTCAAACCAAAACCTTTAATGCTCCTAACACGAGTCTATTTTAGTATATTATTAAATTTTGGTTTAGGAATATTATTTACTTCAATTTATTTAAGGTACAAGTTTAATTATCTTAAAATTAGTGGTGTTGGAAAATAGGTATTGGGATCTTGTTTTCATAAATTGAGCTTGTAAATATTTTTATTAAATATTTGCGGAGTTATAGTTTTGGTGAATTGAGTTTTGGATTGATAATTTTACCGAATTAAGATACAAAGACTAAATTGTAAAAGTAGTAAAAGTTAATCGCTATGCATTTTTAATTAACTGAAGGATCAATTGACCAATTAAACCTTCTTTAAAATGTTAAACGGTGGGGGATGACACTTAACATCCACCAAGTTTGTTAATTAGGTTTATGTTTAGTTAAATAATTGTTAATTGAATTAATTATAACTTAAACTAAATATATAAGTTAAAAATTGGAAGAAAACAATCATTCTTTCATCTTTTCCTCTCAAAACCCGAATGTAAGAAAGGAGAAAATCCTTCGTCACGTTCAAGCTTTGGACCCTAGTAAGCCATTTCAAGTTTGTTTCTTGTAATTTTATATTTTTGAGGTTTAGGGTGCTTGATTTAGTTAGCTCGTATATCAATTTGTGAATCTGTTAAAGTTTTCAAAAGTTTTCATTGTTAAATCTTGAAGCTTTTGGTGCTAAATTGTTGTATTTTAGCTTAGATATGAAAAATGACTAATTTATAAGGCGAGAATCCCTAGTTTTGAACATAGGGACTAAAGTGTAATAAATTCAAAATTGGCATGAAATTTCTATAAATATGGATATTAAAGGGATGTAGAAGGATGTAATTGAGTTTGATTTCAAAATAAAAACTCAAATTTGTAAATTATGACAATTTCAGTTTTAGGGACTAAATTGAATAAAATACAAACTTTAGGGAACTTTTGTCTATCGTGGAAAAGAGAAAATTACTGATTAGTCCTTGTAGTTCAACTTGTCTGCTGATTTTGTCAGTTAAGTTCATGTGGTATGAACATATTTAATTTGTTATATAACTGAATTATGTATGTATAATGTTTAATTATACTCGAAAATCTTTATGATTTAGTAAGAAAGGTGAGATATGGACTAATTTGTAAAATATTACAAATGTGACAATTATAAACTTGTATGAAGTGCTGAAGGGATACGAAATGTGTTATAGTAGACGATATGTATGTGATTATGCTACAATGCTATAAATATTACGGATTCAGTGTTAATGCTTGTGTGAACTTAGAAAACTATTAGGCTACAATTGGCATGCCAATAGGGTTAGTTGCGCTCATACGGGTTTGCACTTTGGTGTCAATCAAAAAAAAAAAATTCCCGTTTGACATTGGTCATGCCATTTCCTATGACATCACCAAAAAAATTCAATATTCTTTTACACAGGTGACGTCACCTATTAAAAAAAATACTTTTTTCCTATTCTTTCCTCAAAATACAGGTATTTTGGATGCGTACAAATATTGGTGCCGCCAATGCCAACGGTGACACCCAAAAATATAAAATTTTAATTCTTGTCGCCAATGATTGGATGAAAATGACATGTGGTGACACCAATGGCAACGGCGTCACCAACCTTTACTGTTCAAAACGGGTCATTTGCGTACATGATTTTTAAAGTGGATTATTTTCGTAAATAATCAAAACTTTTGAGGTCATTTTTATAAAAAAAAGTTGTCAATTTAGAGTTTCCATTTTGATGTGGATTTATGCATCGAAACTAATTATAGGCCAATAATGAATAACAATATAATCTAGGTTAAAATTTACAATTAGTTCTTGTACTTTGCTAAAGTTATGTATTTAGTTTCTGTATTTTAATTTGATCAAATTTAGTCTCTATGCTTTTCGAATTAATTAATTTTAGTCCCTATGCTTTTCAAAATTTGAGATCAGGATCAATAGAATTTCCATCGAAGATCTTCCTGACCCAATCATAAACCGCTCCCCCAATAGTGTCCCTTTGCTTTTGGAAGAAAAGGGCATGAAAATCATCACTACCTGGTGCTTTTAAGAGGTGCCATATCAAAAAAGCACCTCCTTAATCTCCACATTCGACACCGGTTTTCCCAAGAAACAAATATCAACTGGATCAAGCTGAGGAAAACCGCTAGAAGGTAAATTACCACAGGCGTAGGAATATCTCTATACAATCATTGAAGTTATGTATTCAGTTGAGTGACAAATGTATAAAGTTGGCCCATCATTATTATAGGTAGAACATCACATTCATCTAATGTTAACGGTTCAATTCAAGGCTCATTAATAAGATTGTCGGTAGGGTTGTTTGAATTTACGCGAAATTATGGTTTTGATATTATTATTATGCTTCACTTTAATTTTTGTATTTAAATTTGATATAAAATTATTTTTATTATAAATATTTTATTATTAAATGAATGTTTATTAAGATAAAAAATAGTTTGATATACATTAAAATTAATGTTTATTAAGAGTAAAATTCTATGTAATTTATAAATTTATGTCTATAAATATATATTTTGGAGAATCATTAAATATTTCTGTATTGATGAATAAAAATTGGTTCTCTTTTCCTCTCTTTTTTCTTCTTAGTTATTTTCCATAGTCCCCAAACAAACTTTTTCCTCTTCTTAATTATTTCCTTAGCCCCAAAGAAAATTATGAAAAAAGTTCCATAACCAAGCATTAAAAATTAAAGCTCCTTCCTTAAGCATTCAAATATTTTTATTATTTTATGTAAAGAAATCTGTAAATGATGCTGTTGCATAGAAGAGAAAGAAGCCAATGCTGGTGGGAAGGTTCAAACCCAAAACCTCTAATGCTCCAAGCACCGTATACCACTTGATTACTCCAACACTTTGATGCCTTATGCACAAAGATTTTATAAAACCCTATTGATATATGATCAAATTTATTCATTTGAGGATTGAAAATCAGATCTATTCTCTGGGATCTTAAGTTGCCAGATGCCAAGATTTGCAGGAAGTTTTTCTTTAATTAATACTTTATGTCTAGATTAATTTTAATTTTAATTCATGATTAATGATTTATTTGATTAACTTATTTTATTCCTATCTTTTTTAGGATGGTGAAAGATTTTATCTTAGTGTTGATTTTGATCATTGCTATTAGATTTATCGAGTAAAATTTACATTGGTAAGGAGCTTCATTTTTTTATTTTAGGTCTTGGGCTTCAACCATTCAGCTACATCAATTTTTCACATATATTTTTACATCATATTAGTACTATATTAATCAGATTCATAATTGGTATGTTTGTAATTTTATTAAAATTTTCTTTTTGAGATTATATTTTAATTGGAAATATTGGATCAAATCGGATCTGATCTACCCATAATGATTGAGAACCTAAACCCATTAAAGTTATTAAAAAGTAGTTACCAAATATTGGTAGTTAAAATATAAAGAAGTTTTTTTCTCATAAAAACAACTGCTTTTGATAGATGAAAAAAAAATGGCATTTGGCCGTTTGAACAAAAGTAGGTTTTTGCCATTGCTATTTATTTGAAGTGGTTTACATATTTGATGATATTTCATTGATGAAATTAATGGCACTCGAATATTGAGAAATAAATTTCTCTTAGATAATGCAATACTTTCAATGAGAACGATGAGAGCCTTTCCTCTTCTTGAATGAGCATAAAAACTAGATGTCCAAAGCCTAGGCGGAGCAATGGTACGTAAACAAACATAGAAAAATATAGTATCCAATGCATTAAGGTTTAACCTATTAACCAACACATTCAAACTTATATAAACATACAAAGATAATCCATAATCAAAGGATAAAACTTAACTTTTAAAACTTTATAGGTCATAATGTCAAAAGTATCAAATATTAATTTAAAAACATGCTAACTAATCTAGGTACATGCCATATGACCCAAAACACTTATATACATACAAAATAGCAAAGAGGTGACTTATGAGACGAGTGGGAGAAATTGGATGCTTGACCTTGAGTCTCCTTGATCAGTGCTAAAAGTAGCATGTTTTATCTCATTCTTAATGTGATTTTTAGATGATTATTCGGTTTAAATGGTGAATTTTATGCTTGTGAAAAATATAATGTCGGTAATGACAATATATCGCAAAGAAAAATAGAAATAGAAAAATAAAGAACACACAAATTTTACGTGGAAACTCTTTCGGGAAAAAAACCACGGGCAGAGGAGAAGAAAATTCACTATGTCGAATCCGAATTCATTACAAGAGGAGTAGACTATGCCTATTTATAGGCTTGTAAACCTATTCTAATAGGAGTGAAACTCCTTATTAAAATAATATAAAATAGATGGAGTTTAATAAGGTTTAAAAAACCTTATTCTAAAATAAAATAAAAGAAGTATAATTCTATAGGGATTTTACTTTTATTTTATTTTACCACAGTATTTTATTTAAATAAGAATTTGGGTCACTTAATTCTAACAATCTCCACCTTGACACGAATTTTTAATGAACAAGTTCTTTATCGTGAACTCTCAACGAACAAGTTTCTCCACCTCTTCCATAAAACCCCTAAAGGGTTTATCTTCAACAATGAACACCAACCAAGTTTAAGCAATGCTCAAACTTGGTTATAGGAAGTGACTTAGTCATCATATCTGCAGGATTTTCATGAGTACTAATTTTGCTCACAATAATATCACCACGAGCAATAATATCACGAACAAAATGATACCGAACGTCAATGTGTTTTGTTCTCTCATGAAACATTTGATCTTTTGCAAGGAAGATGGCACTCTGACTGCCACAAAATACTGTATTGATTTGAAGGTCTTCATTGAGTTCACTAAAGAGTCCCTTCAACCAAATAGCTTCTTTACAAGCCTTAGTAATCGCCATGTACTTAGCTTCAGTGGTAGACAAAGCGACTGTAGTTTGCAAAGTGGCTTTCCAACTGATTGCACAACCTCCGATTGTAAAGACATAACTGGTGAGAGATCTTCTTCTATCGAGGTCTCCAGCAAAATCAGCATCAACATACCCAATGACTCCATCTCTAGTTCTTCCAAACTGTAAGCAAACATCGGTAGTACCTCGTAAGTATCTTAAAACCCACTAAACTATTTTCCAATGTTCTTTACCGGGATTCACCATGTATCTGCTAACTGCACTAACTGCATATGATAAATCTAGACGTGAACAAACCATGGCATATATGAGAGATTCCACAACACTAGAGTATGGAACATGTGACATATACTCAATCTCATCATCTGATTGTGGAGACAAAGTCGATGAAAGTCTGAAATGGGCTGCTAAAGGAGTATTAACAGGCTTAGCATTCTGCATATTGAATCTGGAAAGAACTTTCTCAATGTACCCTTTCTGACTTAGGTACAATTTACTTGCTTTTCTATCCCTGAGAATCTCCATACCAAGTATCTTCTTTGCTGGTCCTAAGTCTTTCATCTCAAATTCTTCACTTAGTTGGGCTTTGACCTTTCTTATCTCTCCTTTATCTTTCGCTGCTATCAACATGTCATCAACATAAAGGAGTAGATACACAAAAGAACCATCACTGTTTTTCTTAAAGTAAACACAACTATCAAAGCTACTTCTTTTAAAATCATGAGAAGTCATAAAGGAATCAAACCTCTGATACCAATTTGTGAAAAATATAATGTCAGTAATGACAGTATATCGCAAAGAAAAATAGAAATAGAAAAATAAAGAACACAGATTTTACGTGGAAACCCTTTCGGGAAAAAAACCACGGGTAGAGGAGAAGAAAATTCACTATGTCGAATTCAAATTCATTACAAGAGGAGTAGACTATGCCTATTTATAGGCTTGTAAACCTTATTCTAATAGGAGTGAAACTCCTTATTCAAATAATATCAAATAGATGGAGTTTAATAAGGTTTAAAAAACCTTATTCTAAAATAAAAGAAATATAATTCTATAGGAATTTTACTTTTATTTTATTTTACCACAGTATTTTATTTAAATAAGAATTTGGGTCACTTAATTCTAACAATGCTCCTAAGTGCCATAGATAATCGTCATTAAAGCATTAATCATTCTATTAATTACTTGTGCAAGTACCATTAAATTTTCTCCTATAGTAAGTGAGTTTTTTATTATTATTTTTTTGTTAGTTGTGGGTTAAAAATGTTCTGTATGATTAATTGTTTGAGTTTCTAGGTGAAGTTGGCAAGGCAATTAATTTTTTAGTGACCTAGAATCGTTGGTGGGCTGCTATTTCTTGAAGGTAAGGAGTCAATTTGGGGTTTTAGGTTGAAATTTTTCGTTTAAACTTTATGTTGGATATATCATTTTTTGTGAATTTAGTTTGGGAATTGTCTCAATTGGAGATTTAATTGTTGTTCTAGGTTTGAGAAGTCTCATGGTTGCATTTGCATCATAATCATATCAAGTGTGTAATGAAAACCTTAAAAATTGCAAATGATTGAAAGCCGAAAAACTGGAATGTCAACGCCACACAGGCGTGTGGGTCTAAATTCTAAAATTTTTCCTAGAGGTCATAGCTGCCATGCGAATTGAATATAGCCCTTCCGTAGGGTCTGCATAGTATAATTTTACCTATAAACCATGATTTCTGTTACTCTGTTACTGTTTAATATGACTAGTAAATGCATAAGTAGTATGTTATATGTGATAGCATGATCTGTTAGATGCTAAGTATGATATGAATCTGATGTGGAAAACATGTATGTCATATACGTATGTGATATCTGTCTAGTTTTGCATATGTATTGTGGTGGGAAATTTATTTATGGAGGAAGTGCTGGCAGTTTAATTTATCCGTTTAATTTGGTGGTGCAGCCACGTGTATCTGTATGTGGAGGGTATATCGCTTATTGATCTAGCAGCTAAACTATAAGTACTCTGAAAAGTGTCATATAGACACTAATTGGTGTGTAGGGCTAGTTAGGTATTTAATACCCTAATTGGTGTGAAGGGATGGTCAGAGATGGTGTGTAGTGGATGGAGGTAGGAATTTAAACTGTATCTGATATGCATATGTTTTTGTTTATGAAATTCGTCTTATTGGTACCTGAACACATGTCTAAAATGGTATTTGCTGTTTAAATTATAGTAAGTTACACATTGAGCTTGTAAGCTCATTCTCTATTTGTTTGATTCTTAGGTAATCCTTAGACATAGGACAGATCGGAGTGATGGGAGCTCGGTTTTACATATTTGCGTTACGTTTCCTTAAATTTTGTCTAGATTAATCTGTTTTCGTTTCATTGGACTATTTTGGACTTTTGGGATTGTTTTTAGATTTGGACTTTTAATTTCTATTTTAAACCGTTTTATCATTTTAAAATTATAATTACTCTATTAGCAAAACATTAGATTTTCAAAATCAAACTACATTTTCAAAATTGAATTTAACTAATAGTTTCACTACAAACGTAAGTGTTTTTAAGGTATAAATTTAATTGACAAGATTAATGAATTGAGTAAGAAAGATATTTTCTTTTAAAATAAATTGAATTTTTTTATCAAAAGCTAGCGCTATTTCTACAAGCCTAACTAATTTTTGGATTTTCAAATTGAATCATGGTAAGTTCTTAGATCTAGGCGTAATGTCTAGGTCGGGTTTAGGGTGTTACAATTAACTCATCAGTCCTCATGTCATCGATATCTTTGGCCTCCTCAACTTCTGATACTTTGATTAAGGGGGAGATACCTAGGGGAATAATATGTAATTATGATAGTTTTATTTTTCTTGTATATGTTTTGTTCAGAAATTTCCAAAAGGGGAGAGTGTTGACATATTTAAAGGCAAGATTAATTCTGTTGTTGTTTTTGTGGTTTAAACAGTTGTCACAACCTTGGCACTATTTCATTGCCCTACTTGCCTATTTGAAGAGTTGGACAAATTGTAGAACAAAAGCATTGGGCTAATTATAATGAAAATATTTGGACGAGTAAAACCCAACGCATGAAGACCACTTGAGTTAAAATTGAAGACTTGAAGATTGGTTTCTTACGGATTAAGTCAGGTTACTTGCAGAACAAGTAAAGTTACTTTCTATAGTTTAGGACATTATATTACATCAATACTCTTATTGAAGTATTATATTATGCTGGTTTTTAGCGTTACTTTATAGAAATATTTATGTGAGAGGGGAAAAAAACTTTAAGAGAGCACAAATTTGTTCAAGTTAGAAATATTTATGTGTGCATTGTTTTTGTGAGGAATCAAGATAGTCTCTTGGATTGCAAAACTAAGCTTTCGAGGGGGAAGCTTAGTGGGAGAGTGATCTAGTCTTTGTACAACGGTGAGGTCACTAAATTGGTAAGTGTTAGACTAGTGTTAGGACTTAAATCATTGGTTGTACCGTGAGAAAGATAGTGGATCATTGTTAATAAGTGATAAAAGTAAAATATTTTAATTCGTTCTTAATGTGTTTTTGGATGATTATTTATGCAAATTGGTGAATTTTATGCTCATAATCCTTTGAATTCATGTTTCTATACTTAGGAGAGCATTTGGAAGCAAAAGGAGCGAAAAACAAGTGAAAATTGGACAAATAGAGCTGATTTCAAGAGCCACACAACCTGGGCTTTCCTACATGGGTTGGACACACGGCCATGTGAGCCACACGGCCATGTGCCAGACCGTGTCAATTTCGCGACTTGCATCCCAAACATGCGAAAAATTGTAATTTTTAGGCTTTCTGGGCATTCTAAAGTCTATAAATATCAAATAGAATAAGTGAATAGGGAGCCATCAGAGAATATCGAAGAAAACAACTCGAAGAACACCATTGGAGCCAACACTGAAGCGGATTTCCATCAAGATTAAAGACCTCCTTTTAATTTCTCTTGAAGTTTTTATGAGTTTCTTTATTTCTTATGGTTATTCTGATTTTGAGATGTTTTTATTCACAATTATGAACTAATTCCCTAGATACCTTAGGAGGATGAACCCTATGATGAATTCTATTATTTAATTTTTGTTTTATGCGATAAATGTTTGATTCTTGTTCTTAGTTATGTGCGCTTATCTCTTGTTTGAATATTTTCGGGATATTAATTCATGTTTAATATGCTTAATCGGAGGAGCGAAAGTCCCTGTTTAAGAGTAGATCTGGCATAATTGAGTGGAGTTGCATGCAATCCTAGAAATAGGACGACATAAATCTACCGCATTAGAGTTAAATCTAGTAGGGGAATCCATAGATAGAGTTAATTCGACAATAGGGGTTTTAATTAGAAAGAAATTTCAATTAATCAACCTAGAGTCAATTGCTCTTACTCTCGAAAGAGATAATAGCATAATATAGAGATTTCTACCGATCAAGATACCAAGTGAATAAATCGTTTAAATTAGATTCATAATAATATATGAAGTCTCGGTGGATTTTTTCCTAGGTATTATTCCTCTCATTGGTTATTATTCGATTATTTTCCAGATTCACTCTCTGTTGAGTTATTTAGTTGGATTAATTTAGTAAATCTTAGTTTAAAACATTCACTCCAATTTGTCGGCTGAATAATAGGAAAACGGTAATTACTAATACTTTTAGTCCTTGTGGGTATGATATCTTTACTCACCGTAGCTATACTATTTATCGATAGGTGCATTTGCCTTTGTCATATTTTTAGTTAGTCACGTGAACATACATCAATTGCTCTAAGAAAGGCCCCACAGACATAGACTCAGGTCGAACTGCATAAACAATCTTGGTGTACATCTTTACTTTTTCTGCACTTCTGATTTTGTGATTGAAATTGTGGCTACAATTTCAAGTACTATTTTAGCCACATTTTTTATTTGCTAAGCAAGTAAACCCCTCGTTTCTACATAATACATTATTTAAATAATATCAATAAATTATAAATTTAAATATTTAAAATACTTAAATTACACACTCTACTGTGCACGAGTTTTATAAAAGTAATAAAATTTTAACAATAAAAAATAATGCCATATTATTTCGTCTTAATTTCTACAACAATCGGTTCAATGTTCATCCTAGTTCTGATCTTCTCTCGCAATTGCAGGTATATCATTTTGCCTTGATATAATAAAAAGTATTAAAATATTAATCCTGAAGAAAGTATAGTTATTGAAGTGATACTATTTCAACAAACTTTCTTTTCACAAAGTTATAGATATGTTTGGTGAAGAAGAAAATTGATATTCAATTTCTTAATTTTATGATTTCAATTAAAATATTATTTGTTTTTAACTCAAAGTAACTTCGGTTAAATATTTATTTTTAAATTTGAGTTCAGCTTTAATATAATTAAACTATTTAAAATTCTATTAAACTTGTTTATCAAGTTTCGTACTTAAGTTTGAATTCGGTTAAACTTCTGTGAATTTGATTAAATTTGTATTTATTCAAGTTTGATGAATTTATAATGTGTATTACTGGATTATAATGCGTTGATCATTTTGACTTTTTAATAATAAGGTTATTTTATAAAAAAAATGTTACAATTTTATTATTATTCATGAATCAAATGATGATATATTGTTTAAAAAATGATTAGTATATCAATTTTTGGTCCGTTAATGATACATAACTTTTTTTTGAAAAATCTCATTACAGTTTATGATCATATTTATTTTTTTGACATAATGTGTAGAACTACCCATAGTCTCTCTCCAACTCATAAATAAGAGGATAATACACTTCAGCGTACTTAAACTCACGTCCTTCTGTATTCACAACAATACTCATACTAATTGAGTTAAAACTCAATCGACATGATACATAAAATTAAACATTATTGGTAAATTAAATAATAATTTTTTAAAATTTATAAATATAATTATAGTTATAAGTAATATATATTCGAATAAACTATAATAATAATTAAATATTGAAGAGAGCAATGGTATGAATTAATATCTAGAGTCTATTTAAAATTAAATAAAAATAAATCTAAAGAAAAATTAAAGTCAAAAATAATTTAAAGATAACCAAAACCTTGGAAAAAGTTCCAGAAAATTATTGCTAGCTGTACACTGCAGGAGGATTAAAATGAATTCAATGCACTGAAAAGTTTTCTTTGAAAAGCAAAACAATCATCAAATCCAACAAAAACAAACAAAATAGAAGAACATCTGTACTTCCTGCGAGAATTATCAACACAATTAAAATATACCCAAATATATGATATTAATTTATTCTAAATTAAAATAACTAGTGTAGCTATGTGTCATGTTTCGTGTTGTTATATATATCTAAAATAAAAATTTGAAAGCTAAAATATATTTTTTATATTTGAAATTTAGTCACTGTTTTTTTTAGGAATATAGTCCTTTATTTTTTAGATTTAAATTTTAAAATTCAGTTGTTACCACTATTAAAATTATTCTATTAAATTTTTTAGCGTGATATATTGAAATTGAAAAAATTCACTCAATAATTATGGAACAATAAAAATAATGTTGAAAATACTGATTAGGATTTTTTTTAAAAACATCAATTCGAACTAGTTGTGATATTTAATTTTTTCTGCACTTTTGATTTTGTGGTTGAAACTATAGTTACAATTTCAAGTACCATTTTAACAATATTTTTTGTTTTCTAACCAAGTAAATCCCTCGTTTTTACATAATACATTATTTGAATAATATGAATAAATTATAAATTTAAATATTTAAAATACATAAATTACACACTCTACTGTGCACGAATTTTATAAAAGTAATAAAATTTTAACAATAAAAAATAATGCCATACTAATTGTTCTAAATTTAATTTTTATAAAATATTAAAAATTTTAAATTTTTAAATAAGATTATTTGAAAGATATATATTATTTATAAATTTAAAATAATTAATTTTATTATTAATTAAAATTATGTAGGTGAAAATATCAATGACAAAAATTGTTATTTAAGTATAAAATTAAACCAAAATTTTAAATAATAATAATTTAAATCAAATATTAATTTTGATTAATAAATTATGTAGGGGTTGATTTTAAATAATAATAGTATTTTAAATAATTATAAATTGTTGTATTCAATAATGGCAAGTAGCAGTACTTGTCAAAGTCTATATATAAGCGGGAGGTTTTTATCATAAAATGGTAACCATATTTTCATTCCTATTTTCTCCATTTAACTACACCCACTAAATTATCACTTACAGCTCCATTCTTGAATTGGTAGTGAAAGAATAAATAAAGGAAGAAAATGTGGAGGCTTAAGATAGGGGAAGGTGGCAATGATCCTTACCTTCAGAGTACCAATAATTTTCTGGGAAGACAAACATGGGAGTTTGATCCAAATGCAGGCACAGATGAAGAACGAGCTGAGGTTGAAGAAGCTCGTCTTAACTTCTACAACAATCGGTTCAATGTTCAGCCTAGTTCTGATCTTCTCTGGCGAATGCAGGTATATCATTTTGCCATGATATAACAATAAATTAATATAAAAATAGGATTAATCATGAAGAACATATAGTTATCTCATTATCATTCTGTTTCCATTTGATTTTGTTAAAAAGAGTTATTGAAGTGATACAATTTCATTAAACTTTCTTTTCACTTGGAAAAGTTATAGATATGTTTGGTGAGGAACATTGATATTCAATTTCTTAATTTTATTATTTAAATTAAAACATTACTTTTGAAAACTTTAATTGAATATTTATTTTTAAATTTGAACTTGATTCCAAGTATAATTGAACTATTCAATTTTGAGTTTAAGCTCTATTAAGCTTGGTTATCAAATTTAAAGATATAATTTATTGAGAATAAAAATGGAACATCAAACATCAAAGTCTAAAAATGGAAAAGTACCAGAAAATTATTGCTAGCTGCAAACTGCAGGAGGACTAAAATGAATTAAATAATCATCAAATGGGATCAAATCAAAATTAAATGTGTAGAAACAAAAATAAACAAATAGAGGAACATCTAGACTTCCTGTGAGAATTATCAACACAATTAAAATATACCTAAACATGTAAATTAGTAAATTACTGGAATTAGCAATTACTAAATAAATTATCTTGAAATAGATGTTATATGATATTAATTTATTCTAACTTTTTGTATTGTAATTTACTTTAAAATTAATAATAAACATTGCCATTCTCAGCTACAAATTTTAAGTTGATTGATTATTTATTTGTCACAAATTATAAAGTAAAAGTTTGAAGGTTAAAATATGTTTTAAGCTTTTATACATTTTTTATATTTAAAATTTACTCTTTGTTTTCATTTTTAGGAGTCTTTTACTTTTTGGATTTAAATTTGAGGTTCAATTGTAACCCCTGTTAAAATTTTTCTACTAAATTTTTTAGTGTGATATTTTGAAATTGAAAAGAAAATTCACTCGATAATGCTTGATCTATAGCGGCGTTTTTCAAAACGTGCCGCTAATGCTGGCTTTTAGTGCTTGATCTATAGCGGCGTTTTTCATAAAGCGCCGCTAAAGCTCGATCTGTAGCGGCGGTTTTTATCCAAACACCACTAAAGGTGCCGCTAAAAACCTGTTTTGCTGTAGTGGATAAAAATAATATTGAAAATATTGATCATAATTTTTCTTAAAAATATCTATTCGAACTCTTTATAATAAATTCTTTTTGTTGGAATAGTGTTCGTAAGAAATTAATAAAAGAATAATATAATCCCTTTTCTAATAACTACTCAGATTCTCTCATAATTCAAATTTACTTCGAACCCTACCATGCGAACAACACAAAATATGGAAAAGGTACCACTAAATTAACAAACTCAACCTTGTCAAAACTTGTGCGGGAATTAAACGTTAAGTCAAAAGCCTATAACCTCAAACATACACAAATCACTTAACCACTTAAACAAATGCTTAATTATAATAAAATTTAACAAATTAAATATCTTTGAGGCGATTCAATTATATATATAATGGTAAAATGTATCTTTCTTTTTATTTTCTCAATCAATTCACATACTAAAAATTGGATGAAAAATACCTAGAAAGACTCCTTATAGCTAAATCATGTTTGTTGAATGCAGTTTCTAAAAGAGAAAAAGATGAAACAAACCATTCCCCAACCGAAAATAGCGGATGGTGAAGAAGTGACACATGAAGCTACAACAGCAGCAGTGAACAGAAGTGTGCACTTATTTTCAGCTCTACAATCAATACATGGCCACTGGCCAGCTGAGAATTCTGGCCCTATGTTTTTTTCTGCTCCTTTGGTCATTCCTCTTATTCCTTTCCATTTATTCATATTAAATATCTATATATATTTCTTCTAATTTCCCTTGCAGAAGATCACAAATTTTTATGCAAATCTTATCCTAATCTTTGCAGGTCATGTCTTTATATATCACAGGGCATCTCAATACCAAATTCTCATCAGAACATCGCAAAGAAATTCTCCGTTATATTTACTACCATCAGGTTATAAATTTGATTTTGTTTTTCCTAAATAAACGAACGGTATCTTTGTTCTTCATTTGAGTATATATGACATATGATTAGGTGTATATGCATTAAATAGTGGACTAGTATTAATAAATATTAAAACTTGGATTTGCATGGCAGAATGAGGATGGAGGATGGGGATTATACATAGGGGGTCACAGCACAATGTTTTGCACAGCTCTCAACTACATTTGTATGCGTTTATTGGGAGTAGGACCTGATGGTGGCCTCAATAATGCTTGTGAAAGAGGCCGAAAATGGATTCTTGATCGTGGGGGTGTCACTACCATTTCTTCTTGGGGGAAGACTTGGCTTTCAGTATGTCATCTTTTTTTTTTTTACAACAATATTTACCATCAAACTTAATTCTTTTTATATTAAATATATATTTCTATTTAATTTGGTTGTAGATAGTCGGTGTTTATGAATGGTCAGGTTGCCAACCAATGCCTCCAGAATTTTGGCTCTTTCCTTCTTATTTTCCCATTCATCCAGGTTTGCAATATTTATTTGTTTGTGGTTAATTCAAAATATGTATTATTTTGAGTATTAAAATTTTAGAATTCGGATCATTTTAATATTGAATCATTTTGAATTTTATCATTTAGATATTAAACCGGAATACAACATAAGATATCCAAAGTTAATTGTATATATTAACGATGATGATAGTCTAATGCAGCAAAGATGTTTTGTTACTGTCGATTAACGTACATGCCAATGTCGTATTTGTACGGAAGAAAATTTGTGGGTCCAATCACACCTCTAATTTCACAATTAAGAGAAGAACTCCACATTGAACCATATAATGAAATCGATTGGAGTACAAAGCGGCATTTATGTGCAAAGGTAAAATTTATAATCATAATGTATGCCACAATATTTATAGTTAAAATGTAAAATGAAAAAATGTTTTATACATGGCATGCAGGAAGATCTTTATTACCCTCATACACGGCTTCAAATATTGCTCTGGGATAGTCTTTACATATTTACAGAGCCTCTCCTTAATTGTTGGCCCTTTAATAAGTTACGAGAAAAAGCTCTTAAAGTAACAATGGATCTCATTCATTATGAAGATGAAAGCAGTCAATATATTACTATTGGATGTGTGGAAAAGGTAACCCAATTCAATTAGTATTGATTTTGAATATTATATATATAGTGCTTGCTAATTATTTAACTAATTAAAATTTGATAATACATTGGGCAGCCTTTATGTATGCTAGCTTGTTGGGTTGAAGATCCAAATGGAATTCACTTTAAGAAGCATCTTTCTAGGGTTGATGACTATATTTGGGTCGGAGAAGATGGATTAAAGATGCAGGTTTGCTAATTATAAAAACACTACAAATGTTTAATTAATTAAACTTTCAATTTCGATATTGAATTAATTTTTCTCTCTAAAAATAATTAAAGTAATTTAATCTCTATCAATTTTGAGAATCAGCAACTAAAAACAATTAATCACGATATCAATATTTTTGACAATTGTACATATTTTTGTTGGTATAATAACAACTTTAACCCTTAAAATTTAGCAATTTTTGAAAGTGAGCAACTAAGGACAATTAATCATGACATTAATGTTTCCTGTCAATTGTACATAATTTTGATCAGTATGATAACAAATTTAGTCCTTAAAGTTTATATATTTTACATAAAATGTCGTTAAAATGTGTAAATGTTACAGGATAAATTTGTTATTATACCAGTAAAATATATGTACAGCTGACGAAAAATATTAACGTTATGATTAATTATCCTTACTTGCTCATTTTCGAAATTGATCAAACTTAATTTGCTTTGATTTTTTTCTAAAAAAGGATCAATTTGTTCAATATCAAAATTAAGAGAAACCATAGAGATCTTTTTACCGTATATTTTCAATATTTCACCATGCAGAGCTTTGGAAGTCAAGTTTGGGATGCTAGTTTTATTCTCCAAGCTTTGCTTGCTAGCAATTTATCTAATGAAATTGGACCTACATTGATGAAGGGGCACAATTTCTTAAAGAACTCACAGGTTTAATGTTTAGGTTTCTTAATTACTTCTATTTTACTTTCTCCAATCTTCTGCTTAGAGTTGATGGTTGAAAGGTTTGGTTGAAAATTTTAAGGTTAGGGATAATCCTCCGGGAGACTTTAAAAAAATGTTTAGACACATTTCTAAAGGATCATGGACGTTCTCTGATCGTGATCATGGATGGCAACTTTCTGATTGTACTGCAGAAAGTTTAAAGGTAATTTTGTTTTAGTTACAATTAAACACAATGCATTTTCATTTTGAAACAAATTTGCAATTGGAAATTATTGCTTAAAAAACAGTTAAATGTTTTTGCAGTGTTGCCTATATTTTTCAATCATGGCACCTGAAATGGTTGGTGAGAAAATGGAAAGAGAGCATGTCTATGATGCTGTCAATGTTGTTCTATCTTTACAGGTATAGATTGTAATACCAATAGGGACTTTAGCGGAACTAAAAAAATGAATAATAATTTTTGTAGGGGAAGGTATAATTTTAGAATTAAATAATAAATTTTTATGATTTGATAAAATTTAAAGAATCTCTATGGTAAATTTACCATTTTCTGAGGTCAAGCCTTCTCTGAATACCAATAATTAATTCATACCAATGTCAAATTATTTTAATTTGTCCTTATATGATGAATATCTTGGTCTTAAGTATATTCTATGATACAAATTATTGCAGAGCAAAAATGGTGGTTTCTCAGCTTGGGAGCCAGCAGGAGGTGGATTCTGGTGGGAGGTAATAACTATTTCAATATTTGGATTAGTCTTTATATATATATGCATACATATATCAATAACTTTTCACCTTAAATTATCTTTTTAGTGGCTGAATCCAGTCGAGTTTCTAGAGGATATAGTTAAAGAACATGAGTAAGAGGCTTATCTTTTCCCTTAATAAATTTCATTAACTATTTAATGTAAAAGAAACCAATTTATAAAATTATATATTAATGAATGGAGAAAAGAAACAAATGTAAACTCCAGGTATGTGGAGTGCTCTTCATCTTCAATCCAGGCACTAGTTCTTTTCAACAAATTATACCCAGGGCATAGAGAACAAGAGATTGAAATTTGCATCAGAAAAGCTGCAAAGTACATTGAAGATATACAATATCCTGATGGTTCTTGGTAAGGACTTAATAAGGCCTTTTCATTTCTTCAAAACATGAAATTTGATGGGATGGATATATAATTCCTATATATGTGTGTGTGTGTAGGTATGGAAATTGGGGAATTTGCTTCTTTTATGGGACATGGTTTGCACTATCAGGTCTTAAAGCTGCCGGTAAAAACTTCAAAAATTGTTTGGCTATTAGGAAAGGAGTTGATTTTTTGCTTAAAACCCAAAGAGAAGATGGTGGTTGGGGAGAGAGTCACCTTTCTTCTCCCAAAAAGGTAATTAATATTTAATATAAATTTCCTTTTGTTCATATGGTGAAATTATATATTAGTCCCTGTATTTGTATAAAATTTGAGATCTCATCCTCTTACTTTTACAATTTAAAATCCTACTCTAATAATTATCGTTATTGCCAATTTATGCCAAAATTTATCAATTTTACATGTTTATTTTCTGTAAACCATATGCCACATCATTGAGGATAGACTAATCAAAATTTCAAGTTGACAAATTTTGATAGAAAATACTTGTGATTTTAATGATTAGACTGAAATTTTTTTTGACTTAACTAGACTGAAATTTTTAAATAAAAAAATTGAGATTTAATTTGTCGCATTTTAAATACAGAGACTAAACCTCAAATTTTGTCAAAATATATGGACCAACAATATATTATTACTTTCATATATATTTAATTATATAAATACTTTTTTTGTCCTTGTTGATAAAAGGTATACACACCCATCGAAGGAAAAGAATCGAACTTGGTCAATACTGCACAGGCTTTGATGGGTTTAATTATTAGTGGTCAGGTATGCTTTACTTTCAATTGTCTATTTATCTTATAATCCTAATATGCCCAAATAAAGAAAGGCTTAACACCGAGTTTAGTCATTAATCTTTACATTATTTTTAATTTGGTTATTATTATTTAATTAAATTTGGCTCAATCTTTTAAAATAAAAGTCGAATTTGACCATCAACATTTCAAAAAAAATTGAATTGTTATTTTTTAACGAAAAAATTAACAAAAATATTAAATTTTTAAACATGAAAACTAGCATTGCAATCCGCATATACTCCATGCTATTTAAAAGAAAATGAACTTTTTATATACTTTTTTGAATTTAGAATTTTTTTTATCTTTTCAAATATTTTTATAAATTTTAAATTATTTGTTGATGTGACATATAAGATAAATAATGTTATGTTAACACGAAATACATGTGAACTGCCATGTCAATATTGTTAACAAATTAATGTTTGAAGGTAAAATTTGGCATTATTCCAAAACTATATATATATTCTAAACTTAAATTTATTGCTATGTTGATTTTCTTTATCACTATACATATATCCGTATGTTACTAAATAGGCTGAGAGGGATCCTACACCTTTGCATCGAGCTGCAAAATTGTTGATAAATTCTCAGTTACCAAATGGTGATTTTCCCCAGCAGGTAAGTTTCTTTATGTATATACATACACCATTAAGAGAAAAGGGAAAGGAAAAGGGGTAAAAGTACTAATGCTATTGTATTAAGAGTCAGATTATATTTTATCTTTTTATTCAAAAAATGGATACGTTAGTCTCTATATGTTAGATCAAAGAGCAAAATAACTTTTTTGTTAAAAATTCTATCTATTTCTATTGTTAAATACTGGTCCCTGTACATTAGAATGAGATACATGTGACGTGCCATATTTGTCTAGTTATTCTATCAGTCACATAAGTTTTTAACGGTAGAATTAGATGAAAATTTTAACAAAAGGAACAATTTGTTCTTTTAATCTAGTATATAAGAATTAATTTGTCTATTTTTTAAATAATAGAGTAAAATATGATTTAACTCCTAATACAAATATTTTCATAGTACTTTTACCGGGAGAGGGATATATATATATATATATATATATATATATATATATATATATATATATATATATATTATAATATTTTTGTGATGATGTAATTTTTGGATCAAATGGCAGGGACTGGGTGGATCTTTCTTTAAGAATTGTATGCTACACTTTCCATTATATAGGAACTTTTTCACACTGTGGGCTTTGGCTGAGTATTGCAATTATGTTTGGCCATCAAAAAATGTATCTTTAGAATAAAACAATTCATCTATAAGAAATTATATATGATAAAATCGGTGAGTATTTGATACATTTGACAGTATATTCTTTTATAAGTAATTTTAAAATCTTGGCATGTATTTTTCTCTTTTTTAAACGTTTACTTTTTAATATTTTATTATACTCTATAGAATATTTGTCAACTTCCAACTTTACTTGTGGAGTCTACAAACTCCACTATAATATATCAAATAATTTCTCTAATAAAATAGTGTAATATATATATTTTATATTGTCATTATATTTTAGTTTATTTGATCTTTGATTTTTTATAAATATAAATTTCCTTTAAAAGATATATATCGATTCTTTTATTAATTTATGGTTTTTTTTCCTCAAAGTGGTTGAACTATTATGTTAAACCAAATCAATCAAAAAGTGAATGTTCAACCTGATCAACCTGTTCAACCTTTGATTCAATTATTAGTATCTTTTATATTTGTTTTACGATCTATATTTGAGATTTGTATTTATTTCTCTTAATATTATCAATTGAATTATTTAGTTTGTTTAAACTAGGTCCTCTTATTAACACCCACAATAATAGGTGAAAGGAAAAATAGAAGTAAAAAGATGGCTAAAAAAAAAAAAAAAGAGTAAGTGACATTAGTCTTGTGTACAATGTTAGGAGACATCGTTAAGAGGGAAATTCATAAAATTTGAAATGATTAACCTTCATGGACCTATATAAATATGAATGATACATTTAATTTGTAACACCCCCTAACCCCAAACCGTCGCCGGAATAAGGTTATGAGGCATTACCGGACATATCAAACGATTTATAAATAATTCTTAAATAAATAACCAACATATTAAAATAAATCATAAATTCATATGTTTGTTTACCAATTGACTTCATTTTTTTTTTAAATTTCGGCAGCATTTCTGCTTATTTTTACATAAAACCCCCTGCAATTTAAAATCATATCATTTTTGAATATAATCAAATCAACCAATTCATGTCACATTCTCATTTTCTATTCTAAATTCCTTCTAATCAAACTCAATCGATATAATATCAATTTAAATTTAACAATGTACTAATTAAATAAAAATAGATAAACTTGTTTCATTATAATTCATAAAGTTTTAATACTAACATTTTTAACCATTTATATTAAAACATAATAACCTTTATACACATCCTATTTACATGCCACATTACTAAAAGAAAGTATACATCACCAAAGTTATGCTGAAGTCGGGATTGATCTGGATGCTGAACCGGAACCTTTAATTTCTATCAACCTGCGCACGGAAACAACCGTACGCTGAGTATTTCATACTCAGTGGTATTACCATAATTCAAATTATAACAATAATAAACATATAATGCATAAATCATATATACAAATTTAAATTCAATATCTCAACAATAGCAATCCATCAATCAATATCATATATCCACAATTTGAATTTCAACATATCATGAACCTTAGGTTCATTTTTAAATCTCATATCACATTTCAATTCACCATTCAACTTTTCATTTCATTTCAATAGCTCGATTGATCAACTCATTCAGTTTATATTTTCATTATTTACCCTATTAACAAAACTCAGACTTTGGCGGATACACGGATCCAACCAAACACACCAGAATGGCACCCAGTGCATCATCGGATAGTTTGAAGCAATAGTTGACACCCAGTGTCTCATCCGCAAAGCCGAAAAAAGTTGGTACGCAGTACCTCATCGAATCTATCCGAAGAAATATAGTGACACCCAGTGTCTCATCGACTCGAGGTCGAAGTGTCACTGAACTCTTCCAATCCTATGGCATGCCAACTATATCCAACTCAGCCCGACCAGTTAATAGGGTCTCTAAATTCACATTTCAATTCAATTCCACTTTTTCACATTCAATCACAATTCAATTCAAAATTCACTTTTTCATTTTTTTCAAGTCAATATTCAATTAAATTCCACACATATATTCATCATTCAATTGAATTTCTTTCAACTTAATAATAATACTTACCATATATTTCACTTACCATACATATAAATTTAAATATAGCATTTAATAATAAATAATTTGAATTATAGTAATACAAACCGTAAATCTCCAGTTTTAGTCCTCTATAGCTTTCTCCTTTCCTTTTGATGCTGATGCCTCGGGTTCTTTGTTAGCTACGAAAATAATAGTAATTTTCGCTATTAATTACAGCATTAAATTAAAATAAATAATTGAATTTCTAATCAATTCTTACCTTATTCCCAATTTAATCTTAACTACGTTTACTTACTTTCCTAATTCAATTCACACTCTATTTCTATTCAAATTTCATCCAAACTCAAATTTAACTATTAAAATTTCAGCATATTTTCCTAATTTCGAATTTCCCTCAATTTAGTCCCTAAAACATAAAACTTATAATTTTTTTTACAATTTAATCCTTTTATCAATTCTAATCAAAATTTCTATCAAATAAACCCTCAATTCCATCATTTTTTCAACATAAACCCTATTCACAAATCTATTAACTTTCAAATTTTCAACTTAAATCCAAGAGTATTTCACTCTAGAATTCCAAAAACATCAAATTTATGAGAAAAGGACTTGATTTAACTTACCAATTAAACTTCAAGCTTCAAATCCCTAGTTTTTTTCCTTTTTCTTTTCTTTCTTTCTTTTTCCTTCCCCTGTTTCGAATGACTCTCTGTTTCCTCTTTCTATCTTTTGTTCTTTATTTCTTTTATAATTCATTTACTTTATTTTATTTGTTAGCTTAATTTATTTTATCATTATTATTTTTAATCTAAATATCTATTAAATATTTAATTATATAGTCACATTTGTACACCATCAATACCATACAATTGTCACTACTTAATTTGTCTATCAAATAAAAATCTCATAATATAATTATTTAATTAATAATTATCTTTTACTTAATTTTCAAGTAAATAAATAAATGTTGTACACTTGTATTTTATTTTTACCACACACTTGACAAAATCATAATTTATTATTATCCAAAAATCTTATACTAATGATTTAATTATTAAATATCATTTAATTTAATAATAACTAATAACTAATAATAAATAATAAATATCTTATACTAATTAATAAGCAAATTAAATCTACAAACTACAAATATATACATATTTTAATTACACATGTATTATTTTATCACCATCCATTTGTCTACTATTTACTTTATTTATTAATAATAATAATAATAATAATATAAAACCATAATAATGGTTAATAATTATAATAATAATATAATATTTATGTATAACTCAAATAAAATCTTAGATTTTAATGCTTATATGCCGCCTCATTTCATATAAATGGCTTAATTCCATTTTAGCGCCTTTCACTTTCTTTTAATCTATAATTAGGCTTTCATTCTTTATTCAATTTGATCCTTTTCCTAATTACTTTAAATTAAGCTATATTCACTAAATAAAAATCTAATTAAGCACACAACTAGCCTCGTAAATATTTCTAATAATTATTTTCGAACTTAATTTACTAAGACGAAGGCCCGATATTATACTTTTCCGATGCCCGTGAATTTTGGGTCATTACATAATTATAGGATAGTGATGAATTTTAAGGTAATTTCTTTGAAGTATTGGCAGTGAAAATTTTTAATTGTAATTAAGAAATTGTTCTGTGTCAAATTTTATTTTTTATTTTTAATTATAACCTAACCTTTTTTTTTTTTGGCCATCAAACAATTCATTCTTTCATTGCAAAAACAAATCATACAAACATACACTTGTACATCATCATGAAACACCTATACCAAGACAAAATAACAAGCATTTAACCAGGAGGTAGGAGGATTGATCTTCACCCATGTGAATGGAACACAATTCATGACTAGTCGTTTACCTCTTCGGAGAGTAGTCGCGACGAGAGGATTTTTCGAGGCTGGCAAGCCAATCACCTTCAAATCAAATTAAAATGAACTCGTTGAAAATGCTCTCGATTCTAACATGCCACTCAAAATCTACCTTCACCTACGCACAAAAACAAACATATCCACATACTAAGCATTGAAAGCTCACTGGTGCTAACATAATTTAAATTCAAAGCATTATTAAATTAAACCATAAAGCATAATAAAATGACACATAATTAAGTCCAACATGCTAGAATATGCACAAGAGTTGGGCGGGCATAAATGCACCGATAACCACAACCACACTAGTATGCCGCTCGTACTCCTAGGGTATTTGAGCTAGTGATACATTCTCGACCCCTAGGGTATTAAAGATCTATCAAATGATAATTTGCGCTCAGCACTAAAGCTCCCACCAACATAACAAACCCTATGGCATGCCTATCGAATTCGAACAGTTTGGTTTAATAAAATTATTCATAAATTACATTAATACCTTTTATATATTGCCCCCAATGGTTTTTTCATGTAAAGCAAAATGGAAGCAAATATTAGCTCACTGGTTATTTAATGTTTAACTAATACTAAGCGGTATTACATGGTCGAATATAGAAAGAAAATAAGTAAAAGCTCAAGTTCAAATAGATAAGGAACCGAAAGCTGGTACATTGGGTATACGACTTTTGCGGAATGTAGCATCATTCACAATAGTGAAATTCATAGTCCAAGACATGAGAAAATAATATTCTCTCATTGGTATTACATGATAGATGAAAAGTAAACATGTCCATGGTTTGTTCATCTTTGTGATGAATGACTTGATTACTATTTGATAGTAATTGACTTTTCATGAAGGAAGATGTAATGATTACCACGAGATAAAATAGGATCACATTGGGAGAGCAAATTTATCCCAAAAAGATTAAGGATATCCTATGAGGGTAACACACTTTTAACAAGGTCATTAGATGAGCATGATCGAGTTACTTTCGTAATGGTATGTCATTAGGGAGAGCTTAGTCACGATACTATAATAGAATGACTTCGTGACTAAATGATCCTAAATTGTCTTTCTGTATCCGACCACGTAATACCGCTTAGTATTTGTTTAAACATTAGACAACCAATGAGCAAATATTTTCTTTGCTTGCAAAAACCACATGGGGACATTATACAAAGTATATTAATGTAATCCATGAATTATTTTATTGATCAATCTGTTAGAAAAATTTACAAGTTTACTAGTACCCTTGTGTCAAGACAAATGCCACTAGTCTTGAGAACTAGATGAGTTTGTCTCGAGACCAATTTGACATGTCTTGAGAAATTAAGCAATTGAATGCATAATAAGGTAGGTTTTTGTTCTAACGGTCTTGAGACATGCTCTTATTATCTTAATACTTAATGGTCAAATGGCCTAAAATGCACATTTTCATTCATTCAACCTCATTTAATTGTACCTAAAACATATCCAAATATTACGTCAATGCTAAATCACAAATTAACACATGTAAAAACAATCAACCACCACCAAATTATAGTATCCAATGCATTAAGGTTTACCTATCAACTAACACATTCAAACTTATATAAATAAACATAGATAATCACTAATCAAAGGATAAAACTTAACTTTTAAAACTTTCTAGGTTATAATGCCAAAAACATCAAATATTAACTTAACAACATACTAACTAACCTCGGTAAATGCTATATGACCCAAATCAGTTATATACATACAAAATAGCAAAGAGGTGACTTCTTAGATGAGTGGGAGAAATTGGATGCTTGACTTCGAGTCTACTAAGTTCTTGTTTGAGATATACGCACGGAAACAACAAAACTATACGCTGAGCAATACGGTTCAGTGGTGCTAACATGATTAAAAAAAGCAATCATTTATAACAAAAATAAACAGATAAATTTAATATGAAATCCAACCATAACTTAAATCATGTTTAGATTTTTTGTCTCATGCTTTTAATATCCTGCTTTCATGCTTACATTCATATTTTGCCCAAAAATGATATTAACACATTTTGTGCTTGCACAAGCTCGGCTTGATTCGAAAAGTAGGTCTAAAAATGTGTCCAAGCCCACCCATGTTTTTTCAAATATCTAGCCCAAGCCATTTAAGCCCGCCCATATTACTTTTTAAAAAATTAATAGTTAATAAATTTTTATATTTTTGTTTATCAAAATTTTATATATAATTATCTTAATATTTTTAAATGTTTACTTTATAATAGTATTATATATTAATATATATTTAATTCGTATGTTTTATAAATTAAATAATATATAAAAAAAGTATAATGTGAAATATTACAAACTTAAAAAACGGATTGAGTCGGGCTCAAGCCTTAAATGTTCAAGCCCAAACTCAGACCATATTTAAATAGGCCTAATTTTTTAGCAAGAATCGTAAAAGATTGATTAATCGAATGTAAGATTAGCATTGGATAGGAATTCTACAAATATTCGGGATCTAAGCATTAGAACGAGATTTACTTACCTTTTCTTAGTAAAGATTTGGGATCCCACTTGAGAAGTTAAAAATTTCCACCGCCAGTTTACCAAACATTTACTCGTATATGTTTAAACTGAAAACTAATTATAAGTTAATATCTAATTGAAAATACATCGAATTAATTAATAAAATTTTATCAAATTTTTATTAATTAATACAATATAATAAAAATGATTTTAATTATATTTTTTTATGAAAATAATTAAATTAGTTTATTAGATAATTTAAAAGTATTAGCATTTTGAATGTTTTTACTCTATTTCATTTAAAAAAAAGTTTGATAACATCATGATAAGTGCTAACATGTTTTAACTTCATTTTTAATGCGTTTTTGAGTGATTATTTGATGTTAATTGTGAATTTTATACTCATAATCACTTAAATTCATGTTTTAATGCTTAATAGAGCACTTGAGAGTAAAACAAGCAAAAATCAAAGTGTCAGATCAAGCTACAGGAGCCACATAGGCTGAACCATTCCACACGGCAAGATAGGAGTGAATCGTCATAGAATATTTAAGAAAACAACTTGAAAAACACCATTGAAGGCAGATTTCCGTCAAGATTGAAGATTCCTCATTGATTTTTAAGGAAGTTATCATGAGTTTCTTTATTTCTTTTGGTTATACTAAATCATGGATGTTTCTATTTTCAAGCATGAACTAATTTTCTAAATAACTAGGGGAGATGAACCCTATGATGGATTATGTCGTTTGATTTTTATTTTACGCAATAAATATTTAGTTTCTTGTTCCAAATTATGTGTGTTTAATTCTTGGTTTGATATTTCTAGATTATTAATTTATATTTGATGTGCTTAAATCGGTGGTTGAATAGACCCTGTTTAAGAGTAGATCTTGTATAGTTGAGTGGAGTTGCATGCAATCCTAGAAATAGGATGACATAAATCTACCGAATTAGAGTCAAATCTAATAGGGAAATCCATAACATGAGTTAATGCGATAATAGGGTTTTAATTAGAAAGAAATTTCAATTAATCAATCTAGAGTCAATTACTTTTATGCTAAAAAAAATAAGCATAATTTAGGGATTTTTACTGATTAAGGTACTAAGTAAAAAAATTGTGTAATTTAGGGATTGACTCGAGCTCAAGCCTTCAATGTTCAAACCCGAACTCAGACCATATTTAAATAAGCCTAATATTTTTACTTAAATTCTATCAAATTTCAAACCAACCTTTAGGCAGCCTAGTATACCCTCCCCTTAAATTTTATCTTTCATATTTAATAATCATATTTAATAATGACAATTAGTGATTGTGGTGTAAAGTCTTATATTTTATCTTTCATGTACTAATGGCAACTAGTGGTTGTGGAGTAAAGCCTATTA
The DNA here is from genome assembly GCA_008044935.1 of Gossypium turneri. NCBI lineage: Eukaryota > Viridiplantae > Streptophyta > Magnoliopsida > Malvales > Malvaceae > Gossypium > Gossypium turneri. Next base: position 2,596,020 of record CP032576.1, read on the forward strand.
GATGAGGACTCTGTTTATTAATAGGAAGAAAATGTGGAGGCTTAAGATAGGGGAAGGTGGCAATGATCCCTAATTACAGATTCAACACGCACTTATCCAACTTAAAAATCGAACTTTTTAATATAGTTGAAATCCAGTTCATTGCATTAGCTATGCGGTAATTTAATTATAGAAATAGTACTAATTTCACATACTCAAACATAAACATTATCAAAGCAAAATAGAATGCATTTTTTTATTTACGTCTCTTAAAACCCAAATATCCAAAACCCTGTATTTTGCTACACTCTCGCTCAAATCTATATATGATTTTATAGCTATACTTTACGAACCTCAAATTATAAAAAAAAACACCATTTTTTTTCTAAAACTAATCATGGTTTTAGTTTATAATTTCTAATAGCTTTCTAACATATATATATATATATATATATATATATATATATATATGATATTTTTCAATGTAAGGGTAGCATTAGATATATTGGGAACAATTCTCAGAGGTCCTTATCACAATAAATGATAGTGACGGTTGTTGTAAAATTGGGTTCCGAGATGATGATGAAGAGGATAAACTATTTGAGACTTGGTTTTTTCTACATCACTGATGTGGTAGGTTTCTTGGGGGCTCTTGGAAGTAGTTTCTTATTGATCGAAGTTCATCATCAGATTGGCTTGATGATAGTGGGGCTGGAATACAATTTTCAATGTTTTGATCGAGGTCTTGCATTTTTTATTTGTTTCTAAATGCTTTAGTGTTATGAGTACCGCCAGTTTGTCTTTCTCATCTTTTGGAATTATTTTTCATATCATTTGTGCATAAGTTTGTAGCGTATTATTTATCATTTCTACTATGTACTATGTCTTTATATATTTATTATTAACGGTTTCTATTAATAATAATATTTTCTTAATAAAAAATTATTTCAAGTTATGATTTTACTATGAAATATGATTATTCTCACAAGAAGTCCTTAGCTATTTATTTATTTGGATTTTCAAAGTCCTTCCCTTAGAGGTGTTACGGGTCGGGTTGGACTTAATATTAACACAATTTAAGCTTTCACAAGCCCAGTTTGACCAAAAATATGGGCCTAAATTTTGCCCAAGTTGACAAATATTTTGCAAATAAATAACTGAAGCCCATTTAGGCCGCAAATAATATTTTAAAAATATTAAAATTTTATTTAATATTTGATAATCTAATTTTTTTATTTATGAAAATTTTATATATAATTATCTTAATATTTTTTAATGCTTATATTATAGTAGTGTTATATATTAATATAGATTTAATTCTTATGTGTTATATATTATATATTATATATTATATAATACATAAAAATAATATAATATAAAATATTATAAACTTAAAAACGGATCTAACCGAACTCATGCCTTGAATGTTTAAGCTCAAGCTCAGACCGTATTTTAAATGAATCTAATTTTTTTGCCAAAACCCATTTTTCGAACTAATGTCTTTACACGCGCTACCGTCTACCCCTCCCCCTTAAATATTATCTTTCATTTAATAATAGCAACTAATGCTATTGGTGTAAAGTCTGTATAAGATGATGACTTTGTTCATGAAAATTTAAGGAAGAAAATGTGGAGGCTTAAGATAGGGGAAGGTGGCAATGATCCCTACCTTTACAGTACCAACAATTTTCTGGGAAGGCAAACGTGGGAGTTCGATCCAAATGCAGGCATAGCTGAAGAACGAGCTGAGGTTCAAGAAGCTCGTCTTAATTTCTACAACAATCGGTACAATGTTCAACCCAGTTCTGATCTCCTCTGGCAAATGCAGGTACATCATTTTCCTGAATGTAACATTTTATAATATAAAAGAATTAAATAGACTTATTTATCATTATTTATATATTTGATGAATGCAGTTTCTAAGAGAGAAGAAGATGCAACAAACCATTCCCCAACCAAAGATAGAGGATGGTGAAGAAGTGACATATGAAGTTACAACTACAGCAGTGAAGAGAAGTGTCCACTTGTTTTCAGCTCTACAATCAAAACATGGCCATTGGCCAGCTGAGAATTCTGGCCCCATGTTTTGTTTTCCTCCTTTGGTCATGTCTCTCTATATCACAGGTCATCTCAATACTATATTCTCTCCAGAGCATCGCAAAGAAATTCTCCGTTATATTTACTATCAGCAGGTAATAAATATAAATATAAATATAAATATATATATATATATGTGTATTGAACGGTGGATTGATAATAATAATAAAAAAGAATGTTTGTTTTGGCATGGCAGAACGAGGATGGAGGATGGGGATTATACATAGGGGGTCAGAGTACAATGTTTTGCACAGCTCTCAACTACATTTGTATGCGTTTACTGGGAGTAGGACCTGATGGTGGCCTTAATAATGCTTGCGAGAGAGCTCGAAAGTGGATTCTCGATCGTGGGGGTGTCACTACCATTTCCTCTTGGGGCAAGACTTGGCTTTCAGTATGTTGTCTTCCTTTTATTTACCATAAAACTTAATTTTCACAAATTAACCTATGATATAAAACTAAATAAATTAAGATTTATCATATCAATATTGATATGTTAAAATCTTCAAACTTTCGAAATTAATAGATAATTTATATTTTTGAAGAGGAGATGTTAGAAAAATTACGTATGTTTAATTTGAGACCATAACATTAATATATAACTTTTGCACATTAACATTAATTACATCACAATCTACATATATGCCCAATTTATTTTAACCATATTATATCAGTTTTAATTTGAACTAAATAAAATTACTACTTATTTTATGTATATATATGTTAATTTTGTTGTACATAGATATTGGGTGTTTATGAATGGTCAGGCTGCGGAGTTTTGGCTCTTTCCTACTTATTTTCCCATTAATCCAGGTTTGAAACAAACCATATAAATGATTTGTCTATGTGTGTATATATATATATATGTATGTATATATATTAATGATGAAGATATTGCAACACAGGAAAGATGCTTTGTTATTGCCGATTAACTTACCTGCCAATGTCCTATTTGTATGGAAGAAAATTTGTGGGTCCAATCACACCTCTGATTTTACTGTTAAGACAAGAACTCCACAGTGAACCATATAATGAAATCGATTGGAGCAAAAAGAGGCATTTATGTGCAAAGGTAATCATAATCTATATATGTTTGATACAATATTTATATCTTTTTCCTTAACTAGAAAATGTGAAAGCAAAATGTTTCATTCATTGCATGCAGGAAGATCTCCACTATCCTCATACATTGCTTCAAATATTGCTTTGGGATAGTCTCCACTTATTTTCAGAGCCTTTCCTTAATCGTTGGCCCTTTAATAAACTGAGGAAAAAATCTCTTAAAGTAGCAATGGATCTCATTCACTATGAAGATGAAAGCAGTCGCTATATTACCATTGGATGTGTGGAAAAGGTAATACAATTGAAGTATAAATATTTTTGAATAATATTTATCAACATATAATGCTTGCTAATACACTTGATATAATACATTGGGCAGCCTCTATGTATGCTTGCTTGTTGGGTTGAAGATCCAAATGGAATTTATTTTAAGAAGCATCTTGCTAGGATTGATGACTATGTGTGGGTTGGAGAAGATGGAATAAAGATGCAGGTTTGTTAATTATTAAATACTAGAATTGTTGAATTAGTTAAACTTTCATTAAATTTTGACTTCGATTGTTCATTACTACTTTAGCTAATTAGTTTATGCTCTCTCTGTTTTTTTTTTTTTTTTTTTTCAATATTTCACCATGAAGGGCTTTGGAAGTCAAGTTTGGGATACTAGTTTCCTTCTCCAAGCTTTGCTTGCTAGCAAATTATACGATGAAATTGGACTAACTCTGATGAAGGGGCACAATTTCTTAAAGAACTCACAGGTTGTCTGAACCATAAATTTAAAACCCTAAGCATTATATATAGTTTCTTAACTATTTTTATTTTCACCACACAACACAAAGTTGTGATTAATTTTACCAATTTGCTCGAAATTGGTTGAAATTTTAAGGTTAGGGATAATCCTTCAGGAGACTTTAAAAGAATGTTTAGACATATTTCTAAAGGATCATGGACATTCTCTGATCGAGATCATGGATGGCAAGTTTCTGATTGTACTGCAGAAAGTTTGAAGGTAAATTTTGTTTCATTCAATTAAATAAGTGGTGTTCATAAACTCAGTTATATTCACGTTGGTTCATTTACCTAACACTATCTGAAAAATAAATCTGGTTAAGTTCAAACCTTTAATGTTAGATCTCATTTTTTCAACACATTTAATATTTTTTTTTTCAAATATTAATGAACTTTCATGTTTAGACGAATGACTTAATCACAAGTCTAAATTGAGTACAACATTTCAAATTTTAAAGATCCGCAATAGGAATTATTGCTTAAAATATGTTCCTTACTTTGCAGTGTTGTGTAAATTTTGCATTGATGGCACCAGAAATGGTTGGTAATAAAATGGAAGACGAGCAATTTTTTGATGCTGTCAATGTTCTTCTATCTTTACAGGTACAATATATAGAATGTTTATGTTAAAAAGGATTATTTTCAAATCTCATTATATATAATTTTTTTATTGATTTTAGTAAAAATATAAAAAGATAAAAAGTATCATTGTAATAATATAATTTATTTGTATATAGAAGAATATTTTCATAATTTCTTGGTGATTGGTTGACCTGTCACACCTACTCAATGAAGAGTTTAAATATAAGTATACATATACAAACAATGAGGGTGAAATAATGTGTAACAAAATTGAAATGTGTAAAAACATTAGAATAAAAATTGGGTTGATGTGGGAAAGAAATTTTTTTATAGATGTTGATAGCATGGGTTCAATTCTCACCTTATGCAATATTTTTACTAATTTTATTAAAAATACCCTCATAAAAAATATAATTTATTTATGAGTAAACTACAAAATGGTCACCCGACTTTAAAAAATTACAAAATGGTCACCCGACTTATCAAAAAAATTTATAACGCCTAGAATAAAATTAATGGTTGAGTCAACATGTCATTAAGTTAACAACCTTGTCAGCCGAGTGTTAGTATTTAACAGTTTTAGACTCTCTTTTTTTTGTAAATTGGGTGATCATTTTGTAACTTTTTAAAGTCGGTGACTTAACAAAAAGTTTCTAATAGTTGGGTGACCATTTACATAACTTCCTTAACAAAATTGATAACTGGTTGACCTGTGACACCAAATCAATTAAGATAGAAGTATAGACATAGAAAATCTTTAAAAATATATGTTGAATGTCAAATTATTTTTATTTCCATGGAGGAAAAATTTATATCTAGAATGCTTTAAATTGTCCTTATATTATAATTTTTTTATTTGCCAACAAATTTTTGTATTGTATGGGATTAACACTTGAACTTAATCTTTAGGATCCTATGTTCGTTCCTCAATTATCAAATGTACTCTAAAAATCTAAATAAATAAACATATTGGTTTAAGTATAATTTATTTTACAAATGACTGCAGAGTAAAAATGGTGGTTATACAGTTTGGGAACCAGCAGGAGGTGCATTCTGGTGGGAGGTAATATTTCAATATTTGTACTTGCCTTCGATATTATATAATTTCCTATGAATTTAATAAACCATTTTTTTCACCTTAACTTATCCTTTTAGTGGTTGAATCCAATTGAGTTTCTTGAGGATCTGACCATAGAATATGAGTAAGATTCCTATGCTTTTTTTATTTATTTTATTATAATTAATTTAATTAATTATACACTGTTATGGAAAACTGGTTTATAAAGTTTACACTAATGAGAAGGAAATATAATTGTAAAATCCAGGCATATCCAGGCATGTAGAGTGCACTTCATCATCAATCCAGGCACTAGCTATTTTCAAGAAATTATACCCAGGGCATAGAAAAATAGAGATTGAAAATTGCATCAGAAAAGCTGCAAAGTTCATTGAAGATGTACAATACCCCGATGGTTCTTGGTAATGGCCCTTATGAATTCCTCAAAGAAATAATTTCACGAGTTACTCCAAATGCATGTGATAGAATTTTTAGTATCAATAATGCTATTGCGTGAGTTGTTGCAATAAATTAACTCAACGCCAACTCAAAATGGATGACAACACCATGATAAAAACTGTATTCATTTAATATTTTTATATGATGTACTTTTGTATTTAAATTTCGTTTTACTCACAATTTAATCTATTTTTTAATATCTTATATATTTTATTTGTTATTATTAATTAGTGTCAAACCATACATTTTATTATTTTTTGTATGTTATTTTTAAACACATTTTTACTTTCTAAATATATGATTTTCATTCTCATAAAATTTCATATAAACGTATAGGTATGGAAGTTGGGGAATTTGCTTCTTTTATGGGACATGGTTTGCACTATTAGGTCTTAATGCTGCAGGAAAGAACTTCAAAAATTGCTTGGCTATTAGGAAAGGAGTTGAGTTTTTGCTTAAAACCCAAAGAGAAGATGGTGGTTGGGGGGAAAGCTATCTTTCTTGTCCTACAAGGGTAATTAATATTTAATATAGCTTCTTTCTTTTCTTCATTTTATTTTAGAGGATAAATCTAAAATATTAATTTGTGTAAATTTGAAATTTACGCTTTGGAATCATGAATCTCTTCGGAAACAATATATATGTAATTATGAATAGTTTTATTTTCCTTGTTGATAAAAGGTATATACACCCATCGAAGGAAAAGAATCGAATTTGGTAAATACTGCACAGGCTTTGATGGGTTTAATTATTGGCGGCCAGGTATGCTCTACTTGCAATTAACAATGATTTTATAATTTTAATGTACCCAAATTAACAAATAAACTATATATATATATATATATTGTATTCTAAAATGATTGCTACGTTGATTTCTTAATCACCACAATAGGCTGAGAGGGATCCTACACCTTTGCATCGAGCTGCAAAATTGTTGATAAATTCTCAGTTGCCAAACGGTGATTTTCCCCAGCAGGTAATTGTTTTCCATGTATATATTATAGGTAAAAGTATTAAGAAGGCCTATGTATTAGAAGTTAGATTAAATTTTTGTCTCATTTATTCAAAAAATAGGTAAATTAATTATTATATGTTAGATTAAAGAGCAAATTGATCATTTCTGTTAAAAATTTTATCCATTTCTAGTGCTAAAAACTGTTGTAGCTGATAGAATAACCAGATAATTACACAAGATATGTCACTTGTACATCATGCTAACGTACAATGACCAATTTTTAACAAGTAGAAATAGATAGAATATTTAACAGAATGATCGATTTGCTCTTTTACATAATGTACATAGATTAATTTGTCCATTTTTTTAAAAATACAATCTAGCTCTTAGTATAAAGACCTCCATGATACTTTTATCATATATTATACCATTAAGAGAAAGGGAAAATGAAAAAAGAAAAGAAAATTTATATGTTAATTTTTTTATTATTATGGAATTTGGCAGGGACTGACTGCAGTTTTCATGAGGAACTGTATGCTACACTTTGCATTATATAGGAGTATTTTCCCTCTGTGGGCTCTGGCTGAGTATCGCAATCATGTTTGGCCTTCAAAACATATATGCTTTTGAATAATAAAAAATTATCTATTGAAGGATTATATATAATAAACTCATGTCTCTGATCCACTATGATGATCTTTTTACTTAATTTTTTCTAGTTTTCAAATGTTGAATTGTCGTTTTTGGAATAAATAAAATAAATGCCAAATAAATAAATGATCTTTACAACTTTTTATTTTAATTAAATGCCGGATAAAGCAAAGACAAAGTAACACAATATAAAAACCATGATCTAATTTTTCTCTATAAATATCTTAAATTTCTTTAGTCAAAATATAGGGTCAACAACAAGAATATAAAAAGAATTGTCAAATTCAAACAACTTAGAAGTTATGACAGACGAAGAAATGGGATTAAGATGAAACCTAATGTTAGTTGCATTTCATCTTAATGTTAGTTGCATCTAGCTCTAGAATTGGGTTGTTGTGCTATGTTGACATTTTTTTATTAAATTTTTTTGGATATTGTCTTACATTTTATTGAGTAGAGGTGAGTAAAACTCGATTCTATTCAAAAAATTGAAAAAAAAATTAATTTTCGAGTTAAGCGAATCAAATTACTTGAAATTATTCGAGTCAACTCTATTAAGTAATTCGAGTTTCGAGTTTGGGTCTAATTGAACTAGACCTGTCCATGGGCCGGATCACCCAGCCTGAAGGTCTACCCAAAATGTGGGAGGGTTCAGGCAAAAATATAGGCCCGAAATATAGGCTTGGGAACAAAAAACATGTTTAGAAGATGGATCGGGCCTCGGGTAATTTTTTTCCTGAGCCCAAACCAAATTTGCAAAAAATAAAAAATTGTTGTTTTGCTATTATTTTCCTACTGTTTTGCTATCATTTCACTATTATGTACTACTAGTTTTTTTAATTCGGATATTGTATAACTCTTATTTTATTGTTAATTTTGCTACTATTTTAAAGGCATTTGCTTGTTAAGTTGCAGCTATTTTAGTGTTATTTAAGTATAAATACTTTTTTAAATTTATTTACAATTTTTTGAGAAATATTTATTTTAATATTTTTAGTGTTTTTGATACATTATATTTTTTTAAAAAAATTATATATAAAAACGATATAAAAATCTTAAAATGGGCAAGCCAGGCTGGGCTCGAGTTTTAGCATTTTTATCCGGACCAAGCTTGGGCAAAATTTTAGGCCCTTTTTTTGGTCCGGGCCTAAAATTTTGTTAGGCTTGAACCCGACCCGGCCCATGGTCACCTCTAAGTTGAACTTTACAATTCGAATAACAGATTGGTGTAAATACCCCTTTGGTCCATGTTAATTTTGAAAATGAACAAATTGGTTTCTCTCAACAAATTTTTTTTTAAAAATTCAAAAGAATTATAAAAATTCCGAAATTTATATTTTTAAAAAAGTATAAAAATTTTAATTTTTTTAAAGAATATATAAAGAAAGTTAAAATTTTAAAAATTTTCTAAAATAATAAATTTGGGACATAAATAAATTAATTAAATATTCAAGTTTATCATACTAAAATATCTTATTTTTTATTATTTTTCTTTGAAAAGTTTTCAAATATATATGGTTTCAATTTTATGTGCTCTAATATATAATTAGTTACACTGTAACAAGATTTTAATTTGACATGTTTAATTTTTTAAGTTAACTCAAAAATTTCACTTGATTAGACTCGAATTTCATTTTACTCAACTCAATTCAAAAAAAAAATTTAATCGAGTTAGGATGATAAAATAGGACTCGCCAACTCAATTAACTCAAAATATTTTCACTCGATTTGATTGAACGCTCACCTCTAATGATGTTAGTAGTAATTTATTGGATTAACATGTGAACAAAATCTTAGATTCTTTGAAGACTTTTGACGTGATAAGTTTCCTTAATTGAAGAGATCCGTTTTTTGAAAAAAGTTATTCCTAGAACATCTCTATTATTTGTTTTCATATTGAAGACTTACTAGAGCTTAATTCAATGAGATTTAAGTTCACTGATTGAAGTTTTGACAAGCCAGTATACGACTATTTAAAAGAAGGCTTGTTTATTATTTACGTACGGGATTGAGAGCACATATCTTATTCATTGCGAGAAACTTGTGTTAATTCAGATATTTTTGTAAACAAACGATTATTTTTGTTCAGTTTGTAACTAAGCTTTCAAAATGAAATCTTAGTGGAGAGAGTGATTTAGTTAATGTATAAAAATGAGGTTGCAACTTACTGAGTGAGAAGTTGTGTCACATCCCAAAAATCGAGTTAGTAGAAATTGGGTTAGTGAACCGAGAGAGTGGTCACGCCCTGTTTTTAAATAAATATTGTGAAATTTTGGAAAGTGAATTTATCTAGTTTAGTGGTTAAGTGTAGTGTTTGTGTGTGAGAGGTCTTGTGTTCAAATTTGTTCTCTTGAATTTTTATTAATTTTTGTTCCAACTCTTGACTTAGAACATCTGACTTATCTTTTAATTTTGAGTGTTAGTTAATAAGGATGAGTTTGCTAGTTTAGTGATAAGGTTTTAGCTTACCTAGAAGTCGTATGTTTGGATATTGTGCATGCAGAGAGAAAATATTTTTGCTATTCTCTGTTTGTGCAGGCTATGTGGTCAGAATTTGAGTTAAATTCAAATTTTGGAAATCAAATGGGATTTGGATAAATAAGCTTTTGTTTTTATTTAAAAAAAACTATTTTGCATTATCCCCCAAAGTTCACTCCCTCAACTGTCCATTCTTTCTCTCTTTTCCCCTCCACTTTCACGTTAGTTTTGTTTTCAAGGTACATGGCCGTGTGCGGGGGCCGTGTGGTCCACATGCTCGTGTGGGAGGATGTGTGACTATTTCTAGATACGGTTTGCCCGGATTCACTTGTAACGGAACACACACCTTTCGTCGAGAGTCCAATTGATGTTCCTTACGCCTAATTACGATCTGATAGACCTAAATTAGGTCCTTCAAATGACATTTATTGTAACACCCCAGACCCGGCGTAGACGTTATGGCCGAATCTGACGATGTCACAAGGTAGTGCTTTTCAAAAATATGCCGTCGCTAAAAACCCTTTTCTATTTAACCATTTTTTCATTATCTTATGTTAATTTCAAATCGTGTCGTTCGTTTCCAAAACATTATAAATTTACAAATCGTTATTCAATTTCAAAACGTTTTCTTATTGCGGAAGCTTTTAAACAGTTTACGTTTTCGTGGTATTTTTAATAAAACATTAATTTCATTTGAAAACCCGAGTTTTACCTAACACTAGCAGATTTAAATCATAAAACCGTATAAAAATGAAATTTAAACTAAAATTCGTAAAGACTATAATTACAGCAAAATACTTCCAAATAAAAGTAAAATCATAAATAGGTAATAAACAATGTAAAAGAAGTCGTGTGGCCACCACTGAGTCCTCCGCCGCAACGATCCGCCTAAATCTGGGGATTACCTTTACAGATTAAACAGAAGGGGTGAGTTTACATAAACTCAGTGTGTAATCCCCATACAAATGAACAAACAGTAAACAGATAATCACAGTTTGGGCTTAAGCCCTTTTCAGAATCAATATCAGTCCAGTTTGGGCCTTAGCCCATCACAGTATCAGTAGAAGTAATAACAGATATGTAGTCACAAAAATCCTACCAATCCAGCCTCTACATACCATCTCCGTCCAACCCTACACTCTATGTGGGGATATAATCAACCCACCCATCCCTACACTCCAAGTAATACCGAATGTGGCACTAGATAGTAGTTTGCAGCTGAGCTGCCAGTAAATTAGGCTCGAGGCCTTTCAGTACACTTCCTCCGAACATTATAATCCCCCAACCCAATGCAATGCAATATACAGATATGACATGCTATAACATAATATCATGTATGTAAATAGGGCATACAGTATCAAATCAGTGGGACATCATTAGGCTTAATCATATCAGTCATATAGCCATTTCAGTCAATTAGGGGTCTAGGTAAGCTTACCGACCCTACAGTAGGTTCACAGTCGACTTGGGCGACCCGTGCAACCTTAATAGTCAAACAGTAAAAATGGGCCTACAAGCCCATGATGTTTGCCCGTGTGGCCCACATGACCCAAATTGGCCTTGGCCTCGTGATTCATTTTAATGTAACCCGTGCTAGTTAATTATTGATATATGTTTCCACTATTTACTCATATGATCCTTTAAAGCTGTCTACTTGAGTCACTGTTACTAAATTATTTGTATCTTAAGCTACAGAATTCTGAATTAAGATCCGCAAATTTTCCCTAAAACCAGATCACATATCTTCTTACCATAAAATTTTCAGAATTATTGGTTTAGCCAATAAGTATAGTTTATTCTTTAAAGTTTCCCCTGAACTGCTGTCTGACAGTTTTGACCTTTTTGCACTAAAAATTAATTATCTTCTTGTACAAAATTCAGATGATGTTCCCGTTTGTTTCTCTTGAAAGTAAACTCATTCAAGATTTTAAAAATATAAATTCTAGCCCATAATTATTTTTATACAATTTTTAATAATTTTCCAAAGTTAGGACAGAGGATTCTGAAATTATTCTGATCCTGTCTCACTAAAATTAAAATATCTCATAATATGAAATTCTTTTGCTTACTTCGTTTCTTCTATGAGAAACTAGACTCAAATATCTTTAATCTCATATTTTTTCATCCTCTAATTTTATTTCCACAATTTATGGTGATTTTTCAAATTTAGCCTACTACTGCTGTCAAAACAGCAAGCAATTTTGGCTTTTCGCCAAATCCCTTATTTTTATGTTTCTGGTACACACTTGGTTTTGTTTGATGCTAAATAGTCCCTGAGCACGCCAAAGCCTATAATTGAACAAATAACACCATAATCAGTCTTACCTCGTGATTAATCTAAATCCCGAAACCAAAATAATTTCTAATAAAATGATGAACACGTACTACAAAAACTTCAAATCAGTACGTTTACGAAAATCACGATGAGAGCCTTAATCCTCGCAAAATGCTGCTGCCAACACCCCGGAATTAGACTATTGAATACAAAATAATCTCTTAAAATGATACCCAACAACTTACTGAATTTGCACAAGTGCTGCTTAACGCCACAAAATCAAGAGGAAAGAATGGTTTAGGGGAACAAGGGAATTTCGACAGTGGAGGAAAGAAAAGAAAAGATAATCGAGTAAGAAGCAAAGAAGAAAAAAAATTTGGTAGAGATGGGGGAGAGAAAACGTCAGAAAGATGGAGAGAAAAACGACTCTTTTTTTTTCGAAAAAGAAAAAGTGATCCGATTTTGGATATTCTCCCCCATAATCTCCTAATTCACCCCTAAATCGCTTCCTCACTTCCCACTACACATCCACCACTCAGAAACCCAATTCAGCACAACTCTTGCGAAATTAGGAGCAAAAATACAATATTTGCCATCCCAAAAATTTGAACCCATGACCTCCACCACACCAACACTCCACTTATCCACCAAACCAGCAAGTCCATTCTGTTAATTATTTGCCAACTTTTACTTAAAAGCCTACTAACCAAAGATAGGGCTTATTCATAAAAATACCAAAATTTGCCTAAGTCTTGGCTTGAACTTGGGACCTCCCAAATAGTCCCAGAACACATAGCTACTAAAGCTAACAGATGCTTGTGTCACACATTCACAATACCCAAAATTAAAATTTTAGGGTGTTACATTTATACACGAGTTAATGATTTATTTCAAGATTTATCAAGATTATCGAAAGTTTCGGCAAGAATCGTAAAAGATTGATTAATCAAACGTAAGATTACCGTTGGATAGAAATTCTACAAAGATTTGGGATCTAAGCATCGGAACGAAATTTACTTACCTTTTCTTGGTAAAGATTCGGGATCCCGCTTGTGAAGTTAAAAATTTGTACCGCCAATTTACCAAATAATTACTCATATATGTTTATACTGAAAACTAATTATAAGTTAATAACTAATCGAAAATACATCGAATTAATTAAGAAAATTTTATCAAATTTTTAATTAATACAATATAATAAAAATGATTTTAATTATATTTTTTTGAAAATAATTAAATTAGTTTATTAGATAACATCATGTGCATAGCACATGCCATTGAAACTACTAAATAATTCAAAAGTATTAGCATTTTAAATTTCTTTTTCTCTATTTCATTTAAAAAAAAAGTTTGATAACATCATGATACGTGCTAAAAATAATATATTTTAACCACATTTTTAATGTGTTTTGGGTGATTATTTGATGTTAATTGTGAATTTTATACTATAATCATTTAAATTCATGTTTTAATGCTTAATAGAGCACTTGGGAGAAAAATGAGTGAAAAATTGAGCAAAAATCGAAGTGTCGGATCAAGCTACAGGAGCCACACGGGCTGAACCATTCCACATGGCCAAACCACATGGACATGTGGTAGATCATGTCAGTTTCACAGAATTGTGCACCGAAGTGCGGAAAATCATGACTTTTAGATTTTTCAAGCATTCTAAGACGTATATATGACAAAAATAAGAAGATAGGATTGAGTCGTCATATAATATTCAAGAAAATAACTTGAAAAACACCACTGAAGTAGATTTCCATCAAGATTGAAGATTCCCAATTGATTTCTAAGGAAGTTATCATGAGTTTCTTTATTTCTTTTGGTTATACTAAGTCTTAGATGTTTCTATTTTCAAGCATGAACTAATTTTCTAAATACCTAGGGGAGATGAACCCTATGATGGATTCTATCATTTGATTTTTATTTTACGCAATAAATATTTAATTTCTTGTTCTAGATTATGTATTTTTAATTCTTGGTTTGATATTTCTAGACTCTTAATCCATGTTTGATGTGCTTAAATCGGTGGTTGAATAGACCCTGTTTAAGAGTAGATCTTGTATAGTTGAGTAAAGTTGCATGCGATCCTAGAAATTGGACGACATAAATGTACCAGATTAGAGTCAAATCTAATAGGAAAATCCATAACATGAGTTAATGCTATAATAGGGGCTTTAATTAAAAAGAAATTTCAATTAATCAACCTAGAGTTAGTTGTTTTTATGCTCGAAAGAGATATTAGCATAATTTAGGGATTTTTAAGGATCAATGTGCTAAATAAAGAAATTGTTTAATTTAGGGATTGACTTGGGCTCGGGCCTTGAATGTTCAAGCCCTAACTGAGACCATATTTAAATAAGCCTAATTTTTTAACTGAAACCAATTTTTAGGCTTAGTATTTTTACTTAAATTTTATCAAATTTCAAATCTACCTTCAGGCCTAACTGCTAGCCCAGCCTAGTCTACCCTCCTCTTAAATTTTATCTTTCATATTTAATAATTACAATTAATGATTGTGGTGCAAAGTCTAATATTTTGCCTTACATTCAATAATGGTGGTTGTGGTGTAAAGCCTATAAAATGAGGACTTTGTTCATGAATAGGAAGAAAATGTGAAGGCTTAAGATAGGGGAAGGTGGCAATAATCCCTACCTTTACAGTACCAACCATTCTTTTCTATAATGGCAAGTTTTATATTGTACTTCTTAAAGTTTGAAGGTTAATTTTGTTTCATTCAATTAAATAAATGGTGTTCATAAACTCAATTATGTTCATGTTGGTTCATATGTGGCATCAGCACTATTTATATTTACCTAACACTATCTGAAAAATAAATAGGGTTAGGTTCAAGCCTTTAATGTTGGATCTTAAAATATTCATTTTTTCAATACATTTAATTTTTTTCAAATATTAATGAACATTTAATTTTTTTTCAAACCGAATCTCGAACCCATTTTCTTGATTTTTGTAGACCAAAAATCATTATTTTAGTAAATCAAGTCTTTTATTAAAATAATCAAATTACGACGTGATCTGATCACACCTCATAAAAAAGATTGGTGGCGACTCCATCTTTGTTTTCAAAATAAAAGTCGATTTAAAAATAAAGGGTTTCGATAGCTTGGCGACTCCACTGTAGACAAAATAAGAGAGTCAAGTTGTGAGTTGATTAATTTTGGTCTTTTTGTCGATGTTATGTCTTTGATCTCCTGGGTTATATAGCAATCTAATATATCTGTTTTATTGGTTCAGAAGTTTCTTTTTGTATGTTTTCCGCATATTGCATTGCATAACCGTTTGATTTTGCCCTTCTTAAGTGGGAGTGAGAAACTATTCCTTCGTGAGGTCTTTACCTTCGTATAGGATAGTGGATTGCTTTCGGGATACATCTATACCTATGTCTTCGTGAGATCTTCATCTCTGTATAGCCATAGGGAAATGTATTTCCCTAAACTGAACTCGATCCATATGAGCCTATAATGGGTGAGGATCGAGGAATCTGCTGGCTTAGGTACCCTTACTTTAGAATCGAACCGTATATAATGAGCACTAAGAACTTACCCTAGGTAGAGTCACACCAAACTTCTAGTGGTCACCCAAATAGGTGCTCTATTTATTATCTCTTGTTTGCTTTGAATTTTAGATTTGTATGAAATGTACTGACTTGTTTCGTTTTGTTTTTGTTGTGATTGCCTTGCATTTTCATCATAGAAAAGGGTGTTGATTCACGTTCAATTGCTAAATGGAGAGCTTGTCATGGAAGAGGGATTTCTTGATAAAGTGGAAAACAATACGGCCGTCCGGATATGGTTTGAGAAGACACAACAAGAGATGGGTGATAGCCTGACGGGGGGATATATGTCAGAATTGTGGGATTTTACTTGCACCAGTGTGACTCAGAATAATCTCCAAGAGTTGAAAGAGTTATAGAACCAATGGGATGACGAAACCAAGCAATTATTTTACTGTAACTATGGGGATTTGACTTATTTACTCGATGTCAAAGTGGATAAGCACTTATTCTGAGCTCTCGCCCAGTATTGGAATCTCGCCTATAGCTGCTTTACTTTTGGGAAGGTAGATTTGGTACCCATTATAGAAGAGTACCAACTCTATTCTATTGCTCGGGGATCCAAGCCGACAAAGCTTATTCTAGAGCCGCCAACATCTCGACTTTCTTGAAGAGGCTAACAAGCATAACGAGAATGAGTGAGTAATGGGTCGCGGCCTGGATTAAACACAAAGAAGATAGTAAATGCATCTCTTGGAAAGTTTTGCGAGATTTGATCTTGGTACATCCGGATATGAAGAAAAAAGTCAACGTCTTCGCCTTGAGTATTTACAGGTTGGTCATCTTTCCCAAAGTGCTAGGGCACATAGATGATGCAATTTTAGATCTATTCGACCAGCTTGACAAAAAGGTTACGCCCATCCTTACAATTTTGGCTGAAACTTTTAGATCTTTGAACACATGCCGGAGAGCGGGTGAAGGAAGATTTATCGGGTGTGCACAACTCTTACTAGCTTGGTTTTACAGCCACTTTTGGAAGGTAGAAAAGGTCTCTTATCGAGTATTCTCTGAGAACTACTCTCCGTTGAAAGAATTCGTGGCTATGCCAAGACGAGGCAACATTTCTGAAGAAAAGTATATGGCAATTCTCTAGAGTCTCCAAGACGAAGACGTCGAATGGAGGGCCTTTTGGATGATCTTTGATGATATTCTGTACCTATGTGGAAAGCTTGACGGGGTCCCTCTACTCAGGATATAGGGAGTTATTGGATATGCCCGTCAACTTGTATTGAGACAATATAGATCGAGGCAGTTCACACCAGCAATGCAAGGGTTGGCTCAGTGCGAGTTTGCATACAAGGGTGGTAATTACAAGAAGAAGGTTCGTGAAATATCGAATGCTTGGAACCAAAATCACACAATGAAAAGATTTACCGTAAATCCCATGACGACTCTCGAGTATGATTGGTGGTGGGGTAAAAGAGTCAATGACAATGTCCCTATGTCAAGTCAAGAAAACACTCGACCAATAGAAGAACAATTACTAGTAATCTCATTTTAGTTGGAAATCATGGAGGGGCTAATGGCCATTTTGGTCATTCCGCTTTTTTGCTCCTTTTTAATTTCGTACTATTTCCTTTTATTTTTACCTCTTTTATTTTATTCTTGCGCAATTTAGCCCCTTAACCCACTGTTGACCCATGAGGGAATGACACGTGTAAATGTGGATGGGATAATTTCCATATGAGTCCCTGTACTTTTCTATCCCATTTTAATTTAATCCTTTATACTATGTTTCCTTATAATTTAGGCTTTTAATTTTATTATATTTTCAAATTTAGTCCTTTATTTCCCTTTTCTTTATTTTTTATTTTTTTGCAATTCAAGCTTTAAATTTTGTTTAAATTTTAATTCAATCCTTTATTCATTAAAGTTTGCCCCTTTATTTCCTTTTCTTTATTATTTCTAGCATTTATAATTTGTGCTATTTGCATTTTCACCCATGAATTTCCCGATTGTTTTATTTTGGCATTTATTTTTATTTATTGATATTATTAATACTATTAAGTAATTATCATTGCTAATTAATATTATTTTTGTTAAAATTTGCTCAAATACCAATATTTTATGTAATTATATTATTATCATACATTTTTATATTATTTCACTATTATTATCATTATTATCATATAATATTATTAATTGAATTTTTTATTATTGTTATTATTATTTTTTATTATTGTATTCACTATAGTATTGTCATTTTATTTCATTATTTATGTTGTTATTTTGTTAATACCATATCATCGTACATTGTAAATGTTGCTACATACACTTATCCATTTTTCGACATAAGCGCATAAAAAAATAATTTAAGACCGGGGCAATATTCTAGGGTTGTGCTTCTAACTTACGAAGTATGAGTTTCTCCTTAAAACGAAATAATCGAATATCCTATTTAAAATGAAAACGCTTGGGATTTGGGTAATAATTAAATGGTGATTATTCTTGTTTTTGAGGATTCGAGACATCGTACCCTAACTTACAGGACATGATCTTTTCTTCTTAATTAACTTAAAATAAAGCCTTTTGCACCAAAATTTAATTTAGATAGTGATATTTTAATCAAATAACATCATGCAGAAAGGGATCGTATGTTAAATTCTCTTCAAATTTTAAATTTTCGACGCTAAGACATCAAGTAATCAACTAGGTACCAATTTTGGGTGTTATGAGGGTGCTAATCCTTCCTCATACGTAACCGACTCCCGAACCTACTTCTTGGATTTTGTAGACCGAAAATTATCGTTTTAGTATATTTAACCTTTTATTAAAATGATTAAAATGATTAAGTTTCAAAGTGATCCGATCACACCTAATAAAAAGGATTGGTGGTGACTCCATCTTCATTTTAAAATAAAAAGTCGATTCCTCAAAAAGGTTTCGACAATGGAGACTGAAAGCATGATTTGTTTATCGATTGTATGTCATAACACATTTGCATGGGGTGGATATTTGTGGTTGAAAGAGGAGTTCCGTGGAGATCTGACGTCATTTAAATTCCTCAATACTATTGTTAGTGCACTGCACCGAAGATTTGAGGAGATTGGGCTATTTATCGCATTTTTACCTGCAGTTTTATGTGCATGTTGTTATTGGTGGTTTTAACCACAACGGGCTTAAGCCGTTACTGTTTGGAATTTTGATGATGAGTTTTGGGGAACTTATGGCGTGTAGCGGATGAATGAGTAGAATTATTGCATTGAATCATTTAGCATGCCATATTCATATGTAGTTGTGTCGTGATAAATTGGTTGAATTGTTTAATAATTGTATGTATATTTGATTGATTAAATGCTTATATTGTTTAGACTCACATTGGGCTTTTTAAGCTCACCCCCTAGTTTACTACTTACAGATAACCTTCAAGGTTAGGCTTGGATTCAGCATACGGAGGTCTTATTTCGGACTTAGTGGCAATAAAGTTTATTTTAATTACTCTATTTATTTTAGTAATTTTATTTGGGATTGTAATTTTTATTTATGGACTGTGGTATAGGATATTTTTAACAGGGATTTTTGCATGCATAAGTTTTGACTACATTGGAAAAATTTTTGATAATTTGATTTTGAAAACATAGACATTATCAAAACAAAATTTGAAATTAGTGAAAAATACATTTAAGTATGTAACAACCCTAATATCCAATATTTTCGTATCTCACTACTTTCCCGATCGAATCTAAATAAGAATTTATAATTATACTCTAGGGACCTCAAACTAAAAAAGGATAAACATAATTTTCTCTAAAACCTATAATGGTTTTAGTTTTAGTTTATACTTTCTAATAATGTTATGGCGTATATATGATATTTTCCAATGTAAGGGTAGCGCCAGATATATTGAGAACAGTTCTCGGAGGTCTTTATCATGATAAAGGACAGTGATAGTTTTTGTAAAATTGGGTTCCGAGATGATGAGGAGGAGATTAAATTATTTCAGACTTGGCTTTTTGTGCATCATTAATGTGGTAGATTTCATGGGGCTCTTGGAAGTAGTTTCTTAGTTGATTGATGTTCATCATTAGGTTGGTTTGATGATAGTGGGGCTAGAATACAATTTTCAATGGTTTGATCATGGTATTGCATTTTTGGTTTGTTTCTGAATGCTTCTAGTGTTTTGAGTATCACCAATTTGTCTTTCTCATCTTTTAAAATTATTTTGCAAACATACCATTTGTGCATCAGTTTATAGTGTGTTATTTATCATTTATATTATGTGCTATTTCTTTGTATTTTTATTATTCATGGTTTCTATAAATTATAATATTTTCTTAATAAAATTTAATTTCAAGTTATGATTTTTCTATAAAATATGATTATTTTGACAAGAAGTCCTTAGCTATTTGTTTATTTGGACTTTAAAAGTCCTCCTCTAGAGTTGTTCATGGGTCAGGCCTAAACATGATATTAACACAATTTATACTTGTACAAGCCTAGCCCGACCCAAATATGGGCCTAAAATTTTACCCAAATCGACCCATATTTGACAAATAGATAATTTGGGTCCCCAAATATTATTTTTAAAAATATTAATATTTAATTTAATATTTTTTATTTATTAAAATTTTATATATAATTATCTTAATATTTTTTAATGTTTAGATTATAGTAGTATTATATATTAATATAGATTTATTTCTTATGTGTTATATATTACATAGTATATAGAAATAATATAATATAAAATATTATAAACTTAAAAAACGGATCGAGCAAGGCTCGAGACTTTAATATTTAAGTTTGAGCTCAGTCCATATTTTAAATGGGCCTAATTTTTTTCCCAAGATAATTTTTCAAACCTAATATCTCTACTCAAATTCTTCCAAAGTTTAGGCAACGCTCTACCCCTCCTCTTTAAATTTTATCTTTCCCTTAATAATTTATAAGTGTCAAAAGTAATATATTTTATCCTCAATTCTTAGTGCATTTTTTTGGTGATTATTGTAGTATTATATATTAATATAGATTTAATTCTTATGTGTTATATATTACATAGTATATAAAAATAATATAATATAAAATATTACAAACTTAAAAAAGAGATCGAACCTAGCTTGAACCTTAAATGTTTAAGCCCCAACTCAAACCTTATTTTAAATAAATCTAATTTTTTTTACTCAAAACCATTTTCTAAACCTAATATCTTTATTCAATCTCTTCCAAATTTCAAAATCCATCTGCAACTCCCCTTATATTTTATCTCTGCTTTAATAATTGCAACTAGTGTTGTGGTTTCTTATATTTTATATTTCATTTAAAACTGGCGGCTGTGGTGAAAGGTCATATATTTAATCTTTCATTTAATAATATCAACTAGTGGTTGTGGTGTAAAGCCTATATAAGATGAGGACTTTGTTCAGGAAAAATTAAGGAAGAATATGTGGAGGCTTAAGATAGGAGAAGGTGGCAATGATCCCTACCTTTACAGTACCAACAATTTTCTGGGAAGACAAACGTGGGAGTTCGATCGTAATGCAGGCACAGCTGAAGAACGAGCTGAGGTTGAAGAAGCCCGTCTTAACTTCTACAACAATCGATACAATGTTCAGCCCAGTTCTGATCTCCTCTGGCAAATGCAGGCACATCATTTTCCTTAATGTAACAGTTTATAATAAAAAAATTTAAATAGACTTCTTTGTCATGATTTATATGTTTGATGAATGCAGTTTCTAAGAGAGAAGAAGATGCAACAAACCATTCCCCAACCAAAGATAGAGGATGGTGAAGAAGTGACATATGAAGTTACAACTGCAGCAGTGAAGAGAAGTGTGCACTTATTTTCAGCTCTACAATCAACACATAGCCATTGGCCAGCTGAGAATTCTGGCCCCATGTTTTATCTTCCTCCTTTGGTCATGTCTCTATATATCACAGGACATCTCAATACTATATTTTCTCCAGAGCATCGCAAAGAAATTTTCCGTTTTATTTACTGTCATCAGGTAATAAATTTAAATATATATGTATATAAGGTTAGCTATATGTTTGTATTAAACGGTTGGATGATAATAATAAATAAAGAAAGTTTGATTTTCATGGCAGAACGAGGATGGAGGGTGGGGATTATACGTAGGGGGTCACAGCACAATGCTTTGCACAGCTCTCAACTACATTTGTTTGCGTTTACTGGGAGTAGGACATGATGGTGACCTTAATAATGCTTGCGAGAGAACTCGAAAGTGGATTCTCGATCGTGGGGGTGTCCTCTTGGGGCAAGATTTGGCTTTCAGTTTGTCTTCTTTCTTTTAGTTACCATAAAACTTAATAAACTAAAATCTATCATATTAGATTATTAAAAACAAAACTTAAATGTAGAACATACCTAAAGCCACTCATATGTTAAAATCTTAAAGCTTTCCAAATTTACAAACAAATAAGTATTTTAGAGAAAATAATTTTTTTTAAAGATAAAATATTAAAAAAATACATATGTTTAATTTGAGATCATAATCTTAATATATAATTTTTATACTTTAATCTTAATTTTTAATTAGCTCATGATGAATAATAAATTAGTTACATCAATATATACACATATAAGTTCAATTTGCTTTAACCATATTAAATCACGAACTAAATAGAATTACTACTTATATTATATATGTCATCCCTATAAAAACGCAACAATTAATATATATTAAATTCTTTTACGTAGATATTGGGTGTTTATGAATGGTCAGGCTGTAACCCAATGCCTCCAGAATTTTGGCTCTTTCCTTCTTATTTTCCCATTAATCCAGGTTTGCAACAAACCATAGAAATGATTTGTTTGTATATATTCATGTGTGTGTCCGTGTATATATATATTAACGATGAAGATATTGGAATGCAGCAAGGATGCTTTGTTTTTGCCGATTAACTTACCTGCCAATGTCATATTTGTACGGAAGAAAATTCGTGGGTCCAATCACACCTCTGATTTTACAGTTAAGACAAGAACTCCACACTGAACCATATGATGAAATCGATTGGAGCGAAAAGAGGCATTTATGTGCAAAGGTAATTGTTAGGATGGACCCGATTAAGCAATAAGTAATAAAAAATAGTGAAATAAACTGAGAAATTGAACATACAAATTTAACGTAGAAAAATTCCTCTAAAGAGGATAAAAAACTACGGGTAAAAATAATTTTATTATAATGGCAAAAGAACGAAAAGTACAAAAAATAGAGATAAAAACTAAATCCCGAAAGTCTGAAAATAAAGAACCCTCAAAACATAAACACAAAATTCTCTAAATGTGTTATGAGTTCTAATATCTAATGGGTGTATTTTCTAAGGTTGCAAAAGAACCTATTTATAGGCTAAATTAGTAGGTCAAATAAACTATGCTAATAAATGCTAAATAATTATACTAATAAATACAAAATCTTCTAGAAAGAAAATATATTTTGTTTATCTTGATTTGCAAACAATCTCTTAGAATTTGAGACACAACTCTAAAGTAATCATAATCTATATATGTTTGATACATTATTTATATAAAAAAAAATGTGAAAGAAGGATGTTTTATTCATTGCATGCAGGAAGATCTCCACTCTCCTCATTCATTGCCTCAAATATTGCTTTGGGATAGTCTCTACTTATTTTCAGAGCCTCTCCTTAATCGTTGGCCCTTTAGTAAATTGAGAAAAAAAGCTCTTAAAGTAGCAATGGATCTCATTCACTATGAAGATGAAAGCAGTCGCTATATTACCATTGCATGTGTGATAAAGGTAATACAATTAAAGTATAAATAAATTTGAATAATATTTGTCAACATATAATGCTTGCTAATACATTGGGCAGATTCTATGTATGCTTGCTTGTTGGGTTGAAGATCCAAATGGAATTTATTTTAAGAAACATCTTGCTAGGATTGCTGACTATTTGTGGGTTGGAGAAGATGGAATGAAGATGCAGGTTTGTTAATTATAAAACACTAAAATTGTTGAATTAGTTAAACTTTCATTAAATTATTGACTTTGATCTTTCATTACTATTTTAGCTAATTAGTTTATGTTCTCCTTTTTTCAATATTTCACCATGAAGGGCATTGCAAGTCAAATTTGGGATGCTAGTCTCCTTCTCCAAGCTTTGATTGCTACCAATTTATATGATGAAATTGGACTAACTCTTATGAAGGGGCACAATTTCTTAAAGAACTCACAGGTTATATCAACCTTAAATTCAAAACTCTAAACATTATATATAGTTTCTTAACTACACAACACAAAGTTGTGATTAATTTTACCAATTTGCTCGAAATTGATGGTTCAAAATATTGGTTGAAAATTTAAGGTTAGGAATAATCCTTCAGGAGATTTTAAAAGAATGTTTAGGCACATTTCTAAAGGATCATGGACATACTCTAATGGAGATCATGGATGGCAAGTTTCTGATTGTACTGCAGAAAGTTTGAAGGTAAATTTTGTTTCATTCAATTAAATAAGAGTTGTTCATGAACTCGATTATATTCAAATGGGTTCATAAGTTGGGTTCAAACCTTTAATGTTGAATATTAAGATACTCATTTTTTTCAACTCTATTATTGTTTTTTCAAATATTAATGAATTTTCATGTTTAGATGAATGACCTAATCACAATTCTAAATTAATCGTAGGAATTGTTGCTTAAAATATGTTCCTTACTTTGCAGTGTTGTGTAAGTTTTGCAATGATCGCACCGGAAATGGTTGGTGATAAAATGGAAGAACAGCAATTTTATGATGCTGTCAATGTTCTTCTATCTTTACAGGTACAATATATATATATATAGAATGTCTAAGTTAAAAACAACATCAATTGCAATTAGAAAAATTTTCACATGTGTTTGTGTGTGAAATGTAAGAGTATCTTTAAAACTAATATTAAATAAATATATCAAAATAAAACTTTATAAATGTTGTTGGCATGTATTCAAATCTCATCATAAGTAATTCTTTATTGATTTCCTTAATCGAGTTTATGACTAGTTGACCTATTACATCTACTCAATCAAGAGTTTAAATATAAGTATAGATATACAAACAATGAGGGCAAAATAATGCGTAACAAAATTGGAATGTATAAAAACATTAAAATAAGACACTAAAGAAAAGAAATTATAGGTGTTAATGACATGGGTTCAAATATCACCATATACAATTTTTTTACTGATTTATTAAAAATATAGAAAGATAAAAATACCTTCGTAATAAATTTATGGGTAAACTACATAAATAGTCACCCGCCTATTAGAAACATTTTTGTTAGTCACCAACTTTAAAAAGTTACAAAAAAAAAAAAAAATAGCACACATGCACATGTAGAATAAAATTAATGGTTAAAGAGCATGTCACTAAGCTTTATAAGTTGGTGATTATTTTGTACCTTTTAAAAGTCGAGTGACTTACAAAAAATTTCTAATAGTTGAGTGACCGCTTATGTAGTTTACTCTTTATTTATATATAAAATAGTTATTTTCATAATTTCTTTAACGAAATTAGTAACTGGTTGACCTGTGAGGCCAACTCAATTAAGATAAAAGTATAGATATAGAAAACCTTAAAAATATATATTTTGAATTTCAAATTATTTTTATTTCCATGGAGGTAAAAATTAAATCTAGAATGCTTTAAATTGTCCTTATATTATAAATTTGTTATTTGCCGACAAATTTCTGTATTGTATGGGATTAACACATGAATTTAATCTTTAGTATCCCTATGCTCGTTCCTCAATTATCAAATGTACCATAAAAATCTAAATAAATAAATAAACATATGGGTTATAAGCTATTTTAGAAATGATTGCAGAGTAAAAATGGTGGTTATCCAGCTTGGGAACCAGCAGGAGGTGCATTCTGGTGGGAGGTAATATTTCAATATTTGTACTTGTCTTTGATATTATATAATTTCCTATGAATTTAATAAACCAGTTTTTTCATCTTAAATTATCCTTTTAGTGGTTGAATCCAGTTGAGTTTCTTGAGGATCTGACCAAAGAATATGAGTAAGATTCCTATGGTTTTTTTATTATTTTAATTAATTTCATTTAATTGTACAATGTTATGGAAAACTGGTTTATAAAGTTTATACTAATGAAAAGGAAAAACAACTGTAAAATCCAGGTATGTAGAGTGCACTTCATCATCAATCCAGGCACTAGCTAATTTCAAGAAATTATACCCAGGGCCTAGAAAAATAGAGATCGAAAATTGCATCAGAAAAGCTGCAAAGTTCCTTGAAGATGTGCAATACCCTGATGGTTCTTGGTATGGCCCTTATGAATTCCTCAAAGAAATAATTTGATCGGATTTCACCATCGTATACAATTCCTACAAATGCATATATATATATATATATATATATATATATATATATATATATATATTTATTTATTGAATTAGTGTTACCCAACAATCGAGTTTCAACTCAGTTAGAGAATTACTGAAGTACCATTTTATTTGGAAAGTAATTAAGTTATATGATTATGTTGGTGTTTTTAAAATTTTATATTTTTATGAATTAATAAAATTTTGTCCATTGAAATTTGAACCAAGGATACCATGCATATAAAATTTTTTCAACTAAAACAATTTTTAATTTTTATATGAAACTTTAGTAAATATATTTGTTATATATATATATATATATATATATATATACTATTTATAAAGTTTTTTAGTGAATTGGTGTTACCCATCATGCATCCAGGTCCCAACTCAGTTAAGAATTACCAAAAGACCACCCCTTTATGTTTTAAGTACATAGTTGCCACCCGAATATGCATGTAATGGAATTTCTAGTATTAATAATATTATCATATGAGTTGGTGCAACAAATTAACTCAACGTTAACTCATGATTGATGATAACACTATGATAACAAATGTATTCATTTAATATTTTTTTATCTAATGTATTTTTATGTTTAAATTTCATTTTACTTACAATTTAATTTATTTTTTTAATGGCTTATATATTTTATTTGTTATTATTAATTAGTTTCAAACCATAACTTCTTATAAATGTATAGGTATGGATGTTGGGGATTTGCTTCTTTTATGGGACATGGTTTGCACTATCAGGTCTTAAGGCTGCAGGAAAGAACTTCAAAAATTGCTTGGCTATTAGGAAAGGAGTTGAGTTTTTGCTTAAAACCCAAAGAGAAGATGGTGGTTGGGGGGAGAGCTATCTTTCTTGTCCTAAAAAGGTAATTAATATTTAACATAGCTTCTTTCTTTCTTCATTTTATTTTAGAGGATAAATCTAAAATATTAATTTAATTAAGGTTAATTTGATATATTAATTTTAATTTGATATAATTTATTATGAAAGTTTCATTTTGATTCAGTTTTCATAAAAGCATAATCACAAATTTAGTTCTTAATTTTATATTTTTTTCAATTTGGTCCTTATTATTATTTTTAACTAAATTTTACCATTAGCATTTTAAAAATTTTCAAATTATTTTTTAATTGAAATACCAACTAAAACATTATTTTTTTCTAATGATGTTAGTGTGGCAAATCATGAGATAGTCCATGTTTACTCTGGATAACACTATTTGTGTTCTACGTCATGTCAACAAATAATTTAAAACTTATAAGGTATTCAAAAAATAAAAAATTAATTATTAAAGTTCATAAAAAATCATGAATTACATGTGGATTGCCATGTAACTTGACATGTTTCAAAGTTTAATGTTTTAGTTAATATTTTCGTTAAAAAATAATTTGACTCTTTTTAAAAGGTTAAGGGTTAAATTTAACTAAAATTAAATAACTAATTTGATAAAAAAATGTAAATATTGTGAGTCATGTTCTAGTTAGTATTTTATGCATTTCATAAATCATTAATGATATTAGCTATTGACACAATTTTACATATATATATATTCATTGCATATATCATTAATTATATTTATTTAGCATGAAAGTAATTTAATTTTTGTCTTCTAAATATAATTCTATCAAATTAAAATTTTTACATAATAAATTGTGTAATTTTGAAATCTACCCTTTTGAATCACAAATCTCTTCGGAAACAATATATATGTAATTATAAATAGTTTTATTTTCCTTGTTGATAAAAGGTATATACACCCATCGAAGGAAAAGAATCGAATTTGGCAAATACTGCACAGGCTTTGATGGGTTTAATTATTGGCGGCCAGGTACGCTTTACTTGCAATTAACAATGATTTTATAATTATTGCTATGTTGATTTCTTATCACTACACATATATACATATGATATGCTATTGAATAGGCTGAGAGGGATCCTACACCTTTGCATCGAGCTGCAAAATTGTTGATAAATTCTCAGTTGCCAAACGGTGATTTTCCCCAGCAGGTAATTCTTTTCCATGTATATATTATAGGTAAAAGTGTTAATGAGGCTTCTATATTAGAAGTTAGATTGTATTTTGTCTCATTTACTCAAAAATTAGATAAATTGATTTCTATACGTTAAATTAAAGAGTAAATTTCATCCATTAAAAACCGTTATAGCTAGCTGATAAAATAACATAATGACCAATTTTAAACAGTGAAGATATATGAAATTTTTAACAAAATGATCAATTTGCTCTTTAATATAATGTACATGAACTAATTTGCTCATTTTTTCAAAAATACAATTTGACTCTTAGTGTAAAGGACTCCATGATACTTTTATCATATATTATTAAGAGAATGGGAAAATGAAAAAGAAAAGAAAATTTATATGTTATTTTTTTTATGATGGAATTCGGCAGGGACTGGCTGCAGTTTTCATGAGGAACTGTATGCTACACTTTGCATTATATAGGAATATTTTCCCTCTGTGGGCTCTGGCTGAGTATCGCAATCATGTTTGGCCTTCAAAACATGTATGCTGTTGAATAACCAAAAATGATCTATTGGAGGATTATATATAATAAAATCATGTCTCTCTCTCTATATATTAGTTGCATCTTGATATTTACAATAAACTTTTTCCTTTACCCTTTGCCATTGGGCAACAATGAATAACTTCTGATCCACTATGATGATCTTTTTACATAATTTTTTCTAGTTTTCAAATGTTCAATTGTGGTTTTTGGAATCAAGTAGATTTAGCTTTTCTTTACAACTTTTTCTTTCAATTAAATGCCAAATAAATCAAAGATAAAGTAAGACAATATAAAACCATAATCTTATTTTTCTTTATAAATATTTTAAATTTCTTTAATCAAAATATAGGGTCATCAACAGCAATGTAAGAAGAATTATAAAATTTAAACAACTTAGAAGTTATGACAGCCGAAGAAATGGGATTAAGATGAAATTTAATGTTAGTTGCAACTCCCTCTAAAATTGGGTTGTTGTGCAACTTAAAGATGTTTGACATTTTTTTATTGAAAAATTTTGGATATTATCTTACACTATATTGAGTAGGGCGAGCAAAACTTGATTCGATTAGAAAAAATCGAAAAAAATTCAATTTTAAGTTAATCAAATCGAGTTGATCGAATCAATTTGAATAAGTAATTCGAGTTCGAGAGTTAAACTAAACTTGTCCATGAGGTGGACCTTGAGAGGGTTTAGACAAAAATATAAATGTAATACCCCAAAATTTAGGGGTTTAGGCAAACATTTCAAAATTTGTCAAATTATTTTTAATTGAAATGCCTGTTCATGTCTCAAACCCCACTCTTTGCATTTTTTGTTTCTCTTTATTTTTCAAGCAATTAAGGATGGAGCCAAGTTAGTATAAGAATTAAACGTGGTAGAAAAAGAACATGATATGGGCACTAACCTAATGTTGCTTCTTTCCCCACACCCAAATTTAAGTCACGCCAACTTCTTACCATTTTTGTTGATTTCGGCAGAATGATTTAATTACCAAAACAACCCTTTAAAGTTTGCTTAATCTTATCATTTAATCCTTATCTTAATCATAATTTGTTTTTTATCATCTTTTTCAAAATTATCTAGAATTCATATCTTATTCTTCTTCAAAATTCAAATAGAATTAAAGTTCCATCACATTCTTATCTTCTTATCCTAACTAGAATTCAAATTACTCATTTTTAAATCCTAATAGAATTTATCCTCCTTATTTCTATTTATCCTCATTATCTTCTTCATCTTTTCCTTTAAAATTATTTTATCTCCAGTGTTGATAGTTATTTTTGTCCCCGTATCAAAATATATTACCAATTTCAACTTGTTTTTCTACCCATTGATTTTCCATCAATTACATTCCCTATTTCCATTAAAATTTCAGTAAGAATTCTCGTTTCGATTTATTAGAACTCGTCAATTTTTTAATTTCAATGTTTTCATTAAATCTTTCAATCTGCTATCAATCTTTAACCTTTTGGAAAGGGGGACGGTGGTTCAAGTTAAATTGGAAAAGGGGAGAGGAAGGTCCGGTGAGGCTAGGGGCTGGTTGAGTGTGTGTGTGATGGTTCGGGTCGACGAAGAGGAGAGGAGGAAGAAATGAAATGGTCTCGAGGGGGAGAAGGACGACGATGGTGGATAAGAGGTTGTGGTTGGGCTGGCGACGAAAAGAGGAAGGAAAGGATGTCAAAGGGGAGATCGACGACGAGGGGAAACAGTGAGGGAGATCGACAACGAGAGGGGCTATGAAGGGTGGAGAGGAGGAAGGAAAGTACGTCAGTGGCTTGGGGTTGATTTTGGGTGAAACGTCGGCCAAAAAGGGTAGAGATCGACAGGTATGAAAAGGAAAGGAAAGGAATAAAAATACTAATAATAAAATTAGGGTTTAAAGAGGACACGATCGTGTATATGGCCCGTGTTGGGCCAAACAGCCATGTATGGAGACCATGTAAGACACCCTAGCCCATGTATCAATTCAAAACTTTTAAAAAATTAAGCCCAGTATCCACATGGCCTAAGACACGCCCGTGTCTCCAAGCCGTGTGTCACACACGACCATGTCTCTAGCCCGTGCAACTCTGTGTACTCGTGCGGGTTAGATTGAAATTGAAAAAATTAGCTCTAGTATGCACACGGCTTGAGACACATCCATGCGTCCAGGCCATGTGTCCCACACGGCCGTGTTGCTAGCATTGTGGATCACCTCATACCGTAAAAAAATTGTCTTAATTTATATTTATTATCATTTAAATTGTCATCATTATAAAAAAATATTTATATTATTTTAAAATTTTCAATAATAATTGTAATGACCCATTTTTACCCGGGCCCAAAACCAATTAAAAGTCCATATAAAATAATCCAAATGTCCATTTACAACATTACAAGCCCAAATTACAAATTATGACCCAATGGCCTAAGGAAAAATTAACCCTAACCCAACAAGCCCAAAACTAAACAAGCCCACAAACTAAAAATTTTCAGCCAAACAAAAAAGCAGAAACCCTAATGCAGCCGCTACCCTCCAGCCTACGCATGGCCTCCTCGCATGCCCACTGCCTCACGCCACCATCTCTCCGCGTGTCTGACGTCTCTCTGACACCGCCTGCAACACGTAAGCACAAGAAGAAAACAGAAGCAAACAACAGAAACAAACAAAAATAATAGAAATAGAGAGTTGTTCAAATCGGCTATAAAAGCCCAAACTTCATCTTTGTATTGTTTCGGACAGACGAGTAATAAAAATAGATATTTTCAAACTGTTAAAGGTTTTTTTTTCTAGTTATTCTAGATCTTTTTTAAAGATTAAATAAACGAAATTAAAAAAGGGGGTCGAAATTTACCTGCGGCCGGGCAGTGCGCCACCATCGGACGTCGCCTCCGTTCACCAAGGCCGCAGAAACCCTTTAGGGTTTTGCTTGGGTTGCGACCAAAAGGCGATGAGGCCGAAAGGCCATTCTTTTTTTCTTTTCTTCTTCCATTTTTGGTTTAAAAACACCCAAATCAGGTTTGTTGTAAAAAGGAAGGATCATTTTTTTTTAAAAAAAAGAGAGGATTTCAAATGTGTTTACCTTTCGACGTGGTGGCGATACGGCGGAGCTGTGACGGAGCCACCGCGAGTGCCTGCCGGTGTCTTGGCCGGATGTGTGTTGAGAGAGTGGGAGGTTGAGAGCTTTTTTAGATTTTTTTGGTGAACGGGGGTGTAAATGAAATTTCAAATTTTTTTGGGTTATATAAGTGCACAAAACGGCGCCGTTTTGCACCAGTGCACATTGACGTCGAAACGACGTCGTTATACCCTTACCTGCGCGCGCGACCCGACCCGCCAGGGGATTAGCGTGTTTAAGCTCTGAGGGGACATTTGCGCAATAGGCCCCTCCGCCTTTGCGGCGTGTTCAACAGGATTTTTTTATTTTTTGATTTTGGCCACGGAATTTTACTTCTGTTTCAATTAATTTATACGGGCTCCCCAAAATGATGTCGTTTTGAGACTGGCCTCAAACACCCAAAACGACGTCATTTTGGAGACCAACCCGACCCTAGCAAAGATCCACATTTTTTTAAAGAGGGTCTAATTGCCGCTTTGATCCTTTCGTTTTTTAACTATTTTTCAATCCAGTCATATTTCATTTTTTTCTTTTTTTAATTTTACCATTTAATTTTTGTTTTGTTTCATTTTAGTCCCCTATGGAACGATGCGTTTGGGACAGGGAATATTTTCCCATTTGCTCCCTATCTTTTTTCGTGTGTTACAATTTAGTCCCTTATTTTATTTTTCTCCAGATTTCTCCCCTAAAATTTTACTTAAGTTTCAATTTAATCTTTCTCATATTTATGCACTTATTTTATTATAATTTAGACTTTTAATTTCATTTCAATGTCAATTTAATTCTTATTTATTTAATTTTGACCCTGTCTAGGTTATTTATTTTTATGTTTTATTTATTTATTTTATTTATTTACTTATTATTTCCTTTTTATTTAAAATTGGTTTGTTTTTGTATTTATTATGCATTTTTATTTATTATTTATTTTTATCTCTTTTTCATTTGTCTTTATTATCGATATTATTTATTTATTATTTTCTTATATATTTTCAAAAATTAGATTATTTACGTTTTACTTGCACATTTATTGTTCGCATTATTATCATGCTATTATTATTACAAATTGGTATCGCACTGTCATTTACTAGCATAACATTTTTATTTTCCGTATACCACCATTTTTTTTATATATATACTTCCATTTAATTTTATCATGGTTGCAATCATGTCACGAACCGTGTTCAAATACATTTATTCGTTTATGTACTATACCTGAATAAATTAAATACATGTTATTTCAAATGTTATGTTTGTTTTGGCATGATGCATAAAAAAGAAAATTTTTAAATCGTGGCAATGTTCATTATTTTCAAAATTAGAAAAGTTGTGTTCCTAACTTACGGAATATGACTTCCTTCTAAAACCAAAATAGTCGAATGTCTACTTTAAAATAAATACAAAAAGCGAGATTTAAGTAGCGATCAATTGGCGTTTATTCTCATTTTCAAGGATTTAAGGCATTGTGTCGTAACTTACGGGACATGATCCTTTCTTCTTGATTAACTTGAAATAAGCCCCTTTTCGTGAAAATTAATTTAGTTAAGTAATGTCTTAATAAATGATCGTATTTTAAAATCCTTCAAATTTCCAATTTTCGACACTAAAGACATCAAATAATCAATTAGGTACCAATTTTGGGTGTAACGAGGGTGCTAATCCTTCCTCGAGCGTAACCGACTCCCGAACACATTTTCTGGATTTTTGTAGACCGAAAAGCATTGTTTTAATAAATCAAACCTCTTATTAAAATGTTCAACTTATGAGGAGACCCGATCACGCTTCTTAAAAGTGATTGGTGGCGACTCTATTTTCGTTTTTTTATTATAAAAAGTCACTTTATGCTTACACATGTTCAGTCCTGCTCGAAATACGAGCTTAAATATGAGTTATCTATCTATTATTATCACTAGTTGACCTACATCCCCATTTAATATGAGTTGTTGATTATATTTTAATGTCTTTTTAAAAAAAATCTAAAATGATAAGGAGTTGTCTATCTATTATTATCACTAGTTGACCTACATTCCCCATTTAATATGAGTTGTTGATTATATTTTAGCCCCTACTAATATATATCTTCACTAATCACCATCCTCTTTCTTAGTATTCACTTCACTTTCATCTATCTTTACACTTAAATATGTTGTTTCAAAATCTTAATACACTTTGTCATTTTTGTATATTTTACAATTTGGTCCTTTTCAATATGAAATTTATTTATTTTACTACATAATCACTTTAAATCAATTCTCTTCCGTGTAGCAATTCATTTGAATACTTTTTCTAATTTTTTTAAATATTTGTAGTCACTTCTAAATATCTTGCAATCTAGTCATTAACATTATAAAAATTCAATAATTATTATAATTATCCTTCTAACTTCACTTTTCATTCAATTTGACTATCTCATAACACTTTAATCAAATAGTTCATGATAATATCTTACTTCACATATCAGATTTTTATGCACTTCACTTTACTTCTCTTATTTCAATTTTAAATTGTGCAAGTTTACAATTTAGTCTTAGCATCATAAAAATTTATTATTTACTATAATTTCACTTTGTAATTAATTCACTAACACTTAACATTCATTTAAGCTCTCTATCATAATACTTTATTTCACACATAAAATTTTGTACATTTTACAATTTAGTCTTTTTTACTGTAATATGAGTTTTCTTGCAAGAAATCCTTAGCTATTTATTTATTTGGACATTAAAAGTCTTCCCGTAAAGGTTTTCTTGAGTCATGCTTAAGTATGATATTAATACACTTTATGCTTGCACATGTTCAGTCACTAGAAATATGGACTTAAATATGAGCTTAAATATGAGTTATCTATCTATTATTATCACTAGTTAACCTACATCCCCATTTAATATGAGTTGTTGATTATATTTTAATGTCTCTTTTAAAAATCTAAAATGATAAGGAGTTGTCTATCTATTATTATCACTAGTTGACCTATATCCCCCATTTAAAGTCTCTTTTAATAAATCTAAAATGGTAAAGGTAGTTGTTTATTTATTATTATCCCTGTTGAAGTTTTGGGCCAAAAAAATAGAGTAATAAATTACATTAAAATATCCTTCAAGCGTTTGTACTTTTCATTATTTAGAATTTTATTTTTATTGAAATATTTAAATTTAATTATTAGCACTATTAAAATTTTCTGTTAAATTTATTGTTCTGACATTTGAAATCAAGAAAAACCCTTCTTTAATATTTATATAACAAAAAAGTAATATTATAATAACTTAAATTTAACAAAGATTTTTAAGTGTTAACGATTCTTAAAAATTCATATAAGTATTTTTAATTAAAATAAAGTATTAAAACTAATTAATGTCATTATAAAAATTGAGATATCAAATTATGTCAAAATATTATTAAATCTCAAATTTATGCGTGGAGATTATAATTGAAACTTGATTATTATTACTATTATATTATTTAAAAATGATATAACGATAAATTTAACCTTTAACGTATAAAAATTTTGTCAATTTGTCTCTTAAACTTTTTTCTTGAGTTCAATTTGGCCATTAACCTTTAAAAAAGAAGTTGGATTTGACCATTAATATTTCAAAAAAAGTTAATTGATTTTTTTAATAAAAATATTGACTAAAATATTAATTTTAAACATGGCAACCTAAATGACATACACACGTAATTCATGAAACTTTTTACTTTGAATTTAATTTTTTTGAAATTTTCATTTTTAAATATTATAATTTTTAAATTATTTATTAACATGGCATATAAGATAAATTGTGTAATGTTAACATAAAGTACACGTGAATTACCATCAAATTCCTACACCAACATCATAAAAGATATTAATGTTTTATTCAATATTTTCATTAAAAAAATAATTTAATTCTTTTTAAAATATTAATTACTGAATTTAAATTGATAAAAGTATAATTATCCAAATGCTAAAAAAGAAAGAAAATATTTAGACACGTCTTAGATGATCGTTCATTATGTACCCAGATTATAATCAACCATCAAGTCTAATTAATTGAGTGAGATGTTTTTGAATGACACTTGTGTGTAGTTATAGAAAAACAAAATGATTGTGCTTTTCTAAAAGTATTCTTTAATTATTATTATTATTATTATTATTTTTAATTTCAGTTCACACAATTCTAATTTATAATTTCTAACGACTTTATGGTATATATATAATATTTTCCAATATAAGGGTCACACTAGATATGTTAGAAATAATTCGTGAAGATTTTTATCACGATAAAACAGAATAATGATTTTAAAATTAGGTTTCGAGATAATGATGAGAAGGATAGATCATTTGAGATTTGACTTTTTATGTATCATTGGTGTGGTAGATTTTTTGAGGCTCTTGAAAGTGGTTTTTTTAGTTGACCGAGGTTTATCATTAGGTGAATTTGATGATAGTGGATTGGAATACAATTTTTAATAGTGTGATCAATGTAATGCATCTCTAGTTTATTTTTGAATACTTCTAATGTTGCAAGTACCATCAATTTGTCTTTCTCATCTTTTAGAATTATTTTGCAAACAAACCATTTGTGCATCAGTTTGTGTATATTATTTATCATTTGTACTATATTTTATGTCTTTGTCTTTTTATTATTCAAGATTTTTGTCAGTAGTAATATTTTCTTAATAAAAATTAGTTTCAAGTTATGATTTTACTATAAAATATGAGTATTCTTGCAAGAAGTCTTTAGCTATTTATTTACTTGGACTTTAAAAGTTCTCGTTGTAGAGGTGTTCATGAGTCGAGTTTAAGTATGATATTAATACGTTTTATGCTTGCACATATTTAGTCTTGCTTGAAATATGGGCTTAAATTTTTGTTTAAGCCCGTCCAT
Source organism: Gossypium turneri (assembly GCA_008044935.1). Taxonomy (NCBI): domain Eukaryota; kingdom Viridiplantae; phylum Streptophyta; class Magnoliopsida; order Malvales; family Malvaceae; genus Gossypium; species Gossypium turneri. The sequence continues at coordinate 2,632,783 of CP032576.1, forward strand.
ATTTTGTAAATAGCTAATCTAAGCCTATTTAGGCCTGTCTATATTATTTTAAAATATTTAATTTAATATAATTAATTTAATATTTTTAATATTTAAACTATAATAGTATTATATATCAGTTGTCTAATAGTATTATATATTAATATAGAGTTAATTCTTATGTGTTATAAATTACATAATATATCAAAATAACATAATATAAAATATTATAAACTTATACATTAGATCAAGTCGAGCTCGAATCTTTAATGTTCAAACTTAAGCTCAGATCATATTTTAAATAGATCTAACTTTTTTTATTCAAATCTATTTTTAGACCTACTTTATTTTACTTAAACTCTTCCAAATTTTAAAGTATGCTGATGGGTGATCCAGCCCATTAATAGTTCCAGCCCTCCCTCTTAAGTTTTATCTTTCATTTAATAATGGCAAGTAGTGGTTGTAGTGTAAAGTCTTTATAAGATGAGGACTTTGTTCATGAAAAATTAAGAAAGAAAATGTGGAGGCTTAAGATAGGGGAAGGTAGCAATGATCCCTACCTTTACAGTACCAACAATTTTCTGGGAAGACAAACGTGGGAGTTCGATCCAAATGCAGGTACAGCTGAAGAACGAGCTGAGGTTGAAGAAGCTCGTCTTAACTTCTACAACAATCGGTACAATGTTCAGCCCAGTTCTGATCTCCTCTGGCAAATGCAGGTACATCATTTGCCTTATTATAACACTTTATAATATAAAAGAATTAAATAGACTTATTTATCATTATTTTTATGTTTGATGAATGCAGTTTCTAAGAGAGAAGAAGATGCAACAAACCATTCCCCAACCAAAGGTAGAGGATGGTGAAGAAGTGACATATGAAGTTACAACTGCAGCAGTGAAGAGAAGTGTCCACTTGTTTTCAGCTCTACAATCAATACATGGCCATTGGCCAGCTGAGAATTCTGGCCCCATGTATTATATTCCTCCTTTGGTCATGTCTCTCTATATCACAGGACATCTCAATACTATACTCTCTAGAGAGCATCGCAAAGAAATTCTCCGTTATATTTACTGCCATCAGGTAATAAATTTGTATGTGTATAAGTTTAGCTATATATGTATTAAACGGTGGATTGATAATATTTAATAAAGAAAGTTGGTTTTGGCATGGCAGAACGAGGATGGCGGATGGGGATTATCCATAGGTGTTCACAGTACAATGTTTTGCACAACTCTCAATTACATTTGTATGCGTTTATTGGGAGTAGGACCTGATGGTGGCCTTAACAATGCTTGCGAGAGAGCTCGAAAGTGGATTCTCGATCGTGGGGCTGTCACTACCATTTCCTCTTGGGGCAAGACTTGGCTTTCAGTATGTCGTCTTTCTTTTATTTACTAGAAAACTTAATCTTCACAAATCAATGAATGAATGATATAAAAATTAGATGCGGAAACATACCTAAATTCACTCATATGTTAAAATCTTCAAGGTTTTCAAAATGACAAACAAATAAATATTTTAGAGAAGATCCGATTTTTTATTTTTTGATGATAGGATGTTAGAAAAATCATGTATGTTTAATTTGAGACCATAACTTTAATATATAACTTTTATACATTAACCTTAATTTCTAATTAGCCCATGATCAATCATAAATTAATTACATTACTGTCTACAAATATAAGCATAGTTTACTTTAACTATATTAGATCACTTTTAATTTGAACTAAATACAATTACAACTTAATATAACCCAACAATTTTTATATATATTAATTCTGTTGTACGTAGATATTGGGTGTTTATGAATGGTCAGGCTGCCACCCAATGCCTCCAGAGTTTTGGCTCTTTCCTTCTTATTTTCCCATTAATCCAGGTTTGCAACAAACCATATAAATGATTTGTTTATATATATATATACACGTGTGTGTGTACGTATATATATATTAGTGATGAAGATACTGCAATGCAGCAAAGATGCTTTGTTATTGCCGATTAACTTACCTGCCAATGTCATATTTGTACGGAAGAAAATTCGTGGGTCCAATCACACCTCTGATTTTACAGTTAAGACAAGAACTCCACACTGAATCATATGATGAAATCGATTGGAGCAAAAAGAGGCATTTATGTGCAAAGGTAATTATAATCTATATATTTGATACAATATTTATATCTAGAAAATGTGAAAGAAGAATGTTTTATTCATTGCATGCAGGAAGATCTCCACTATCCTCATACATTGCTTCAAATATTGCTTTGGGATAGTCTCTACTTATTTTCAGAGCCTCTCCTTAATCGTTGGCCGTTTAATAAATTGAGAAAAAAAGCTCTTAAAGTAGCAATGGATCTCATTCACTATGAAGATGAAAACAGTCGCTATATTACCATTGGATGTGTGGAAAAGGTAATACAATTGAAGTATAAATAATTTTGACTAATATTTGGCAACATATAATGCTTGCTAATACACTTGATATAATACATTGGGCAGCCTCTATGTATGCTTGCTTGTTGGGTTGAAGATCCAAATGGAATTTATTTTAAGAAGCATCTTGCTAGGGTTGTTGACTGTTTGTGGGTTGGAGAAGATGGAATGAAGCTGCAGGTTTGTTAATTATAAAGCACTAAAATTGTTGAATTAGTTAAACATTCATTAAATTATTGACTTTGATTGTTGATTACTATTTTAGCTAATTAGTTTATGCTCTCTTTTTTTTTTTTTTTTTTTCAATATTTCACCATGAAGGGTGTTGCAAGTCAAAGTTGGGATGCTAGTCTCCTTCTCCAAGCTTTGCTTGCTACCAATTTATATGATGAAATTGGACCAACTCTGATGAAGGGGCATAATTTCTTAAAGAACTCACAGGTTGTATGAACCTTAGATTCAAAACTCTAAACATTATATATAGTTTCTTAACTACTTTCTTTTTCACCACACAGCACAAAGTTGTGATTAATTTCACCAATATTCTCGGAATTGATGGTTCAAATATTGGTTGAAATTTTAAGGTTAGGGATAATCCTCCAGGAGACTTTAAAAGAATGTTTAGACACATTTCTAAAGGATCATGGACATTCGCTGATCAAGACCATGGATGGCAAGTTTCTGATTGTACTGCAGAAAGTTTGAAGGTAAATTTTGTTTCATTCAATTAAATAAGAAGTGTTCATGAAGTTGGTTATATTCAAATTGGTTCATATGTGGTAGCTAAGTTGAGTTCAAACCTTTAATGTTAGATCCTAAAATACTCATTTTTTTTCAACACGATTAATATTTTTTTTCAAATATTAATGAATTTTCATGTTTAGACAAATGACTTAATCACAAGTCTAAATTAATCACAACATTTCAAGTTTTAATAATCCGCAATAGGAATTATTGCTTAAAATATGGTCCTTACTTTGCAGTGTTGTGTAAATTTTGCAATGATGGCACCAGAATTGGTTGGTGAGAAAATGGAAGAAGAGCAATTTTATGATGCTGTCAATGTTCTTTTATCCTTACAGGTACCATATATATAACATTAATTGCAATTAGGAAATATTAACAAATTATAAATATTGCTGGCATGTGTTTAAATCTCATCATATCTAATTTTTTATTAATTTTATTAAAAGTATAAAAAAGATAAAAATATCCTCGTAATAATATAATTTATTTATATATGAAAGATTATTTTCATAATTTTCTTAACCAAGTTGGTGACTGGTTGACCTGTGATATCTACTCAATTAAGAGTTTAAATATAAGTATATACAAACAATGAGGGTGAAATAATGTGTAACAAAATTGAAATGTGTAAAAACATTAGAATAAGACATGGGTTGATGTAGGAAAGAAAAAATTAATAGAAATTAATGGCATAGGTTCAAATCTCATCAAATGTAATTTTTATTGATTTTATTAAATATATAGAAAGACAAAAGTACCTTTATAATAGTATAATTTATTTATGGGTAAACTATATAAATGGTCACCGACTATTAGAAACTTTTTTGTTAGTGTGATTCACGAGCCTCTCCTAATAGTACACCAAAACCATCAATTAAAATGATTCTTACAAACACAAACACTTCCAAACCTTCCACAACAAACAAGACCATCTTTTTCTTTTTTTGTGAATTACAAACAACGACTAGCGTGACTCGAATTCAAATAACACTTGGGGTGGTAAACAGAAGTTATTTTCAAAGAACTTACCATATTAAACAGACTAGCGTGACTCGAATTCAAATAACACCTGGGGTGGTAAACAGAAGGTATTTTCAAAGAACTTACCATATTAAACAGACGTACCTTAATCAAATCGTCTAACAACACAAAAAGGCAGCAAGAAGATGAAACAAGAAGGAAGGAAAAGTGATAGTAGAAGGAAAACCAAAAGATGGAACGGTCACAAAATTTAAAATAAAAAAAACAACTGAACGTGAAAAGAGGGAGAGACAGTGAGAAACATGAGAGAGTGGTGAATTTTGGGGAAAATCTTCTAATTTATTTATTTTTTTAAAAACTGAACGTAATTGATTTTATGACAACTTATCAAATTATTTAGAATTCAAATTTCATTCAACCACTACCATATGGGCAGCATAGATTGGGAATTAGTAAAATATTTATGTTTTTCACGCACAAGGATTTTAATACAAGACCTTTGGGCCGACAAACTTAACAATTGAGCGAAAATAATTTTTAATTTTAATATTCAAAGATAGGAGTTCGACCAAAAAAAAAAAAAAAATCAAGGGAAAGGATTTGAACCCAAAATCACTCCCCCATAGCCACAACAATTAACCACTAAAACAAATTACTCACTTCGACCACCTTTTAACAATTCAAAAATAAGAATTTTGGAGTGTTACATGTTGATCTGTGAGACCAACTCAATTAAGATAAAAGTATAGATATAGAAAATATTAAAAAAATATATGTTGAATTTCAAATTATTTATACTTCCATGGAGGTAAAATTTAAATCTAGAACGGGTTAAATTGTCCTTATTTAAATTTGTGATTTGCCAACAAATTTTTGTGTTGTATGGGATTAACACATAAATTTAATCTTAGTATCCCTATGCTTTAAGTATAATCTATTTTAGAAATGATTGCAGAGTAAAAATGGTGGTTATCCAGCTTGGGAACCAGCAGGAGGTGCATTCTGGTGGGAGGTAATATTTCAATATTTGTACTTGTCTTCGGTATTATATAATTTCCTATGAATTTAATAAACCATTTTTTTTTCTCCTTAAAATTATCCTTTTAGTGGTTGAATCCAATTGAGTTTCTTGAGGATCTGACCAAAGAATATGAGTAAGTTTCCAATGCTTATTTTATTTTATTTTAATTAATTTCATTAATTATAATTATACACTGTTATGGAAAACTGGTTTATAAAGTTTACACTAATGAGAAGGAAAAATAATTGTATAATCCAGGCATGTAGAGTGCACTTCATCATCAATCCAGGCACTAGCTATTTTCAAGAAATTATACCCAGGGCATAGAAAAATAGAGATTGAAAATTGCATCAGAAAAGCTGCAAAGTTCATTGAAGATGTACAATACCCCGATGGTTCTTGGTAATGGCCCTTATGAATTCCTCAAAGAAATAATTTCATGAGTTACTACAAATGTATGTGATAGAATTTTTAGTATCAATAATGCTATTGCGTGAGTTGGTGCAATAAATTAACTCAACGCCAACTCAAAATGGATGACAACACCATGATAAAAATTATATTCATTTAATATTTTTATATGCTGTACTTTTGTATTTAAATTTCGTTTTACTCACAATTTAATCTATTTTTTAATATCTTATATATTTCATTTGTTATTATTAATTAGTTTCAAACCATACATTTTATTATTTTTTGTATGTTATTTTTAAACACATTTTTACTTTCTAATATATAATTTTCATTCTGATAAAATTTCATATAAATGTATAGGTATGGAAGTTGGGGAATTTGCTTCTTTTATGGGACATGGTTTGCACTATTAGGTCTTAAGGCTGCAGGAAAGAACTTCAAAAATTGCTTGGCTATTAGGAAAGGAGTTGAGTTTTTGCTTAAAACCCAAAGAGAAGATGGTGGTTGGGGGGAGAGCTATCTTTCTTGTCCTACAAGGGTAATTAATATTTAATATAGCTTCTTTCTTTTCTTCATTTTATTTTAGAGGATAAATCTAAAATATTAATTTCTGTAAATTTGAAATTTACGCTTTGGAATCATGAATCTCTTCGGAAACAATATATATGTAATTATGAATAGTTTTATTTTCCTTGTTGATAAAAGGTATATACACCCATCGAAGGAAAAGAATCGAATTTGGTAAATACTGCACAGGCTTTGATGGGTTTAATTATTGGCGGCCAGGTATGCTTTACTTGCAATTAACAATGATTTTATAATTTTAATGTACCCAAATTAACAAATAAACTATATATATTGTATTCTAAAATGATTGCTACGTTGATTTCTTAATCACCACAATAGGCTGAGAGGGATCCTACACCTTTGCATCGAGCTGCAAAATTGTTGATAAATTCTCAGTTGCCAAACGGTGATTTCCCCCAGCAGGTAATTGTTTTCCATGTATATATTATAGGTAAAAGCATTAAGAAGGCCTATGTATTAGAAGTCAGATTAAATTTTTGTCTCATTTACTCAAAAATAGGTAAATTAATTCATATATGTTAGATTAAAGAGTAAATTGATCCTTTCTGTTAAAAATTTCATCCATTTCTAATGTTAAAAACTGCTGTAGCTGACAGAATAACCAGGTAGTTACACGTGATATGTCACGTGTACCTCATGGTAACGTACAATGACCAATTTTTAACAAGTAGAAATAGATAGAATATTTAACAAAATAATCGATTTGCTCTTTTACGTAATGTACATGGATTAATTTGTCCATTTTTTCAAAAATACAATCTAGCTCTTAGTATAAAGACCTCCATGATACTTTTATCATATATTATACGATTAAGAGAAAGGGAAAATGAAAAAGAAAAGAAAATTTATATGTTAATTTTTTATTATTATGGAATTTGGCAGGGACTGACTGCAGTTTTCATGAGGAACTGTATGCTACACTTTGCATTATATAGGAGTATTTTCCCTCTGTGGGCTCTGGCTGAGTATCGCAATCATGTTTGGCCTCCAAAACATGTATGCTTTTGAATAATAAAAAATTATCTATTGGAGGATTATATATAATAAACTCATGTCTCTCTATATTAGTTGCATAACTTTTGCCATTGGGCATCAATGAATAACTTTTGATCCACTATGATGATCTTTTTACTTAATTTTTTCTAGTTTTCAAATGTTGAATTGTCGTTTTTGGAATAAATAAAATAAATGCCAAATAAATAAATGATCTTTACAACTTTTTATTTTAATTAAATGCCAGATAAAGCAAAGACAAAGTAACACAATATAAAAACCATGATCTTATTTTTCTCTATAAATATCTTAAATTTTCTTTAGTCAAAATATAGGGTCAACAACAAGAATATAAAAAGAATTGTCAAATCCAAACAACTTAGAAGTTATGACAGACGAAGAAATGGGATTAAGATGAAACCTAATTTTAGTTGCATTTCATCTTAATGTTAGTTGCATCTAGCTCTAGAATTGGGTTTGTTGTGCTATGTTGACCTTTTTTTTTAATTATTTTTTTTTGGATATTGTCTTACATTATATTGAGTAGAGGTGAGTAAAACTCAATTCTATTCAAAAAATTGAAATAAAAATCAATTTTCGAGTTAATCAAATAAAGTTACTTAAATTATTCGAGTCAACTCTATTAAGTAATTCGAGTTTCAAGTTTGGGTCTAATTGAACTAGACGGATCACCTAGCCTGAAGGCCCACCCAAAATGTGGGAGGGTTCAGGCAAAATATAGGCCCGAAAAATGGGTTTGGGAACAAAACAACACGTTTAGAAAATGGGTCGAGCCTCGGGTAATTTTTTTTGCCCTAGCCCAGACCAAATTTCGAAAAAAATTGTTATTTTGCTATTATTTTCCTACTATTTTGCTATCATTTCACTATTATGTGCTACTATTTTGTTGTTATTATTTGGATATTGCATAACTCTTATTTTATTGTTAATTTTGCTACTATTTTAAAGGCATTTGCTTGTTAAGTTGTACCTATTTTAGTGTTATTTAAGTATAAAGACTTTTTTTTAAATTTATTTACAATTTATTTGGGAAATATTTATTTTAATATTTTTAGTGTTTTTGATGTACTATATTTTTTTTAAAATTATATATAAAAATGATATAAAAATTTTAAAACAGGCAAGCCAGGCTGGGCCCGAGTTTTAGCATTTTTATTCGGACAATTTTAGGCCCATTTTTTTCCCGGGCTTAAAATTTTGTTAGGCTTGAACCCGACCCGGCCCATGGTCACCTCTAAGTTGAACTTTACAATTCGAATAACAGATTGGTGTGAATACCCCTTTGGTCCTTGTCAATTTTGAAAATGAACAAATTGGTTTCTCTCAACAAAATTTTTTTTAAAAAAATTTAAAATAATTATAAAAATTCCAAAATTTATATTTTAAAAAAAGTATAAAAATTTTAATTTTTTTAAAGAATATATAAAGAAAGTTAAAATTTTAAAATTTTCTAAAATAATAATTTTGGGACATAAATAAATAAATTAATTATTCAAGTTTATCATACTAAAGTATCTTATTTTTTATTTTATTTTTTTGAAAAGTTTTCAAATATATATGGTTTCAATTTTATGTGCTCTAACATATAATTAGTTATAATGTAACAAGATTTTAATTTGACATGTTTACTTTTTTAAGTTAACTCGAAAAATTTCACTTGATTCGACTCGAATTTCATTTTACTCAACTCAATTCAAAAAAAAATTTAAATCGAGTTAGGATGATAAAATAGGACTCGCCAACTCGATTAACTCAAAATATTTTCACTTGATTCGATTGAACACTCACCCCTAATATTGAGGATGTTAGCAGTAATTTATTGGATGAACATGTGAACAAAATCTTGGATTCTTTGAAGACTTTTGACGTGGTAAGTTTCCTTAATTGAAGAGATCCGTTTTTTGAAAAAAGTTATTCCTAGAACATCTCTATTATTTGTTTTCATATTGAAGACTTACTAAAGCCTAATTCAAAGAGATTTAAGTTCACTGATTGAAGTTTTGACAAGCCAGTATATGACTATTTAAAAAGGGCTTGTTTATTATTTACGTACGAGATTGAGAGCACATATCTTATTCATTGCGAGAAACTTGTGTTAATGCAGATATTTTTGTAAAAAAATGATTATTTCTGTTCAGTTTGTAACTAAGCTTTCAAAATGAAATCTTAGTGGAGAGATTGATTTAGTTAATGTATAAAAATGAGGTTGCAACTTACTGAGTGAGAAGTTGTGTCACATCCCAAAAACCGGGTTAGTAGAAATTGGGTTAGTGAACCGAGAGAGTGGTCATGCCCTGTTTTTAAATAAATATTGTGAAATTTTGGAAAGTGAATTTATCTAGTTTAGTGGTTAAGTGTAGTGTTTGTGTGTGAGAGGTCTTGTGTTCAAATTTGTCCCCTTGAATTTTTATTAATTTGTGTTCCAACTCTTGACTTAGAACATCTGACTTATCTTTTAATTTTGAGTGTTAGTTAATAAGGATGAGTTTGCTGGTTTAGTGGTAAGGTTTTAGCTTACCTAGAAGTCATATGTTTGGATATTTTGCGTGCGGAGAGAAAATGTTTTTGCTATTCCCTGTTTGTGCAGGCTATGTGGTCAGAATTTGAGTTAAATTCAAATTTTGGAAATCTAATAGGATTTGGATAAATAAGCTTTTGTTTTTATTTTTAAAAAAATATTTTGCCTTATCCCCCAAAATTCTCTCCCTCAACTGTCCATTCTTTCTCTCTTTTCCCCTCCACTTTCACGTTAGTTTTGTTTCCAAGGTACATGGCCATGTGGGGGGGGGGGGCGTGTGGTCCACATGTCTGTGTGGGAGGCCGTGTGACTATTTCTAGATACGATTTGCCCGGATTCACTTGTAAAAGAACACACACCTTTCATCGGGAGTCCAATTGACATTCCTTACGCCTGATTAGGATCTGATAGTCCTAAATTAGGTCCTTCAAATGACATTTATACACGAATTAGTGATTTATTTCAAGATTTATCAAGATTATCGAAAGATTCGGCAAGAATCGTAAAAGATTGATTAATCGAACGTAAGATTAGCACTGGATAGGAATTCTACAAAGATTTGAGATCTAAGCATCGGAATGAGATTTACTTACCTTTTCTTGGTAAAGATTCGGGATCCCGTTTGTGAAGTTAAAATTTTGTACCGCCAATTTACCAAATAATTACTCATATATGTTTATACTGAAAACTAATTACAAGTTAATATCTAATCGAAAATACATCAAATTAATTAATAAAATTTTATCAAATTTTTTAATTAATACAATATAATAAAATGATTTTAATTATTTTTTTTTTGAAAATAATTAAATTAGTTTATTAGATAACATCATGTGCATAGCACAGGCCATCGAAACTACTAAATAATTTAATAGTATTAGCATTTTGAATTTTTTTCCTCTATTTCATTTAAAAAAAAGTTTGATAACATCATGATAAGTGCTAAAAATAATATATTTTAACCACATTTTTAATACGTTTTTGGGTGATTATTTGATGTTAATTGTGAACTTTATACTCATAATCATTTAAATTTATGTTTTAATGCTTAATAGAGCACTTGGGAGAAAAATGAGTGAAAAACGAGCAAAAATCGGAGTGTCAGATCAAGCTGCAAGAGCCACACGGGCTGAACCATTCCACACGGCCAAACCACATGGGCGTGTGGTAGATCGTGTCGATTTTGCAGAATTTCACATCGAAGTGCGGAAAATCACGACTTTTAGATTTTTCAGGCATTTTAAGACGTATATATGACAAAAATAAGAAGATAAGAGTGAGTCGTCATAGAATATTCAAGAAAATAACTTGAAAAACACCATTAAAGCAGATTTCCATCAAGATTGAAGATTCCCAATTGATTTCTAAGGAAGTTACCATGAGTTTCTTTATTTCTTTTGGTTATCCTAAGTCTTGGGTGTTTCTATTTTCAAGCATGAACTAATTTTCTAAATACCTAGCATTAACTAATTTTCTAAATACCTAGGAGAGATGAACCTTATGATGGATTTTGTCATTTGATTTTTATTTTACACAATAAATATTCAATTTCTTGTTCTAGATTATGTGTGTTTAATTCTTGGTTTGATATTTCTAGACTATTAATCCATATTTGATGTGCTTAAATCAGTGGTTGAATAGACCCTATTTAAGAGTAGATCTTGTATAGTTGAGCGGAGTTGCATGCGATCCTAGAAATAGGATGACATAAGCCTACCAGATTAGAGTCAAATCTAATAGGAAAATCCATAGCATGAGTTAATGCTATAATAGGGGTTTTAATTAAAAAGAAATTTCAATTAATAAACCTAGAGTCAGTTGCTTTTATGTTCGAAAGAGATATTAGCATAATTTAGGGATTTTTAAGGATCAATGTACTAAATAAAGAAATTGTTTAATTTAGGGATTGACTCGGGCTTGGGCCTTGAATGTTCAAGCCCAAACTGAGACCATATTTAAATAAGCCTAATTTTTTAACTGAAACCAATTTTTAGGCCTAGTATTTTTACTCATATTCTATCAAATTTCAAATCTAACTTCAAGCCTAACTACTAGCCCAGCCTAGTCTACCCTCCCCTTCAATTTTATCTTTCATATTTAATAATGACAATTAATGATTGTGGTGCGAAGTCTAATATTTTACCTTACATTCAATAATGGTGGTTGTGGTGTAAAGCCTATAAGATGAGGACTTTGTTCATGAATAGGAAGAAAATGTGGAGGCTTAAGATAGGGGAAGGTGGCAATAATCCTTACCTTTACAGTACCAACCATTCTTTTCTATAATGGCAAGTTTCTGATTGTACTGTTTAAAGTTTGAAGGCAAAAGTGGGAGTTCGATTCAAATGTAGGCATAGCTGAAGAACGAGATGAGGTTGAAGAGGGTCGTCTTAATTTCTACAGCAATCGATACAATGTTCAACCCAGTTCTGATCTTCTTTGGCAAATGCAGGTACATCATTTTCCTGAATGTAACATTTTATAATATAAAAGAATTAAATAGACTTATTTATCATTATTTATATATTTGATAATGCAGTTTCTAAGAGAGAAGAAGATGCAATAAACCATTCCCCAACCAAAGATAAAGGATGGTGAAGAAGTGACATATGAAGTTACAACTGCAGTAATGAGGAGAAGAATCCACTTGTTTTTAGCTCTACAATCAAAACATGGCCATTGACCAGCTGAGAATTCTGGCCCCATGTTTTGTTTTCCTCCTTCGATCATGTCTCTATATATCACAGGTCATCTCAATACTATATTCTCTACAGAGCATCGCAAAGAAATTCTCCGTTATATTTACTATCATCAAGTAATAAATATAAATATAAATATATATATATATATGTTAAAATAGAATGTCGGTAATGGCAATATATCACAAAGAAAAAAAAGGAAATAAAAATAAAGAACACACAGATTTTACGTGGAACCCTTTCCAGAAAAAAACCACGGGTGGTGGAGAAGAAAATTCACTATGTCGAATTCGAATAATTACAAGAGGAGTAGGCTATGTCTATTTATAGGCTTGTAAAACCATATTCTAATAGGAGTGTAGTAAGATTGAAACACCTTATTCTAATCATTATCAAATAGATAGAGTTTAATAAGTTTTAAAAAACCTTATTCTAAAAATAAATAAAAGAAATATAATTCTATAGGGATTTTACTTTTATTTTATTTTACCACTATATTTGATTTAAATAAGGATTCGGGTCACTTAATTCTAACAATCTCCACCTTGACACAAATTTTTAAAAAACAAGTTCTTCATCGCGAACTCTCAACAAACAAGTTCTCCACCTCTTCCATAAAACCCCTTAAGGTTTTAACTTCAACAATGAACACCAACCAAGTCTAAGCAATGCTCAAACTTGGTTATAGGAAGTGACTTAGTCATCATATCTGGAGGATTTTCATGAGTAATAATTTTGCTCACAACAATATCACCACGAGCAATAATATCACGAACAAAATGATACCGAACATCAATGTGTTTTGTTCTCTCATTAAACATTTGATCTTTTGTAAGGAAGATGACACTCTGATTGTCACAAAATACTGTATTGGTTTGGAGGTCTTCATTGAGTTCACTAAAGAGTCCCTTTAACCAAATAGCTTCTTTACAAGCCTCAGTAATCGCCATGTACTCAGCTTCAGTGGTAGACAAAGCGACTATAGTTTACAAAGTGGCTTTCTAACTGATTGTACAACCTCCGATTGTAAAGACATAACCTGTGAGAGATCTTCTTCTATTGAGGTCTCCAACAAAATCAGCTTCAACATACCCAATGACGCCATCTCCAGTTCTTCCAAACTATAAGCAAACATCGGTAGTACCTGGTATGTATCTTAAAACCCACTGAACTGCTTTCCAATATTCTTTAACCGGATTCGCCATGTATCTACTAACTGCACTGACTGCATATGATAAATCTGGATGTGAACAAACCATGGCATACATGAGAGATCCCACTGCACTAGAGTATGGAACATGTGACATGTACTCAATCTCATCATCTAATTGTGGAGACAAAGTCGATGAAAGTCTGAAATGGGCTGCTAAAGGAGTACTAACAGGCTTAGCATTCTGCATATTGAATTTGCAAAGAACTTTCTCAATGTACCCCTTCTGACTTAGCTACAATTTACTTGCTTTTCTATCTCTGAGAATCTCCATACCAAGTATCTTCTTTACTGGTCCCAAATCTTTCATCTCAAATTCTTCACTTAGTTGGGCTTTGACCTTTCTTATCTCTCATTTATCTTTCGTTGCTATCAACATGTCATCAACATAAAGGAGTAGATACACAAAAGAACCATCACTGTTTTTTCTTAAAGTAAACACAACTGTTAAAGCTACTTCTTTTAAAATCATGAGAAGTCATAAAGAAATCAAACCTCTTGTACCACTGTCTTGGTGACTGTTTCAAATCGTAAAGGGACTTTTTCAGCAAGCAAACATAGTCCTCTTTTTCTGAGACTATAAAACCCTCTGGTTGTTGCATGTAAATATCCTTCTCAAGTTCTCTATGCAAAAATGTAGTTTTTACATCTAACTGCTCAAGCTCCAAATCATGTATGGCCACAATACCAAGCAAAGCTCGAATCGAACTATGCTTCACAACTGGGGGGAACACATCTGTAAAGTCCACTCCTAAAATTTGACTGTAACCCTTTGCAACAAGCCTTGCTTTATATCTGGATTCTTCAACTCTTGGAGTCCCCTCTTTCTTCTTAAATACCCATTTACAACGAATAACCTTTTTACCTTTAGGAAGTTTCACAAGATCTCATGTTTTATTTTTGTGTAGTGATTTCATCTCCTTTTGCATAGCAAACATCCACTTTTCTGAGTCTTAACAACTTACCGCCTCAAAATGATTAGATGGCTCTTGATTTGCATCTATATCTTCAGCCACATTTAAGGCATAAACAACTAGATCAGCCTCGGCATACTTCTTTGGAGTTTAATTTCTCTTCTAGTTCTATTTTTGGCGATAGAGTATTATGGTGAAGAAGCAACTCTATTTTGAATTTTTGTACTGGCTTCAGTAGTCGACTCTATTATAGATTCTGGATTAATCTGATGCTCCACCTACTTTTGATTTTCTTTATTGGAAGAGTCTTTAAGAGATAAGTTAGGTAGCATAGCTGTTTCATCAAAAACAACATCTCTGCTAATCACAACTTTTCTATTTTTAGGACACCATAACTTATACCCTTTTACACTAGCTTTATAACCAAGAAAAACACATTTAATGGATCTCAGTTCCAATTTTCCATTATCATCATGAGCATTCGCAGGACAACCAAAGATGTACAATACCCGATGGTTCTTGGTAACGGCACTTATGAATTCCTGAAAGAAATAATTTCACGAGTTACTCCAAATGCATGTGATAGAATTTTTAGTATCAATAATGCTATTGCGTGAGTTGGTGCAATAGGTTAACTTAATGCCAACACAAAATGGATGACAACACCATGATAAAAATTGTATTCATTTAATATTTTTATATGATGTACTTTTGCATTTAAATTTCGTTTTACTCACAATTTAATCTATTTTTTAATATCTTATATATTTCATTTGTTATTATTAATTAGTTTCAAACCATATATTTTATTATTTTTTGTATGTTATTTTTAAACACGTTTTTACTTTCTAAATATATGATTTTCATTCTTATGCGCTTCTGATAAAATTTCATATAATTGTATAGGTATGGAAGTTGAGGAATTTGCTTCTTTTATGGGACATGGTTTGCACTATTAGGTCTTAAGGCTGCAAGAAAAAACTTCAAAAATTGCTTGGCTATTAGGAAAGGAGTTGAGTTTTTGCTTAAAACCCAAAGAGAAGATGATGGTTGGGGGGAGAGCTATCTTTCTTGTCCTACAAGGGTAATTAATATTTAATATAGCTTCTTTCTTTTCTTCATTTTATTTTAGAGGATAAATCTAAAATATTAATTTGATTAAGGTAATATTATAAAATTTTCATTTTGATTAATCAAGTTTCATAAAAGCACAATCACAAATTTAACTCTTAATGTTTATATATTTTTTAATTTGGTCCTTATTATTATTTTTAACTAAATTTGACCATTAACATTCCAAAATTTTTTATTATTATTTTAATTAAAATATTGACTAAAACATTATTTTTTTTAATGAAGACATCTCAACCTTGAAATGTCTAGATCCTATCCAAAAGGAAATTGCAAGTCTGTTGATTTCTCAAACCTGAAAATTGGCAGCTTCGGTGAGTGAAATTTAATAAATTTCACCCATCCATGCATGTATCATTCCCCCTTTCCTTGAAAAGATTCATCATCGAATCTTTTATTAATAGAGCTCATCGCAATAGATCAACAAATTCCTGAAAGAATGAAACAAGTCCACTAAACAAATTCAAGTTAAGGTTAGTGAAAACATAATTATTCTTCTCTTTCGGATAGATTCTCTCTTTCTTTATATTCTCTTTTTCAATGTGAATTGAATTCTCTAATTATACTTCATAGAAATTTTCACTCACCAAAGTTAGACCATCAAATTGACTTTTATCGCTCAAGTTCTCTTTTCTCTCAGTCTTTTTCCATGAATCATCCTCATTTCCTTTTAACCCCTCACAGAAATTTTGAATTTTGAATTCATCATAACATAACTCTGTATGAGGAGAATAGTTGTCTAACTCATCCAAATTTGTATACTCTAGGAAACAATTTTCACTATTAAATTTTTCTGGTTCAAAAAGTTCACTATCACTATCATCATAGTTTGCACTATTACTATCATCATAGCTTGCACTATTACTATCAACTTCTTTGACATCAACTTTGAAACAAGGTGCAATTTAAGATTTAGACTCAACAATAGGAACAAAATCACACTTACTATCTTCATAAATGGTGTCACTCGAAGTTTCTTGCTCATTTATATAATCATCGTCAATGATAGTAGTAGACGAAGACTCCTCAATAGGCTCTGTGTCATACTTACATTCCTCGATTTGCAAGGATGTTTTCTTAAATGAATATGTTGGACATTCAGAGGCTTTGTGATCCCTCGCATTACACCAAATGCACTTGCTAGCTCGTTCTCTTTGTTCGACCATAAGTCGTTTAAGCTCGTAGAAAATGTTATGTTTTTTGTACCAATGTCTTTCTTGACAAGTCCATGAACAATAGAAGGTTGAATGACATTGGAAACAACATGTCTGTGCGGGTTTTTTACAAATATGACATTTATGTCTTGCCCAAGGTTTATCATTGTTAGTTTCCATTCGAGCCAAAGTTTGACTGAAATTTTGTTGAACCACCTCGTGATGAAGGACTTGAGCTTGCAATGTGTCGAACTTATTTCCCAAACGATCTTGCGCCTCTTTGAAATCTTTCCGAAGTTCATCAAACAGTACTGCAAATTGGTCCATGGTAACTGTCGAAACCATTTTTTTGATAAAAGGTCGTCGACTTTAATTTTAAAAATGAAAATGAACACTGGAGTCGCCACCAATATTTTTGATGAGGTGTGATCGAGTCACCTCGAAAAGTGATTATTTTTAATAAACGACTTGATTTATTAAAACAACGATTTTGGTCCACGAAATTCAAAAGACGGGTTCAGGAGTCGGTTACATATGAGGAAGGATTAGCACCCTCGTAACGACCAAAATTGGTACCTAGTTGATTAATTAGTGTCTTAATGTCGAAAATTAAAAACTCAAAAAGGATTTAAAATGCGATCCCTCTTTATATTGTATTATTTTTAATTAAAATTACTCGAATAAATCAAAATGTGTAAAATGCCTCCTCATCTCGAAGTAACAAAATGTCACATTCCGTAAGTTAGGAAACGACACCTCGTATTTTGAGAATAAGCTTGCCTTTTATTTTTTTATTTAAACCTCATTTATTTTAATTTTAAAAGGATGTTCAGTTATTTAGGTTCAACGCGAGAAAAATCGAAACCCAGTAAGTTAGGGCACAACTTCTTGAATTTCCAAATACAGAATATTGCCTTTCTTTTTGAAATTTTCTTTTTTACGAATTTGGGTAAAAATTAATGTAATATTAAAATTGATATATTAATTAAATGTCGCATTAATAAATGACGATAATGAAAATAATAAAAACAATTTACAAGAATCATATAACGTACACTATTTCAACGTTAATATGAACAATAAAAAATAAATAAAATAAATAATAACAATGGTAATAATACCAAAGCATGCACATAAAAGTACAATACCAACTTAAAAACAAAGAAATAAATAAAATAAATATATAAATAATGTAAGAGAAAATAGTTTATAAAAGTATTGAAAATGAAGAACCAAATTAAAATATAAATGAAATTTAAAGGTACAATTTAGAATAAAATATATAAATAGATGAAATAAACAATAATATATGTACAAGTAAAAAATTAATCTAATTTAAAGGAATAAAAAAGGGTAATAAACAAATAGATGAATAGATAATAATGAAATAATAATGAAGGCATAAATAAAATGAATAACTAATGAAAGAATAATAAAAAAAGGGAAGAATAATAAGTGAATACAAGGATAAAAATAAATAAATGAATGAATGAATGTAAAAATAAATAAATAAAATAAAGCAAGAATAGTGTGCATATAAAAGAATAAAAGTTTGAGATTAAGCAAATAAAGGATTAAATTGGAATTAAAATGAAATTTAGAGCCTAAATTATAATAAAATAAATGAATAAACACAAAAAGCACTAGATTGAAACTCGAATGGAATTTAAGGGGCATAAATCGAAATAAAAAAATGAGGTAAAGGACCACGTTGAAAAGTGCGAAAACATAGAGGGACTAAAAGGGAAAATATTTTTGCCCTAAAAAACGCAACACTTTACACGGGGTTAAAATGCAATAAGAGCAAAATTTGAGAACAAAATTAAAATAAAAAAGAACAAAAAAGATCTAATTGAAGCGGGCCGAAGAAGCGGAAGAACTGAACAAGTAAATATCCCTTCCGCTTAAAAAACACGTGGATCCTTAACCTGGAGCGGGTCAAATTTTGGGTTTGCTCCAAAACGACACCGTTTTGGGGCTTCTGAGCACTATCCAAGACGATGACGTTTAATCACCTCTATATTAGACTGTCCATGGGCCGGGCTGGGCCGAGTTCGGGCTGGACCCGAAAAAAATTTTCGGCTCGTCTCCTAGGCCCGAGCCCGGCTCGACCCGGCCCAAAATATGGGCTTGAAAGTTTGACCAGGCCCGGCCCGAGAAAAATATCATAAGCCCGAGCCCGGCCCGGCCCGGCCCATTTGTTAATAAACATTAAAAAAATTTTAAAAAGAAAAAAATAAAAATAAAAATATTTTAAAAGTATTTTAAAATTAAAAAATAAAAATAAAAAATATATATTTATTATATTCGGGCCGGGCCAGTCCGGGCCCGGGCCAAAAAAGTGGTGCCCGAGGCCTGGCCCATTTTTTAAACGGGCCTCATTTTTTTGCCCAAGCCCATATTTTTACCCGAACCCTCCCATATTCGGGCGGGCCGTCGAGCCAAGCCAGGCCGCCGGGCCCATGGACAGGTCTACTCTATATAAATCAAATTCTTTTTATTTCATTCTGCTTAGATTTTTTAAAAAAAAAACCTTGAAGCCCTTTTTTTCCCTCAAAATCTCCCTATATCCGGTCGTGGATCCTGCCATCGGCCGCCGGGCCTGCCACCGGTCATCGGCGACGGCGCCGCTGTCCACGGTGGCCAAAAATCGCCCCGAACCCATTTTTGACCCCCTTTTTCGCATAAAAACCGATTTAAAGCCCAAACTCTTCAAAATAAAGTTTTAAAAAAAATCTAAAAGGGAGAAAGCTTTTCGGCTTCCACCATTCGCCGTCGCGGCCCTTGGCCAAATCCCAGAGGATTCGACGGCCTTGCGAACCGACGGTGGCCCCAGCGGCGACACCCCGACGAAACAACAGGTAAAAAAATAAAAACTTTGTTCTTCTTATTTATTTTATATTTTTTGAATCTGAACTATCTTTTTTTAATATGATTGTTTTTTGTATTTTATTTCTCCCCCTTCAAGAATAAATTTTAATCCGGCCTTTATAGCCGATTTTTACATATTATTTTTATTTATTTCTCTACTGTTTGTTGTTGCGTGTTTGTTTTTCTTTGCAGGAGGTGGCAGAAGCTGACGGTGCTGGCAGTGGCAGGCTGGTTAGAAGACGTGGAGGCTCGGTAGACAGAGGCTAGGGTAGGGTGCGACGCCACTTGGGTTAAGGGGGCTAGGGTTTCTGTTAGGTGTTTAGGTTTTTGGCTGATTGGGCTGTTAGGGTTTTTATTTTTTTGGGCTTGTATTTGGGTCTGCTATTTTTTTTGTAAATGGACTAGATATTTGAGATTTTTTTTTTGTTTCATTTATTATTTGTATTTGGTCTTGGGCCCGGGCGAAATTGGGCCATTATAGTAACCATGGATGGATTATACTCCTCATCCTTACTACGTATACATACCATTATTAGAGGTTGAAATAAAAACACTCAAAAAAAAGTTGATTAAAGAAAATTAAACCTCACTATTATACAGTCGCAATAAAAAAATAAAACAACTCTGTGAGATAAAGAAAAGAAGGTAAGATTTTCTTGCTTGTAACTTTTTAAAAGCAATCAAACTCAATGATATTCAAAAAGATGTGGGATCACTCTTTAACAAAGTTGACCTAAGGCTGTAAGAAGTCAAAGAAAAACTCGACTCTAAACGAAGTAAGTTGCATGGAGAAAGGAGAGGCAATTTTTTTCATACCTATTAACACAAGAAACTAGAATGTGTTATAATGCATAATAGAATAAGAAAAGCTAAGACAAAAGAAACTGTAATGCTAGAATAAAAAAAATAAACTACGCAACCGAAAACCCAAAATAATGGAAAACAAATTGAATTTTTTCATTCGAGGTGTTCCTAATTTCCAAAAATCACGCAATTTAAACTCAAGCCTCCTCAAACAATGTAGATCTGATATGGAAAATTTTGGCATAAAATTCAATCCACAAAATTTTTTTATTTTTTATTTTTTTTTGTTTTTGCACTTTTCAGTCACTTTTTTTTGTGAGAACTTTTTTTTTATATTCTAAGAGAGTTCCATGAATCAGCATGTAAATTTCAGATTGTTTGGAAAGTGTTACCCACTGAAAATATTTTTTTTCAGAAATTTTTTGGATAAAAAGGGAAAACATTGTTTTAAGATTATTTGTTGGAAATCACTTTATAAGAATACAAATAACACCTAAAATACCTGAATCTGGTACAAAATGTTATGGAATTGGAGCGGAGGAAGCGGAAGAAGGATCAGATTCAAGTTGTTTGACTCGAAAAAGAAAGATTTGAATTTGATCTAAAAGAAGAAATAAACAAATTTAGAAAATAACAAAGGAAATAAGAAAAAATAAGAGAAATTAACAAAAAATAAAGGACAAATATTAAAAATAATAACTAAATAGTGAAAATATAGATTAAAGTAAAGCGAAAGATAGAACGATAAACCGATGGATATGATAGATAGAAGGATAAATGTCCAATTGAACCCTTTGAGATATAAATCCCAACAAACTCAATTAATGGCTCTAATCAACCCTCCAAGAAATAATCCTTGGCTAATTAAAGGGTGCAGAATGAATTTCCACGACCCCTTGAAGAAAATCGAGAAGAAAATTACTTCTAAAAATCATAAGAAAAAAATCTTGCACAAGAAACAAACGCCTAGAGTTGAAAATTTTATTAATGAAAACAATTGTCTCCTTAATGAACAATGAAGAAGCCTTTATACAGGCTAGCTAAGTACATCCAAATAAAACTCTAAAGTATACTGAAATTCTAATTAATCTAAATAAAAAGTAGTTTTAAACAAAACTTTCTTGTTAACCTAAATAACTTAAAATACTTAATAATTATAAAAATTAACAATAATAAAATAATAAGACCTAAGAAATACAATATTGAGCTCATATATAATAAAAATTAAGTCTAAAAATAGAACCCAATGTGATTTAAACTTAAATTAAAAGCCTGAAACTCATAATTTCCTTTATAATCTCGTCTAGAAATTTTGCTCGTGCAGTCTTCACTAAAATGGTCATAACTTAAGCTCTCGAACTCGAAATCAAGTGATTCAAAGTGTGTTTCGAAGATAAGAAATAAATATTCAAACGCCAAACATCTCAACCTAGAAATGCCTCGATCCTATCCAAAAATTTGTCGCAAGTTTACTAATTTCTCAAACTTAAAAATTGGCAGCTTCGGTGAATAAAATTTAATAAATTTCACCCCATTCGTGCATGTATCACAAATCATTTGGAAAATTAACTCATGGGATAGATCAAAATTAATTATCAATATGTTGTGGATAAACCACTGGTCGAGCAGATAAACTGTCGACTACTTCCTTTGTTCAAAACGTCCCACCCCATGCAATGTAATATGGCAAGTTCAAAAATGGTTCAATATTACAGTAGCATTTGATTATGCTTTTAACAGAACAATATGGTAGCAATCAATATGCTTATAACAGTTCAATACAATAGCAAATAATATGTTTATCACATATCATCTCAATAGCAAAAATCAAGCTTATTAAGTGTTCGGTTTCAATAGTAACAGAAGGCATGTTGTACAATCAATCGCAAATATAGGTCCAAGAGGCATGTTCATTCATAATTCATGCAAATATGTATATGTAATATTAATTCAGTCAATTAGATCATGGATTCTAGTATAATTCATATTATTAAGGGCTTAATTGAATAAAATAAAATACTAAAAAAGTTTGGGAATCAATCAAGGACTAATCTGAGCAAATTGTAAAATTTTAGGTCAAAACTATAAATTCTTGGTTCCAAGGGACACACCGCTGTGTGGAAGGGGTACACGGTTGTGTGGCATGTCGTGTGGAGAGACTGTGGTCGTGTTCTATTTGAAAAAGCTACTTACAGGGGAGACGCGACCATGTGACAGGCTATGTGGAAGGTTCTAGGCCGTGTGAGAAGCGAAAACTTAGGGTTTCATGTAACACCCCTAACCCATATCCATCGCTAGAATAGGGTTATAGAGCATTACCGGAGTTTACAAATTAGTTTACAAACATTTCATTTCATCAAGCATTCATATTTATAACCAATCAAAATCAAAACATTAATGAGCTAACGTTGGCCAATTTAACTTATTCATGCCATTATAACTAGAATCAAATCATCCAAAATTACTGATAGAACCAATGGATAGTGTGATATATCTCCGACAAGCTTCCAATCCGATCGAGCTTCCGATAATCATTTCAATGTATCTAATAATTATACATATTACCAATAAGAATTCAATTCTAATAATAAAACACATATTTATATAATATTCATCACCAAATAACATTCATTTTAATTAAAATTATATAGAATATAGTTCATACAAACTTACAGGCTAAATTGCAGAAATACCAAAATTCAGGGACATTTTGGTAATTTTTTATTTTTCTCGAATTTCCCTCAATCTTGATCTAAATTAATATTTCATTCAATTTATTAATTTAAATAATAAAACAATTCATTTCATGCAGTTTGGTCACTTTTTGACATTTTTACAAATTTACCCTTAAAATTTTACTTTTATTCAATTTAGTCATTGATCCTAAAACATGCAAATTAGCCATTTTTAATGAAAACTCATGCTAGTTGAATAATTATATATTTTCCTCCTCCTTTCCATTTCACATCCTTAATGTATATAACATGCTTATGTATAACATTATCTATAATTTCACTATTTATTTATATGTTCATTCAAAGCTGTCCACTTGAGTCATAGTCACTAAATTATTTATATCTTGAGCTGCAGAACTCCGAATTAAGATCTGCTAAATTTTTATGAAACTAGACTCACATATCTTCTTACCATAAAATTTTCAGAATTTATGGTTTAGCCAATAAGTGCAGTTTATTCTTTAAAGTCATCCATGTTTTGCTGTTTGACAGTTTCGACCCTTCTTCACTAAAAATTAATTATCTCATCGTACGGGATTCGGATGATTTTACCATTTGTTTCTATTGAAAATAGACTCATTATTAAGAATTTAAACATATAAATTTAATCCCCTAATTATTTTTCTCAAATTTTTGATGATTTTTCAAAGTCAGAACAGGGGAACCCGAATTCATTCTGACATTGTCTCACAAAATTTAATATATCTCATGATTTACAATTTCATTACTTACACGTTTATTCTATGAAAAACTAGAATCAATAAGCTTTAATTTCATATTTTTTTAATTCTCTAATTAAATCTCCACAATTTATGGTGATTTTTCAAAGTTAACCTACTGATGTTGTCCAAAACTATTTTAGTGCAAGATGTTGATTACTAAGTTTATAACTCCCTTATTCCCTTTCTCTATAATATTTCTCATCACTTTCACTTATTTCCCTTCACTAATATATCAAGAGCATAAGACCTTATATAAGAAAACTCTACTATAACATCATTTCTATGCTTTTTCAATAATATCAAACTTAAAAATATATTGAAATCTTGATGTTCTTACATTTTCCTATTAGTTTCAACCTTTAACTTGATTTTCTCTCTCCTCCAGCTTCTCTTTCTTGAATCTAACTTGATATTCTAGCTCCCCATAATCTCCTTGTTATCTTTCTCTCTTCATGGATATGAAAATTCTTTTGATTTTTAGGTGAAAATGGTGAATTTTTGGTGGAAGGACCAAATTGTAAAGAAAGCGACACTTTCTTTCTTTCTCTCTTCTTCTCAAGTTGGTGCGTGGGAAAAAATGGTGGAATGGTGATTCTTCATCTTCCTTTTCTTATATATATACTAAATAAAATAATAATAAAATAATAAAATATTATTTAAAAACCAAATTAAAATATTAATAAACTAATATTTATTTAATTAATTAATCTAAAATATCTCCAACATCGTCATTGCCTTCTAGATTTCTCTCTCTTCTGATTGACCATTTTGCCCTTTATAATCTTTAAAAATTTCATCCTTGAGTCGTTACTTAATTTGGTAAAATTGCGATTTAGTCCCTCAAAATTCTTCACCTTTTTGTCACTTTATTTCCTTATTTTACTATATCAAGGATACCTACTTTCTTACTGTAGTAATTTTCGGGGCATTACAGTAGTAATTTTTGGGATATTACATTTCAGGGGTGGCATGGTCGAAAAGTCCACACGGGTAGCCTACACACCCATGTGGTAGGCCGTGTGGTTTGGCTGGGTTAAGTTTCACCTCGATTTTCTCGTGAAAGAAAACACATCTGACTTTTGGGGTCTCGAGTAACAACCCTCACATCCAAATCTGATCTAGGATACCTACAATGGGTCTTTCGATCGACAAATATGTAAGAATTAATATCAACTTTCAAAATTTATCAAATTTATCAAGATTATCGGGAAAACTTGTAAAAGACTCGAAATCAATTTTGGAAATTGTCAAGAACGATGTTTTTCAAGAATTCTAGGGTTCTTCGTAATTAGAAATAAGAATGCTTACCGATTTTGGCACGTTATAAATGAAATTGACATCATTACTCTAAATCGACACGAAAAACAGATTAAACGAGGTTGATTTCAGGTTTGGGTTTCAAAAATGAAATTTCCATTAAAAGAATATAGAGATTTTTATGAAAAAGAAAAGAGAAAATAAAAGAAAAAGATGTATTTAACGAAAAGAAATTCTAATTAGGGTTGAAAAAGAAGTAAAAATCCAAATGTAACTAGGAAAATGGGGGCTGATTTGACAAATAAACCATTCTAACAAAATTTAAAAAAAAAAGAAAAAGAATTGACATGATTTGAACCTGATGCAAGGGGGAAATTATGCTAAGGCCTTACCATTTGGAATACTATCCATTCTTAATTATTTCCTACTATATTTAATATGTATATTAACTTGATTTTGTTCCTTAATTACTGAAAAAAAAATAAAGTGAAATGGAAAGAGTGAGGCTTAAACTTTAGCTCTGTGGAGACGCCTAAACTAGAGTTTCTTTTTTGTTAATTCTAACCTTATGATTTCTAGGGTGTTACATATTTACTTATCTTATTCAAAATTTTTTGTTAAAAATTTTATGTTAAGTAAAAAATTAAAATTAAAATAATTATTAAATATTGATTTTCAATGGAATGGAAAATTTCAATGGTTTCTCAAACATATTTCCTTATCTAATTATTACTTTTATTAAAAAATTCTATAAAATTATTTTTATTTATAAATTACCAAACGTGTTTAAATATTTAATCTTCAAGTGATTGAATTTTTTTCATCCGGTCATCAAATAATCCTTAACTTTAAAAAAAAAAAGTATCTATTTTTAATTGTAATTTTCCTTTTGAAATTGAAGTATTATTATTTTTTCAAAACACCTTTTGAATGATTGAATATCTATACGCAAGTCCAGCTAGATGAAATAGAAAGAGACAAAATAGTGTACTAATTTGTTTTGTAACCAAACTGAAAATCTAATTTTTCTTTTCCCGAATCAAAATTTTATTTAAGAACAGTGATAGATAATAAAAACAGTATGTATCGACTGTCCCCTAGGGACCAGATGAACAGTACCTAGCTAATAAGGAATGTAGCTGAAAAGTTTTTTAAAAAAAAGGTTAAATTCAGCCATCAAGTCCTTATACTTTACAGAATTTGTGAATCTAGTCCCTATATTTTAATTTGATCAATTTGAGTCCTTTTCATTTTTGAATTGATGAGTTTTAGTCTCTATACTTTTTGAGTTTTAAAATTTTAATCTTAACCCAAATAGTAGCAATTCAATCCGTTTGGTTAAATTCAATTACTAGTCTTGTACTTTGTGTATAGTAGTAGATTTAATTAATATTCTCTAGTTCGATCATTCTAAGTCCCTATACTTTTCAATTTTTAAAATTTTAATCCGTTAATTGAATTTTTACTGAGTAATATGTGGAAATAATAAGCTGGCATGCCATCACGCATATGATAATATACTGCAGAACTTAACTGAATGAATTCAATAATTGTTGTTTGGTGATGATTGGAATTTTAAAAGTAACCAAATTAAAATATAGGGTCTAAATCCACAACTTTCACAAATACAGGGACTAATAGCACAATTTAACCGAAAACAAAAAGGAGTGATGTTCCATTTCCCTTTCTTAGCTTACTACCATTATCCACGTCCATTTCCAACTGTCCATCTCAAAGCAAACTCACATAACTACGTAAAAATTTTCTCTTTTTCATAACTGCCACACATGGATACACTTCACTTTTGTCTATATCCCCCATGTCTGCCCTTTTTCTCTCTCTTTAGCGCTCACATTCACACAAAAAGTGACAAAATCAATTAGATTATAGGTATTTAATTGAATAAGAAAGATCTCTCCTTCTCTACTTTTTTCTTCTTCCTTTTTCTCTTTTTTCTTGGTTTGCTTGCAACAATAATTACCACTTTTTGTCTCCATTTGCTTACATTTTCTTTTCCCAAAGAAAGGGTATTTTTTCTTAGATTCAAAAGTGAAACAGCAAACACCTTTCTTCTCTTTGTCTTAGTGGAGAGACATGAATCTTCTCTGTCCGTTATTACATCCCATGTGGCAATGTTTCTTGTCTTTGTTATCACTTGTAAATCTTGCTAGAACCACACCTGTCTCCACTGTTTCTTCCTTTTCTTCACAAATGGAAGCTGTTTCTCCAGGTATTTCTTCTTCATTGCTCTAAATGCTTTACTACCATTAGATGCTTTGCATTGGGATTTAGACCATTTGAGATTTTTGGGAAACTAGGGATAAGTGCTAGCGTCATCAAAAACAATATATAATGCTTAACGCTATGTTAATGGTAAAGCAGGAATGGCAGTGATTAAAGTAGTGCACCATCAAGATTTGAACAAGAGAATCCTTGTTACTCTAATTGTTGCTTCCACTCTCCTTTGTGGGATATTGCTCTTTTTGTTATATTTCTGGATTTGTAGACACAAAATCATGAAGAATTCCAATGGGGAAGCCAAACGAAATCTGGGTATCTTTTTGTCTTACTTAATCACCTTTGTGTTTTGGTCTCAAAGTCTTGTCTGCTGATTGCAACTTTGTTCTTTGTTTTGGTTTTTTAATATGCAATCTGTAGAACCTACAAAAACACTTTCGTTGAGTCCAATTGTGGATCAGTTTAATTCATTACCAATGGCTAGCAAAAAGGGTTCAGTAGCTGTTATTGAGTATCGGTTATTGGAAGCTGCGACGAACAATTTCCGGGAAAGTAATGTTTTGGGTGAAGGCGGTCGTGGACGTGTTTATAAAGCTTGTTTTGATGGGAAATTTCTTGCTGTTGTGAAGAAATTAGATGGTGGAGGACATAATGTTGAAAGAGAATTCGAGGTGATATTTTGTTCCAAATTTGAACTTGATATGAATACAGTCTATTGAGGGTCGGGAGAAGTCTTCCAAGTCAGGCAGCCGACTGAACCAGAGTGGTACCATATCCCTCAACAAGTGACTTATACCCCATAGGTCAGGGGTTCAAACCCCACTACAGTCGAGCAGCTCCCGGCTCTGTGAACCAGGCTCTCAGGACAGCTGCTCATGCCACTCTGACTCTCGGCAGGGCACAAGAGACAAAATCCTCTCCTAGAAGAAAATACTTTAGTTTATTGGAGGACTGGACCGGCTGTCAAGTGAATGACACTTCGAAGACTTCTCCCAAAGGAGCCGATCTGCCCTCAACATAGTCTCTTTCGGATCTAATGTCTTTCCCCTGCCTTTTATTCGATATTCATTGAATGTGTGCAGAATGAGGTCGATTGGTTGATCAAAATCCAGCATCAGAATATAGTTTCACTATTGGGATATTGTATCCATGGTGAATCAAAGTTACTTGTTTATGAAATGATGCAAAATGGTTCTTTGGAGAGTCAATTACATGGTATAAACTCTGTTTCTTATTTGAAACTAACAATGTGGAAGAAGCTAAAATATATTGTCTTTGATCTAATTTCATCGTTTTCGTTTTGGACATTACAGGACTGACTCGAGGATCAGCTTTAACTTGGCAACTACGGATGAAAATCGCAATCGATGTTGCAAGGTTAAACTCTGAGCCAATTATGTTTTACTCTCTTATTTCTTGCTATAACATGGTTCTAAATTTTGTCATTGATCTCTGATAGAGCATTAGAATATCTTCACGAGCACTGTAATCCACCAGTTATTCATCGAGATATTAAGTCATCTAACATTCTTCTGGACTCCGATTTCAATGCTAAGGTAACATTATATATGATGCTATCGCTAACAAACCTCGTCTTTGCGTACCTTTGCATAAAAGTTAACCAGAATGGTTTCCGTTATTTAGCTGTCGGATTTTGGCCTTGCTGTGGTTACTGGATCTCAAAACAATAACGTAAAGTTGTCAGGAACGTTGGGGTATGTAGCTCCAGAGTACCTCTTAGAAGGTAAGCCAAAGTTCCACATTGTTAACGCATAACTAAGTCCAAATGAAATCTGTTCCATTTTCTGGTCCGGAGTACCAAATCCGGTCTCGATTTTTATTTCAATAGTAACAGAAGAGTGTTTTTTCTCAGGCAAATTGACTGATAAAAGTGACGTATATGCTTTCGGAATTGTCCTTCTAGAGCTGCTAGTCCAAAAGAAACCGCTAGAGCAAATGTCACCATCTCGGTGCCAATCGCTCGTCACTTGGGTAATTTTCTTTCAACCTAAGATTTACCTGTAGGAGTAATTGTTTTACCGTATGTTGAACTTATTATTTGCTATTTGACAGGCGATGCCCCAACTTACCAACAGATCGGAACTTCCGAATATAGTGGATCCAGTAATAAGAGACACAATGGATTTAAAGCACCTATATCAGGTATATCGAAAAGAATATTCGTGTTGTCATATGACCTCGATCTGGTCTTAAAAGTTGATTCGTATTGTGTATTGAATAGGTCGCTGCTGTTGCTGTGCTGTGCATACAACCCGAACCGAGTTATCGGCCATTGATAACTGATGTCCTGCATTCTCTCATCCCTCTTGTGCCTATGGAACTCAGAGGTTCGTTAAGAGTTACATAAGCTGTCCGTCCTTCCTCAGCCTCTCTTTCGTGATGATTATACGAACTGCTTCTTTTGGTACAAGATTACAATGTAAAGTGATGTAAAATCGATAATTTCATGTCTCTTTGATACATCTTTCTAATACGGATAGTTGGAGCAGAAAAACTCCTTTCATAACTTCAATAAGAAAGTTATGTTCCATTCTCTGCAGCATTGTGATTAACAATTTTATCGCACTGTCAACTGTTAGTGTCGTAGTGTATTTGTTGACACCTAATCTCGGGTTCTAACCTTGACAACCCTATTCTCCTATACTCAAAGGTATTAGTAAGTTTATATTTTTGGTCACTCAATATTAAAAAGTTACAAAATGTTTATTGAACTATTCGAAAGTTTTCAATTAAGTCACTGGATTGTATGACTTTCTTCATTCGCATGACCTGCACCAATCAATAGCTCTTCTTCTCTTCTATAGTTCAGGTTTTTTTTCATGAAATAGTTTTGAACGTCATGACCCTAAACCTTAAATCTTAATCTGTGAATCAAAATAAAAACGACTTTCTTATTCAATCTTCGATATTGATCGTCATATCGATTTGAATCTAATGTATGTTTTTCTACTCGTCAATAGGTACTGATCTGTAGTATCGATGGTCAATTTGTCATTTGGAGCTCGTTAGCCGAACTTTTAAAAGAAACTTAACAGCAAGTGACTTAAATAAAAAACTTTCGAATAGTTCAACAATCATTTTATAATTTTTTGAAGTTGAATGACTAAAATGTAAATTAACTTGCTAATAATTTAATAACCTTAGGCGTAGGTTACCCAAAAAGAAAAGAAAAAAAAACAAAGAAAGAAAGTGCAAAACTAAAATTTCTACCATAGGTATGTCTAGGACTATATTTATCTTCGGACTTGTAATTTTCCTTTCAAGTATTCATATACTCATGTGCTATGAGATATAAGGTACCATAAATTTGGCAAAAAGATTCAAATCAAATTTCAGATGAAGATTGTAGAGTCATTGAGCCATTATTACGTGATAAAGACAAAAAGAAAAAGCTGTTCATGGGACCATGGTCTTGGTTTTGAAGTTCAATAATGGTCATAGAGTCCATATTGTAGGCCATGAAAGCTTCACGATTGAAAGGCCTTTGCGTGATTGTGAAGTTTGCGCAGTAACCAATTGCGGCCAAGCTGGTGATTGTCAAATTCGACTTACCAATGTAGTGTATATAAAGTCAGCAGTAAATCTCTCTATCTAAAAATAATAATTTAATTTCTTTACTTGTATGGAAGGATGTTTAAATTTTTTATCAGATATCCATTTGGCACAAAGTTTAAACCATGTTATCCTCATTTTTATCTCTAATATCGTATTTAAAAAAATAATTTAAAGGCTAATGCACTAAAAAAGCCTTCAAGCTACCTTACTATTCTGACATAACAAAATAAGAATCTTATAAGAGCTATAATGAATAGGTATCCATGATCTTACCAAAGTCACAACATCCATTGAGTCCTCAATGGAGCTCAACAATGTAGGGGGAGACAAATAGGAACAGTCCAAAAAAGGAATTGGAAGGCACCATAAAATAAGTGAAAGTCTTATATACCACGAGAAAATAGAAAAGAAAAGGAGTTAGTGAAATGCCTCCTATGTGATGGTCGACAAATACTACCTAGGACGAGCGAAGATGACTATGATCAATAAGGAGGAAGAGGAACATGAGTGTTAGGCTCTATAGTATGGTTTTATGATTCGCAATTCTGCTAAGGCACGGAAGGGTAGAAAACATAAAGGATTGATGTTTGCGAACATCAATATTACAAGCAAACAAATGAGTGCTCTAATTGACACAAAAGCATTTGAACTAATGATATCTGAGACGGATGGCAGTAAACTTGGTCTTAAGGTTGATAAAACAATCAAATTGATCAATATCTTTAAATCTAAGGTGAATCAAGAGACAAATGTTAGAACTAAGGTGTTAATCCACTATCCAGCTTTTCTAGGGTATGCACAACGACACTGGCTTGGCAATCTTGAAGCATGATAAGACTCAAGAAACTGTAAAAGAAGACCACCTTGAAGGTGCTAGAGGTGCAGCTATCCAAATAGTTTATTTGGATAAATTTTCAGTTTATTCTATTATAATATTTATTTTGAAGATTTTATCCGTCGATTTTTGGTTCAGTTTTCAAATTGAATAAATTGATATATTTTTTAATTAATAAATACTAATCTCATATTTATATTCATATCCATAACTAAGCTCAAATAATTAAATACCCAATATTTAAATACTCAATATTTATATCAAATCCAACCCATGGCTAAGACGTGCACTAGCGACTCAAGTTATTCATAGGGGTAATTTGAGCTTAATTTAATTTACCAAAATTGATCTAATTTTGGAGTTTTTAGAAGGTACATCTACTTAAAGCAAGGTCATCCAGTAAAACACTTAAATAACTTGTACTGTTTACTAGGTTAATTGTATGCAATGTCAACCATTGATGTAAATTGATTTGTCCCTATTTACGTTGGTAGCTTTTTTTAGATAATTTGGAAGTATATTCCATGCTTAAGGCCATGCAATTTGTTGAGTCAAAATCTAGGCCCAGAGAGTAATGTTGGGTCTTCATCATATACGTATGATTCAAGCTAAAACCCATGTGAAAGCTAATGTGCAAGAAAATTGGGGCTCAGTATTTGAGTAACATGCTTGTGCACGTGAAGGAATGGGGAAGATCAATGAAGAAAATCACAAATATATCTCTATGGCCTACAAAACTTTATAATATCTATATATTGTGGAAAAATATTTACTACATAGTTTAAAAACTTTACGAGTTTTGGGACGATAACAAGTATATCGAGAATATAGTAAAAGATTAAAAAGAAATAATTATATAAAAAAAATGAGCCACATCGTAAAATTGTAACTTTGCTTGTGAAATTTTTAAATTTCAATGTCGATGTACCAAATACTCACTCATATATTATTGGTTAAAATCTACAATAGGCCTCTGCACTATTCTCAAATTTAGAATTTAGTCACTATATTTTTTATTCAAGAATTTCTAAATTCAGATCCAATTGTTAACATTGTTGATTTTTTTTGGTTAAATTTGTTGGTGTGACATTTTGAAATGAAAAAAAAATACTCATTTGGTAGTAATGTAACTAAAAATTGACATTGTAATGAACTTAAATTTAACAAAATAATATTAATAGTGTGAGCAGTTTAACTTGAATTTTGAAATATGAAAAATGAAAAGACTAAATTCCTAGAAATAAAAGTACATGGATTAAATTCTAAATCTGGGAAGAATACGGAACCTTTAACATATTTTAACCTATATTATTTTTTGTTAACATGCTGTTAAAAAAAGAGAGAATTTTTATTCTGTAGTCTTTTTTATAACCTCAACTCTATATTTGATGTGTCAAATTAATTAAAAATAATCTACGACATATGTTTTTCACTCATAATAATGTCTCTCTAATCTAAAATTTTGCTTTTGATAATTTTATTCAATCAAATCGAAATTGATTATAGATAAAAAAAAATTTGTTCAAGCTCGGCTCAATTTAAATCAAGAGAACCACCCTACCCATGGACAGGATGAATGAATCACCAATTAGATTGGTTAACTTTTAAAGGAAATTTTTCCTCTATTATTGATCCATAATTTTTGCAGTAAATTATGGTTTGAGTTATTCGCCTTTTAGGATAAGGCCACTAACTAACCACATAAAGAAATACTTTTGGCAGATATAAAATTAGGAAAATGTTAAAGACTAAAATGATATTTTTAAAGTAATTAATGTAATCATGTATTACACATACTTGATTGAATCAGAATAAATTAGTTGATTGGATCGGGGATAAATTGATATATCGACTCAGATAAAAATATTGAATTAATTTTTCAATATATTATATAGATTAGTTAAATTGTTTTTTAAATTTTTTTATTACTAAAATTTTATAAATATTTAATAATTTATTTAATTGAAACTGAACCAATCATCAAAAAACTGTCGGTTTCACTATCTATTTAATTTTTAAAAGAAAATTAGTAAAATCAATTTAATAAATGTAAATGTTTTTTTCTTAAGAAATAGTGATTAAAACATTTTTAACTGGTAGACCATAAAATTGTATAATTAACTTGACTCAAAGTATCTAAATCCAATGATAAGCAGATCTAAAGTTAAACATAAGACTGACATAAATATGATTAAGGATTTTCATGCTGAGTGCCTCATAATTGTCACCCTTCATGATTTGGGCACGAGACTCCATGTGCTATGATTGATTTTTTGACTACCTTAGTGTCCCCCTAAGGAATTTTTAATGGGGGAAACAATGGCTTCCTCACCTTTTAGTGATCTCTCATGATTTTGTCATATTTATAATTATAATTAGAAATGGAACTTCCACCATTCAATATATTTTAAAAAATTATCATGACCATTGATTAGCAAATATGTATTCACTAGTCAAATAATCATGAAAGCAGTTATCAAATTGTATTTTGTTTTTTTTTCTATTAAAAAAAATAAGTAATTCAATTCTTGTACATTGAATCAAAGAGTAAATTGATCTTTTTTTGTTAAAAACTGGTGTGATTAGTGGAATATTCAAGCAGTGACAAGTGACATGCCACATGTACCTTATGTTAATGTATAAGAACCAATTTTTAATAGTAAAAATATATAAACTTTTTAATAGTAGGGTCAATTTGCCTTTTGATATAGCGTATAATAACTAATTTACTAATTTTTTTAGTAGAGGAAATAAAATGCAATCTAACTTTTAATATAAAAATTTTCATAGTACTTTTATCGTATTCGCAATTATTAATGTTTGTGTGACATTCACTCATGTTTATGATTGAAAATGAGAAAAAAAGTAATTGTTGGAAATGCAATCATATTAATGTTAAATTCATAATACTTTCATGAAGTGATGGATTAACATTACATCATGAGATGTTCAAATGCATGCTAGCTAAGGTAAAAGGAAATAGAACAAAAACAAAACCCAATATTGTTAAACTCACTAACATAATTGTGGGGGACAAAATAAGTACACATGACTAACATGATTAATCATGGGGCATGGGGTTAGATTAAGGGAATAGAACTGACCAACAACATATAGAAAAACCTCTTTAAAACATTATAAAAATATATAATAAAAGACAAATAAATAGAATAGAATAAATAAAATATATATTTAGTTATCAATATTTATATTTTTTTTTATCAATTTGATCATTATTATTATTATCTAATTTAGCTAAAATGTATAATAACTAAATTGACAAAAATGTAAACATTAAGGATTAATGTTGAATACATATGAAAATGGACAAAAAAACGTATAGCCTTGTATGAGTATCCATGTTAGTGTATGAATGTACAAAGAAAAGAATTAAAATAAAGAAATTTATCAGTTTTCAAGAAGGAAATGAGCAAAGGGGTCAAGGTATGCATGTGTAAATAGGAAAGATATTCTGTGAAAAGAAAAGAACAAAGAAGAAGAAGCTACATACAAATTAATAATTTAATATTGAGGGTCGACAGGATTATAAACTTTAAGTTTCTGGGTTGATCTTTGCTTGACAAGATAGATATTCTGCAATCCCAAAGCTTAAACTTTTATGATACAAGCAAATCAAGTGAGGAAATTTTGACATTGTAAGGTGTCCAACATTGTGACATGTGGGTCCAAAAATTGTTGGAAATTGTAAGCATGCATGACTGGTCTTCCCATGCACACACACATATTAGACAACCAATAAATCACAGTCTTCCAAAAAGTGAGATAAGAGAAGAAAAAGAATAGTGCTTTTCTTTGAATTTAATACAACAAATTACACACAATAATATATTATCAACATTCTTAGTAATGAATACAAATAATTAAAATTTTAACATTTGTTATTGTGTAGTTTGTTATGTTAACATAAATATGGCAGATTTTCGGATTGAGTTTTGGGAAGAGTATAGTAAAATTTTTAAAAATTTTAAGAGTTTAACCAGAATTTTTTTAAAAAATTGAGGGTTAAATTAAAATTTTAAATTTTTCGTGAGATTAATGAGAATTTTTAAAACTTTAAGAGAAATTAATTAAAATTTCCAAAAAGATTAAAAGGTATAATTTTTTGGGGGGAGAGGGGGACAGTCCACCTTTGATTAGATTATCTCTATTAGTGTTGTATCGTTAGTTCCATTAGCTTATTTTTGTCCTGAACACTATTCAGTCAGAATATAAAGAACACGCAAACCAATAATTTCTGACAAAAAGACCACTCCGGTAAAACGACTATCACTTAAGTAATGTCGCCACTTAATAAGGACCATTGAAGAGCCAACTAACCAACCCAAAATAGCCATGTGTCCCATTAGATCCACCTTTATAAATCTCTCATCCTTGATAGAAGGGAATTTCACTTAACAAACTCACCCAACTCTCTCTTTTCCCAATTGATCATCCTTCTCCTTTTGTGGTTCCAATCCCAATCTCAATCCCAATCCCATCACCAACACTATACAACTCTCTGCTCAAGTAGGTGAATTATCTTCGATCTCTATCACAATCTCCTCCATGCCATTTATCAGTATCATCGGAATCATTTCTTGTTATATAATTGAGATAATGATGATGATAAGTCCGTGTAAATTTTTGTCAAAAGAACAATTGCTTTATTTTTTTTTTTTGCCCCAAAAAGAACAATGCTTTACTTCCTTAGGATTTATACTTGAATTGAATTTTGCTAGGCCATATATGTTTCAAGTCGTGGACAGTTTGGTTTTAATTAATGTACAATCACTTCCCTAAGATTGAGTAACATAAAATCAACCATGATTTCCACAAAAATGGTGGCGGCTAGGTAAGCCTAATTGGGAAACTTTTGTAGGGTGTATATGATGGAGCAAGTTTGGAACATACAAGACCCTACATCAAATGGGTAAATGATTATATTACATTACATAAGTATTTGTATTTGAGATAGTTACCTGATATCAATATTAAACAGTTAATTATTATTTCACATTGGGGAGAGATCCACTTACACCGGTATAAAATTTAAGTAATTTTACACTCTTTTATCACTTCTTTTACGCATAATATTTTAACAATCTAACTGTCATGATTCATGCTCCATTCATGTAGATCATGCTTGTTAAATTTGACATAAATTAAAAATTTCTAACTACTCGTTTTATCTAAAAAAGCTTTCAACCATTAAATATATATTAATATACACAATATTTTAGATCGCTATGATAGAGATATCAGATCGATTAAAAATTTTACATGCATGATAAGTACAAATATATTGATAAATTCAACTGTTGGATTGTTAAAATATTAATCGCAAAAAAAAAATAAAAAAATGTAAAACCACTTAAATTTTACACCGGTACAAATGGATCTCTCCCATTTCACATTATATGTAATAATTAATTGACAAAAAAATATTTTAACCATTCATTAATGATTTTTATAATAAATAGTTGGCTTATTTTGAAAAAATTTAAGCAATTTTTGAATATTTTATTTTATTTTAAAATTGTAACAATTTTGATAGAATAAATCATTATAAGCAACAATTAACTCAAATTTAATTAACTAGTCAGAATAACTATAAAGGAGAATCTACATATTTATGTAAACTGAAACACCAATCTAAAATCTTCAAGTTCTTAGAGCTCAACATTGCCATTGAATAATATTAGTTATTGGATTTTATTTTAATTCCTTGTGAGTCTTATATTAAATATATTTTTCTTTTCTTTTGAGATGAAATGAGCAAGAATCCCCCCCCCCCCTCTCTCTCTCTTTTCTATGCAAAGGAAAAATTGTAAGGTTTCACATTCTTCTCAATGTATATAACGGACCTATGCAAGGAGGACTCAAAATATGTTGCTTTTAAAGAAATCAAAGGATCTATGTTGGATGGATATGCCAAAGCTTTCAAATATCAATCAGATTTATAAAGGGAAAAAATAAAAAGAAAAAGACAAAAGTAGTAGGAACATAAAGAGAATGTTCACTGAGAGAGACAATGCACAATCATGGTCTCCAAGAAACTCAAACCTCTTTCACATTGGCATCACATTTTCCTGTATTTTTTGGACCAAAATAAAAGTTCAAAACATTAGATATTTGTCTTACATTGTGTAGATTTTATTGAAAATGATCGGTAATCATATAGATTTGTAATATTTGGTGCTAATTCTAAAAATTATATTGTCATTTTATTATTTTCTTTTGAAAGCATAAGAGGCTTGCATTCACACTGAGGAGGTCTAATCAAGTAAAGTACTATACTTTATTCATTGCCCCCAATGAACATAGAGGAAAAAAGAAATGGAACAAAAGGTTCATCTCAAAAGAAGCATTCAACCTTCTATTCCTCCCCGGTAAAAATATCATTGAGGTATTTGTATTAAGATTTGATTACACTTTGTCTCCTCTATCTAAAAAACTGAACAAATTAATCCCTCTACGCTAGATCAAAAAGCAAATTGATCATTCTGTTAAAAATTTCATCCATTTTTAGTGTTAAAAACTGATATCTATATATGAGCATGGGATACATGTAGCACACTAGGTATCACTGTCTAGTTATTTTGTCTGCCACACTATTTTTAACTGTAAAAATGGATGAAATTTTTAACAAAAATAACCAATTTGCTCTTTGATCTAATGTAGAGGGACTAATTTGCCCATTTTTTTAGTAGAGGGGCAAAATGCAATTTGACACTTAGACAAGGGCCTCCATGGTACTTTTACCTATTTTTTGCACTTTCCAAATTCTACACTATTTTCTTTTTTAACCCCTTAATTAAACTTGTCACCAGCATAATATAAAGAATTAGTGGTTCATGTTCTAACATTTTCAATGTAATTTAGATGATATAGAGATTCATACATATATATCATAACTGATCCTTAGAGTTTCCTACTTGAATACTTTCTCATTACTAATGGCCTATATATGATTACCAAGAACTAGAAAAATGGAAGAAGAAAAGGGAAGCTTATGCATTAACATTTGGGGGGCCGGGGGGGGGGGGGGGGGGACATGCTTACAAATAATTAGACCTTAAGTAGAACTACTAGAACAAAGTTCAATAGATCCATAATCAAGCAACTCCTCTATCATTTGGTCTATATCATCATCTTCTAGTGGGATGAACTGTTGTTCGCTACCCACTGGATTTTCTTCTGCTTCCCATTTGATCTCCGGTTGCCGGCGATAACCCGTTTCCGCATTGTTTCCGGTAATGCCATGGGTGGGAGTTAAAGGGTGACATTGTGCTGAATATGACTCTTTTGCTGCATTTGTTTTAGCTAGTTGAAGTGCTGCCATATGACATTTATGTAACTTAGCTGCCAAGGTAGCTGAGAGAAGCTTTGATGAAGAAGTAGGATCATTAGGATTGTATGGGAAATTGGTTCGAGCTTTTGCCCCACACATTAACCTTGCTGCCTCATCATATGCTGTTGCAGCATCCTCTGCTGTTTCAAATGTGCCTAGCCATATTCTAGTCTTCCTGAAAAACGCACACACAAAGGTTTCTTTC
The DNA here is from genome assembly GCA_008044935.1 of Gossypium turneri. Classification (NCBI taxonomy): domain Eukaryota; kingdom Viridiplantae; phylum Streptophyta; class Magnoliopsida; order Malvales; family Malvaceae; genus Gossypium; species Gossypium turneri. Next base: position 2,672,178 of record CP032576.1, read on the forward strand.
ATTAAAACAACAATAATCACATTCTTTTTCAACATGAAAAAAGAAATTCCAAGAAAATTACAAGACGGGGTGTCGAATTTCAGAGACCCAAGAGCCCCAATGTCTTTGACGAACACCACGGTATCGTTGCTGAGGTCTTCCCATGGTGGTTTCTACAAGGAAAAGCTTCAATGAATGCTCGAGTAACAATGTGTTTGTGAAAAGGCCTGAGAGAAAGAGAACAAACGAAGAATAAGAAAATAAAAGAAACAGAGAAGTGGGTGAGTCAAGGCTTAAATTGAAGAGGCTCATATAAATATAAATATAGAAGCCTTTTTTGCAGCATTCTTATTATTCATTTGCTATTGAATAATAGGACCCACAAAGGGTTTTATTTTATATTTTCTCTTTTTCCATTTCCATGTGGAACAGTGTTTCTTTCTTTCCTTTTCTTGTCATTTTTGGGTGAGCCTTTTTAACATGGGAATACAAATATGCCACTAGAAAGGTGGTTTTTAGTTTCCATTTTTGCTATTTTCATGTGTAATGTATGGGAAGTCTACCAATCTAGACTCCAAAATTCACATGTTTATGTTAATTGGGTTCATTTCATGTGTGTATTAGATCATTAATTAGCCACAAATTTTTACCTTATAAAGTTAACATGACTAATGATATGTTTGTATTCGTTCTGCAAATAATGATGCATTTTAAAAGGAAAGGGTAGCGGCGATGCTCGAATTTGGAACGTGGCTCACATCACAATTACTATGCATTGAAACCTACCCCATATGCCATGTAAGGCAAATACAGAGAAACCCACGTTCATTGTTACTTTCAACCCCCATTCCTATTCCCATTCCAAGTCACCCTCTATGATCTTTCTTTCTCTTTCATGCCGATGGCCAGCAGCTGCAATATTTGACCATATAATTGTTCATTAGTCGCAATATTTATTTCTTAGCCTTAATATAATATTTGCTATCTTGGCTCTTCTTCTTAATTTAGCATTTAATTTTTTTTCTAATTTAATACTTGAATTTGATGTTTTTTTCTTAATTTCGTATCTAAATTTTTTTTGTCCAAGTTAGTATCTAAACTTATCAAATATTATACAAATTATTCCCAAAACACTAACAATGTTAAATTTTTTTAAGAGGCGAAAAAGATAGCTAATGTATTTCTGACATGTGAAAATTATATGGAATTTAATGACATAAATAATTACATTGATTTAGAGTTTCTTGAGCAAGTAAAAAATAATATGCTCAAATTTTACTTTTTATTAGGGATGGGAGTACTTTAATTGTTAATGGCAAGAGGGACTGTGTACTTAAAGCATAGTCTGGTCTTCACAAAGCCCCCAATTTCAAAAAAGAATATCCAGGTCTGTTCTTAACATTTTTGAGACCTTAGGTGAAACAATAAATCGAGCCATTTTAAAAAAAATTTATAAAATGTAATACAATAAAATAAAATTATTTACTAGTAATTTCATTAAAATATTACGTTGTATAACATTAAGCAAATAATATATTTTTCTTAAAAAAAAAAACATTTTTCATTCAATCTACTCCTATGTCATCAACTACAAAAACACAAAAACTCATAAAAATATGTTCTACGAGCATTTTGAGATGCAAATTCATTAATGATAACATCAACATCAATGTATTCCAAAAACTCCTTGATTTTTATTTTAAAATTAGTTACTACTAATAAAAGAGACAAAACTCAAAATTATACATGAATTTTGGTCTAATGTGTAATGTTATACATGACTATTAAGTGAGTATCTTTTTTATTTTAAAACATCATATTAGTGAACTTAATAGAAAAATTGGACGGAATTAACAATTGAACCCAAATTTTAAAACATGAAAAATAAAATGATTAAATTTCAAATATACAAAAAGTATAAGGATTTAAAAGCATATTTTAAGCTATTAATATATATATATATATATATATAGTATCTATTTTAGTTACACCTAGGTCACCGTTGTACAAATCTCGTAGATTAGATTTTTTTTTTTAGATTTTTATATAAAAAACTAATTATAAGTGGATATGGCTAATTTTCGATTTTAATGCGTCAAAAAATATATATAAATTTTATATTCAAGTAAGAAAAAAAAATCTATTCATACTATTATTTTTTAAGAATTTACTTAATTATATGATGAATTAATATAACCTCAATTTAATTGTAAATTTATTATAAAAAGATAATTATTTTATATATTGTTACTAGAGTAAAAAAATTCTGTCTAGATTGATGTCATTTGTTTTTAGAGTATAATAAAATAATAATTAAAAGAAACACTTGGCGTTACTATAGTTCTGCTTGTTGAGTTTTTTACTCCATTAATATTGGATAGAATAATTATCCTACTAAAATTCTATTATTTATACCAAACAACAAATAATATTTAAGAATCTTTTTATTTGAAATAAATATTATTTTAAAGATATTTTTATCTTTTGGACCTCTTATATCATTAATGAAATAAATATTTTTTGGGCCCCTTTTATCCTTGGGCCCTGGGTGGTTGCACTTCAAAACAACCCCCAGGGCGGGCCCTGAGAATATCATCAATATCAGAGAAAATTTGTGTTCAAAAATTGTACTTTGAGTTATGGTTTAGGAACTGATATTGAAGAAGAAAATAAGAGTTTTAAAACCCCAAAATAAAAGAAATTTCTTTATGTTAAAGTTTTTAAAAATAAAAATTAATTAATTAAACTAAAGGTAATTAAATATTTGAAATAAAAAATTCATGTCATCTACCACATGACGGTCATATATTGATTATTTTTGCTATCTTGTAAAAAAATAACATTGTTAGTATGTTGAAATAACCAAATTGGACAACAAAACAAGCTTAGGTACAAAATTAGAAAAAAAAGTATCACAGGTACTAAATTAGACAAAAAAAATTAGATACCAAATTAGAAAAAGGAAAAGCGTTAAGTTCAAGTTTCAAATTAGACAAAAAAATCTAAATACCAAATTAGAAAAAAAGTATCAATTTTTTTTACCAAAAAAAAGTATAAATCTAGATACCAAATATTATATTCAATCTGTTTTCAATTACAAAACTCGAAATTAGAATAAAGGATACCAAACTTCGATCCTCATCACTTGACACAATATGAATTGGTAACCATGGAGGCAATCCATGTACAAATGAATTACAAGTCGATGTCAATGGCCACCTTTTGCTCCCATTCATGCATCCAATGTCCAAATGTATAATGACTTTCCCTTTTTGTGGGTTTGACATATCTCAGCAACAAAGAAGCACAAGGCACATTCAGAGACCAAATGCTTTGAATTAATATTATTGTGACTTATTACATCACGTCTCTTGGGAACTCTCACATGATAGGAAAATTTTGCTCAAATTTTGCCCTTTGAAAGGGAAGTCGTTATAAAAAGCTTCTTAATAATTGATATCAACATCGATTAGAAAAACTAAATAAATTATATCACCATCTATAAATAGAAATTTCTTTAGAATGGGTGCATGTTGGTACAAACCAATCTTTTGCTATACTCGTATTTGTTAAGAAGTTTAGATATAATTATTAAATTCGTGTTGTGTTGTTTAATTAATTAAATGAGTTTGTTGAAAGTATCGAACAAATATATTTGCAAACTATTAAGGGATGAAAAAAGGAATAGGTGAAAGATAGTGATTCATACGGTGGTGAGGTGTTAAAAATTGTTAGAGAAGAAGGAGAAAAGTGTATAAAGCATAATAATAATAATAATAATAATAATAATACTAATAATAATAATAATAATAATAATAATAATAGTTGGAGAAGAACCCTCTTAAGGCCAAGGATGGGTATTTTTATAGGCAAAGTAAACATCCTTTTGCCTTAGACCTTGACACATGGTCTGGGTCTATCTTATCATGTTGATCAATTAAAAAGCATGATAGCTTTTTATATAGACAACAATGTGATTGACATGAACTTGATAGGACTCTATGTGCGATCCATGTAAAAAATAATCTAACACTTGTCTCTAACAAGGTGGATCAAGGGAACTCCATGTGTCATGCATGCACAGATTTTGCAAGGCCTATAGTTGGTAAGGTGTTGCCTATTGAAAAAGTCATGTTCGATGAGGTCATGGGTGATGTGAGGGTGGTGAGGCCTAATCTAACGACGGATTGATAACAATTGTCCCCCCAATGGATGGGAGGTCATTAAGTGACAAACACATCTAGTGAGGAGAATGCTTGCTTTGTGTACGTAGGAGGTTGTGCAAACAGTTTAATTTGAATTCAAGGAAGGTGTCGCTTGGATTCTTGCCTAACTAATAAAGAAAACATGCATTTAGTGTTGATGGGCTGTAAAATCAGTGAGTCATAGTGAGACACGCTTCAACACCATATTGGTTGTGATAAGCTCTACCATTTTAAAATCTTCTCTTGAATGTTTTAGCCCTTATAAATAGGAGACTTGGAGGTTTCATTCAAATCTTTAGGTTCTTGTTGTTGAGGATTTGGAGTTTTAAGAAGTGCTTCCGAGAAATCATCTATTGTTTAAGATTTTTATCGTTTCTACGGTGAATTCCTATTTGGTAACTTTTTATTTTTGTTTTTGCTTTTGTGTCTTAGGGGTTAGTTGAAACTTTAAGGAATAGGAAAGTTGGGTTTTGTACTTGAAATATTATGGCCAGTGAAAGTAAATGGAAGGGGTGGTAGGGTTAGCATTAAAAGGGAAAAAAAAGATAAGATAAAGCTTGTTCAAGTGAAACGGTGGTGATAAAAAACCTAAAAAAAATCTAAGGAGTTTTTCGTCACTGTAACTGCTAACAAATGGTTGTGCAACATGAGAAAGAATGAGATGGTAAAAATGTTGGAATTGAAAGACATCAGATTGCCAAATTACACCTTTGATTTCTCAATCCCAGATGGGTTAAACTATATAAGCGATGTAGCTAGGGATTTCTATTTACCACTATACTTCTTGAAGCAGAGTTTCATTTGTCCTAACATCTCTTCTTTTGTGGGCATTGAAAAAATATACAGCTCTTGGCCGATTGGCAGACATATCATGGTGGACCCTAAAGAGGTGAACCTCCTATGATGAATGCTTTCAAGGATATCTACAAGCTTGCCACATTGAATACTGAACATTTGTGAGGTATGTTGTATTTCAAAACTCGCCTCAATAACTAGTACATAATAATGAATACAATGAACAATCTTCACCTCAACAAACATAAATACATATTCATCAAATAGGAAAATAAGGAGATGTTTGATTTTTCCATTTACTAGTTTATTGTAACATCCTCTAACTTGAGCTGATGGCAACATTAATAAGATGATATTACATTTGATACCTGGAGGCATCTCCAGTGGTACGATGACTTCCTATCGATCATACAACTCTAACGTCTCTACATAGTTGGCCAATATCGATAGTTAGTAACCTTGGCTTACCTATTTAATTTAACTTTTCTTTAAAAGCAAGCTATGAGGTATTGAAACCTTTACATAAGGTATCAATACTTGACTGGACAAGGGTATTGATGCAGTCGTTGAAAGCTCCAAAAATATCATATTCCTAATAAATAATGAAAAAGAATAGTAAAATGGAAGTATGGTCAAATCCTCAGGGACTGGATTTGCACAATATCTTGTTCTGTGAATTCCCAGGCAGAATCTTGCCCAAGAAAACCTACGTTCCTGGAAAAAAAATAAGAAAATAACAAAATTAAAGGGTTGGATCTGGAAACGAAAAATAAAATAAAATAGAATTAAGAATATTGAATCGAAAATTCGAGAAATTAAAAATAGAGTTGAGAGAAAGAAAATTCTTATGGGAGGTTCCAGCCTCCAGTTGTCTCGTTCCGCCTTGGGTTCAATCATCGGCTTTAGATGATCCTTCCCAAACCAAATAAGCCAGTTATAGTGGAAGAAGACGCCTACGACCACCAGCTCCAAGGATTTAGACCTATGATTTAGTCGAACCTGACTCTAGCCAACAATCGCTTCTATGGGATCGTCTTATGCTAGATCAACGCTTCTCAATAGCGAATCTTGCTCCATTTTGTCTCTTGGGCTCGCCAATCTCTGACGTAGTAAGCTAACGAACCGACTGTGCAACCTTCTCAAAACATACAAAGCAGCCGCCTTTGCATACGTTGAAAAGCTTACTTCTTAAGGGACATAGACAGAAGCGTCAGCCCCGTAGTGTGGAGAAATGATGAATACTCAGCGAGGAGACTAAGTACGGACTCTAAGTCTCAAGAACCCTTTTTGGGGAATATCGACAACCTTCGGCTAGATGGGTTTAGTGACTCATGGTTGTGGTGGAAAAGAAAATAAATAAAATAAAAATAGAGATTTTATTGAAAGGAAATATGAGAAGAACAAAAGCCTAGACTTTTGGGGAGAGAGTGTTTCAGAAAAAGATGGATGTCTTTTAAGTCACTTCACCCCCTATTTATAGTGCTAGGGGAGATAGTCTAATCCTACTTAAACTCCCAAAAGATAAATACATTTAATTGAAGATAAATAAAGATAAATAAAATAAAATCCTAAAATTAAATAATCCTTAATAATTATCTTAATATTAATTATTCTAATATAATTAAAATAGAGTCTGATAGAATAAAATCTCTTCTTTTTGCATTTCAACCCTTGTTTCCTCCATGCTTGCACTTTTGGCACCAACTTTTCCTTTTGTCGTACATTGGCCCATTTTATCTCTAAATTCATGCTTTTGGCCCTTAATTTTGCTTTTGCCTCAAATTTAGTCCCTATGAGATAAAAGATCATAAATAGCTCAAATTAGCAGGATCATACTCAGAATAAATACATAATTAATATATAAATATACGTTATTCTAGAGTGCTATCAAATTCCCCTCTACTTAGTCCATGCTTGCCCTCAAGTATGGTTCCTATATACTGTGAAAGTTAGATTCTGCCATAAAAGAAATACCACTCCAAAGTTTTATAAAAATCAGTCAAAAATGCATATGAAAAATAAAGAGAATCCTAAGCTTGCTTTAAGTAAAACAGAAAAAGTTTTCCAATTAATATACATAAAAATTAGAATCGACTTGAATTATTTAATGAAAATTAGGTAAATTACCAAACCTACCAAGACACCCTATTTGTTTCCTCCTTTAGTCCCTAAATTAAATTTTTTTATTTTTATTTATTTTGATTTTTATTTATTATTTATATTTTTTTATGCTTTAGGAATAAACTGAACCTTTTGACGCGAAGAGAGATGACAGCCAAGCATAGCACCCCGGTTACTCAGCCTAGTAGACTCTTAATTTATTATAATTTTTTCTTAAGAACACATCGAACCTTTTGACGCGAAGAGAGATGACAGCCAAGCACCTCATCCCGGTTACACATCCCAACATGTTCTTAAAAATTAATTCCAGTTAGCGGAGTTTTACCTAGCACGTCACACAACCTTTTGAACCGAAATAGGATGACAACCCAAGCACCCTATCCCGGTTACTCAGTCAGTCATGTTTTTAAGCTGCACTTATAACCACGGAAACATTAAACGACATTTTAATAATAACTTTTTTTATGAGGACTTTAGAGTCAAAAATAAGTTTCAGTAATTACCTTAATAGTCATGAACATATTTTAGTATGCAAACATATTAAGTGTCCACTTTGTATTAAACTTGATTAATTTTACGAAAATCAAGAGAAAGTTAACTCTATGAATCACAATTATTTTTAGCCTAATAAGAATAAAACAGTGGAGATGGCATCAATTATGGAAAATCCGTAATTTCCTCAGAAAACAAGAATCATGCTTGTAGGTTAAACAGTAGGCAATTCTTGGTAAAAATCTTGGGCATGAAAAGAGGCAGGAGATTTTAATAATTAAATAAATAAATATGGACAAAATGGAGCCTCAAGCAGCAACACCAGCCAAAAATAATCACAGCAACAGCAACAACAACCAAAACCACAGCAGAAAATGACAGTAATAACGAAGAGTACCTCCCCCTACTGAAAGCACATTCTCCTCAATATGGACGAAAAGAAATAAATAGGTAGAAAAGTTTAGAAAAACTCCCCGTGTTGTTACTGTCGATTGCATATGATGGCTGGGGTGCAGAAAAACGGCACCATCGTGGGTTCATGATGAAGGAGGGCTCAGCGACGGTGCGATTACGGGTTCGAACCATAGTGGTGCCGATCGATGGTGAGGGAGAATGGTGGAGGGAAGAGCAGCGGCTATGGTGGTTTTGTGGGAAAAGGAAAAAAAATGTTTTAAAATTTTAGGGTTGAGAGGTTAATTTGTGTTGTGGGGTGGTGCTTGGGTGCAGGGATAAGAGTGGTTGGCTGCAGGAATAGGGTAGTTTGGCTGCAAGCATTTTGGGCTGAAATAGTATCTGGAATAGAGGCTGTTTGGTACCATGGATAAGGCTGTTTGGTTCTATTTTTCTAGCTTTGTCCTTTTTCTTCGCATTTTCACTCTGTTTTATCTAAGCAAAAGAAGAGAAATTTATTAATATCCAAATAAGTAATAAATAATAAAATAAAGTAATAAATAAAGTAAAGGAAATAAAATAAAATAATAAAATAATAAATAAATATAAATAAAAATTGGGTTGCCTCCCACAAGCGCTTGTTTAACGTCGTTAGCTCGATGCCGTTATTGGTTCTATGGTGGTTCCAAATGGATTTTCTCAATCATGTGGGCTTGAAAATTCTCATAAAATGACTTCAACCGCTGGCCATTGACTACTAACCGCTTTCTAGATTCTTCACTCTCTATTTCAATCGCTCCATGTGTGAACACTTCAGTAACAATAAAAGGTCCTTGCCATCGTGATCGAAGCTTACCTGGGAATAACTTTAACACAGTTATAAAGTAAAACTTTTTGTCCTACCGAAAAATGCTTCTGAGCTATTTTCTTATCATGAAACAACTTTGTATTGTCTTTATAAATCCGAGCATTCTCGTAGGCATCATTGCGAATTTCTTCTAACTCACGGATGTCTAATTTCATTGACTTTCCTGCGGGTTCTAACTCCATGTTACATTGTTGAACGGCCCAATAGGCTTTATGTTCCAATTCGACCGGAAGGTGGCAAGCTTTGCCAAAAACAAGTCGATACGGGGTCATGCCAATCGGTCCCTTATATGCAGTCCGATAGGCCCAAAGTGCGTCATTTAGCCGAATGCTTCAATCCTTTCGGTTGGGACGAACTGTTTTCTCCAAAATAGTCTTGATTTCTCTGTTCGAGACCTCGGCTTGACCGTTCATTTGGGGATGGTAAGCTGTAGCTATACGGTGGTGGACTCCGTATTTTGCCAATAGTGCCTCAATGACCTTATTGCAAAAGTGGGTGCCATGATCACTGACTAGGGCTCGAGGTGTGCCAAACCTGGAAAAAATAGTTCGTTTTAGAAACTCCATAGCAGTTTTGGCATTATCATTGTGAGTAGGCTCTGCTTCTATCCACTTAGAAACATAGTCTATTGCAAGAATTATATATACATTGCTAAATGAATAAATAAATGGGCCCATGAAATCGATGCCCCATACATTAAAGATTTCGTATACATGAATCGAGGAAAGGGGCATTTGATTTCGTTTAGTGATGTTACCTGTATGTTGGCACCTATCGCAAGACTTACAGAAGTTATATGCGTCTCGAAAAATTGTAGGCCATTATAGCCCACATTCTAACACCTTATGATCGGTCCGCTTAGGGCCAAAGTGACCTCCGTAAGCTTCAGCATAACAAAAATTAAGGATAGAAGTTACCTCGATTTCTGGAATACATCTTCATATTATCTGGTCTGAACAGTGTTTCCACAAGTATGGGTCATCCCAAATGTAATATCGAGCATCGTGTCTAAGCTTGTCCCTCATGGAACATGCTAACTCAGTGGGTAACAATCCTGTGGCTAAAAAGTTTACTATAGTCTTCCTTAATAGGGAGATGTGCCTCGGTCGAGAATAGGCTCTCATCAGGGAATTCTTCCTTAATAGGGATGTTGTCAAAAGGTACTTTTATTCTGCTTAAGTGGTCAACCACTAAATTCTCGCATCCCCTTTTGTCTCGAATCTCAATGTCAAATTCTTAGAGTAGTAAAATCCACCTAATGAGCCTCAGTTTTGCTTCCTTCTTCGTGATCAAGTACCTGAGGGCTACATGATCAGAAAAAATAATTACTTAGATCCCAACAAATAAGGTCAAAATTTATCTAAAGCAAATACAACGGCTAAGAGTTCTTTTTCCGTAGTGGTGAAGTTGCTATGCGCAGCATCTAAGGTTTTCGAGGTATAACATATGATATGTGGTTCTTTGTCTATTCTTTGCCCCAACACGGCTCCTACACCGCGCTTGCTGGCATCGCACATAATTTCAAATGGGTATTTCCAATCTAGAGGTTGCACTATAGGAGCGGAGACTAACTTTTGCTTGAGTGTATCAAATGCCTGCTTACATTTTGGGCCAAACTCAAATTTCTTATCCTTCTGCAACAACTCACACAGTGGTTCAGCTACCTTCGAGAAGTTCTTTATGAAGCGCCTGTAGAACCCTGCATGGCCAAGGAAAGAGCGAATTTCCCTCACAGTGGAGGGATAATGCAAAGAATTTATAGTATCAATTTTGGCCTTATCGACCTCAATTCCTTTAGATGAAACAACATGACCTAGAATTAAACCCTTGTCTACCATAAAATGACACTTTTCATAATTCAAGACAAGATTAAATTCTATGCACCTACTCAAAATTATCGTTAGGTTTTTAAGGCATTCATCAAAATAATTCCCATATACAGTAAAATTATCTATAAAAAATTCGATAATTTTTTCCACATATTCGGAAAATATACTCATCATGCATATCTGGAAGGTGGCCGGCGCATTGCAAAGACCGAATGGCATCCTTCTGTACGCAAATGTACCGAATGGGCATGTAAAAGTAGTCTTTTCCTAGTCCTCCAGTGCGACTAGAATTTGAAAGAAACCTGAGTATCCATCAAGACAACAAAAATGAGTTTTTCCGGCTAATCTTTTGAGCATTTGATCTATAAAAGGAAGAGGGAAATGATCTTTTCTAGTGTATGAGTTCAACGACGCGCCACCCATTTTGTACTCAGGTAGGTACCAAGTCACCTTCAGCATTTTTCTTTACTGTCACCCCTATTTTCTTGGGCACGACTTGTACCGGACTTACCCACCTACTGTTAGAAATAAGGTAAATTACGTCAGCGTCCAGAAGATTGATTATTTCCTTTTTTACTATATCCATCATTGATTATTTCCTTTTTTACTGAATCCATCATATTCAGATTTAGCTGTCTTTGCGCCTCTCACCTCGGTTTCGTGTCTTCCTCCAAGTAGATCCTGTGTGTGCACGTCAAAGGGCTTATCCCTTTTAAGTCTGAAATGGTCTAGCCAACCGCCTTCTTATGACTTTTTAGTACATGAACCAAACTTTCCTCTTCATGTGTGGAGAGTCTATTGGAGACTATGACTAGTAGGGTATTACCCTTCCCCAAAAATGCATATTTCAGATGCTCAGGAAGCGGTTTCAACTCCAACGCTGGTGCCTGTATAATAGAAGGTAATAGTTTAGTATTTTGAGATAATAATTCATTAACAAATTCAAATTTATTAAGTTCATAATTATCTCCATAAATCGACTCAAAATTCTCTTCCATTAAAGAGTCAATTATGTTGATATGATTTACACTTAAGATTTCGCTTGGATGGCTAATGGCGTCGTAGACATTAAACTTTACAATCTCCCCATCAAACTCCATCGTGAGAGTTCCACTTCGAACGCCGATTTTAGTACTAGCTATACTAAGGAATGGTCGACCCAGCAGGAGGTCTGAAGATCCAGGAGTGCTATCCTCCTCCATTTTGATCACATAAAAATCTGCAGGGAAAATAAGCTCGTTAAATTTTACTAGAACATCCTCAAGGACTCCTTCTGGATACACAATAGACCTGTCCGCCAATTGAATGATAACACCTATTTTTGTCAAAAAACCCGCGTTAAGTGATTCATAAATAGAATATGGCATTACATTTATAGAAGCCCCTAGATTACGCATAGCCTTCTTAATTCCCAGATGGCCTATTTTACATGGTATTGCAAACATGCCCCTATCCTTGCATTTTGCCGGCATTTTTTGTTGTAACACTGTGGATACATTCTCACCAACATTCACCCTTTCATTACCAGATAATTTTTGCTTGTTGGTGCAAAGCTCTTTAAGAAATTTAGCATACCGCGGTATTTGCTTGATGGCGTCCAACAGCAGAATGTTGATCTCGACATTCCTAAATGTTTCGAGGATTTCCTTGTCTTCTTTACCTCTTCGACATTGGTTGAATCATTCTGGAAATAGACGTTGAATTTTAGGCAATGGAGGCTTCGGTCGGACCTATTCGTCTTTCTCGAGTTTTTCCTGGGCGATTTCTTGGCCAAGATTCCTGTCAGGAATCGGTTCTAGTACATTTTCGCTTCGCAACGTCACTGCATTCACATTTTGTCTATGGTTTGGTTTTGTTTGTGATGGCAGCTTCCTTTGAGAGGTCAATTTCTCGATCGATGTGGTCAACTCTTTGATGGACGTCTTGATTTTCTGTTGGAAATCCTTCGTCTTTTTTTGGAAATTAAGAGTTTGCTGTTGGATTCGCTGTTGAAAATCAAGAATATTAGTTGCTAACTTATTGACCATGGTTTCTAGAGAATTACTTGAACCTTGTGGTTATTGCGGAAATCGATTTTGGTATGGCTGGTTATTTCGTGGATTGACCCCATTACTTAAGTTAGGATGGTCCCTCCACCCTGGGTTGTAGGTATTAGCGTAGGGGTCGTATTGCCTTTGTGGCGGCCCAGGGAAATTTCCCACAGCATCCAAATGGGCCATGGTATCATCATACAAATTGGGACATGCATCAGTTGCATGATCAGGTGTAGCACATATTCTGCATAACCGAGCTGTCTTCACTTTTTCTGCAATAAGAGAGTTCATCATATTAGTAAGTCTATCAACTTTATCCTCTAAGGTTGAATTACTTAGCTGGTGAACCCTGCTAGGGGGTTCAGTATTGGCTCGAAACTGCTGAGAATTTACAGCCATCGTGGAGATCAAGTCTCTCGCTTATTGGGGAGTCATGTTGACCAATGCTCCTCCACTAGCGGCGTCTACCATATTCATCTCCATGGACTTCAAACCTTTGTAAAAGTATTGAATGAGAGATTGCTCCATTATACCATGTTATGGGCAGCTTGCACACAACTTCTTAAACCGCTCCCAATAATCGTAAAGAGATTCAGCTTCTTTTTGCCTTATTCCAACGATCTCTCTTCTTAGCTCAGCTGCTCAAGACGCTGGAAAAAACCTGTTCAAAAACAAACGAGATAGATCAGCCTAATTTGCAATAAATCTAGGGGGTAGATAAAATAACCATTCCTTAGCGGAATCTACTCGGGATAAAGGGAAAACACGTAATTTAATCTGATCCTCAGTTACCCCTTGAGGTTTCATGCTAAGACAAACCATATGAAACTCTTTCAGATGCTTGTGGGGATTTTCATTTGGCAACCCACGAAAAGTTGGCAATAACTGGATTAGACCTGACTTCAACTCAAAATCGGTATCCACAGTAGGATACATGATACACAATAGCGGTTGTTCTGTCGGAGCTTCGGCCAGTTGCTGAATTGTTTGAGCTATTGGTTGGTGTGCTAGATTCGGGTTTTTATTAACCCTAGTGTTACGGACTTCTTCTAGTGAGTCGACTTCTACTTTTTCACTTTCAAGTGTTTGAGTAGGGTTGTCGTTAACCCTGGACTCAGCTTCGTCGTCGACTTCGATTTCTGGCTGTGGGTTACTTTGAGTTCCAACCACCGCTAACTATTTTTTCCATAACTTTGTCTCCCTGCGATTGGCGCTAGCAGTCTTCTCAATTTCTGAATCGACTGCAAGAGTACCTGGAGCAGATCTGGTCATAAGAAACAAAAAAACAAGATTAGTACGTTGCCAGTCCCCGGTAACGGCGCCAAAATTTGATACGGTCGTTGAAAGCACCAAAAATATCCTATCCCTAATAAATAATGAAAAAAATAGTAAAAGGGAAGTAATGTCAAATCCTCAGGGACTGGATTTACACAATATCTTGTTTCGTGAAATCCTAGGCAGAATCTTGCCCAAGAAAATTTGTGTTCCTGGAAAAAAAAAGAAAATAATAGAATTAAAGGGTTGGATCTGGAAATTAAAAATAGAATTACGAATATTGAATTAAAAATTCGAGAAATTAAAAATAGAGTTGAGAGAAAGGAAAAACTTATGGGAGGTTTCAGCCTCTAGTTGTCTCGTTCGGCCGTGGGTTCAATCCTCGGCTTTAGATGATCCTTCCCAAATCAAATAAGCCAGTTATAATGGAAGAGGACGCCTACGACCACCCTTCAAAGATTTAGACTTACGATTTAGTGGAACCTGACTCTAGCCAACAATCGCTTCTATAGGATCATCTTATGCTAGATCAACGCTTCTCAATGACGAATCTCGCACCATTTTTTCTCTTGGGCTCGCCAACCTCTGACGCAGTAAGCTAACGAACCAACCATGCAACCTTCCCAAAACATACAAAGCGGCCGCCTTTGCATACGTTGAAAAGCTTACTTCTTAAGGGACATAGACGGAAGAGTCAGCCCCATAGTGCAGAGAAATGATGAATACTCGACGAGGAGGCTAAGTACGGACTCTAAGCCTCAAGAACCCTTTTTGGGGAGTATCAACAACCTTCGGCTAGATGGATTTAGTGACTCATGGTTGTGGTGGAAAAGAAAATAAATAAAATAAAAATGGAGATTTTATTGAAAGGAAATATGAGAAGAACAAAAGCCTAGACTTTTGGGGAGAGAGTGTTTTAGAAAAAAGATGGATGCCTTTTGAGTCACTTCACCCCCTATTTATAGTGCTAGGGGAGATAGTCTAGTCCTACTTAAACTCCCAAAAGATAAATACATTTAATTGAAGATAAATAAAATAAAATCCTAAAATTAAATAATTCTTAATAATTATCTTAATATTAATTATCCTAATATAATTAAAATAGAGTCTGATAGAATAAAATCTTTTCTTTTTGCATTTCAACCCTTGTTTCCTCCATGCTTGCACTTTTGGCACCAACTTTTCCTTGTGTCGGACATGGGCCCATTTATTTCTAAATTCACGCTTTTGGCCTTTAATTTTGCTTTTGCCTCAAATTTAGTTCCTATGAGATAAAAGATTATAAATAGCTCAAATTAGCAGGATCATACTCAGAATAAATACATAATTAATACATAAAAATACGTTAGTCTAAAATGTTATCAGGTATCGATACCTAACCTTTAGGTATCGATACCAAGGCACATGTTATTATATCTTTGCTTCAAAGTTTTTAAGTACCAATACTTGAGTCAGAGGTATCAATACTTGAGTCCTTAAGTACTGGTACTTGGATGGAAAGTATTGATACCATAGTGCTCTTTAAAGCCTATTTGGATATTCTTTTAGGAAGTATTGTACCTGTAACACCTCTAACCCGTATCCATCGCCAGAATAGGGTTACGGAGCATTACAGGAGTTTACGGATTATTCAGACAGAAATTTCAAATGTTTCATTACATATCAATATTCATAATAAACCAATCAAAATCATATATATTATCCCTTAAACGAGTCTTCAAGACCCGAAATACATATTAGAAACAAGTCGGGACTAAATCAGAAACTCAGAGAATTTTTTTTAGAAATATTTAAAATTTTCAACACTGTAGGGGTCACACGGCCATGTGGCCAGGTCGTGTGGCTCACACGGTCAAAAGACATGCCTGTGTCTCAGGCCGCGTGGACATTTGAAATAGGGACACACGGCCGTGTCCCAGCCCATGTCTATGCTTGTGTAACTCTCTACCTTGAGTCACACGGCCAAGTCACACTCCCGTGTGCCAGGCCGTGTGAATATACTGACTTGCACTCTTTAAAAGATACAGGAGACACACGGTCGTGTCACCTGGCTATGTGTCACACACGACTAAGACACATGCCATTGTCTCTGCCCGTGTAGACTAAAATAGACCAATTTACAAGCCATATATCTCACCCAATTTGGTGTCAAACTAGAATCAACATTATGCATATCAACAAGCCATAATTAGGCATCCAAAACAAGCCAAAATAAGTGGCTAACCTCAACAAAGTACATATAGGCCAACATTAAACAAAATACTTATACATGCCATTATAACCAAAATTAAAACATCCGAAAGTACCGATAGAACTGATGGATAGTGTGATATAACTCCGAGAAGCTTCCAAACCAATCGAGCTTTCGATAATCTGAAAGTAAAGAAAAATAACTACGTAAGCAGTGAATGCTTAGTAAGCTCGTATAAACTTTAATCATATCAATTCATTTCAAATATGAAATTTATACATATAAAGAGCAATCCAATACCGATACCACAAGATTCATGAAGTTATAATCAACAATTCACAAAGTGAATAAATCCACAGCATCACTTGTACATATCATCCCTAGCATAGTAGGATTTTAAATAACTTTAAACCTTACTACTATTTCATGAACTCAAACATATTTTCATTTGAACACTTACCATTTCAATACAACTTATAATTAAACATATTACCATTCAACCAACAGCTTGGCATTTGCCTAAGCATCAAACAACAACACTTGTTAACATACTTGAACATACTTTATATAAATTCAACACCGATAATCTTATTATCTCAACATGTCACACTTAAGTTTATTACTCGTCTCAACTTACATGATTTCCTTGTATCAACATATCAAAGATATTCGTATATGTTCATGTCATGATACATATCATTCTCTTACCGTTTCTTCATATACATATATCATCCATTTCAATATATCATTATATATATAAACATATCATGTACCATCATTTCCATGTATTTCATGTATATACCTGTATTAGTTTGTATCAAACTCATATTGTCTCATAACAGAACGTTGCCCGTTGAACCATTTAGAATATCGTTGGATAACTTTCAAATTCATTAAATAAATCATTTTACCAAGACTTTCCCAAATCGAAGAACGACTTACGGATAAGAGCACATCATTAACAGAAGCTCATAAAAGTTGGTCCTCCCGAACACGCCAACAGAAGCTCGTGAGAGCTGAACAGAAGCTCGTGAGAGCTAATCCACCCAAATTGCTCCAAATATAAAATAAAACATGAGAGTTCGCAAAAAATGCTGAACCCTGGTTTACTTGGGTAATAAGTCGATGTCTCCCTCCAATACCACTATACACCAATTTACAAATGTACTCAAATCCCACATTCAATCTAAACTGAGTATTAAATACGATAATATATTTCCAACAATAATTCAATTCCAACAATAGAACATATATATATATAACACCAATCATAAATTAACATTCACTTTAATCAAAATTATACAGAATACAGTTCATACGAACTTACCTAGTTAAACTGCAGAAATACCAAGATTTAGGGGCATTTTGGTAATTTTCCATTTTCTTCAATTTTCCACTCGACCTTAATCTAAATTAATAATTTCATTCCATATATTAATTTATACCATAAAACAATTCATTTTTGGCACTTTGGTCATTTTAACATTTTTACAAAATTGCCCCTAAAGTTTTATTTTTATTCAATTTAGTCCCTAAGCCCAAAACATGCAAATTAACCATTTTTAATACAAAACCAAGATAGCTGAATATTCATGATATTCAAAAAATCCCATTTATGCAACAATTTCACATTAAATCCTTGTACTTTTATTAATTTAACAAATTATCCCCTAATCGAAAAATTCATCAAAATTACTTAACAAAATACTTTTAAATATCAACCAACATCTCAAATTCATGATTTAAGAACTAAAATCATATAGATTCATCAATGGAAACATTCAAAATTTTTAATGAAATCAAAAACTAAGGTAAGGTTTAATTGGACCTAATTGTAACAATCTCAAAAACATAAAAATTACAAGAAACGGGTAAAAATTGAACTCACATGAAGAAAAAATCGAAGAACCAGCTTAAGCTCTCTTCCATGTCTGTTTTGAACCAAAAATTGAAGAAGTAATGTCTAGAAAACTATCCAAATCTAATTTGTTTTATTTTAATTTCACCAAAATTACAATTGTGCCTCTATTTTATTATTTTTTTCTCTTATGCTGCCTCATCCATTAAATTTAGGTACAATTATTACTTAGGTCCTTCTTTATTTATTAATTAATCTATTTAATCACCTAATTATTATATTTAACAAGTTTTACACTTTTTCAATTTAGTCCTTTTTCATTAATTGACTATCGAAACATTAAAATTTTTCAACGAAACTTTAAAATCATCTTAATGACACTCCGTAAATATTTATAAAAATATTTACGATTCTGTTTATAGAAACAAGCTCCTGATACCTCACTTTCTAAAACCACTTAACCTAATAATCATTATAAAACACAAATTACTAATTCAAAAACCTTTTTAAAACCATATTTGGCTCGTAAATATTAAATAATAATATTTATGAACTTACCTGCCGGATTTGGTGGCCTCAAACTACTGTTTTCGACACCACTAAAAAATCGAGCTGTTACAATACCCTTGCCTCAATTACCAATACTTAAGTGTTGCGTGGCCCAAGTAAGCCTAATAAGAGGTTTATTTTCTTTCACTAAGACCTATATATAATACCCTACGTAACACTCTAACTAATATGACAATAGTTCTAAAGCCTAAATGATCATATGAAGGATCACTAAACACAATTTATTATAGTATTCCATGCTACTATCTCCTCAATCATATTTTCATACTAACAAAGAGCCAAATAAAGCCATTCAAGCATTTAACATCATTTTCAAGCCAAGAATAGATATACCTATATACAAGTCATAACACGACCAAAACAAAACGATAATTTGATTCTTATAATGACCCCTATTATGTACATGCCAAAAACTACCATTTTTGAACTCAACACATTAGCAGATTGTTCACATTGAGGTAGTTGTGACTATGAGTAGTTGATGCAACTCTTCCTTAATTTGACTAACCTGCGCATGTAAAGAAAACAACAATGGTACAGTGAACATTATAATCCTAAGTGGTAACTCCATAAAGCACATAAAGATAATATCAATTCAATAGGCAATTAATTCACTTATAAGATCTATGTTTTATATTCACTCACAATCTCATTTATCATATCCAAATGCCATATTCTTAACCTTAATTCCATGACAATACCCTAGTTCCATTTGTACAATCAACAATATTTAGAAGCACTCTTATAGAACTTGATCAACTTAGTCTTACACTAGTAATTTCCCTAGCATATGTCTTGAATTTGTATTCTATGTCGTTTTTCTAATTATTCGATTAATTACAATTTCACGATTCAATATATTATCTAGTAAGCAATGCAAGTTACTACAACAAAATCGACCATAAATACAACACTTGAGTCTTGCATTATTTTTTTGTTTCTTTACCCCATGGTCATGCTATATATTGTCACCCTTGTCAATATTGGCAGACTTCGGAATTGGATTCACCACCCCCATCATTTTCCCGTAAAGCTCTATATCCAACCGTTGGGATAATTTCTTACCCCATTCAAAAAGGATATCCTATAACTCTTTTATTATGGTTACTCAAAGCTAAACCATTGTTACCACTAACTTTTGCATGCTATAGGTTGGCCATGCAAATCCCCCATCTTGTTCCACGACCAAAACTACCGAATGTTTGTACTATCGAGCCCAATTTCTTTCCTTACAATTGTTTCTTTTGGTCCACCAATAATTGATCCAATATTCCATCACCTAAAGGTTTCACTCTAAGCCCACTAAACTCACATACTAGCCTTATATGTTTCCACAATTTAGCCTTTGTTTCTAGACATGTCAATCCAACTCTCCTCATTGCCCATACCAGTCTTTTCATTATCTAAACCATTGGTTTTCCTTTTGTTTGCCTTTATCCTTACCTCTAATCATTGCCCCCTTAAATTTTGCATTACTAGGGACCTGCTCCAAAATCTCTCCTATATTTTTGGAGTAATCCTTATTACTATGTTCTACCTCCTCAATATCCACCTCATCACCATAACCCTCTAAGATTTTAAATCTCAAAATTCTAGTAGTTGCCTTATCTTTCCTAATTTCCCTATGAGCCTTGGCCTCTCCATTCCCAATCACCGCCTTTCTCTGGTGACTTTGGACCTACATCCATGGTCTAAACAGCTTGCCAACATAATCCTTCTTCTTAAGATGATCAAACCTGATAACTAATTCAGTTTGGTTCTGCTCATGCACTTCATTTATCTTAGGCTGTCACACACCGTAAGTTTCTTTGGTGTGTCCTTAACACCCACACTCATAGCAAATAAACAATAGTCCATCATATTCAACCCTTTGAAGGAAGTTGTCAATTCCAATACAATAAATCAATGGTTTTCTTAAATCTACCACTACTGCTAACGTCACAAACTTTCCCCTCCTGCCTACAATAGTATTGTAATCAATCTTGACAGCCTGACCAATCACCCCAGCAATTGCTCTGAACAAATCCTTATTGTAATACCTGTAAGGCAACCCCGGTAGTCTTATCCATACCATAATATGCGACAGGTGAAGATCTTTCATCGAAAATGATATGCTCTATGGTTGCACCACCAAAATAACTCCTATAAGCTGCCTAAGGTCCAATATTGGTAAAACCCTTATCATAATCTTTCTTTGGGAGAAACCTTCACTAAGTAGTATTCATTATCAAGATCAACAATTTGTAAATTTCCTTCTAGTTTTCGAAGGGCTTGTATCCTACATGCGAGTGCTCTAAACCCAATAGACTTCCAAGTAAGTGGACAATAATTGATTGCTCCATCCTCATCACGCATTTCAATTTCTAAATCCTCATTCCATGACTCCACCTCTCTCACTTGCTTAGTATTAGCCGAAAGTGTATCCTTAAAAGGCAACTTCTTTCCACCAGCACCCTCCATTTCCAAGTCCTCCCTATTTCATAGCCTTTCAAAACTATTTTAGCAGCCCTCTCAAGCTCCAAAAGCAATGGGGGTCCTAGAAGCTCCAAACTAATCGAGAAAGAGAAAAACATACTTTTCCCCAGTACATATATATATATATATATATATATATAGACATATTTTATT
Source organism: Gossypium turneri (assembly GCA_008044935.1). Classification (NCBI taxonomy): domain Eukaryota; kingdom Viridiplantae; phylum Streptophyta; class Magnoliopsida; order Malvales; family Malvaceae; genus Gossypium; species Gossypium turneri. The sequence goes on from CP032576.1 coordinate 2,693,412, forward strand.
AAATCTTTATAAAGGTGCCTTGTCAGGGGACTGGCAAGGCCTACCCCTAAAATGAAAATTTTTCATTGAATTCTTTTAAATTTTTAAAATTTTTAAATTAGTAAAAATAAAAATTTACTTTGGCCCCATTAAAAATAATAAAAATTTGATTTAACCTTTTAAACATTATAAAGATATAGACTGTTCACATGGTCTGACACACGGTCATGTGGCATCGACAATCAGTTTTCCAACGATTAAACTCAAAACAAAAATTGGGTTATCGATACCCACCTGATACAAATTCGATGCAAAAGTAACAAGGGTGAATTCACGTCCCTAAAACGACATTACAACGACAAATCGGATAACATATTCGCACTCAAAATACTAAGATTAACGTCCGAGACTGAAGTTACATTGAAGAACTTCAGACACAAACTTTAAATCAAACTTACCGGTAATGAATTGAACCAAAAAGGAGAAGTCCGACCCAGTACAGAATCAATTTGGCATAACTGAACAAAAAGGAAGGTAGTTTGAAGAGAAGAATCAAAATGAAGAAAAATAAAGAAATAACGTAAGAATGGTAGAAACAAAAAATGGAAAATAAAAAGAAAAACACAATAATGCCACAAATCTAGAAGGTTTCTGGGAAGTTTAATTTAATCAACTGAAACTAATTACCTCACAAAGAAATTCAAAAATAAAACATTCCCTATTACTTTCACAGGGAAAGATTCGAACACAAGATCAAAAAGTACACAGAAGCTTAACCATTAAACCAATAAACTTATTCTTGTCATAAATGGACTGAATCTAACTTATAACCCACATGTCCAAATATAAAGATTTAGTCAAAAGTAGCAAATTTTCAAAAGATAATATTCGAACCCAATACCTCACATACATAACTAAAATACTTAACCACTAAACCAAATCAAAACTTTCCAAAATCTAAACTCAAAATCGAGAGATTTCCACTCTTGGTCTCAAACTCAATTTCTTCTAACTCGATTTTTGGGATGTTACATTGGTAGACAAATGAGATTATTATAGAGAAGGTTGACTGTAATTTAAATGTATATTTTTATTTTACTTTATAACATAATATCTAAAATAACCATTTTATCTTTTTTAAAGCACTTTTTAATAACATTACTAACAATTTAGATATTAAATCAAACTTTTCAAATACACTTTCACAACACTTTACAAAAACAATAATAAACTAGCTTCAAATAAACACCAGTTACAAAATCATTAGCAACTATAGGTGATGCACTATACCACAGTTTTTCCTTCCTAGTTAGAGCTGATTTTGCTATCCTATCAGCACAATCATTGAAGGCTACCTAGAGACAATGTTTTTAAAAAACAATCCATTTTATGTGTTCATGGTTTTGATCTCCATCGATGAGAATGGAGTACATTTTGTAGTCAACTATTTACTTTTTGGAAAACATTCGTGACGATGAGAATGGAGTACATTTTGTAGTCAACTATTTACTTTTTGGAAAACATTCGTGACGAGAGAATTAACCACTACTTTCGACAATAAATACCTTGATTTCAACAAAAAAAATAATGGTTTAAAAACTGAATTGATAATTAAATCGATCAGACTATCAATTCTCGATCCAATTAATTCAATGATCAATTTAACAATAATTAAATAAATAATTATAAATTATAAATCGATACAATCATCAATTCTTACCTCAATTTTCGGTTTTTACTGATTCCAAACAATTCATACTAACTGATTTCCAATCAAATCAATTTCATCGTTGGACCTAAAATCTTTCCAACAACTCTTCGATACAGCTATCAACCACTTACGATCAGCTTAATAATTCCATGGAGCTTTGACAGAGTCTTTTAGTTACCCAGCTGACAGCAGCTTGACAATCAGTCTCAACAATAAGTGGATGAGAATTATTAACCCACCTGGACTTGGTGGAAATTGAGACTGTCTCTTTAAAAGCCAGCAGTTCCACACACCTTAAGGGGATTGAAGCTCTTGTTATGCTTGGCCCTCGTAATTCCACAATAATTTTACATTAACAATTCAAACTCAGTTATCATTTACCTTTAACTTGGGCTCAGGTTCTATTTCAAAGCCCAAATTATAGTATCCCTAATTTATGAAATTACCCTGGTTAAATAAGAATAATATTTATTATTATTTTAATTAACAATAAAATTATTTTAAATTTATCTTTCATGCATTTTCTATATATAATAGTTATATAAAAAACCATGTAGTAGGAGAGGAAGATATATAAAATATGCTAAAAAGATTAATGCATCTTAAAGGCTCCAACAAAAAGGGTCCAATAGTACAGTATAACAATTAAATGAAAATAAAATAAAGGGAGATCAAAAGAAAATTCTAATAACCAGACCTTTAGTATTCTTAAACTTGAAGTTTTTTCTATAAAAATGTCTACCATTTACCTAATAATGTTAAAAAAGTTCCATATGCCATGCATCTACTAAAAAATTGAAGCTTTCAACCAATATACCAAAAGAGGAGAAAATTAAATATACATTTCGAAATAAAACTAGAAAAAATTATTTTTAAGAAATAGAAAATTTTAACTAAAGTAGAAGATGTTAGAAATAAGAGAGTTGACTTTTCTATCTAATATCCTAAACCAAAATAAAATATGGTTAATTTTATTTTAATATTTTTAACTTTCCATCTACATGAGAAAGTGACTTTTCTACCTCTTATTATGGGAATCAGATAGTCATGTTTATGAGAAAAATAACTTTCAAAGAAAAACTAAATTCTAAAAAACATTGGAATCACTTTCTACTTGATTATTTTGTTAAGAAAATAGTCGCTTTCCATCATACCAAGCGTTGCCCTCTTGCATGAAGAGAAACAAACGTTTACTTCATTTGGCATACATGTACAATATATAATGAGAGAAACATCTCAAAGAGAAACCATTTTTCCTATATTAAATTTGCTATTAGTCCTTATACTTTGCGAAAGTTGTGGATTTGGTCTTTATTTTTTAATTTGATCATTTTTGGTCTCTGTACTTTTTTAATTAGTCAAATTTAGCCATTGTACTTTTTGGATTTTGAAATTTAATTCGAAACAAACAACTGCAGTTAAATTCATTTGGTTAAATTCAATAACTAGCCCCACACTATGCGCATAATTGTACATTTGGTTCATATTCTCCAATTGTATCATTCTAAGTCACTATACTTTTCAAATTTTGACATTTCAATTTTGACGCAAATTGCAATAGTTAATCCTTTAACTAAATTTTTAGTGAGTAATTGTACGGTTGTTGAAGCCGCCAAAGATAAAACCTACTTGAAAATATAAATTAGTATATAGCAGCAAGCAGGGTCATATCTACAAAGATCAGTGATGCTTTTATTTCTTTAGTAAACAAGTAAAATAAAATAGGGGTTCAAATTAAAATTAAAAATGTAAAAAGAAATAGTAAAATAAAATATAAGAAAATCAATGTAGTGAAACTCTAGCCAAAGTAAAATCTCAGTTTGATTCAAAGGTTTGATCATTGATGCAAAGATGATTTTCAACGCTGTTTAATAAATTGGTTATAGTTGTAGACGATCGCCTAACAACCTAATCTCTTTTTACCTTCTCGATGATCAAGACAATCACCATTGATTATTTCCCTTATTGACAAATAACCCTATAATGATCGGTTAGGAATTTAATTTATCAATAACATTAAGAAAAAAATAGACTCAATTCTAACCAACAAACACACAAAAAGAGTTTATTTAAGTTAGATCGCATGTTAACACTATACAAATAATCATGTAGTCATCACAAATAATAGAAATCAATCGATTGACTAATTATCTAATTGACAAAGCAATCATTCTAAGCTATCAAATACCGACCGAATATTTAACAAACCTAAACAATTGTAATTAAACCAGAAGACAAGCAAATACTAAAGAGCAAAGAAAAATTAAGAACAATTCTATCTCACAAACTTGTAGAATTAAACTTCGGTTATCCTTTGACTGAAAAGGAGGATTTAGAAAAACATAAAATAAAGAAAACAAAATAAAACTAAGAACGAATAGTCTAAATCTCTCTAAATCTTAACCTAATAATATCTATTTATAGGGAAAAATAATATAATGGAGAAAATACAAAAATGTCCACAATTAAATAAAGCAAAAATTTTGAAGATATTTCGACAATTTTTGTGTTAAACTTTCAGGCCTTTTTTATGTCTTCCTGACGTTTTTGGATTAGTGAAATAATTTTAGCTAGATCTTTCAATTCTCTTCAAATCGGTATATTATAGGCCAAAAACAGAGGTCTATAACTCAAGTTAAGGCCAAAATGCTGAAGTTGCACTGTATTGAATGTCCAAACCACAAAAACTTGTCAAAAATAAACTTTAAATTCATTTTTTCCAATTATTCCCTAAATAAATAATAAATAAAATATAAATGTAACAACCCGTTTTTAATAAAATCAGAATAGTGGTTTCGGGACCACAAATCCGAGGTCAAAAAATTTATTTTAATATTATTTTATGGTTTATGGTATAATAGGAATGTCGTATGAAAATCTCGTTAAGAAATTTTACCGATTACATGTCTAATTTGTTAAAAAGGACTAAATTGAAAAAGGTGCAAAACTTACAAATTATGATAATTAAGTGACTAAATAACTTAAATAATAAATAAGGGAGGACTTAAGACATAAATATGCCTAGAGTAGATGGATGAGGCGACATAACATGGGAAAATTATAAATAAGTTGAAATTAAAACTAAAACAAATTGAAATTAAAGGTTTCTAGACATTTTCATCATCAATTTCTGTTCAAAAATAGACACAGAAGAGAGCTTAAGTTGGTTCTTCAATTTTTGTTTCATATCCGGATAGACCAAATATGGAGTTAGAACGGGAAAAAGAAAAAGTATTGGACTAGTAGCTTACAAGTCTACGAACATTTGTCAAGGTAAGTTCGTGTAACTAAATTGTATATTTAAATTTTTAAAATTGAATGTTATGATTGTGAAATGTAATATTGCCATGTATAAACATTGATCACATATCCGAAAAACATTTAACAAGTACAAAGTCCTGTTTGAACCTAATAAATTCGATGGATACAAATGACATTGTCATTAAGGGTTCCTGATTGGTTGTGATCTTATATATGTTGTGGACACACCACAGCTCTTATGAGCGTCCCAATAATAGGCTCTCATGAGCTTCCCGTTATTTAGCTCTTATGAGATTCCCGTTTATGGCTCGTATGAGCTTCCCAATAATTAGCTCTCTGGAGCTTCCCGATAATTGGCTCTTATGAGCTTCTCGATTAATGGCTCTTCGGAGCTTCCCGATAATTGGCTCTTATGAGCTTCCCGATATTGGCTTGCATGAGCTTCCCGATTACGGCTTTTATGAGCTTCCTGTTACATGGCTCACATGAGCTTCCTATTATATAGGGCTCGAAAGAGCTACCCGTTTATACGCTCACATGAGCATTCCTAAATATGAATTGACGTATTACAGTTTTGTACACTTTGTGTGTACTACCCGTGTATCCATCGATATTTAAAATGATTCAATGAGCAAAATTCTGATATGAAACAATATGAGTACCAAATGAATTATTACTCGTATATGCCTGAAATACATGAAAATGATGTTACTTGACATGTTGAAAAATGAGATGAAAAATACATGTGTATGAAACTTGCCTGATGATTATGTATATTTGTAATTATGAGTTATTATATGAATTACATAACTAACATGCTTGATGAGGATATGTGTTTAGGCATTTGACCAAATTTGATTTGAGCATGTTTAGTTTGCTTACCTTAAATGTGAATTAAACGGTAAGTTAAATTCCATGTTATACGAACTTACGAAGCTTTAAAACTTACAATGTTTTATTTTCCCTGTTTTATAGTGATTCGGAAGCTCGTTGGGTTGGAAGCTTAGCGGAGATATCTCACACTATCCATCAACTAATTTCGGTATAAATAGTAAAATTAATTTTGGTTATAATGATATGTATAGGTTAATTAGCCAATGTTGACATGTAAATGTTTTGGTTGTAACTAGCTATTGGGATGGCTTGTGACGGACATGTTTTGATGTGTATAAGAGCCTATTTCATGTTTGATGTGAGTGTTTGGTATGGTTGATTGATAGTAATCTTATAGGTATGTTAATATTTGATACAAGTATGTCTACATGTATATTTGGTTCTTTTGGTAAGTTTGAGTACTTAGATATATGTCATGATATGTTAAATATAACACTTGAGTTTGGCTTGAATTAAGGTCTTGTTGTGACTTGTGATTGTGCAAATTGTTCTGTCTAGGTTGATACTAAATTTGGGTGAGAAATATGGCTTGGAAATGGCCTATTTTTCGTCCACATGGGCAAAGACATGGGCGTGTGTTCCCTGCACCTTGGAAAAAAAATTTGATGTTTTCCGAAAAATTTATTGAGTATTCGGTTTAGTCCCGATTTGTTTCTATTGTGTATTTTAGGCGTCGAGGGCTCATATAAGGGACAATATATTTGATTTTGATTGGTTTCTGATATGAATACTGTATGATGTGAAAAATTCTGTTTACTTGATTTGTAAATTTTAGTAATGCTTCGTAACCCTGTTTCGGCAACGAATACAGGTTAGGGGTGTTACAATAAATATGAATAATGTAATTCAGAAAATAAATAGCATAATTCAAGGGGAGAAATATCACAAATAAATAGAGAAATTACGCACTTATTAGTAATATATGAAAATAACAAACTGGCATGGCACATATGATAATATGTTTGACACACTAGATTTTGGAAATAGCAAAACTTAACTTAATGGATTTAGCAATTATCCCTTGGTGATAATTAAAATTTTAAAATTTGAAAAGTACATGTACGGGCCCAATTTTACCCGGGCCTTAAACACCAAACACAAAACATAAACAGATTTAAAAACAAAAAAAAACCCCCTAAGCCCAATAAAGCCCTAACCCAACATTCAAACCAAACTACCCAATGACCAACCCAAACAACCCACTACAACAAAGCCCAACTACCCAAACCCAATTCAGCCCAAAATAAACCTAGCCCATAACCAAAACAGGAACCCTAACCTACCCTAGCCACCGACTATTCTGCCGCCGCCGTTCCTCCAACGTCGCAGCCATCACTTCATCAGTGCAAAAGAAGCCCTCTGTCCACCTACTCCAGCGCAGCCCCTAAAAAAAAGAAAGAAAAATGACAACAAAAGAACTTGCAAGCAGGAAAATAGAAAAAATAGAAACTAGTTGGCTATAAAAGCCGAGCAACATTCTGTTTTTTTTCTTCTTCTACAATATTCTTAAATACAAGAGAAGCAGATAAAAACTTGAGAAAAGGTTGATTCAAAAGTCCTTTGTTTCTCTGTTCTTGCATATTTTCATTTATTTCTATTTTCCCTTTTCTTTTTTTTATTTTGTTCTTCTAAACTAATAACAAAACGAAAAAGAAAAAGAGAAGGGACACTTACTTGTATCAAAAGCCCATCACCGGATACCCTTTTCGGTGTTGGAATTGGACGAAAAGGGGTGCGAAAGACCCCTCCTTTTTCATCTTTTTCGAGCCAAGAGGGCCTGGTTTTCGTGTGTGCTGTGAATCGGGGCTGAAAAGCTCCTTTTGCGCAACGCCAGCCACCGCTCACGGTGGTGCTACGGCGGTGGCGCTACAGCCGACTGCCATGGCAGGTTAGAGGCCTGAGAGAGAGAGAGCTTGGCCCTCTGTTTTTTTTTTAAAAAGAATGATGAAACTGAATTTTTTTGGTTTTTTTTTATATTTACACTAAGCTCGAAACGGCGCCGTTTAAGCCCCCATGACCTGCGCGCGATCCGACCCGCTTCAGGGGGATCCGCGTGTTTTCATGAGATGGGCTATTTGTGCCCTTGGTCCCTCCCATCATTAATTTGTTTTGATTTAATTCTTCTGCTTGTTTGTATTTTTTAATTTGACCCCGTGTTTTTACACCTATTTCATTTCAGTCCTGCATGAAACGGTGCGCTCTGATGGACTGGGAATTATTTCCTATATAGTCCTCGCGCTTCTGCAGCGCGTTACAATTTGCCTCTCTTTTAGTTTTTTTTCTTTCAATTTGACCGTTTAACTTTTTTTTGTTCCATTTTAGTCCTGCCAAATGCTGCGTTTTGGGAGGTGGGGATATTTTCCCCTTTAGTCCTTCCTTGTTATTTGCACACTCAATTCGATCCTTTCCTTTTAAATTATTTACAGATCTACCCCCCCGAATTTCTGTTTCAAGACCAAATTAGTCCTTTTTTTTATCTATTCACCCATTTTATTATAATTTAGACTTCAAAATTTATTTTAACTTCAATTTGACCCTCTGTCTGTTTAATTCCAAGTTATTTTGTTTATTTATTCTTTTTTGTTTTGTTTTATTTATCTATTTATCTATTCTTGCATTTATTTATTTCTTTATTTTCCTTGTATTTATAGTTTATCATATTGTTTATTTCTCTATTTACACTACATTATTATTGTTGTTTATTGCTATCATTCTTATTAATGTTTAATTCATTTTTATATTTCTAATATTAGAATAAACAATTAATACGGTTATTGTTATTATTGGATGATTATTGTCATAATTATGTCAATATTATTTTATACTTCATGATTTATTATTTATTTTTTTTATATCTACTAATAAAGTTATTTCATGTTATATTATTACTGTACTTTGTATTGTATAAAATAAATGTTAGTCCTTATACTATATTTGCATAAATTAAATTTAAATCTCATCAAATATTATGTCAATTCATACTCAAATAAATAAAAAAATTTTTAAAATAAAGCAACATGTTGTATTTAGAAATTCAAGAAAATCGTACCCTAACTTATGGGGTTTCAATTTTCTCGAAAACTCGAATACACGAATCATTTCAATCAAAACTTTTAAATATTATCGGGAATTTATAAAAGATCGTGTTCTAACTTACGGGACATGGCCTCTTTTAAAACCCGAAATAATTGAGCTTTTCCAAAAATAAACTTTTTTTGGGCATTCATTCTCACATCGGGAATTTTTGATCTTGTGTCCTAACTTACGGGACGTGATTTCTTTTTCTCGAATAACATGAAAATATGCCTTTCTCTCTAAACTTACACAAGTTTTTATAAAAGGGTCGTATCTTTAAATTTTTTTCAAATTTTTCATTTTCGACATTTAAGACATAAACTAATCAACTAGGTACCAATTTTGGGTGATACGAGGGTGCTAACCCTTCCTCGTACGTAACCGACTCTCGAACCCATTTTTCTAAATTTCGTAGATCAAAACTGTTGTTTTAATAAATTAATTATTTATCAAAAACAACTGCTTATTGAGGTGATCCGATCACATCTCATTAAAAAAGATCGGTGGCGACTCCCATTTTCGTTTTCATTTTCAAAACCCAAGTCGACCCCGTTTTCATAAAAAATGGTGTCAACAGCTTGGCGATTCCACTGGGGAGATACCAAAATAAGAGAGTCAAGCCACGAGTTGATTATTTCTTGTCTTTTTGCCAAAAATTGTAAAGTTGATTTAAAATTACGATCCTTTTATCGCATTTTTATGGTTTTGCATTACTTTGATATGTTTGCTTTATTGGTTAAAATCTTTTTGTTTTTGCGCATTGCATTGCATGACCGTTGGTCACACCTTTTAAGTGAGAGTGAGAAGCTACGCCTTCGTGAGGTTTTCACCTCCGCATGGGATAGTGAATCGCTTTCGGGATACATCCGTACCTATGTCTTCGTTAGATTTTCATCTCTGCATGGCCATAGGGAAATGTATTCCCCTGAACTGAACTCAGTCCGTATGAGCCTATAATGGGTGAGGATCGAGGAATCTGCTGGTTCAGGTACCCTACTTTAGAACCAAACCACATGTAGTGAGCCATAGGAACCCACCTAGATGGAATTACGCCAAACCTTAGTGCTTACCCAAATGGATGCTATATTTATTGGCACTTACTTTAAATCTTACTCTGTGTTTAATGCTAATTTGCTTTGTTTGTGATTGCATGGCATATTCATTCTATAAGAGGTGTCGATTCACGTTCAGTATCTTGATAAAAAGCTTATCATAGAAAAGGGATTTTTTGATAAAGTAGAAGATAATGCTACTGTGTGAATATGGGCTGAGACGACACAGCGGGAGAAAGGCGATAGTCTTACCGATGGGCACGTGTCAGAATTGTGGGATTTCACCCGTATCAGTGTAATCCAGAATGACCTTCGAGAAATGAAAGAAGTCTGGGATCAATGGAATGACGGGACCAAGCAGCTGTTCTATTGTAACTACGGTGACCTGCCTTATCTGCTCAGTGTCAAAGTGGACAAGTATTTATTCTGAGCCCTTGCTCAGTTTTGGAATCCTGTCTACAATTGTTTCACTTTTGGGAAAGTAGATTTGACGCCTACTGTGGAGGAGTATACGACCTTGCTTCGGTGCCCAAAGATTCAAGTCGACAAGGCTTATTCTAGAGCTGCTTATGTCCCTCAGTTGTTAAAGAAATTAATGAACATCACTGGGATGAGCGAGCAGTGGGTTGCTGCCCGAATCCAACAGAAAGGCGACAGTATATGCGTTCCTTGGAAAAGCTTGCGAGATTTGGTGCTTGTACATCCTGATGTAAAGAAACGGGTCAATGTCTTCGCTTTAGGTATCTACGGGCTAGTGGTCTTCCCCAAAGCTTTAGGACACATAGACGAGGCTGTATCTGATTTGTTTGATCGGCTTAGTAAAGGGTACACCGGTTCCGGCAATATTGGCGGAAACCTTCAAATCCTTGAATGCGTGTCGAAAAACAGGTGAAGGAAGGTTTATTGGATGCACGCAGCTCTTATTGGCATTGTTTCATAGCCATTTCTGGAAAGTGGAAAAAGTCTCTTATCGGGTATTCTCTGATAGCTATTCCCCTCTAGAAGAATTGGTAGCTGTGCCAAGGCGGGATGATATTTCAGAAGAAAAATGAATGGCGATACTCTAGAATCTCCAGGATGAAGATATTGAATAGAGGGCTCCTTGGTTAATTCCTGATGAGATATTGTACCGATGTGAAGATTTTGACTGGGTTCCTTTCCTCAGGATATGGGGAGCTATTGGATATGCTCCTCTACTCGTATCAAGACAGTATAGATCACGACAGTTCGTACCAGCAATGCAGGGGTTGGCCTATTGTGATTTTTCCTATAGGGAGGACAATTACAAGAAAATTGTTCGAGAAATGTCTCATGCCTGGAACCAAACTCGCCGAATGAAGATCTTAGCTGTGGATCTGACGATGACCCCCGAGTATAGTCAGTGGTGTGATCAAAGGATCAACGACAATATCTCGGCGTTAAATCCAAAAACTACTCGATCTTTGGAGGAACACCTACAAGTATTGACCTCTAAGATAGAAATCATCAAACAAGAATTTGAAAAGAAGAGTTTGGAGTTAGGGAAGAAAATAGAGCAACTAGAGGAAGAAAAAATGCAGTTAGGACTAGATGTGGACATTCAAAGACTAGAGGCCAACAAATTGAGAAAAGGAAAGAACAAGGCAGAAGAAGATTTAGACAGCCTGAAGACGGATTACAAGAAGTTGCGCAGGTCAATAAGAACTGTTGGCTTGGGTAAAACGCCAGAACAATGACGATAGGAAATTCAGGAGGAAAAGACGAAAGCTAATCAGTGGGAAAAGAAATTTCAGGATACTCGAGCTCGAGAAGTTGCTTTGGGAAAGAGTCTACTAGTCTGCCAAAACGAGAAAATGGAGTTGAAGGTCCGAGTAACTGAACTAGAAAGATCGCTTCACCAGTATCGCAGTCGTAATTCTATGGTTGAATTAAAGGCAAGCTTAGAGAAAACTGAAGAATTAAAAGGACAAGTAGGAGAGCTCGAGGATGCATTGCAAAATAGTGAACTCCGAATAGAGCTTCTGGAAAAAAGTAATGAGCAGTGGCAAGGGCAATTCCATTGGTCTCAAGATCAGATCAGATCAGAGATTATATTATGGGTGAGGCGGTGGCTTAAGTACACGAAGTAGCTGATCATCTACAAACCCAGCGGTTCAGGCTGATCTATTAAGTTTGAAGTATAAATCGGAGTCAGACCGGGGCCGAGAATTAGCTTGGCTACTTAGAAAGGTTAAGGCTTTGAGTGTAAGGGCAAAGTCATATATGTAATCTATTTTATGTAAAGAAACTTCTTCTCTAGTAAAGTTTTCTAATGAAGTTGAATTAGAATCAATGCCTCTTTTTTGCATTCTTTTCATGCATTGCATCACATCATATGCATTAATGACCATTAAAGAACCCTAATCGAATAAAATTATTTCAGTTAACCTGGAAAACTGACAAAGTTACGGTACCCGAGCTAAGTCAAAAATTATGGACCAAAGGTTGGAGAAGCTAGAGCGACTTCAAAAGGAAATGCAAGACCAGTTGCAGGCGCAAATGAAAGAGCAAATAGAAAAGATTCAGCATGACATGGTACAAAAGATGTAGGAGTCCCAAAATGATCTGATAATTAAGATGACGCAATTATTAAAGGGAGTAGATAAGGGGAAAGGTCCTGTGATCATTAATGAAGAAGAAAACAATGGTGAACCACTTTATCCTCCAGGTTTCACGCCTCCGCATGCGCAAGTTCAGACTGAGCTGCATCCACGGAGACCCTCTGTGTCGGTTAGGCCTCAGCAGTTCCAAGGCGATGCTTCAATACCAATGAATTTTCAACCCGGAGCGGGTTCTAATCCCGGTGATAGCCCGAATAATATTGCTATCCCAGATCTTGATGAGATGGCTGAAAGGGACAAGGCGAAGGAGGAATTTCCAAAACAATTTGAGGAGAAATGGAAATGGATAAAAGAGAAGTTTAGGGCGATAGAAAATATCGAAAGCTATCATGGAATAGATGCAAAAGATCTGAGCTTGGTTCCGGTCTTGGTGCTCCTTTACAATTTAAAATGCCGAAATTCGAGAAATACAACGGGACCAGTTGCCCAGAATTCCATATTACTATGTTCTGTAGAAGAATGACGGGGTATATTAATAATAATCAATTATTAATACATTGCTTTCAGGAAAGTCTTACGGGAGCGGCATCAAAGTGGTACAATCAACTGAGCCGAACCAAAATTGCTACTTGGAGGGATTTAGTACATGCTTTCCTGAGACAATACAATCATGTCTCGAAAATAATGCCTGACAGGATAACTCTGTAGAATTTAGAGAAGAAATCGAACAAAAGCTTCAGACAGTATGCGCAGAGGTGGAGAGAGGTGGCGATTCAGATACAACCACCGCTTTTGGAAAAAGAGATGACGACACTTTTTATTAATACATTGAAAGCCCCGTTCATCACTCACATGTTGGGAAGCGCTTCAAAGAATTTCTCGGATATAATCATGAATGGTGAAATGATTGAGCATGCCATTAAAAGTGGAAGAATAGATGGAGGAGAGAATAATAGGAGGGTAGCCCCGAGGAAAAGAGAAAATGAAATGAATAATGTGAATGCCTATAGTAGGTCAATTACCGTGAATCAACCAAAGAAAGTGGTTGCTAATCAACAAGGATCATCAAGACAAGAGTCGGGAGCTAGGCAAACTACTGAAAAGCCCCAATTCACGCTAATCCCGATGTCATACAAGGAGTTGTATCAGACTTTATTCAATGCACATGTTGTTGCTCCTCGTTACTTGAGTCCTCTACAACCCCCGTATCCAAAATGGTATGATACGATCGCACAATGTGATTATCATGCAGGAATTTCTGGGCACTCAATAGAAAATTGTACTGCTTTCAAGAAGGTAGTGGAAGGACTTATCAAATTGGGTGTTGTCAAACTTGACGACTCACCTAACGCAGAAAATCCATTACCTAATCACGCTGATAAGGGGGTGACTATGGTGAGCGAAGGTACGGGAGAAGAAGTTAAGACTGACATTGCTGAAGTAAAAACTCCATTGAAACAGGTCTGGAAAGAAATGGCAAAAAGAGGGTTAGTTATTTCAGATTCTGAGGAGGGGCATGAGAGGGGAAATTGTTGTGAATTCCACCATAAAGCAGGGCACGAGATCCAAGAATGTGACGGATTCAGGGCTTTGGTTCAAAGCATGATGGATAACAAGGAGATGAGGTTCTATGAAGATGTGGAAGAAAAGAGGAACATATGCATGACAGAGTCGGGAACAGAGACTCCAAAAATAAATCATCCTGTGGTTATTATCTCACGCCCTAAGAGTAATGAGGCTAAGGCTCAGGTAACACCAAAAATTGTAATCCAGAAACCATCAAGTTTCTCATATAAGGATAGCAAAATGGTGCCATGGAATTATGGGTGCAATGTGACCATCTTGGGAAGAGAAGCAGAAAGAAATCAAGAAATAGGTTCTTACATGCGCAATGGGAAACGATATGATGCTCAAGCAGAGTCATCTAGGGAAGAGAATGGGAAGGAAGAACAGAGGAAAGGGAAAGCAGTAGAAGTTAAGCCATTGGTTAATAAACCAATAAAAGAAGAAGAGGTGAAGGAGTTTTTAAAGTTTCTAAAACACAATGAGTACAGTGTTGTCGAGCAACTGCACAAACAGCCAGCCCGTATTTCTGTATTAGCTTTACTCCTAAGCTCAGAAGTACATCGGAATGCACTTTTGAAGGTGCTAAACGAAACATATGTGGCTGACGATATTTCGGTAAACAAGCTAGATCGGTTGGTCAACAATATAGGTGCTGACAATTTTATCTTCTTCAATGATGACTAAACACCATCCGGAGGAAGGGGTTCTACTAAAGCCCCGCATGTTACTGTTCGATGCAAAGGGTACACACTCCCGAGGGCCTTGGTTGATAATGGATCTGCACTGAACGTATTGCCTTTATCCACTCTTAGTCGATTACCGGTAGACAGTTCGCACATGAAAGCATGCCAGAGCATAGTAAGGGCATTTGATGGAACGGAAAAGAAGGTTATGGGGAGAATTGAGGTACCGTTAAGGATTGGCCCAATCACTTATGAGGTGGACTTCTTGGTAATGGATATTAAGCCTTCCTACAACTATCTATTGAGAAGACAGTGGATACACTCAGCCGGGGCAGTACCTTCATCACTACATCAGAAGGTGAAGTTGGTATTAGAGGGTCGGTTGGTAACAATAGATGCAGATGAGGATATTATCGTAATGGTAACTAGTGATGCATCTTATGTGGAAATTAACGATAAGGCACTGAAATGTTCTTTTCGGTCATTAGAATTTGTGAACGCAATGTTTATTGCTGAAGGAAGCAGAATTCTAGTACCAAAAATATCTAGGACCACAGAGATGGGGTTGTGATTAATGATAGGAAGAGGAGCCTTACCAGGGAAAGGATTGGGAAAACATCTTCAGGGAAGGATTAAAGCACCAATGCTGAAGGAAAAGTTCGATAGTTTTGGCTTAGGATACAGGCCAGACATGAAGTAGAAGAAGAAGGAAGCAGAGAAAAGACAAGAGAAAAGAAGGGCACATTTGAACGGATATGAAGTTAAGTGGGAGCATTTAACCTTTCCCTACATATATACATCTTTTGTGTTAGGAGGATTTATTCATTCTGAGCATGGAGTGTCCAATAGCAAAGACATTGAAGGTATGTTGGAGAATGTTCATATCAACGCTATAGAAACAACGGAAAAAAGGGCCTTGTTGGAGATCTGCCCTTACGAGCCTGGGAGCGAGCTAAACAATTGGACTGCTGAAGAAATCCCTGTAGTCTTTAGGGCTTATTCAGAGTAATGCTCAGAACATTCTTGTTGTTTTTAGCCTAGAAACGATATGAAATCTTTTGTGAAAGAGGCTTGAACCTAAACTTCATTATTCTAATGAAATACATATTTGCCTTCATTTCGAGCAATCATTTTTTTCTTTCCATGCAAGTAAATATCTTCCATTTGATTGATTGTCTTCCAAATAATTCTTTCATGTGTAACCTTATTGTACAAACGATTATTCATAAATTTATATATTCTTTGTATATTCTTTGATGCATTCCCTTATAGGTCCTCGGATATCAATGACATGAGTGATGCTGCTTCGAACGCGGAGCCTATTTTTGAGCAAGAAATGTGTTTGGAGGGATCTCACGACTTTGAAAATGACGAAGACTGTGATGTATCCCCAGACTTGTTGAGGACGTTGGAATAAGAGGATAAGCAAATCCTACCTTATAAGGAATCATTGGAAATCATGAGCCTAGAAGAAGGAAAAGAGGTGAAAATTGGTATTGAAATCACCGCAAAGACAAAACAAGACCTCATTAAATTGCTCTGAGAGTTCAAAGATGCTTTCGCGTGGTCGTATCAAGATATGCCCGGGCTAAGTACTAGCATTATGGTGCATCGTCTGCCCATAAAAGAGGATTGTAAACCCGTTCAGCAGAAGCTCAAGAGAATGAGGCCTGATATTGTGTTGAAGATAAAAGAAGAAGTCAAAAGGCAATTCGACACTGGATTCTTACAAGAGGTCAAGTACTCGGATTGGGTAGCAAACATCGTCCCTGTTCCCAAAAAAGATAGAAAGGTACGAATCTGTATGGATTATAGGTATTTGAATAAGGCTAGTCCAAAAGATAATTTTCCACTGCCTCACATTGATACTTTGGTAGATAACACGGCAGGCTATTCATTGTTTTCTTTCATGGATGGCTTCTCTGGATACA
This sequence comes from Gossypium turneri, assembly GCA_008044935.1. Taxonomy (NCBI): domain Eukaryota; kingdom Viridiplantae; phylum Streptophyta; class Magnoliopsida; order Malvales; family Malvaceae; genus Gossypium; species Gossypium turneri. The sequence continues at coordinate 2,710,143 of CP032576.1, forward strand.
ATCAAATAAAGATGCATCTTGAAGACATGAAGAAAACCACATTCATTACCTTATGGGGAACATTTTGTTACAAGGTAATGCCCTTCGGATTGAAGAATGCGGGAGCAACATATCAAAGAGCTATGGTGACTTTGTTTCACGACATGATGCACAAGGAGATCGAAGTCTAGAACGGAAGAAGAGCATGTTCAAGTCTTGAAAAAGTTATTTTTGAGATTGAGAAAATTTCAGCTCAAGCTTAACCTAGCAAAATACACGTTTGGAGCCAGATCAGGGAAGTTATTAGGCTTCATAGTTAGCAAAAAGTGGATTGAGGTTGACCCAGACAAAGTAAAAGCAATACGAGATTTGCCTCCCCCGCGCACTCAGAAGGAAGTTCGAGGTTTCCTAGGGAGATTGAATTACATTGCTCGGTTCATCTCACAACTGACGGAGAAATGTGATCCAGTATTCCAGCTCTTAAAGAAACATAATCCGGGTGAATGGGATGAAGAATGCCAGAGGGCTTTCGATAAGATAAAGCAGTACTTGGCTAATACTCTAGTCCTATCGCCGCCAAGTCCAGATAGGCCATTGATACTGTATCTAACAGTGTTGGAGAATTCCATGGGATGCGTATTGGGCCAACATGATAAGACGGGAAAGAAAGAAAGGGCAATATACTATCTCAGCAAGAAATTTACTGATTGCGAAATGAGATACTCATCAATTGAGAAGTTGTGTTGCGCTTTAATCTGGGCAACCTGAAGACTAAGGCAGTATATGTTGTATTATACAACTTGGCTGATTTCAAAGTTGGATCCTTTAAAGTATATGATGGAATCGACTGCTTTAAACGGGAGAATGGCTAGATGGCAGATCCTGCTCTCGAAATTTGACATAGTATATGTAAGTCAGAAGGCCATAAAGGGAAGTGCGATAGCTGACTTCTTAGCTAGTAGAGCTTTGGAAGACTATGAGTCTTTGAACTTTGATTTTCCAAATGAGGACCTGATGTATGTGGCGAACACTGAAGAGAATCCTCAAATGGATAATGTATAGAGGTTAAATTTCGATGGAGCTTCGAATGCTATGGGTAATAGAATTGGGGCAGTCTTGGTATCCCTAAATGGAGATCATTATCCTGTTGCTAGCAAGTTGGACTTCGATTGTACAAATAATATGGCAGAATATGAAGCATGTATTATGGGCATTCGTGCAGCCATTGAACGAAACATCAAAGTGCTAAGAGTATATGGGGATTCTGCATTGGTGATATACCAACTCAAAGGGGAATGGGAAACTAGGGACCCTAAGCTAATCGGTTATAGAAAACTGGTTCTCGAATTGGCTGATGAGTTTGACGATATCACCTTCTGTTACCTCCCACGAGAGGAAAACCAAATGGCTGATGCATTAGCTACTCTAGCTTCGATGATTCAGGTGAATAGACTTGAGGCAATGAGGCCTATTCAGATGAGTACCTATGAGACCCCAACTCATTGCTGCAATATTGAGGAGGAGGGAAAAGATGATTCTCCTTGGTATCAGAGTATCCTACAGTATGTGAAGAATCGGGAATACCCTGATCAGGCGACAGAGAATGACAAAAGAACTCTGAGAAGAATGGCCATTGAATATATCTTAGATGGGGAAGTGTTATACAAAAGAAGGAAGGATCAAGTACTGTTAAGATGTGTGGATGCTGTGGAAGCTAAGAAAATTTTGGAGGAAGTCCATTAGGGTATTTGTGGGATGCACGCCAATGGTTTCACGATGGCCAGACAGATCATGAGATTTGGGTACTATTGGTCTACCATGGAAGGAGATTGCATTGATTATGCCAAGAAGTGTCACAAATGCCAAATTTATGGAGACAAAATACACGCGCCTCCTTCACCTCTTCACGTCATGACCTCTCATTGGCCGTTTTCCATGTGGGGTATGGATGTTATTGGGCCAATATCACCAAAGGCCTCTAATGGGCATCGCTACATATTCGTGGTCATTGATTACTTTACCAAGTGGGTGGAAGCTGCTTCATACGCAAATGTCACGAAGTCAGCAGTCAGCAAATTCTTAAAAAAGGAGATCATTTATCGATATAGAATGCCTGAGAGGATCATATCCGACAATGCATTGAATTTGAATAATAGCACAATAGCTGAGGTTTGCAGCCAATTTAAAATCAAACATCATAACTCATCACCGTATCGTCCAAAAATGAATGGTGCAGTTGAGGCGGCCAATAAGAACATTAAAAGAATTGTGGGGAAAATGACTGAAACTTACAGGAATTGGCATGAGAAGTTATCATTTGCTCTCCTTGCCTATCGAACGTCCATTAGAACTTCTACCGGGGCAACACCTTTTTCTCTGGTTTATGGAATGGAGGCGGTATTACCCATTGAGGTTGAAATCCCTTCTCTACGGGTGCTATCTGAACTACAGTTGGATGAAGCTGAATTGGTCCAATCTCGGTACGATCAGTTGAACCTAATAGAAGAAAAGAGGCTAAGAGCTATTCACCGTGGCCAAATGTACCAGAAACGAATGATGCGAGCCTATAATAAAAAGGTCCGCCCCAGAGAGTTTCGTGAAGGAGACTTGGTACTAAAAAAGATTCTCCCTATGCAAAAAGATTCAAGGGGAAAATGGATGCCAAATTGGGAATGTCCTAATGTGGTAAAGAAGGCCTTTTCTGGTGGAGCTTTGATCCTATGTGAGATGGATGGCAAAAGTTTGCCAAATCCTGTAAACGCGGACTCCGTCAAGAAATACTTCACTTGAAAGAAAAGGGAACCAAAGTGAAAACCCGCAAATGGTGCTTTGCTTCCTAAAAAAAAGAAAAAGAAAAAAAAACTTTGGAGAGGCCAGGGTGAAAACCCGCAAAGGGCACCTTGAGACCAAAGGGGGCTTGAGTCGAAAACCCGGAAAGGGCTTCTCAAGTATTGATCGGATTGGGGCATGAGGTGATTTGAGCGGATCAAATTTTGATCGGGGGCATATGATGATCTTGCTTTACCTGAACCAACAAGAAAGGATATGCGACGTCTTGGAGCATTGACAGAGTATTACAGATCTCCTAAACACATGTCAAACTCAGAATGGTCTTCAAAAAGTTTGTACAGAGAAATTCAAGCTGCGATAACTGGGGCACCTAGTTCTTATTCTATCTATATGTGTATTCTTGAAAATACATTTTTCTTTTTATGAAGATACACATTCTCAATCCACTTCTTTGTTATCCTTCTTTCGCTATCTTCGATGTTTTATTTCTTTTGAGTTATGATTAGAACCAGCTTCATTCTTATCCATTGTTATGATCTTTTTGCAAACATGTTGCATTGGAATAATGATTAATGGACTAATAAAGCTTTCACGAAAGAATTTTTGCATATTACTCTGAAATGTTTCTAAATAATATAGGAACCTGAAACAGGACAATTGTTTAGAACACCAAATTTAAGAGTTGGAAATTTGAGAAGGAAGAGTTTAAGTTTAGACTTTCTCTTTGGATTATGTAGTCAAGTGCATTGATTGAACAAAATGACAAGATGTTATGTTAATGATAAAACTTAAATAAATAAGCAAGTGATGATCATCAGAAAATAGGAAGAGGTTACCTCGGAGAAGAAAGCCTCTATTTGCGTATGGATCTTTGGTACGACACCCTAGGGATGGTGTAAGGAACCAGAACGATGTAGATCCTGTATCCTTGAATTGGATAAGAGAGGATTGAGGAAAGCCATATTTCTACCCTTGGATTACGGTGGGAAAGTGATGGTACAAATTTTGTGCCCCAATAGATTAAACTTTAAGGTTTACATTGGGGGGGAACCTGGCTAAATGTTTCTTCAGAAAGCACCAGTCGAGAAGGTAGGTGTTGTAGCACTTCAGTGACAAAGCCTTAATAAACTTTGAGTAGTGATAACCTAAGCGGGATCATTCTCGGAAAAATAAAATTCTGCATTCATGCAAAAACCATTCACACATGTCTAGTTAGGAACATTTGATTCATTTTGATCATGCCATCCTGATCATTAGGCATAATTAGGTTCATTATACAGGTCTTGTTCCCCAGAGAACAGGTCAGAAGAATTTCAGATCTTATCTCCCTGAGATTACAGAGGAGCAGATCGAAGACACTATCCTATCTCCCTGAAGTTACAGTGGAGCGGATTAAAATAAAGGATCTTATCTCTCTGAAGTTACAGCAGAATAGATCACATCAGGTTTTATCTCCCTGAGGTTACAGTGGAGTAGACCGAAGAATTTCAGATCTTATCTCCCTGAGATTACAGCGGAGTAGATCGAAGACACTATCCTATCTCTCTGAAATTGCAGTGGAGCGAATTAAAACCACAGATCTTATCTCTCTGAAGTTGCAGTAGAGCAGATCGCATCAGACTTTATTTTCTTAAAGATGCAGTAAACCAAGTTGAAGCTACAAGTCTTATCTCCCTGATGTTACAGAGGAGTAGACTAAAACCATGAATCTAGGTCCCCTGAAGTTGCAGCGAAGAAGATTGAAGCTACAAGTCAGATCTTTCTGAACTGCAGTGAAGTGGATCGAAGCGACAAGACACCGTGGATTGAAATAAAGCTACTTGAAAAGAGAAGCACTAGAATAAGTCGAGATTCGGTGAGACCGGGCAAAATTGGCCCTTTTGAAGTCTTTGCTCTGGTCTCGTTACACGACAATGAGCAAAGAGGGGCAGCTGTACGGGTCCAATTTTACCCGGGCCCTAAACACCAAACACAAAACACAAAACATAAACGGATTTAAAAACAAAAAAAAACCCTAAGCCCCATAAAGCCCTAACCCAACATTCAAACCAAACTACCCAATGACCAACCCAAACAACCCACTACAACAAAGCCCAACTACCCAAACCCAATTCAGCCTAAAATAAACCTAGCCCATAACCAAAATAGGAACCCTAACCTACCCTAGCCACTGACTGTTCTACCGCCGCCGTTCCTCCAACGTCGCAGCCATCACTTCATCAGCACAAAAGACGCCCTCTATCCACCTACTCCAGCGCAGCCTACAAAAAAAAAAGAAAGAAAAATGACAACAAAAGAACACGCAAGCAGGAAAATAGAAAAAATAGAAACTAGTTGGCTATAAAAGCTGAGCAACATTCTGTTTTTTTTTCTTCTTCTACAACATTCTTAATACAAGAGAAGCAGATAAAAACTTGAGAAAAGGTTGATTCAAAAGTCCTTTGTTTCTCTGTTCTTGCATATTTTCATTTATTTCTATTTTCCCTTTTTTTTGTTTTTTATTTTGTTCTTCTAAACTAATAACAAAACGAAAAAGAAAAAGAGAAGGGACACTTACCTGTCTCGAAAGCCCGTCGCTGGAGACCCTCTTCGGTGTTGGAATCGGACGAAAAGGGGTGCGAAAGACCCCTCCTTTTTCATCTTTTTCGAGCCAAGAGGGCCTGGTTTTCGTGTGTGCTGTGAATCGGGGTTGAAAAGCTCCTTTTGCGCAACGCCGACCACTGCTCACGGTGGCGCTACGGGGGTGGCGCTACAGCCGATTGCCATGGTCGGTTAGAGGCCTGAGAGAGAGAGCTTGGCCCTCTGTTTTTTAAAAAAAGAATGATGAAACTGAATTTTTTTGGTTTTTTTTTTATATTTACACTAAGCTCGAAACGGCGCCGTTTAAGCCCCTATGACCCGCGCGCGATCCGACCCACTTCAGGGCGGATCCGCGTGTTTTCATGAAATGGGCTATTTGTGCCCTTGGTCCCTCCCATCATTAATTTGTTTTGATTTAATTCTTCTGCTTGTTTGTATTTTTTAATTTGACCCCGTGTTTTTACACCTATTTCATTTCAGTCTTGCATGAAACGGTGCGCTCTGATGGACTGGGAATAATTTCCCATATAGTCCTCGCGCTTCTGCAGCGCGTTACAATTTGCCTCTCTTTTAGTTTTTTTATTTCAATTTGACCGTTTAACTTTTTTTTGTTCCATTTTAGTCCTGCCAAATGCTGCGTTTTGGGAGGTGGGGATATTTTCCCCTTTAGTCCTTCCTTGTTATTCGCACACTCAATTCGATCCTTTCCTTTTAAATTATTTACAGATATGCCCCCCCGAATTTCTGTTTCAAGACCAAATTAGTCCTTTTTTTTTATCTATTCACCCATTTTATTATAATTTAGACTTCAAAATTTATTTTAACTTCAATTTGACCCTCTGTCTATTTAATTCCAAGTTATTTTGTTTATTTATTCTTTTTTGTTTTGTTTTATTTATCTATTTATCTATTCTTGCATTTATTTATTTCTTTATTTTCCTTGTATTTATAGTTTATCATATTGTTTATTTCTCTATTTACACTACATTATTATTGTTGTTTATTGCTATCATTCTTATTAATGTTTAATTCATTTTTATATTTCTAATATTAGAATAAACAATTAATACGGTTATTGTTATTATTGGGTGATTATTGTCATAATTATGTCAATATTATTTTATACTTCATGATTTATTATTATTTTTTTAATATCTACTAATAAAGTTATTTCATGTTATATTATTACTGTACTTTGTATTGTATAAAATAAATGTTAGTCCTTATACTATATTTGCATAAATTAAATTTACATCTCATCAAATATTATGTCAATTCATACTCAAATAAATAAAAAAATTTTCAAAATAAAGCAACATGTTGTATTTAGAAATTCAAGAAAATCGTACCCTAACTTACGGGGTTTCAATTTTCTCGAAAACTCGAATACACGAATCGTTTCAATCAAAACTTTTAAATATTATCGGGAATTTATAAAAGACCGTGTTCTAACTTACGGGACATGGCCTCTTTTAATAAAATCCGAAATAATTGAGCTTTTCCAAAAATAAACTTTTTTTGGGCATTCATTCTCACATCGGGAATTTTTGATCTTGTGTCCTAACTTACGGGACGTGATTTCTTTTTCTCGAATAAAGTGAAAATATGCCTTTCTCTCTAAACTTATACAAGTTTTTATACAAGGGTCGTATCTTTAAATTTTTTTCAAATTTTTCATTTTCGACATTTAAGACATAAACTAATCAACTAGGTACCAATTTTGGGCGATACGAGGGTGCTAACCCTTCCTCGTATGTAACCGACTCCCGAACCCATTTTTCTAAATTTCGTAGATCAAAACCATTGTTTTAATAAATTAAATTATTTATCAAAAACAACTGCTTTTTGAGGTGATCCGATCACACCTCATTAAAAAAGATCGGTGGCGACTCCTATTTTCGTTTTCATTTTCAAAACCCGAGTCGACCCCGTTTTCATCAAAAAATGGTGTCAACAGTACAAATATTGAAAATGATAAGTATAATGATTAAATCTATAACTTTTGTAAAGTACAAGTACTAAAAGCAAATTTTAACCTTTTTCATATGGGGTGGACTAAATTTAAGCGTTTAATCCCATCCCAGCTAGGACACTAATATAAAGAAGGCAGCTGAGGCATTGTGTTATTATGAAAACTACCAAACACAAGGTGACCACATGGTGCTTACATCAAGAATTCCAAAAATAGCATGCATTTCTTTGATCATATGTTGTAATTAATTTTAAAATGACAAAAAGAGAATACATTTCTTTGGTTATGGTTAGAGGGTCTTGAGAAGGAAGACTACTTACTTCTCTTGCTTGAATTTTTCACCTAATTCTCTGCCAGCAAATTCAAATCCTCATGTGTTTTCATGTCACTTTCAAGTGTTTCTTAATTGAGAGGCAAAACCAAAGGTTGTCTTCTCTTTTTTTGTTTTAAATGCATACCATCAAAATGAAATTGACAGTCCATCTGATTTTTGCCATGTTGCTTTGGGAAATGTAGCATTTCAATTTTCAATATTTAATCCTTAATTCTTTTTACAAGTTAAGCAATAAAAAATTTGTTAGAGATGTGTGACCCGAATCTCATCACTTGTTAAAGACATAAAATACAGTGGCAAAATAAAGGGATCTTTGGGGGCGAAAGGCCGAGGGCCGAAGTAGAATCCGTATGGAACTATACTTCTTCTATTTGACGTTGATTAGAATAAGGTTTTTCAACCTTTAAATAGATATAGTCGAAACTCCTCTTATATCATTTGCTTTTCAAGAGTAGTGAATTTCTTATCCTCTGCCCGTAATTTTTTCTCGAAAGAGTTTTCACCTAAAATCGATGTGTTCTTATTTTTTTATTTTTTATTTTTTGCGATCATTCTATTGCCATTATCAACGTCTATTATAACAAAGTTTGATATTTTAAAATAAAATTTTGAATTTTTTGAATAAAAAATATAAATGAGCTTGGTTATAAAATAATTAAGATCCAATGATGGATATTGAAAAATCTTAAATACAAAAGTATGCTTCTTATCATTCTATTCAATCTAATCCCATGATAGTGTGAGATTTTTCACAATAATTAAAAACTATCTCAATAGTGAGATTTTGTGTTACTTTACAACGTGACTATGGGAAAATTATGCTATATAAAATATTGATTTACATGATCTAAATTAAACCCATCAAATCCATCTAGACCCACTCTCAATTGGAGCGGTTCAATAAGATCACTTAGGTAAGATATAAAGGCAAATAAGATTTTTGTTACATAATTTAATATTCTGAAATGATGTGGTTGCATAGCTGAGAATCACCATTGTCTCATATCTTCTTTTTCCTTTTTCTTTCTCTTTTTTAATCCAAATTTGATGCAAAGTCCAATCCTTTCAACAGAGATGAGCTTTTCCTTCGACTACAAGTGTGGGTAAAAAATGTTGTCATTTGAGACAATCACAGCCATCCAATTTGTATACCCTTAGTGGACCATATTTGTTTTACACATAATAATAATTTGAAGTGACAACCAAAAAGTAATCCCACACATAATTTTTGTACTCAATGTCTTGGGCCATTTTTTTGCCCCAATAAAACATCAAAGACTTTGATGATACATATTGCATCTATTTCAATTATGCATCTTCAATTTTATTTTGCTTTTTTCATCTTAGATATTTTCCCAACCCAATTTCCAATGAATTCTTTTAATGAGCAATGAAACCTCATTAAACAAATGTGCTAATTGTGTGTTAATTTACAATGCTTGTAAATATAAATCATTGAAAATATTGGTAGGTTATGCTCATTATATATATTTTATGTTCATGTTTAATTTACAGTCCATTCCTTATAATTGGACCCAACACTTGTTGATACCTTAATTATATAGTTATACCTACAAAATTGCATCTTGAGTTCTTCATGCAAAGTAGTTAAAACTTAAAACCAAGTTCATGCATAGTTGAAAAGTTATTTCTACTCATAACTCCTCTAACCTTAAAATTAACGCAAAAAAAAAATAAGCATTTTCAAATCTATGTCCTCGTTACTACAATAACAACGATGTTAAATAAGTTAAAGTTTTGAAAAGCAATCTTTGTATAATACGTGGATAAAAGTGAATTTATATCATCTGTTAATATAGATTGGATCAAAGAATACATAATAAAATGAATTTTGCTAGCCTCAAATTATAGAATTAGGAAAGTTAATTTCAAATAGTAGAATCTCTAAAAGTTTTCTCTAACCAAAATGCAATTACAAACGATCCAACTAAAACTTAAAAAGGGAAATACGACAAAGAGGAAAACTCTAGCAAAATTAGACAAGAAAAAGAAAAGGTTAACTAGAAGACTATGTGATTAGCAAAGAAGAAGATTATTAAAACTAGACTACTTAGAGCTTCAAAGACAAGTCAAGTTTCAACTCATCTTGCTTAGTGTTGAAAGGGTTAACACTACTACTATCCCACCAATATCCATTCATCCCTTCAGTGGATGGACCAAACTTCCGTACACTACTTTCGAACCTAGCAGCAGTACCGTTACTTGTCGATGATCCCACATGGAAATTCTCCATTGAAAGATGCCCAATTGCCGGTGTTTGATGAATAGGTCGTCTAGACCATTCATTATGCCCGTATATATGTGTTGATGAAGGAAAAGATGGCTTGTGTATCATAGAATGGACTTGAATCCCAAGCGATTTATTGAAAGAGCCATGCAAAGGAAGGGAAGCCATGGTGGAATATCGACCAGAGTGTGTATTAGGGTGACCAAAAGCTGCAAAAGAAGCTCCACCACCACCACCACCATCACCGTCACCACCAACACCAACAACAACCCTTTGTTGCCCCCGTTTGGCTAGTGTTCTTTCTCGTTTATGTGCATTTTGATGGCCTCCTAAAGCCTGTGAGCTATAAAATTTCCTTTGGCAATAATTACATGAAAACACTCTAGGCTCAGTTTCATTACCTTGAGGAGCTCCCAAACAATCTTGATGATCATCAGACGAAACGGTGACCTTAAAACATTCGATGAGATTGAGTTCGGGTTTCGAGTCATCTTTGTTGGAAAGGCTCAGATCCAATACAAGATCATAGTTGTCATCATCTTTGAGACCATTCGATACCGAGTTGACGGTGGAAGTTTCAGACAGAGATGGCTCTGATGATCTAGGAGGCTCCATAAGAGAAGGCGATCAATCTGAATAATATGTGTCGAGAATATAGTCCTCGTGGGGGTTTAATAGGAAAGAGAGGTGAAAATATTTATGAGTATTGTAATAAATGCACCCCTTTCAACAATGTAAATCTGATTTACAGGTACAAGGTCTTAATATTGCAATATTTAGAGAGAGAAAAGAAAAAAGAAAAGGGTGGAAGAGATGAAGATATGTGTTTCAATCGAACATCTTGATTGAAACTTGAGAGGAATAGCAATGTCTATGTACCTCTTTTTTGTAGCATATACCCCATTAAGTACGTGTTTGATACTTTCTGTTATTTTACATTTTTCTTATCTTTTAGATTCAGCCTTTTCCGGGTATAATCTGACCCCTAAAAAAATCAAAATATTGAAAACGAAAAGGCAGCTAGCTAGCAGGATGGAAAGGGCTGCTTTTTGTGTGGATTCCACAATTATATAATGGTTTTATAGATTTTTAATTTTTTTTAATTCTAAAATTATTCTATAGCTGAATTAAAAGATCATGCTAAAAGTACCATGAAGGTCTTTGTACTAGGAGTCGAATTACATTTTTCATCTCTACTCAAAATATGGACAAATTAGTTTCTATACGTTAAATCAAAGAGCAAACTCATCCTTCTATAAAAAATTCTATTCATGTTTATTGTTAAAAACTTATCACTATACGTCAGCATGATGTACACACGACACACTTTGTGTAACTATCTAGTTATTCCATCAATCAAGCTAGTTTTTACCAATAGAAATTGATGAAATTGTTTACTCTTTAATTTAGTGTACAATGACTAATTTACCCATATTTTGAGTAAAAATATCAAAATGCAATCTACCTCCTAATATAGGGCCTTGAATGATTCTTTTACCTCATATCATAAAAGGAAAAAAAAAAAAGTTTTAAAGTTAATTTTTTTTAAAAACAAACTTTTTAGGACTCTACCAGAAGATTTTCGTATTCTAAAATCTTCATACCTTTTGGTTTCTCAAGCATACTTTGTTTATGCATTCATTGAATGGTAACGGATGGCTTAGATTTGTAATTGAATTATTAATGAAAATACAGTTGGAATTTGTATGGCAATAATGAGGGGAATATATATATATATATATATATATATATATATATAAACCTACATCATAGGTACAGTCCGGCAGGGGATTTGCTGAGCTGATCAGATTCCATATAAACCAACCTTGAATCTTAAATATCGTTAGAAATAAGGCAGCTGTGATTTAATGCTAATAAAAGATTTTCGTTAAAATTGTTATATGTATTAAGCACGATACGCAATAAGTTATTAGACAGTTCACAGATGATCTTTAATCAGGAGTGGTTTGTGTACGACCTGTATAAGGAATTATCCATATCAACTATATATTAGTGTAGGGTGGTTCACATACGACCCTTTACGATTCCCATCAAAGTCAACCTAGGGATAGACCTATAATGGCCTTACCATCTAGCCGATGCGTACAACATTACAGTACACTATATTACTGACTACATAACACTACATGATAAAGGGTGAGCATCCTTATATAAGCCTAAGTGCACGAGAGACTAAGGATCGACTCCTACTCTAAAAACTCTACACAACAATCTTAGCAATCCTTCTCCGTCTCCTTCTCCTTATTTTGACTCTTCATCTATCACAAATGAACTAACACTCTTATCCACCAGTCCTCTCCTCATTGTTGATTACTTATATCAAATTTTGGAGTCATGCCCTTTTTTGTATGAATAAAATAAAATAACAACCACCTTCAAATTTAAGCAACTTATATTCAAATGTTGGTCCAACTTGTGATATTTTTAGGCCATGTATAGATTTTACAGCTAAATGTTTGAGGTAAAGAGTTGCAATTGATCAATTATGATAGACCAAATGTACTAAAAGAGAGAGAGAGAGACTTTTGTTATCAATTTACAAGTGCTAGCTATATATAGGCTAAGATATTATTATGATAGAGTACTATATCATATTCCCCTACATGAATTTTTTGAATTGCTTCCCTCCACAATGTTATTAATATATTAATATTACATAATGAAGCAATATGTTCAAAGGTAATGCATGCAGATACGAATCTAACTAATGACAAAATTATACGTAATATGAACAATAAAAAAAGGATAACAAAAATTAATGACAAGTTGGATAGCAAAATTGATTTAAAAATTGATGTTCTTTGAAAGGTTTACTAACAAACAAAGAAGCCAAAGTGATACCAATCTGATTTTTAAAAAAATATATTGAAACCCATTGGTTCTTTAACTTTTAAAAGCCATTATTTTCATGAATTGTTATTTGATGAAAACTAAAGAAGAAAGTCACTATCATTTTTTTGGATACCGACTCAAATTAATCACTTTATTAGCACCTCATATTATTTATATCACGGGGAATTTAGTAAATTTTCATTTTAACCTTTTGAAATTTTGAATTTTTTTATTTTAATTTTGTAATTGATGTTTAAAAATATGATAATTTGTGTTTGGCTCTCTTAAAGCCCAGAAATTATTTTATGGATATCCTTCCTATCACATCATGCATGTTCCCTTTCCAATTATTTAATGATATTTTAATAGTTTTTTTATGTCATTGACATATAATTTTAGTAATTTTTTATCCTAACCCTGAATCTTAAATCCTAAACTTTGAGCCTTAAACCCTTAGCTTAAAACTTTAAATCCAAAACCCCAAACTTAAACCCTAAACTTGGGTTCAGGGTTTGAGTCTGAGATTTAGAGTTTAGGGTTTGGGTTTTGGATTTAGTGTTAGGGTTCAAGGTTTTGGGTTTGGGGGTTCAATGTTCAAGGTAAAAAAAAACCAAAATTTTGTGCCAGTGATAGGGAAAAAATTGCTAAAATATCATTAAATAATTGGAAAGAGACCATAAATGATGTGGTGGAAAGAGTTCATAAAATAATTTCTCCCCAAAGTCCTTTTTAGCTTGATTTCATTTATAAAATTTATAAATTCTTAAGATAAATTTAATAATATTTTTAGTTCAATTTGATAAATTATTACAAAATAATGTTTAAATATTAATTTGATAAAAAATAAAATTAATAATTGTAGTACTACTTTATATAAGTATTTTGGCCCCTAACAAATATTTTTAACTTTGCCCTTTGATGTATATATATAATATTACACTCTTAAAACTATTTAATACGTTGTATTTAAGATTCACAAATTGAATTTTAAAGGTTACATGTACTCTTTCTTTTCTTTTGCCAAAGTGACATGTCCTCCTTTTAGGATCTAATAAAAAATTTAAAATTAAGTATTAAAAAAAAAAGCGATTTGAAAATTTTGAACACCGAATTAAAAACGTATTTAGAGATAATAATGAAGTGAAGTGGGAGAGAATGTTGCCAAATTCATCATCGCTCCACCATCCATCTCACTCTGTTCTGCTTTAATTTCTATTTTGTTAATTATTTTTAATAATTTTAAAGTCAAATAAATATTTAAATATAATTTTTTGAAAAAAAAAATGTTAATTTTATATAGTAAAGTAAGGGATAAGACAAACAATTACCATAACTGCTCTAAGCCCATTGTAAAAAAGAATCTACCCCACCTTGCATTCACGTCTCCAAAAAAAATTACTCCACTTGGAATGGATCTATTCAAGCTTTACATTATAAAAAATATTTATTAACATTTTATATTTCAACCTTTCAAATTAGGAAAGATTTCTGAAATAATTATTTTCATAAAGGTAATTCTAAAATAGAATTTTAAAAATAAATTCAAAAGACCCTGGATAAAATGGGGTCTACATTAAAAATTCTCATGAAAGGTATCGTCATTATTTTCAATTTTGGTTGATGAACCCATAATTTATGAAATATATTTATTTGCCAAATTAAGTGAAGTGAGACAAAATTGTAAACTTTGATAAATTGCCTGAAGTTGACGTCACAAGTTGAGTTATAACTCAAAAAAGAAAAAGAAATTGCAGGGACTGTGCCCCTTCACATATCAGTAATTTTATGAATTAATAAAGCTTCAATGGTGAAATAAATACAAAACATTTCTCTTTTAATAAATAACTTCATCCTACACCTTCAAATCTACCTAGCTGCCACAGTTAATTAAAACTTTGTATTTTATAATTAGCTTAATTTGACTTTTTTTTAGGTACCTATGTTGGTTTAAAATTAAATCTATTATAGTCATATATAAATTATATGGTAAAAGTATTATCGGCGTTTTTATATTAAGAGTTTGATTGCAATTCGTCTCATCTATTAAAAAATAGACAAACTAGCTTCTATACATTAAATTATAAAGAATAAACTGATCTTTCTGTTAAAGATTTCATCCATTTCTATTGTTAAAAACTGGTCCTTGTACATTAAAATAATGTACACGTGGTATGCCACATGTAACGATCTGGTTATTCTATTAGTCATACTAGTTTTTAATAGTAGAACTTGATAAAAAATTTTAACAAAAAGGACTAATTTACTTTCTGATTTAACGTACAAAAACTAATTTACCTATAAAGGATATAAATGCCTCCTAATACAAAAACTTTCATAATGCTTTTACTTAAATTATATATTAATTTTAAATTACCCTAAATTACCTTAAACTTACCCAAACTCCAAATAAATTATAACTAATCCACTGTAATCCACAATTTCCAAAAATTCTCTCTTTTTATCATTAAAAATAAAAAATGATATTTGTTCAATAGTAGGTCTAGGAGCAATAGATGTAATAGCAATAAAAACATATTATTTTTCAATATTATGAAGAATATAAGAAGATATGAGGTAAAGATCCAACAATAGAGAAATCAAATAATCGGACCAACAAATATATTGAACATCAACCTACCCCAAGAAACTACCACTATTTCATATCCACATTCATTATGGTTTTGTTTTGTTTTTCACAATAATTAATATTAAGGTTTAGATCAATAAAATTGATGAGAGGAATGAAGTCCCAACAAAGAATATAATTCTTCTTTCGAAAGAAGAAAATGGAAAATAGAATCAAAACCCTTTTGGGGAAAAATATGTCAATCATTTTGAAATCTTAATTTTCGACAGAGCATTGTATTGATTTGATGTAAGGACATAATGAAATTGTTATTTATAAGGGATTCGAGTTATGATATGCATTGCCTATGGTCTACAATGACCAAATTAGGATGTAGGTAAGATTATTGTACTAACAAGCTACTTAAATTAGATATTGTCGTTGTCAAGCAGAGTATCTTGAGCTATGGAGCATGTCAAAATCCAATATCTTAATACTCGATTCGAACAATTTTTACGGTCTAAATTAGGATATTCACCGTCGATAGTAGTGACTGCTCTTTTGCCACAAGAACTCCGAAGAGGTGAACGGTTAGCCATGAGATGTGCTCCATTCCCATAAGTGGGAATTGAACCCTCAACCACATGGTTAAGGATCGAGGTGAGCAACCACCACACATTGTGATTAAACCTTAAATTTTGTTATTTAAATATAAATAAATGAAACTCAAACTCAAACTCAAACTCAAACAATTGAGTATGTAAATAATATAAATGTAATTAAATTGAGCTTAAGTAATTCGAGCTCGAATCAAGTTTAAACTCCACCTCCTCACCATTGAAATTTGGATCGGCGTGAATATAAACGACAAGGTTAATGAAAGCTTTGCTCTTAGAAAAGCAGTTAAGGTTAATGACCCCAAGAAAACGACCTCAAAGAATATCATGAAATAGTTCAATGACATTGATGATTAAGAACCACGTTTGGTTGCTTCGGTAACAAAGATCCAAACTAGGGAAGGAGATTGTACAAGTGAGGTAGAGAAGAAAACCCCAACAAATGAAACAAAGGCCAATTAATGGAGGGTGGAAACGTGACACAACCCCCTCATCACCCTGAAAATTGGATCCCTTCTCTACCTACTTGGGGCACACACTTCCATAGATTTCCAAAAACGACTTGCATGAGAATAACGTCTACCTTGCATTTAATTTGCTTCTTTAATTTTTCTTCCAACAACTTAATTATTCCATCCGAATGTTCTTTAGCTGTTAATTGGCCTCCCTTTAACTAAACCGTGTCATTTCTTGCTCTTCATTCCTATCTTTTAGTCACCAAAGCTCAAAGGCGCAATGGACCGACAATTTTTGTAAAAACGTGCTTCGTTTCATCTTGATACATATTAAAATCATTATGTTATATATTATATATATTTTTTGAAAGTTCGACTTTTTTAAGAGAAATTTTCGAAATATCGTTCTTTGTGCAGTTAGATAGACCCCTAATAATGTCAAGATATTATCCTCTGGCAGGGATTTTATCTCCCGTACTCTATCAAGATCCAACTTACCTTAAGAGATACGACTGGGTGGCGATACATCTCAATTGGTGGAGATACGACCTACAAGACTTAGAGGAGAGGTGTCAGTATTGCGGGTAGAATTAATTATGGAAGTCACTTACGTGCATAGAATTAAAGCTTATAGGCAAGCCTCCCAGCACGTAGGTGACCTTCCTAATTAATTCTACGCACAATATGGACACCTTTTCCTGAGTCTTATAGGTCGTATCTCCATTACCTGAGGTGCTCTCGGCTCTATGAATCAAGTCTCTTAGAGAAACTAGCTCTCAGTAGAGTATGGGAGACAAAACTCCTACCAAATGATACTGGTTTAACTTTATTAGGGATCCAACTGACTACCTGATAAACAACACTTTAAATATTTCTTCTGAAACAACCAACCCCTCAACAATATTATATATTTATAATATTAAATTAAAAATTGTTACTAAATATCTCTTCAAGGAAAATGAAGTGAAGATGAAAGTTTGAACTAATGGGAAAGTTTTAGTCACCAAAAATGACATTGCTAACGTCTCTACGTGAGTACACTATATGGACATGAGCAGACAAAAAAAGGACATTGTAACCTAAAACCAGGAGGCCTATAGTACACTTCCACGTGTTCAAAATACGATGTCAGATTTGGCGTGATGTGAGGACGATGATAAGTGGCCGACCAGTAGATGGAGAGAAGCTTAGGTCATGATGTGAAAAAACATAGTGGTGTCCTATGCTTGGTAACTTCATTAAGGGTTAATATTCAATTCGGTATTTAAATTTTTTATTATCTCAATTTGATACTTGAGGTTTGCTTTAATATTCAATTTGATACTTAAACCAAATAATTCAATCAATGTTTGACATGTGTACTCTAGTAAAAAAGCATACGTACTTAATTGGGATTAAAAAAAGCTCAATTAACAAATTAAACATTGAAGTCGAATTCAAATACTTAATTAAAAAAAAAAAACTCAAGTATCAAATGAGCTAAATCAAGTACCAAAATAAATATTAAAACCAAATTTAATTACAAATTAAAACTAAATTCAGATACCGAATAATATATTAACCCTTCATCAATGTTACTTATTCAAATTTGTTATAAATAAAAAAGAAAATGGAAAAACCTAAAGCATAAAAGGCCCATATATTGAGATAAGAATCGCCATGTACATAAATATATTATTGACATAATAAGTTGATGGAAACATAGAAAAGTTGGGAATGGAGAATAAAGGCATGATTGGTTATGAGTGCACTTTGCTTTTGAATGTTTATCATTATCATTCACCTTCTTCATTTTCCTTTGCTTGGGTTTAGCTGCTTGCTTTGTCTAATCCAATTGGACCCCAAATCTCTTTTGTAGATTTCTCTGTCTCGGAAGCTTTTGCATAAATCGATGTTCGGAAGTAGTAGTTCCATGAGAAAGTCTTAAAGTTCTCCATCACTATCTAACCCACACTTTGTTGTTTTCTTTCTTTTATTAAAAAAAAGTAAACAACATTACTAGTTACCCAATTATAATTTTTTTACCACTTAATTATGAAAAGTAATAAAATGGTCATCCAATTATTAGTATTTTTTTTTGGTAATTCATCCATCGAGTTTTGAATGTTTCCATTTTTACGTTACCCAACTGGTGACTAAAAAACTCAAAATTAAATAATTGAATAACTATTATAATATATCATTCATGATAAAAAAAATATTTTTAAAGATGTTAAAATTTAACTCGTATCATTTAAATTGTCAAATAAAAACTTTAATAGATAGTAATAGTATATAATATATCTATCCTTAAAAAAAAAGTCAGACTTGATTTCATAACATCTATCTTTTCTGCTTTTTTTTTATTTCTCTTTCTAAATGATTCAAAAATCTCTGGCCAAAGTTGTTTAACAGTCAATCTAAGCATTTTGTTAGATATTGGTAGATTTGGATTAATTTTCAAATGTTATGAAATATTATTTGGTCCCACCTCTTTTATCTTTTAGCAAAAGGACACTATTTGACAAGAGGGGATTTTAATTTCATCATTAACTTCGTGTATTTAATTGACTATGAGTATACATATTCTGGCTTATTATATAATTTTGATTGACGAAATTAGTGAATAATTTTAAGTCATATATCAAAATAAATTTTCATTTAATTTTACTTATTTAGCGAAGTACCTTTTGGAATTTGGCATCTATTATACTACTTAACAATATTTGTCAAGTGCCGATTAAGTATTAGTTCAATTGCCATGAGCGTTGTTGCCCATGCAGGAGAACGTGAGTTCAAGTGTGCTGAAGTGCATTATTCTCCTATTTATGGGTTGAGAATGGACTATGGGTAGTTCTAAATTATATTTAGTAATAATAGTTAATTGCACCAGACACTCTCAAACTATAACTTTCATTTTAAATTGGTGTCCAAACTTTAAAACGTTCTAAGTACATTCCTAAACTATTGATGTTATATCAATCAAGTCCTTTCATTATTAAAATTGTTAATTTAACCGCTAAATAACACAGCAAATCTTATGTAGCTAAATTTAAAACGAAAGTTTTAAATGAATAGAACATTCTCGCATAAATTTTAAAATTAAAAATTAAAAATAAAGTAAAACCAAAAAAATGTGTGAATGATAAAGCTTTGTAAAAGTTTCAAAAATATCAGAACTTTAAAACAACTATTTTTACAATATTTATTTTTAATTTTTTTTTCATTTTAAATTATGTCGCATAAGATCTAACGTGTCATTTAATAGTTAATTTGTAGGGAAAAAAATAGTAAAGTTAGTGGTTTTAGTAGCGAAAGGACCTAATTGGTATAACTTTGATAGTTTAGGGATTGATGTAATTTGAATTATTCGAAGTTTAGGGACCAATTTAAAATGAGGGTCATAGTATAAGGATGTTTGGTACAATTAACAACAGTACCAGCCTTAATAGTAGCAATAACAACAATAACAACAACAACAACAATAACAACAACAACAACAACAATTAAAAAAGTAAAGTTGAATACATGTTATACAAGATGTTTTTTGGTAGAAGTACCATGGAGGTCCCCTATATTAGAAGTTAGATTACGTTTTTCCCTTTCTACTCAAAAAAAGGAAAATTAGCCTCTGAACTTTAGAAAAAATCCAAATAGGTCATGCTATTAAAAATTCCCTATTAAATGATGACGTGAAATGTAATACCCAAGGTGGAATTGATTTTTTATTTGAAAAAGAAACATAAAATCCAACGTGGTATATTATGGAAAAAAAATAAAATGTAAAAGTACTATGGATGCCCCAATACTAGGAGTCAAATTGCATTTTCCCTACCAAAAAATAGGCAAATTAGTCCATTTATGTTAGATAAAAAAGCAAACATGTCCTATTAAAAATTTCATCCATTTCAAATTTTAAATGTTGACCTGGATAATGGAGCAACAAAACAATAACACGTGACATGCCGCATGTATCTCATGGTGTGGTAATATTTAAAAGAATGATAACAAATCTTAAAAAAATATTTTATTATAATTATTTAAATAAAACACAACCAAGATGAACTTGAACATGATTTTCTAAATAATTACTTAAAAATTACTAAGAATGGTAAAAAAATTTATAAAAAAATTAAAAATTGTTTTTTTATCCTTTTTGAGCCCTATTAAACACTACTTCGTGTCACGGGGCTAGAACTTTAGTCTAGCAAACTGCGCATCCTTAAGTGATTTCTTAGGCTCAAATCCTACCTATGTCAGCCTACTTTCAAAAAATGAGAATTTTTGAAGAAATTCTCAAAAGCACCGAAGCAAAACAAAAGCAAACTCGAAGCAAAAGAGCAAAGAACAAATAGAAAAGCCACAGAAAAACAACGCACACCAAGTGTTTGAGTAAATGCTCTCAAAAGTATTCTATTATTTTGAAGGTTTACAACTGAGTAATTACAAATGAAGGGGAAGACATCTATTTATAGTTGAGCTCCCCAAATCCAACAGTACAAGTTGAGTTATATTGACGGACATGTGGGCCCAAAGTTTTGAAATTTTCCCTAGGGTCGCATGTGTCGTTCTGATCGACTATGGGCCTTTCGTAGGGTCGGTAAAGGAAAAACAAACCCTAATACATGAGATCTATTATTCTGATAGACTATTTGAGTTTAGGAAAACTGATATGTATGTCTGATTGTGCTGCATAAGCATGTATCATATCTGTATATGAGCATGCTGGACATGTTAAATCTGTTAATTATGTATATCTGTATTTTGTATCTGTATATGGGGTAGGTTCTATTTGTTGGAGGAAGTGTTCTGTGAGGCGATAATTCGTCGTTATTCTTGCAGCACAGCTGCAAATTATTCTGAAAAGTGTTGTACAGATACTATGTGGTGTGTAGGGCTAGGTGGGTGTTTTATACCCCACGTGGTGTGTTGAGATGGTCGAAGATGGTGTGTAAAGGATGGGGGTAGGACTTTACATATCTGTATGTGTTTGATAATCTAATTCTGATAAGGACTTATGTCCACTTCTGTTCTGATATACTAAAATTCTGAATTTGATACATGTATGTCTCCGTTGAGTTACACACTGAGTTTATGAAAACTCACATCTATTGTCGTTTCTGTTTAGGTAATCCTCAAACATAGGCGAGTCGGTGAGACAGAGATTCAGTGGTGACCACTTGTTCGCAAACTATTTTGATTAACGGTTTTTATTTAAAATCTAGATTATTTTTTAGAGTTTCGCAATTTTGGGACTCTCTGGACTGTTTGTTTTAACTGTGGTTTGGATGTGTTATTACTTTTATACTGCGATGTTTGACAAAACTATGGTTTTACACAAATAAATGTTTTTCTGAAAACACAAACTCAGTTTTCAACTTTAACAATATCAAACTTCCGCTACAAAATAAGTTTTCTGAAAGAGAAAATTAACAATGTTTTCCTTAACAAAAATAATAATATGTTTGATAAAATGTGAACACTTTTTAGTAACAATTAAACGCGAGGAATTTAACATAATAAGGTTGATTTCAAAACTCTTCTTCGTAACACTCCTAAATTTGACCATAATGTCTAAGCCGGGTTTGGGATGTTACACTATACATCTTTATCCCTTAAGATTTACACTAATTACTCTGGTAACTCTAGTTTTACTAAAGTGTTTCACTTGAACAACAAAGCTTCAAGTAGATGGGATTCTCCATGTGTTCCATGAATCGAACCAATTCAAGTGGGTTAAATATGTTAGACCTGGTGCCCTGAGTTTTGTATATTCGTTTGTAAACTTGTAATTTTTTCGAACAGATTGATTAATAAAACATTTAATGAATTACATTAATATACTTTGTCTAATTGTCCTCATGTAGTTTTTGCATGCAAAACAAAATAGAAGCAAATATTGGCTCACTGGTTGTCTAATGTTTAAACTAATACTAAGTGGTATTATGTGGTCGGATCGTAATACGAAAAGACAACTTATATTAGTAGACGAACTTAAACATGTCCTTAGTGTCATTGGAAATGAGCAAATCGATTGAAAGACTAATATGCCATCTATAAAGTCCAATTGGGGATATGCCCTACCATGGGCATAAGAGCGGATGACTTTTAAAAGATAGAGAGATAAATGTGATTGACTAGAGTGACAATACATCAGACTGGACCCAAGAACAATAGATCCTGAATTTGTTTATGGATTTATTCACTTGTGACGTTCATAGTGTGACATACCTAAATCCTAAGTGGATGACAGTGTAACATCCCAGATTTTAGGGTTAGAAATTTTGAGATTTGTGATTAGGGTCTAAGCGTAGCTCGACCAATTATGTGTTTTTTCGCGTTTTAGTTTCAGAATGGGCCTGCTGGTTTGGTGGTTGGTTGTGTGTTAGTTTGTCTCTAGGTCCTTGGTTTGAGTCCTGTTGTGCACATTCTGGGGAAATAATTTTGCTTTAGTATTGTTTTTAAGTATAGAAGATTTTGTTTATTATTTTATTTCTAGTTTATTTTTATTTTAGTTGTGGGAGAGAGAGAGAAAAAAAAAGGGACCCCAATTTGTTTTACATATTCCCATATTTCTCTGTTTCTTCTTCAATTTTTTTTATTATTTTTATTTTCTCTCTTTTCCCAATTTGTTCTGTTGCTTATTTTCTGGTGCCTTGATCTTTTGTTTTGAGTCTCCAAGCGTTTTAGTTAGAGAAATTATTTGCTAAGTCGTCAAGTGTGAATCAGAATTGGCAGGTTTGAAGCGTCGATCGTTTTGGGAATTTCGATCACGAATTAAGGTGTGGGTTCTGAACTCTTCTTTTCGTTATCGAAATATTGAGTTGATTCTATGAAATTCAACATAATGTGTGTTCTGAACTGTGTAACTCAGTACCACATTGTTGTGAAATTTTGCAACCTTTAGGGTGATTTGGTAGTTGAGCAATTGAGGCTCAAATTGGTGTTAAGTGACATGAAATCGGGTTTGTTATGTTATATTTTTGAAATACTTTGATTGGGGTCAACTTAGCCATTGGAAAGCTTGCTTTTCAGGTTGGTTTTAGGTGGTTTCGTAACCACACGAG
Organism: Gossypium turneri; assembly: GCA_008044935.1. Lineage (NCBI taxonomy): Eukaryota > Viridiplantae > Streptophyta > Magnoliopsida > Malvales > Malvaceae > Gossypium > Gossypium turneri. The sequence goes on from CP032576.1 coordinate 2,733,583, forward strand.
TGGCCACATTAGCGTGTGCCCTCACACGGGCGGTTCACATGGCTGTGTACATTTGGGACTTAGAGTTTTCAGGTAAATTTTGGTGCCACACAGTCGTGCGGCCAAATCGAGGATTTTAGTCAACTTTCACATGGCTATGTCTCGTGGACACACGGGTGTGTGCATTTTGGAATTAGGGTTTTGGTGATTTGGTACACGACCGTGTGGCTAATTTGGGGATTTAAGGATCCTACACAGATGTGTGTTTTGGACACATGGTCGTGCCTGATGAGCACACGAGCGTGTGAGACCCTCACACTGCTGTGTCTATCTTGCACCCTAATCTAGCACTTTTGGACAGAGAGTTGCACGGTCGGATCACACAGCAATGTCCCTAGGTCACACGGGCGTGTGCCTTAACCACACGGCTGTGTGCCTTCTTCCACATAGGCATGTGCCCCTCTGTATGGGCGTGTTGACTCCCACACAGCCTAGGCATTTCCACATGGCTGAAGCATACAACCATGTGGCCCTATCTCGCCAATTTTCGCACCGTGCTGATTTTTAACTTAATTGTGTTTCTGTATGTTCCAACCCTTGGCGAGGTTTTAGTAAAGGTGGTCAGGACTCTGTTTCAGCTTGGTCTTGTGCTACTTGCAATTGCAGCTAGCTCAGTAATTCGTTTGAGTGTTATTTGATGATTACGTTGCAATTGTTTCTGGATCTGGACATTTGAATGTGTGCATTTCTGACACTGTGTTCTGTTTAGATAAGTCTATTTGTACACAGGCATTCGCTTAAAGCTTCTGTTTCTGAATTATGATTTTGTATCTGGTCAGTGGGGTTTGTGTGTTTCTGGTTCTGTTTGACTGTCTGTATGATGATTTCATTATTCTGTGAGACTGTTCGCGTACATGCGCACTTCTGACTCTACTTAACTGGTGTGTTACTGTCTGAAAACTATGTATTTTGATTCTGTACGCCTGTCTGAATACATATATTTGCATAAAACTTTTGGGGTTTGGTTGTGAAGAGAAGGAAGATTGTTTTGATCTGGCAGCTAAATTACAACCTATCTGTACAGCGGATTACCGCATTACACTGTACTGCATATACGTTAGCTTTACAGCGTATTATTATCTGAGTAGCCTAGTCCACATGCGTGGTGTGTAGGGTTAGATAGGCATTTTGAGGTCTTACGTGGTGTGTTGGGTTGGATGAGCTTAAACAGCTCTTTTTGGGTGTGATTGGGGGACAAAGATGTGTTTGGCTGGATGGGTGGGTTTCTTTTATACTTGACTGCATTCATGCGCATATGGTTAAGTGACTGGGTGTGAGTTTATTTGTCGGTATTCTGTCTGGTTGACTTAACACGTGTGACTGATTTTGCGTATATTGAGGTGTTAACGTAATGACATTTTTTAACACTGTGTTTGTGATGATAAGTATTTTGTTACTGACCAGTTGACGGGTTATCGGTTGAGTTTCTATCTACGATGTGGTGTGCTTGATTGTTACATTCTGTTGGGACGTTGGCCTCGAATTTACCTTCTGTTTTTGTATATCTCTGTAAATATGTTTTGCTATTGAACTGTTATCTGGAATTCTCTTCTGTAGATCTGTTGTTAGTCATGTTTCAAACTCACACTGAGCTCATGTAGCTCACCCTCCTCAGTTTCCCTTTTTTAGGTATTTTTGTATACTGTTTCTTGACTCGGCACGTTGGAGGTCTCGGACAGCCACGTTTTAGAATCAACTTTAAAAGTATTTTCATAAATTCTGCATTTATAAATAAACGGTTTGAATTGTAAGTTTTATTTTGAATACTGTGGCACAAAATGTTGTTATATGCACGTAAGCGTCTTTTGGACTAAAATTTTTGTAATATCAAGATTTCACAACTAAGAGTTTATATGTACCTTAAATACCGTTTGTTTTCTAGCTGGTTAAACTAAAATTTTCCTACAATCACTTTGATGATCAATGTAACCTTCGAGATTCGGTCTAAACTTCTAGGCCGAGTTTTGGGGCGTTACAGATGGACTATGTATATGTGACTTGTATACTTTGATGTAAGTAAAAGTCTGAGTTCAAATGGATAAAGAATCGAAAACTAGTGCATTAGGTATACGACTTCTGCAGTATGTAGTGTCATTTACAATAATGGAATTTATAGCCCGAGACATAGGTAAAAGATATCCTCTCATTGGCATTACATGGTTGATGAAAAGTAAACGTGGCCACAGGTCGTTTGTCTTTGAGATGAATGACTTTATTACTATTTGATAGTAATTGACATTTCATGAAGGAAAATGTAATAGTTACCATGAGATAAAATAGGATCATATTGGGAGAATAGATTTATCCCAAAAAGATTAAGAATACCTATGAGGGTAACACACTTATGATAAGGTCATTGGATGAGCATTGATCAAGTTGTTTTCGTAATGGTATGTATTTGGAGAAAGCTCAGTCACTATACAATAGTGGAATGACTTTGTGATTAAATGGGTTCATAATTAATAGGCAAAAAGCTAGAACTTAATTATAAATTATTTGAGCCCTAATCGCATATGTTCAATTTGTCCCTCTGCTAGCTCGTTGAAATTAGAAATGAATTGCATGTTGAATTAAATGAAGAAAAATGGAAAAAAAAATGGTGAAAATGGAGAAATGAGAAACATTTGGAAATGAATCTAGTTTTCTTCAAATTTGAAAATGACCTGGAAATGAATTATGGTTTTCGAATTAAATGAAGTTCGAAAATGGAAATAAATCATTTGGTCATACTGAACCAATTTAATGTAGAAATATTAAATATATTTTCTCATAGATTTTTTTACAGTAAAATCATCATGGTTTTAACGAAATTAGAATTGCGTTGAGAAAATTATTTAATTGGAGAATTTATTTATTTATATTAAGTTGATATGTTTATTTTGGGAAATAGAAAAAAAAAATCGGGTTGAATTGAAATATAAAGTATCAAGTTAAAAGTCTAAGAAGTACTTGTAATTGGACCTGATATGGAAGAGGCTCAAAGAGGGATGACAAACTCTAGTATAATTAACTAGGGTTGTCGCCCCCTATACTTCTAGTTAGACTAGGAGTTCATTTTTCTATTTGAAATAGACTTCTACAATTCAACAAGGGTTTTACTTCTTCTCCCTATAAATAGATGGCATTGGTAGTTCTAAATACAAAACTCTAAGATATTGTCACTCTGCCTAAAAATAGTGAGAGTTTATTCTCTTAAGTATTAAATCTAATTTTCAGAAAAACTATTCTGCTGATTTCTATTGAGAAGAGATTTTTCTTTCACACTGAAAGTAAAGAAAACTATTTCTGATTCTGTGTTTGATCTGAATTGTTTGAGCCCACACTCGAAGCAGTTCGTGGTACAAAAATAGCGAAGAAGGTCATTTGATTTAAAGCTAGGAATGACAATAATCCATCTAGCTGAAAACACAGGTGTTTTGATAAAGGGTTTATTGCTATAAATAACACAAACCGGCTCGATTTTTAAAATTTTTATTTTCTGCTGTGCAAGAAAACTGTTTTTGAACTAAATTTTTTTCTAACAAAATTAGCCACATTTAATCAGTTGACCTCTATGAGACATTTTGTGTGCAATGGTCACAGGCTTTGATCTGTGGCTCGTGACACTAGTCCTCACTACATCCAGCATACATCATAATCACTTCTCAATACTTCGATTTTGTTGGCGTTGGGACTCTGTATGAATATGTCAGTAAGTAATTTTTCTATTAAAATCTATTTTAACACCATGATATTTTCTTCCACCAACTCCTTGATGAATGGTTTTGAATGTTAATCAAGCCAAATGAAACATATGATAAAATGGTTCCTAAATCAAAATTTTCTAATAAGTTGTGGGAAGGTAAACATGTGTTGAATGAGTCAGGCAGAGTTCAAGCTTCTAAGGATGAATCTGTAGAGGAAGAAAAAGGTAGTCAAGAAATGCTCACTCCCGTAGGCACCATTCCTATTTGGCTAATGTTGAAAGTTACGATAGTTGCAAATCTTCAAGCCTCTGTCAATTTTCTTCAAAAAAAAACTATGATAAACTAAGGGCAAAAGCAACGGTCATTAAGAAGACTATTGATAAAAAAATGCTTTAATAGAAGATATTTGAGCCTCGGACAATGCTGCCTTATTTGGCAATTATGTATAACAAAAAAAGGGAGAGAAAATATAAGGCAGGGGGAGTAAAGTTTTTGTTGCTTTGCTATTTGATTGTGCTTTGGTGATTTTGGATGTTGGATGCACTTTTTGAGGGGGAGTTTATCTAGATTTTTTATTTTTTTTACTTTTTATTTTGTTTACAATTTTTTGATAACTGTAAGTTATTTTTGCTGTTACATTATTTTGCTGTTGTGTTATTTTTATTGCTGGTGATGAACTTGAATTTCTTTTAGCTATGATATGGATTCTAATTTCATTAATGCATTATTTTCTCAATTTTCTTAGTTATAATTATTGTTGGTTAGCTATTGATGCAAACTTATCTTAGCATTGATGATTGATTGCTTAATTATTTTCTAAGATAAGTTAGATTAAGTTAATGTGTTTGTGCTGAAGGGGAGCTTATGTTGATTGATAATTCTTGCTTCCTATCTTATGATTTTTGTTCAACAAATTACCAAAGTGGGAGATTGTTGAAAAATATGAAGCTGGCAATTTGGTGCCAAAGGAAGTACCCACTCCATTACCCACCAAATCTGTATGGAGATAGTTTTCATATTTAGATGTTGGCGTTTATTGAATCTTATATTTTGGCTATGCTAATTAAATGATAAATATCTAGCACATTATGGAAGAAATTTCTGCTTGGGAATACAAATATTGTTACTTGATTTGGATCGAAATTCCTCAAAGTAATCCATTCAATTATAAACTTTGGATTGGATCGTGATTCTGCTGATGAGCTATCATAGAGTCCATATTTACTTCATATGTTACTATTATATTGTATTACTCTTATGGTATTACGGTTTTGTTGGGATTGTATTAGATCTTCTATTGTAAGCAAGTCTCGAAATCAATGTCTATATATCTGATAGACTTGCCTAGGAAAATGTATTGAGAATTAGGCACTTAATCTATTCTTGAGAAAATACTTTTGTAAAAGTGTTATTTTTATAGTGAAACTTGTTGTTGTGCTTTTACTTGTTGTGATCACAATGGGTGATTGTAGTGGTGAGAGTATTGTATCTTCAAAATGCAAGGGTGAAAGAAATGATCATGGCGTGTATAAATGAGTAGGTTCACGTTGTAATTGTTGGAGAGAGTGCATATTTCTCATTGAGCTAGGCTCCATAAACATAGGAAAACTGAACTGCGTAATAATCTTCTTGTGTACTATGTGTTTTCTGTTTTCTCATTTAGTGACTGGAGAAGTGTCCACCAACTCAAGCAGCAATTATATTATGATATTTCTGCTCTTAACAAGGCCTTTTTGCTAACTTAAAAATCTAAAGGAATATATATATATATTCTTATAATTTTGAAGTAGTAATAAGAGGAAAAAAATTATTGAAAATTTGAAGTTAACCTGAGATTATAATTCAAGAAAATTGGAAATCCTATAGTGCGTGGAATTCAAATTAACTAAAATAGTCTATTTTACTACTATATCAAAAATGATAAAATATCGTAAATATTTTTCTATTAACATTTATAATTAAAATTAAATTCAAATTTTTATTTTTATTCTTATAATTGTAATTCAAATTCATCAACATAGCCAAAATGGAGGTAATATGTAACACCCTGAATAATTTATTTCTGTTTCTGTCAATCTTAACACAAAATATCTATTTGCTTCAGTGGTTAAATGTTTTGGAGGTGTGTGTGAGGTCTTGGGTTCAAGTCTCATTTTTGGCAAATTTTGTTATTTTTTATCCTAGCCTTATTCCTGCTGAGTAGGCTTATGTTATATTGTTTGTAAACTCATATCAGAATGAGCTTGTTGGTTCGAGTGGTAAGAAGTTAGCTTGCTGGAGGTCTTGTGTTTGAATCCTCATGTAATAGTGGATGTTAATTTTTGCCTCGATTGTCTGAGAGAGTTTAGATAGGTTTGGAAGTCTGTGTAAGTGGATGAGAGGGTGGGTAGTTGGGATTGGGTTAGTAGGAGATTATGCCTTAAATTGGGGGATTGTGGGATTCTATTTGTTTTTTTAATTTTTATTATTTTTCTCTCTCTTCCCAAATTCCCTCTAACGTTAGTTTCTTCAATTTTCTAGCGTTGTCTTTTCCCTTATTTTCCCTTTCTGACATTTTCTCCCTTCTCTGTAAATCTTTGCTTCATTCTTCTTCGATTATGTTCATGAACCTGTCGTTCAATCATGCTACTGGAGTTGTCGGGTTCTTTAATTGGCTTGGTAAGTAGAACTTCATTTGACGTTAACTTTTGGTTTTTGAGATGTTAGCGATGTTAAATGGTAGCCATTAATTGGTGATTAATCGATGAAATCTGTGATTGGGTGAAGGTTGTGAGGCAAAAAATTGCACTTCAACGGCTTAGTACGCTTTAGCAAGGGTTTATCGTCAGCAGTGAGTTCTTGGGCATTGTTGAATTTCTATCGTGAATTTGTATTTTGGTTCCTAAATCGGTGTTTGGGGTACTAGTTTTTAGGTTTGGAAGGGCTCAGGATTACTTTCGCATCAACATCGTACTAGGTGTGTACCTAAAACATAGAAAAAGGAGGTTCGGCAAAAGCCAAAAATTTGGTCTATCGCCGCCACACGAACGTGTGGTCGGCCGTGTGACTGTCGAGGGTGTGGCCATGTGCGAGACACAGCGTGTAATGGCAATTGTGTGGCCGTGTGGGTCACACGGGCTAGGCTGGATTGGGTGTGTAGGCCCACATAGGCATGCGACACGAGCATGTGGGCTTTGGGCCAGGCCTTGTGGGACACACAGGCAAAGCCAATTTGGGAGTGTGTATGTCTAACTATTCTGCATAAGTAAGTATAATATCTATATATGAGCGTGTGATTCTGTATCTATTATCTGCATGTTATATCTGTATTTGGAGTGGAATTTGTATATGTGGTGGAAGTTGTAACACCCCTAACCCATATCCGTCGCCGGAACAGGGTTACGGAACATTACCGAAATTACAGATCAAATATAGTTATTTTATATCATTTAACATCCATATCAGAAATCAATCACACTCAATCATTTTGTCCCTTGTATGAGCCATCGAGGCCCAAAATATGCATAGGAAACAAGTTAGGACTAAATCGGGTACTCAAAGAATTTTTTATAAAATGTTAATTCTTTTCCTAAGTACAGGGGACACATGCCCGTGTGGCAAGGCCGTGTGGGCATTTGAAATAGGGGCACACGGCCGTGTCCTAGCCCATGTCCGCGCCCGTGTAACTCACTGACTTGGGTCACATAGCCAAGCCATGCGCCCGTGTGCTAGGCCGTGTGAGCAATTTCACTTGAATTAATAAGGTGCATGGGTCAAACGACCAAGCCATACGCCCGTGTGCCAAGCCGTGTGATCAATTTTGAGCATTCTGTTTTGAAATTTTTGATGCAGGGGACACACAGCCAAGACACACGCCCGTCAAATTATATTCTGAAATGCTCATAAGAGCACATAAACGGGAAGCTATCTCTCAAGCCATATAATAGGAAGCTCATGTGAGCCATGTAACGGGAAGCTCCAGAGAGCCATTAATGGGAAGCTCATACGAGCACATAACAGGAAGGTTCAAACGAGCCAATATTGGGAAGCTCCGAAGAGCCATTAATTGGGAAGCTCATAAAAGAGCCTTTAGTTGGGAAGCTCCGAAGAGCTATATAACGGGACGCTCATAAGAGCTGCGGTGTGTCCACAAAACATGTAGGATCACAACCAATAGGAATGCTCTGAAGAGCTATTAACGGGAAGCTCACAAGAACCATATAATAGGAAGCTCATGAGAGCTAATAACGGGAAGCTCTTTCGAGCTGTGGTGTGTCCGCAACACATGCAGGATCACAACCAATCGGGAACCCTGTATCCATCGAATTTCATTTATTCAAACGAGACTTAATACTTGTCGGATATATTTGGATGTGTGTTCAATTTTCATACATGTCAATTACACAATTTAATTCACATACACAATATTCAATTCAAAAATATAAATATATAATTTAGTTACACAAACTTACCTCGACAATGTTCGTGTATGCAAAATCTACTAATCCGACACTTTTTCTTTTCCTCGATCTAACTTCGTATTTGGTCTATCTGGATCTATATGAATGAATTTAACATCAATTTAATACAATTAATACTCAATTCAATCCAATTCACATCTTAGGCAAAATTACCATTTTGCCTCTATACTTTTAATTAATTCTGATTTCGTCCCTAGGCTCGAAAAATGAAATTCATGAAATTTTATCCGTATTCCAAGCCTAGCCACTTTTTACATATAACATTAGCAGCCCATGTATTTCACAGAAATTTAAAAATTTTCCATGAATTTTACATCTTTTCAATTTAGTCCCTAAATCATAATTTCATCAAAATTCCCTTAACAAAAGTTGTTTATATATCAACAACCTTTCATTTTCTACCATAAAACTTCATAATTCATACATACTCATCCATGGAAAAACTTTAATACTTTGATAACTTTGCAAATTAATCCCCAAGATAGCTAGATTAAGCTATTACGATATCAGAAATATGAAAATTACTAAAAACGGGACAAGAAAACATACCTAATTGAGCGAAATAAGTTTGCTCAAAACCCAATTTCCATGGCTAGGGTTTCCATGTTTATTTTAGGAAAGATGATGAAATAAGATGATATTAGATTTTTTTTATCATCTTTAATTATTTCTATTTCCAATTTAGTCATTTTCTTTATTTGATTTTCCAATGATGAATCATCATACTTATCTACTAACTCCTCTTAATGGTCTATTTGCCATATAAGGACCTCAAATTTTTAATTCCATAACTATTTGATACCTATAGCTACTAGAACTCAATTTTTGCATTTTATGCAATTTGGTCTTTTTATGAATTAAACATTTAATTGGTAAAATTTTCTTAACAAAATTTTTATACAATGGGCCAGGTCGTATGGGCCCACACGGGCATGTGGGCCCAAAATTTTGAAATTTTCCCTAGGGTCGCACGAGTCATTTCGATCGACTGTGAGCCTACCGTAGGGTTGGTAAGGGCTAACTAGACCCATTGTATGTAATCTGTTAATCTGATAGTCTGATCTGAGTAGAAAACCGATATGTATGTCTAACTGTTTTGCATAAGTAGGTATAATATTTGTATACGAGCATGTTAATCATGTGATTATGTATCTGTTATCTGCAAGTTGTATCTACATTTGGGGTGGGATCTGTATATGCGGAGAAAACAATCTGTACGACGACCTTTCGCCTAATTTCTGGCAGCTTGACTGCACATTATTTTGTTATGTGTCGAATCGGCATTATATGGTGTGTAGGGATGGGTAGGTGTTTTTACCCTCAAATGGTGCGATGGGATGGTCGGAGATGGTGTGTAAAGGATGGGGGAGGATTCTGTATATCTGTTCTATTTATTTAATTTTGATATCTGTATCTGTTAATGACTTAGGTCCAAATCTGTATCTATCTGTATATTAGGTTCTGTGTATGTTGCATGACTATATCTGTTGGGTTACACACTAAGTTTACGAAAACTCACATCTGTTTGTCTGTTCTGTTCAGGTAATCCTCGGGCATAGGCGGGTCGGTGCAACAGAGGCTCAGGGATGACCACTTGTCAGAAAACTATTATTTTTCTTATCCTTATTTACGGGTTTTACTTAATTTTTGGTTTTCGAAAGAGTTTTGTAATTTTTGAACTCTCCGGACTTTTGGGACTGTTCATTTTGGGATTTTTGGTTTGGTTACGTTTGTGATTTTCAAACTATGATGATTGACAAAATTTCAATTTTACGCGAACAAATGTTTTTGAAAACACGAGCGTGGTTTTGATTTAAACCTTTTTTTTCAAACTTCCGTTGCGAGATATTTAGTTAACTTTGAAGGACAACATGCAAAAGTTTTAGTAATGAATATATAAATGAATATGTCTAGTAAAACTTGGACGTTTTTATCTAATAACTATACAATGTTTTATGAAGTATCATCGGTTTCAAAACCCTTCTTCGTAACGCTCCTAGATTCGGCCATAACATCTAGGCCAGGTTTAAGGTGTTACATAATAATTTTTTTTTTAGGTCCTTCCAAAATTAAAAGTTCATTTGAACTTTTTTTTAACTTTTGATTAAATCCTTTTGAAAAGTTGATAATTTAATTTAAGCACTTTTAATATAATAGTTTTAACTTTAGCCCCAAATTTTATAATATTATCTCGGTGCTTCTAAACAAAATTTCTAACTTTACCTTATTCAGATTAAATCAAATTGATCCAAATTAAAATAGATCTTATCCAACCCTGATTTGAACTAAACTTATCTGATCAAATAAATAATTCGACCTTAAACAAATAACTAAAGAAATATTTTTTTTCCATCATTATCTCAATGACTCCCTTCTTCTTATTTTTCTTTTTCTTTTTCATAATATATATAAAAAAATTCAACACAATCAAAATCCATTACGCTTTTTTCTTTTCTAAAACCCATAATTCAAATCATAAAAAAAAAAAAAAGTTGACCATATTTTCACAACTTTTTAGATGAAGACATTTCCTAATAGCATAAGTGGAGTCATTTCAAATGGGAAGGATGGGAGTGAATTTCATATTTCTTGCCTTTCACATGAACCATAATTGTGGCAGAGTTTAAACCATTTGTTTATTTTTCTCATTTACTAAATTTCTACTTCAAAATGTTTCTTCAATTTACATAATTTATTGAGTGAATTTTAGAAACTTCTATTATATATACAATTTTTTATATAATGTTGATTTGAACTCAAATTATTTTTGAAATAGATGAACACCTAATTAATAAGCCACAACTTGGAGTTCCTATTATATATACATTTAAAATTATATTCGTGTTAGAAAATTTGATACAACAATAAATTTATGTTATTGAAAAAGCATTTTAGTTTGCTTTTGTTAAAGTTAGTGTTGAAATAGATGTTGTAACATTTTTTTTCAATAGAGTTGTTTTGCAAGTTAAACAATGAAGTAAAAGAATAATGAGATACCAGAATTGTTTATACAGTTTGGATTAAACAATTCTATTTTTGAGGAACCTTCCTCAGAGAATAAATCTATTAAACAACTTTCTTGATACAACCATTGATTTAAACCCAATCTATCACAGGGATGTTTGCAACCTCAATGTTGCACAATTTTTTTCAATCACTCTCCCCCAAACAACCTTACTTATAAAGTAAATAATCTCTCCAATAAACTGCCAGCTCAATAAAGTACTTTGATTGTTACAAAATTTTGTTAAAACTCATGTTGTAACAGAAAGTTCCACAATCAAAGTTCTAACAATCTCCTCATTTGACATTCTGACAAAACTTTTCAGTAAATGAAACAAAAAAATTCACACATAATGAACTAAATATAGGGAACTGTATTGATTAACAACATACTCCCTTAGCTATATAAATTATCAATCACCAAGCATGCTCAAGCTTCTCATCAACAACAATTAAGCATAAAAAGAGAGTATCCAACAACCATCATATCTCCAAGATAATAATCATCAAAATAGAACAACCATCCAAGTTAATAAATATCATAGTAGCAAAATAACACCTCTAAGAAAGTATAAGCAGTCAGCACCAAGTTCAAAACATTTGCTGCCAAATGTTCTCCTTCTTTTTGGCAAAGATGTCAAAAATAAACTTATGAAAAGATAGTGAAGGCTTCAAGGTGTGTATCAATGCCACTCTCATTAAGGTTATATTCTCCCCCACCTATATTATGGGGTGCAAAAGAGTTACTAGTAAATGAACCTCAAGGATACAATGAAGCCAAATGATTCTCTACGCTTTGCACTGACAGAAATAGTTCAATGCGTATTCAGCCGAGCATAGCAAGAATATCAATTTTTATAAAGAACTTCTATAATAATTCTTTATAGAACAATTTAAGAATATTATAAATAGAGGAGGAAAGAATGAAACTTTTTTATGTGTTTTTTTTTGTACCAAACAAATGAATTTTGACTCCTATTTATATGAGTTCTCATGTCTCTTCATAGAGACATAACTATCCAAATGGATAGTCACACAAACATAATTATTCAACAGATATCTACTTGAATAATTCTGACCCTTTGTTAATAATCAAACAACCTAACTTTTGTTTACAAGAGACATAATTCATCACAATAAATAGTGACAACTCTTGGTTAATAACCAGGTTATTCAACTCTTTATATTTAATAGACATAACTTATCACTATAAATAGTAACAACTTTTGGTTAATAACCAAGTGATATAACTTTTGGTTACTTTTAACTTTTCAGTTGCAACTATTGGAATATTATAAATATTTTGAAAATATTTCAAGTGGTATTCTCTAAGTCATAAATCAACTCAGCAAATTTAACCTTCTTTACAACTAGCTTCTGAATTTCAACATTGATGAAGTTCAATTCAACCTTCAACTGATCAATAAATCTAGCCTTTTTTGTTGTTGTTCCTAATAGCAATATGGGAGCTGTCGAATTTGTTGTTTCAATAATAAATTGAACATTGATGCCTTTAGTTGTATCTCCAAAATTTTTGAAATCATCGATATGTCTAGCATCAAAACAAGAATATCAGTAGCATAACTATAAAAAATATTACTCCCCTTTCTTGTAAAAGAAACTGAAGTCTTGGCTCCCCCTTATTAAGTACTACTCCCAAGATCATGTAGGAAGCCTCTTAAGAACTCTATTTTGCCTCAATCAACCTCTTAAGAATTGCTGCCAAGCCTTGTTGGAAAAGTATAGCATTAGATGTTGTAACATCAATTTTATCATTGCATGTTCAGTTATTCAACAGAAATAAAGTCCATCTCTCCATTAAGTGTTGCACCATTAAAAATCATTATATGAAAGCAATCACTAGAAACCATCCAATGTATGAAAATTTTTTTTTAAAAAAAAGACAAAAACAAAAAATAATAGCATAATTACTCTCTTTACTCCATTCCCATGCTTTCCCTTAGTCCAATCTCCCATTGTTCGTTTGCATCAAGTTTATTCAAGGGTAATTCAAGAAAAAGCTTATCCAAAGGGACAAAGTGTTACTTCAACAAACTAGTAAACTCGTAGAACAATGAGGATCTTTTCCACGAAACCTTGATGGAGTTTTAGTGACAAATGAAATATCGTCATGGTGATTAGTATGTGTTGCAACCTCAAGCTTCACTCAAGCATCAATTTGTCGTTGATCTTCATGAGTAATATGCGATTAATCTTTTCTAACATATATCTTCTTTGGTTGGTGTGTCATTGTTCTCCATGATGTTGAAACAAAGTGAATAACATGCCTGAAAGTTTTACATCTCAATTCATTCAATGTATTGAAACAGCATGGAATGACATGGCCAACAAAACCAGGATAATGGTATACAAGTTTGACTTTCATCTTGTTACATACATGTTGTCTAGGTATTGTTTTATGAAATGTTGCAACATTATATTCAACATTCCTTTTTTTCTTTTCATATTTGATCATTCTTCAACTTGTAACATTGAGATCTAATATGTCCAACCTTTTCACAGTGGTAACAAACATGTTTTTTTATTCTTCTTTTTACTTGTCGTAAGGGAAGAAGTAGATGTTAGATAACAACTAGCAGTTAGTGTGCCTACATTGTCTTGAGGGTAACAACTAGCAGTTAGTTTTCTCTTAAGGATCTTGGGGATCTTCATTATTTCCTTGGTCTTGAGGTCAGCAGAGGAGTGAATGGCATGCATGTATCACATCAGAAATATGCTCGTAAGTTGTTAGAACAGGCAAACATGAGCAATGCTAAGCTAGTGGCTACTCTAATGGTTAGTGTACCTACATAGTCTTCACTCATTGGAACCAAGCTGTCAGATGGAACTTTGTATCGATAGGTTGTGGGAGGATTGCAATATTTGTGCTTAACTCGACTGGACATTTCCTTTGTTGTCAACAAGGTTAGCCAATATATGCACTCTCCTCATGATGAGCATTGATGTGCAGTAAAAAAGATACTAAATCGAAATAAAAACGAAAATACTGGGCGAATTCGAAAATAAAAAAGGATTAAATCGCAACACGCCCTAAAAAAAGATTAAATTTGTCCTTTGTTATCAGTTAAAAATGCACTCTCCTCTCTTTTTAGGGCGTGTTGCGATTTAATCCTTTTTTACTTTCGAATTCGCCCAGTATTTTCGTTTTTATTTCGATTTAGTCCATGTTTTAGCAATTTTATTATTTAGTTAATTATTTTAATGTTATTATTATTATTATTATTATTATTATTATTATTATTATTATTATTATTATTATTATTATTATTATCAATTATTGTTAGTTTTATTTTCCCTTTATTTAGCCATTACAATTGTGTGAATACACTAACTAGTTTTTTTTATTATTTTTATTTTCATAATATATATGTATATATACATATGTATATTTTTTATATATATGCGTACACATATATGTTTTTATATTTTATAATATTTATACATACCTACATACATATCTATATATATTTCATTTTCATAAATGTATATATATATATTCTTACATATTCTTTATACTTCTAAAATATACATCTTGTATATATTCTTTATATTTTGTGATTCATATATACCTACATATATATACTTTTATATATTTGATGATGGTTCTGTACGTATACATGTATGTGCATATATACTTACATATATTTTCATGTATAATAGCTTCAAAAATGTGTACATGCATATGTTTTTCATATTTTCATAATTTTATACATATATATGTATATATATATATATATATCTTTTATATTTTTATAATTTTGTAAATTTTGTTCAGTTATTTATTTACATGTCTGTTATTATTATTTTTCTTGCTTTAGTTTTTATCTATTTCTTATTTGTTATTGCGCCTGCACGATTGTATTTATATTAGTCTTATTATTTATTTATATTTTGTTTTGCACGTGTTATTTTACTTACATTATCATCATTATCATTATTTTGCATCCATTTTTTACTTGGATTTATCAAAAACGGAAAATTTCAAAATAAAAGCAATACTCGGTATTTGGGATCTTCGAGAGAATTGAACCCTAACGTATTAGGTTCCAATTTTCTTCGTTGGATCTAAATAATCGAGGGTGCTCTTTAAAACAAAAACATAAAGAAAAAGCTCATTATCGATAATTCAATACGTTGTGTTCTAACGCATTGGATATGACATGTTGTTTTCTAGAGACGAGGATTTTTCAAAATAAATGCAATATTCAATGTTTAATATTTTGAGAAATTGTGCCCTAACGTATTGGGTTGCAATTTTTCACATGACTTAAACAATTGAATACCCTTTAAAATTTTATTGTGCAAGTTTTTAGACAAGCTTATTTCTGAAGAGATAAAATATCGTGCCCTAACGCATTGGGCGTGACGTTTTCTCTTTCTGAAATGAGAGGGTCTTAACGAGTAACTTGATTTATATAAGTTTTCTTTTTTAAAAAAAAAATAAGGATCGTATTTTTAAAATTCTTCAAAGTTTTCAATTTTCGACATTAAGACATTAACTAATCAACTTGGTACCAATTTTTGGGCGTTACGAGGGTGCTAATCCTTCCTCATACGTAACTGACTCCCGAACCCGTTTTTCTGAATTTCGTGGACCAAACTCGTTGTTTTAATAAAATTAAATCGTTTATTAAAAAGAACCACTTTTCAAGGTGATCCGATCACACCTTATCAAAAAGGATTGATGGCGACTCCCATTTTCATTTTTATTTTCAAAATCCAAGTCGACCTCGTTTTCATAAAAAAAAATGGTGTCAACAACAATATTTTGCACCGAGGTAAGTATGCATGTGAATTAATGCATTATTTTAATGTTATTCAATATATTGTTGAGATTTGATTGAATATAGAATAAATATTTGATGTAGATCATAAAAATGTGGTTAAGTTTGAGAAAGGTGGTAAAATGTTGAAAAACAAGGTTTCCGAATGAACACTCGGAATAGACAGGAAAACATTGAATAAAAAGGGGTTGCTAAGTGCTAATTCCCCGAATTATTGACTTTAAAGGTGGTTGCTAAGTGCTGATTCCACCGTATCTTTGATTGTGAAAGGGGTTGCTATGTGCTGATTCCCCGTATTACTGAATATCAAGGTGGTTGCTAAGTGCTGATTCCACTGTATCTTTGACTGTGAAAGGGGTTGCTATGTGCTGATTCCCGGTATCACTGAATTTAAGGTGGTTGCTAAGTGCTGAATCCACAGAGTAACGGATAATATTCCGAGTGTTCAACAGGGAAATTGGAAAGGTGAATGTACATATGAAATGGACAAGATTATGTGAGGAATATTGGGTTTGATATTTAATCGACCCATGTGTAAGATGGTATGAAATATCAAAACTACAAAAAAAATAAATCTAGAAATAAAACAGTTTTAAACAACAGCAGTTGAGCAACTTTAAAAAATCAGCATAAATGGTGGAAATTGAATTAGAGGCTGAATAATATATGAAATTGAAGCTGAGTGAGTCTATTTTCACATAAAATAAACATAACAAGCAAAAGAGTTAGATATTTTGAAATATTTGAATTTAAGTGAGACAGGATAGAATTGATTTCGAAATCCCCTGTTTCAAACTTGGAAAATCACCAAAAAATTGTACAAAAATAATTATGGCTTGTAATTTAAATGCTTGAATTTCTCAATGAGTCTATTTTCAAGAGAAACAAACAAGAACATTGTTTGAGTTCTGTACAAAGAATTAAGTAAATTTTAGTAAAGAGAGGTCAAAGCTGTCGAGCAGTGAAACAGGGGAAGGTTTAAAGAATAAACTGTATTAATTGGCTAAACCAAAAATTCTGAAAATGTTATGGTAGAAAGATATATGAGTATAGTTTCAAGTAAAATTTACGGAACTTAATTTGGAGCCCTGTAGCTCCAAATAAAAATTAATTAGTGGCCATGATGCAGAAAAACAGCTTGCTGGAAATTGAACAAACAATGAAATTTATGTGTGAATAAAATTATGTTTCTATGAAATCATGTTGGAAATTTGTTTATTTGTCATATGTATACTTACTAAGCTATATGCTTACTCCTCTTTATTTTCCCTTGTTTTATAGTGACATCAATCAGCTTGGAAATTGGACGAAGTCAGAACATCATCCACACTATCATCATCATCTTTTGGGTATTTTGCAACCAATACTTTTGAAATATGGCATGTATAGATGACTTAATGTAATGTGGTATAAATATATATATATATATATATATATATATAAAATATTATTTGGTTTAAAATGTTGGTGTATATTAATTGATAAATTGTTTCCTAAAAACTACTAACAAAGTATTTATAATGTTGTGGATGGATAAATTGTGTCTGAGTATATAACTGTATTTGGTTGAAATATTGAAGTTATTTGAAATTGTGTTTTGAAAATTTGCAGGAGGGATTGAATGTTTATGAAAAGGAATTATGTCAAAATTTTTGTAAAAATATATATATATGTATTAGTAATGATGTATCCCTGTTCCGGCAAGGGACTCAGGTAAGGGGTGTTACATTTCAATCTTTGCTTACAGAAATTGGAGTTATGTCTACTGGAGTGCCAACAATTTGATGTGATAATGTGAGTGATGTCTCACTTGTAGCAAATCCAGTTCTTCATGCTCGAGCCAAGCATATTGAGATTAACTTGCACTTTGTTCATGATAGAGTGTTGCGTGGTCAACTACAGGTTAACTTTGTACCAGGGAGTGATCAGGTTGCAAACATTCTTACTAAGCCTTTGTCTGCTGGGAGCTTTCAACACTTTAGAGATCAATTAAGTGTTATAGCTCTTATTGATTTTGAAAAAGAAAGTATGGAGGATGTTAGATAACAACTAGCAGTTAGTTGGTTTGTCAAGTCATTTAGTCAGTTAATAGTTAGATGAAGTCAGTTGGTTGTTAGCTAGGTAGTTATTACTCTGTTATGATATTTACTACTCAATGCTGTATAAAAGGGTGCTAATGACTTGTGCTAATTAAGATAAGAAAATGATTTGTTTTTTTACGTGAGTTTCTATCATTTGCTGATAGTAGAATCCATCTATTTAGATTTAACAAAAACTATAAGAGATATAGGTTTCTTGCCGGTGCAACTAAGTTCATTGTGGTCAAGTTCAAATCTTCTAGAAGCTAAGATCTCGTCCAATTTCTCACTTTGGTTTCCATATTTCTTAAGAATAACTTTGGTATCATTTAACTCTTGCTCATTTGCTTTCAAAGCTACATTATTTTTAACAATGATCTCATACTTTTCCTTGATAGTCTCGTCAAGCATCATATTAGCCTTCTCAAGATTCACAATCACATCATTTTTCTTTGATTACCTCTACAAGCTTTATATTTTCTCCTTTGAGTCCCACAATTTTGTCCTCCAATGCTTGATTCAATTTACATAACAGATTCCAATTATCGATCAAAGACCCATAAGTTTCTTCTAGGCTTTCAAAAGGAACACCATTGTCACTGTCTAAATCTGTCACCTAATCAATGAAAGTGGACGTAAGATAAAATTACCTTTCTTTTAGGTCTTCATATAAACCTTACTCAGAATACGTGGAAACATGTCTCGAGGCCCCTACCAACATAAAACTTTGTTGAAGTTGCTATTGAAACTAAAGTTGTAACAAGTTTTTCAATAAAGTTGTCTTGCAAAAGTTCTAACTCCACATTTAAACATACCATTTAAAATATTACAAGTTAAAACCGTCTGCGAAAGTTTACCAAAACTAATATTATAACATAAAGTTGGACAGTCAAAGTTTCTAACCATTATTATCTATTTTTATTTTTAAAAGGAGCCCCTACCATACAAACTTGCTATCCTAGTTCCCTTTTTTTCTTTAAAAGGAGCCCCTACCACCATATATTTATATTATAAATGAGGCGTGTTTGGGGTTTGAAAACTTCCCCACATCACACGTGAAAGGGTGTGTGCTTTTTTCAACACAAATGTTACATCTGAATCAAGCATATGGTCCATGGCCAGATAAAAGGAAACAAATGTTATTTTCTGCTTAATTTACAATATTAAAAAAAATTAATTTCTAAAATGGATTGTCGATGGATTAATTACGAAAATTGTATTTTTTTTGGGTGGAGCCTTTCTCATAGGCGCCACCACCTTCTTTTGTAATTTTTTTTTTGTTTTTATAAAGAAATATTTTTTTAAATATATATATTTATATGGTTCAAAATACGGTCAACGGGTCAAAATATGGGTTGAAAATATTTTGTTATAAATTGTTAGTTATTTTGTTAGTGTTTTGTGATTTTTTATTAATGTAAAACTATTTTGTTAAATATTTTGTTAGTAATTTATGTTAGTTTTTTGTGCTTTGTGATTTTTTAGTAATGTAAAATATTTTTAAAAAATATTTTTATAGTTATTTTGTCAATAATTTATGATTAGTTTATAAATTGTTTGTGATTTGTGATTTTTTAGTAATGTAATTTTAAAAAAATAATAATTTTATAGTTATTTTGTTAGTAATTTATGATTAGGTTATATAAATTGTTAGTGTTTAGTTTAGTGTTTTGTGATTTTTTATTAATGTAAATTTTTTATAATGTAATTTTATTTTTATTTGACAACTTTTATTGATAGGAGCCACCAGAGGCACCTATCGAATAGGAGTCACCAGTGGCGCCTACCGGATAGGCACCACCTATTTCATACCACATTCGTATATATATATGGGTCATGTATTGAACCAGGGAAAAATAATACAAGTGGTGGCACCTATGAGAAAGGCGCCACCAATAAAATAATATTTTTTTAAAAGAAAAAAATTTTTATAAAAAAAAAGGTAGTGGCGCCTATGAGAAAGGTTCTACCAAAAAAAACATATCATTTTCGTAATTAATCGAACTGACAACCCATTTTAGAAATTAATTTATTTTATATTATTTATGTAAATTAACCATATTTTCTACTTAAAGCATGCAGCAGCTATGGCATCCTTTTATTACTGATCATTAAAGTAGATCTATATTACTCAGATACTTATACTAATACTCAATTACATATTCATCTTATTATATATATTCCAACTTCGGATTGCCGTATTTTTTAAAAAAAAAAACACATAGGTAAAAATAAAAAAAAAATTGAACTTCTTTTAAGAAAACCCTAAAAACACATTAATTAAACTCTTTAACTAACAATTTTCATCATTGATCATTATTGTGCTGATGTTATTGTTAACAACCGTTGAGTCAACCGTCGTGATGTTGGCATGGTAGTCCAAATCATCAACTATTGCTGACATGAACAACCATATCAATAATAATTGAAAATTGAAAAAATATATATTAAAAAGTTAAAAATTCAAGTCTAGAATTAATCTAGATGTCAAACTTGGACAAATGGACATCCAGGTTTATTTTCATCTAGACTGATATTTGTACAAATTCATTCCAACATAATTTTTTTAAATTATAAATAAATTTAAAATTAAAAAAATTATTTAAAAAAAAAATGAGAAACTATGATTCCTACTTTTCTTACCATCTCACATAAATCTCTTTTGTTTTTAACAAGTTTTTTGATGTTCTTGGTGCTGATTCTTATTTTTTCCCTTAATTAAGACGTTGGTATTTAATATACTTTCAAGGTGATTTTCTCGACCAACAACTAACTTCAATGCATAATATAAAACTGTAATATCGGGAAAAAACAACACTTATTTTATGAGTAGACATGTAAATAAAATACCAATAGGTGATTGGAAAATTGCACGAAATTTGTTATGTATTTGGATTGAAATAAATCTTAAGAGTTACTATTATTAAAAGGAATTTATCTGAATACCACCATAATTTGAATAGAATTAGTTTTAGACCATAAAATAGATGAAGACATCAATGGTTATAAAAAAACCGTGGATTCTAATTTCATAATTGACCTTAGTTCAATTGGCATCGTCGTTATTATAACGACGAGGAAGACATGAATTAAATATGTTTTTTCCTTTAATTTAAAGGTTGACAAAGAATTATGAATAAAAATGACATTGTATGTGTTTTACAAAATTAGAAATAAGTGACTTCCCCTTTCTATTTTCTTGAGTTTTGACTCTAACTCTAATGAGATGATTTTTTGTTGTTGTCA
This sequence comes from Gossypium turneri, assembly GCA_008044935.1. Classification (NCBI taxonomy): domain Eukaryota; kingdom Viridiplantae; phylum Streptophyta; class Magnoliopsida; order Malvales; family Malvaceae; genus Gossypium; species Gossypium turneri. The sequence continues at coordinate 2,754,900 of CP032576.1, forward strand.
AGGAACCTTATATTCGAAAGTTATAATCTCAAAACAGATGAAAACACTTATAATTATAATAAATAAAAAAAACAGTGAGTTTAATTCCCATAACTGATCTTAATTTAGTTGATTGAACCTTATTTCAATTGATACCATTGCTATTGAAACGATGAGAAAGACATGGGTTAAATATGTTATTTTTTCTAATTTTAAGATTGAGAGAATTATGAATGAAAATAACATTGTATGTGTTTTGCAAAATTAGAAATACTTAGCTTTAGCTTTCCCTCTCCATTGTCCTGAGAGAGAATTTTTTTTTTATCAAGGACAACCTCAAACATGGAAGCCTCTCTTACTGCTCAAATAATGGTATATAGGTTTTAGTTGCATCAACATGTCACCAAAAAGTATTATTGAATTGAGAAGGAAGGAAAATAAGAATGAATAGTCAACGCAAGCAAAGCAAAGGTGGAAATGAATCATTCTTGCCTGTTTTGCTGGAAACCAATAGCCAACACTAATTTCTGCCCAAAAGCTATAAACATAGTAACAGATATATAAGATTGTAACATGGCTTTGTTTAACAGATAGTATTAAGATAAACGTTTGTGTATGACAATAGTTACATACATTTGAACCTTCAAGATATGTCCCAAACCTATTTTATAGTTGAACAATTTTCAGTTTGATACCCAAAGGATATGCCATTTTTTTGTTTGAACCGTTGGCCCCTCGTATGTGGCAAATGATAGTAAAAAAGAAAAAAAAAAAAAAAAAAAAATTAATAAAATTGTGACACATGTAAATAAAGCCACATCAAGAATAAAGCACTCAAAACATGGATAGAGCTATAGACAAAAGCAATGAAATGAAACACTCTTTTATTTGTAGCTTTACTCGTTTAACATGGATGATACCCAAAAAACGAAATAATAAAGCATATGTGAATGTTGAAATTTACCTATACTGGGAAACCCATAGTGAAGGCAAGATGCAGTGCCCACTAGAAATGTCAATATCAACTTACACAACATAAGATAATAACCCTTCTTAGCACCATACACCTCGAATGGATCCTGTTTCACCAATCATTGGCCAGCAACATAACATACACGCATACATACTTTGTCACTTGCTCAACCAGTAGATGAAGATAAGAAATGTGCATACAGAAGCAACCAGAGAGAGAATGATGGTATCCATAGACTTTTTCCTCTTTATTGCAGACAGAATCTGATTTACCTGCAAAGTACAACATGATGGTGTAGACGTTAAAACATGACAAACCAGTTGAACAACAGTCACAAAGATGTTAGAAAGAAGGCTTCGGGTAAAAGGTTAAACTGTCCCAGAAACTATATATGCAGTCAAAATGAATTTCTCAAATTCACCAAAATAATGTTTGGGAACTTGGATTTCAAAAGATGGATTTGGATTCTAAAAATAGTGTAAATTGAATGATAAAACATATATAAATGTAAATTTAGTAGTGAATTTGAAATTCATCCTTTTACCTTTCAAATATATAATCATTATTGAATCTCTACTAATTTTTGCATAATGTATGCATTTATTATTTTTATAGTAAATGAAATTCAAATCTTCAAGTTCATGTTTCCACACATTGCATAAACTAGTAGTATATTTAATCATTTATGATAATTTCTTGCAGAGATTTCAAACAGTGTGGAAAAAATAATAGAAAAATAGCATGTGAGACGCCTAAACCTTAGGTTGTTAAGAGTACTTAATAACTGCATGAAACTTGAAACATTACTAGCAACATTGGTAAGCATTCATACCGTTGGTAGGCGGCTGCTAACATTACTGAGCTTTGAATTAATCCCCCCAAAAGTAGAACGTTGAAGGACAAGTGCACCAAGAGTTGCTTGAGCTTGTGAAATAACATTATCCATCTGCAAAACCAGCATTCAGTTGGCAACTTAAATGAACTAAAAGTGATTGATAGTTAATAAAGTTCTTGATTTTTTTCAACAAGATCCATTATCATCTAATTTAAAAGAGAAACTATCCAAAATATGGCTGGTTAAGAAAACAATCCGTACAAAAGAGAAAATCAGCAAGCAGGAAGTCAAAAGTGTAGTCTAGCTTATACATCTGCAAACCCCAACAATAATGAATATTTTTCTTCTTTAGACAGGTGAAAAATACGCAAAACAATGAAGTTTTATCAAGATGTTTCTAATGGAAGCATACACTACTAAAAATGGGTAGAAGTAACAGCAAGACTACCAACTTGTACCATATAAATTGGATATATATATTGGAAATCAATCAAGCTGGTAAGAAAACTTCAATTCATTTACATATCTCACCAGAAAATTTATAAAAATAATTTAGACAGATAGAAAAAGAAACAGGTGGCACTAAGACACATAACACAGCAGTTCTGATCACTATTGTCAAAAGAAAACAAAGGAAGGGCACTTGAATTAGAATATGCCTAGTTGCTTACTAAAACTAAGAATTTTTCCGACGCGTCAAAGAGAACTAAGTTAAGAATTTGAAGCTTAATTAGCCTCTATATTAGGAAATTAACAAGTTTATCCCAGCTCTTATTTTTCATCACTTTTTAAGGGTCAAGGTATATCAACATCTTTGAATATTCTTGAACAAAATCAAATACTCCATAAGCCATAAACTATAATTGTCATGTCAAGATCCCCAATGTTGAAATCCTCTAATTAATTGAATGAGAAAACACCTGCAAAATAGAACTATAAAGAACATATATCAAATTCTCAAAAGATTTTTTGACATAAATTGTGCGGATGTTGCTAAGCTAACATTTTCAGACTGGTAACCAACTGTAAACCATTCTTTTAGATCTTAAAATGAAGTAAATGGAATGAAGGTATAACAAATGAGAAGATGACAGGAAAAAAGCCACAATTAAATTCAGAGTTGTTTTTATTGATTTGCTCTATTTGTCTCTCCTCGATCTCATTACTAATTAGTTATTAAAATCTAAGTTCCCATCATTAACTGACATTTAAGGCATTTCTGTAGAAGGAATAAAGTAATTTTGTCATACTCACAATATATCGTTAACTACGATTTATCTTACATACATGTCCTGTATTTCGACTGATGGCCGCATGCTCCTTAAGTAGAGCTTGTTCTGTGGAACCAACACCTTCTTCCAAGTCTAATCTAGTCCGATCAAATTCCCTAAAATCCTCCAGTAGAGAAGCGTGTTCTTGTTTAGCTCTAAGGCTAGAGCGAAGACGATAGAACTCCTGCACTTCAATCAGGTCTAATATCAGGTTAGTTTCTGCGCAGTTCAATCTAGTAACTCCTGTTAATGTTTTCATGGCAAAAGAATGTATATTTGGAGGTTCAAAATGGTGCATATAGAAAGCTACAAGCCTGCAAGTGTCTACAGACATATGAAGATGCCGAACTAAACTAGTATGCAGGGTAGAAAATGGTTGCAGAAACAAAGTATATTTGGTATATTTGCAGGATGAGAAGAAATGTTGCATCTAGCATTCACTGTAAAGGCTCTTAACCTCTTCTTTTCTTTTATTATCAGTTACAAACAGATTGGGAGACATAAAGTCACTTTTATTTTAACATTAAATTGAAAGACGGGAGAAGAAAAGCTTGTGTTACAGGGACAAAAATGAAAAAGCAAAGAATGAAGATTGCTGGCAGACAGAGATAAATAAAAAATATTTTATGAACCACAATACCTGAGTGAGATCTTGAAGAATTTCCTGATGCCTAGTCAAGGTATGAGAAACCATTTCAGATCCACCAGATGAGACCCAGTCTTGCATTTTCATATTTACTTCTTGTAGCTGTTTTAGTAGTCGGTCGATACCAGATTCAATACCATTCTCTTCCAAGTCATTTTTTGTCGAAGCCTTACTGGAGACCAACTTACGATATGAATTCATTTGCTCATCCAACTGAGCTTCGAGTTTCCTTGCCTGCAATAACAGTGCACAAAGTCATTCATTATACGACTATTACCATTTTAGGATATATTCAATGTCCTTCAGGCAAATAAAAGGTTCTTAACGCCAAAGAAGGTCATTTCAATGGCATAATCTCAATGCCATAAATTTAAGGATGTCAAATTAATTGCCACTAGAATTTGAAAATCTAAATGAAATATTCCGAGAGGAAAATAATGAAGCACCTCTTTCAACAATATTTTGATATTGGTGACTCAAATCATGCTCTTCCAGTCTTAACCTAAAAAGATTATCAGGAAGCATATTGTACCTTGTCTAATGTAAGGTTGATTGTTGAACCAGTTATATAAGCTAGAATGGTACTGCACTGATACTACGCATGGCAACTAAAACTCACAAAATTCATAACCCAGTTAATTAGATAATGCAGGAAATGAAACATTACAGTTCATTTTCTCCTTATAGAACTTTTTAAAAGAAGTCTATTACAATTTTCAACAAGAAGGCTTATCCACAACCATTAAGGAAGATATGTGATTTTATGCGGGACAACCACTCAAGCAATTTCAGTCTAAAATTAAATTCAGTCAGCAAGGTAGAGGAGAAATAACAGCTACATATATGGCTCCTTTAAATTTTGACACGGTTCAAATTCTTAAAGAAAGTTAACAACTTTCAATTTTGCTATATCCTAGCAGACTAGGAACCTAATGATTTTCAGGCAAGCCTTCACACCCACCGTCAAATTTCAAACGGAACTCTACATCAAAATATGGACTTACGCAGAAAAGTCATCTATTTATATTTTTTATAAAATCCCGTTTACCTTATTCAGGGAAGGCAATCAATTAACTCTTATCAGCCATCACTCTGATCTACATCAGTTACAATAGCAAACTAATCGAACACTGATATCATCATATTTAACTGAACGACATCATTAGTACCTCAAATTCTAGTTGCCAGCAAGTAAATTGACACAAGGTTAAATTGGATTTAGTTTTATTATATTGCGATATCAACCACACAGAAAATCCAGAAGATAAAGTAAATATTTTAACAAAGAAAAACAACATTCGTCTTCATCAATTGCTATAGGAAACTTCCAGCATTTCCTCCTCACAGGTAAACTCCCATTCTCAGCAGAAAAGATAAATTTGAAAAAAAAAAAAAACTTCATCTATTTGTAATTAGAGATGAAACTAGATTCACAGACACCATAGACCGGACCATTCATTTAGAGCAAAAAATATGCGAAGGAAAGACAAAACAGAAACACATGAAACTTAGGTTAACTGGTGTCAGATATGAGTATGTGTTAAACAAACTATGCCCATTTGTTCTAAGCTTTTTCATATATTAGGAGAATTATACCCCCACGGCCCACAGATCTCTCAAACTTAAAATGAACAAACAAAATGTGCAACAAGTTTTAGTAAAACAGTAAATCTTAGCTAAATCTCTAATTAGTATAAACAGATCCAGAGTTGGAAATTAACAAAAAGTTTTAATTTTTCTCTACAAGCAACAAATCCATAATCTATACTTGTTTCCCCAATAATATTACCCAAATAGGGGAAAAAACAGGTTCCGTACATTGAATTTCCAGATTTCGATTTCATTTGAACAAATTCCAATAAGAAAACTTAACTACTTCAAAAAAAAAAATGAAGAAATTTTGAAGATCTGATAGAACAAAAACAAAAAAATTTCGTTTACTTCATTGAAATTTTCTAAAAATACCAAATAAAGAAACCTGAACTTCCTAAACAATTCACACCAAATTCAATCAAATCTAATAGAATTATATAACCCTAGGTTTTTCCGATGCCAAAATTTCTATATTTTTTCTAATCAAACAGAATCAAAACACACCTGTTTGCGTAGAGCATCCCATGAGACCGGCACTTCCATCGTAATCCACAGATCGATCGCTTAACAAATTCTTCTTCTTCTTCTTCGTTCGATTGTTTTTTTTTTTTTTTTTCAAAGCCTTCGAAATTTCTTCTCTTTTTTTTTTTTAATATTTGGAGGATTCTATTTATTTATTTATTTATTTACTTACGAGTTTTTCAACTATTTTGATTTGATATGTATAAACAAATATATATAAAAAAAATTAAAAGGAAAAATAATTAAAAAAAATATTTGAAGGACTAAAACGCTTCGTTTTGAAGAAGGCTGTAGGTTGAAGGGTTGTTTGGGGACAGGGATAGGTCGTCTGCTCTCTGAACCCAATCCTAACGGCAATTAGGTTCAAAGATTGATATTAGGTTAAAATTTTCTATTAGTCCCTGTACTTTGCAAAAGTTATAGATTTAGTCCGTATATTTGATTAATTTTAGTCCCCGTGCATTTTGAATTTTAAAATTTTAGTTTTGGCCCAAATAATAACCGTTAAATATGTTTAATTAAAGTCAATTACTAGTCATGTACTATGTATACAGTTGTACATTTAGTCAATATTCACCAATTAGATCATTTTAAGCCCCTATATTTTTTTTTTGAATTTTAAAACTCCAATATTAATATAAATGATGGTCATTAATCCATTGACTAGATTTTTAGTGAGAAATATGTGAAAGTAACAAATTGACATGGCATTATACATATGATAATATGTTTGCCGCATCAAATTTTAGAAACAGCATAACTTAATAAATTTAATAGTTATCATTTGGTGAGGACTGAAATTTTAAATTTTGAAAAGTACAATAACTAAAAAAGACCAAATTAAAATATAAAGGCTAAATCCATGATTTTCATAAAAGTATAGGGACTAATGCCAAAATTTAACCTTGATATTATTATTTTTAAAATGCCATTTAAAACTTGAATTTAAATTTAGTATTCAATTTGGTATGTGAATTTTGGTTCAATTTCAATTATAGGGTTAACTTTCTTCTACTCCATTCATTCATTCATCAAATTCTTATCAAATATTGTATCCTTTTATTTTATTTTGCTAAGTTGAAGATTAAAATTTGGACTTGAGTTTCAAATTGTACAATAATAAAACCAAAAATATTTGGGATGTATCAAGGCAGTTGGATAACCACTAAATGTCATTGATATATAATTATTTAGAGGGTTTATAAAATAAAATTAAAATATTTGAGCTCAAAACATTATTAATATATTTACTTTATCATTCAAAATAAAATCTTATTTATTAATTTATATTAATTTTATAAAAATATTTATTACATAATTTTATTTCGCATCTACATCGTAAAATACATCATAATCTAGTGGTTTAAAGCGAGTTTTAATAGAATTATTATAATATTTTCTTTTTCTTTCATTACCTTCAATAACCACTTAACCAACTATTTGATTTAGGTGGTTGATTTCTGTTGGATTCATTGGGTAAGTTAAAATGATTAGTTATTGATTTAAGCAGGTTGGTTTAATGGTCAGTCTCAAACTGCACTAATCATGTTCCTATTAAGGTTTTTCCCTCTTGTAATTTACCAAAAACAAAATTTTATTTAATATTTTAAATTACACTCATCTTTTTTTAATTGAATCACTTCAAAAGATCAAAAGTTAGTGTCAGTTCATATCTTAGAGAGTTTGATCAAATTGGTTTCTAAGCTATGAAAGGGAAATTACCCTCCAAAAGAATAGCTGGGTACAAGTTAATATCTATTCCCTTGAGGAAGAGATAGCCTACTAAATTGATTACTTGGATTCGAGTACGAGTTTCGAATAAAGACATGTATATCAGAAAATTTTCTAAATTTTTCCATGTATTTTAAGCATCATTCAAATTCATATACTCATATCTTTGTGTCCAACACAGATACTTCAAAAAGAATAAAGAGTCCGAACAATACTAATACCTGAAAAGCAAGTAAATATCAAGAAATCAATCATTTCAAAGAGAGATAACATATGCCTTCCAAATAAGCCATTGTAGCCTAAATTCATCATATCATTGTCATCCAATTCTTTATGGACAGAAGCTATATATATATATATAGCTATAAAGTACCTGAAAAGACTGACAATCAATGGAAAATGGGCATTAAGGTCCATGCAATGTTGGCCAATATCCACTAACATAGAACAGATACACAACGTAAAGGTGGAAGAACAGGGATAAAGATGGACATCTAAGGGAAAGCTTATGCAAACATGTAATCTAAATGCAGGGAACTTAAAAGATTTGGATGGAAACATTCTAACTGTAAAAGTACTATGGAGGCTCTATACTAGGAGTCAGATTGCATTTTGCTCCATTTACTCAAAAAATGGACAAATTATCCCTTGTATATTAGATTAAAGAGCACTAATCCTTTCTATTAAAGATCAGTTTCTAACAGTAAAAATGGATGAAAGTTTTAACAGAATGACACTTTGCTCTTTGATCTAATGTACAAGGATTAATTTACCAATTTTTTGAGTAGAGGGGACAAAATGAAATCTGACTCCCCACTCTAACACTTTTGTAATGGACATCAAGCTTAGCAGCCTCAAAAGTAATGCATTGTTTTCAAAAGCTGCTCATAGAAGATGGCAAAAACACATTCTTAGCTAGAACAAGTATTGCTATCAGCGAGATTAGATTCCATCATGTGATGCACCACTAACATGTATATAAACCACAAAAAGAATCTATGATGCAGAAAAAGAGAGAATCAAAGAGAACAATAAACATAAGAAATATTGATAAAAATTACGAAAATTGTTTGGCCAAAGCGTACATTGAAGTGCGGGGATACATCGCACACACTCGTACCGACAAACAAAACCTTTTTTCTTTAGTTTCTATTACTTTTTTTTCATTCTCAATACGTACTCTGTCCATTCTCAACACCTAAACCATATAACACACCGGAATACTTTTCCAACGAACCACTAAAGAAATTCTCCTTCAGTTTCCTGAATGTACAAGCCGTGAGCAAACTATCTGAACCTGCTTGATGACAAATCCCAACTCTTTCCACTTCCAATAACTCCGCGAGCTTATTCAATCCACCGTGCAAACTATTGCAAAACTTCATCAAATGTTTGATATCATACAAAGTGGGAAAGTAGATGTTTATCAAACTAAAGAATCCAACTTGTGTATCTGGCAAATTCTGGCAAGTTAAGAGCTTAAGCAAATACCCGAAATCGTAACCACTATGGAAAGTAACCCAATGCACATTGTCATTCAAAACAATCCCTGATGACATTAAAAGTTCACCAAATCTCATTGCATCAATACCCTTTTCATTGTTTTTCTTGAAATCAATCCCACTTTGTCTTAAAAGCTCGATAGAATCATTAGCGAACACATCTTCGTTGACGTTAAATTCGCGGAAATTGAATTGCCAAATGCAGTATTTATCAGTTCCACATGTAGGTAAGTTCCCTTTCTCATCTGAGAAAGTAAGACCTAATTGAACAAGTTTTAACATATCAACATTGTCTTTCAAAGTTTGATAGTGATAATCATAACTGCTTTTGAAATAACCTACGGGACGTAATACAATGCCTGGGAATTCAGTATCCATGGCAACATAAGGATAATCATCAACTATTTCACGAATCAAAGCAAATTCTTCCTCAACGTTATCATCCCATACCTCACGGATATGAATTGAATCGCTCTTTGGCAATAAAGACATCACTTGAAAACCCAAAAGAGAAATTTTATAAAAGATTCGGATTCAATGTGAAGAAGAAAACACAAATCTGCAAAAATTATAATAAATTTTAGGGCTATAAATCATCTAACTAATGAACCCAGAAATGAATCTCGAACAATAAAACGAAAGAGAAACTTACCTTGAATTGGGGGAAATTTTGGGGTTTTTTTTTTTTTTTTTTCTAGGGAAACAAACACAGAAAGGCGAGTTCTAGAGAGAGAAAATTCCTGAAAGTTCTTTCCTTTCACTCTCTCTCTCTCTAGGACTTCCTGTTTGGAATATTATTGGAGGTCCTAAAATGGGGTTTCATTTTTTTTTTTAATTTCTTTTTGGTCTTAAGAAGAAATGGTCGTAATTGTTTGTTTTTTTTTCTTTTTTATTTATTGTTTTGTTTGTTTCCTGAGAAAATTTGGTTTTTTTTTTCTTTTGTTTTAATGAAATCTAAACAGAAATTTACCCACATAACAGTTCGCAGATTTCAATTTTTGTAAAACCAAACTTTCAACCGTTTCGATTTTACGGTTTATAAAATTAAGATTTGAATATTCCTTTAATGCTTCAAATTCCAATTTCTTCATTACATTCAACACTTTACAAAAAGTTATGTAATTTTTTAATATCATTTTTAAACTTGTATATTATTTATTATAAATTTAATATCATTTTTTATCTCTATACTGTAACGAATTTCTCACTTTAGCCCTTTTTATTTTTGGTCACTTTTACTGTTTATTCTCTCAACTTTCATTTCCTCACTTCTTAATAATTTCCATTAAAAAACATAAAATTTTAAAATTTCCAAACAAACAAAATTTTTTAAATTTTTTTGAAGCTTTGCATACTTATGAGTAAAATTCTTAAATTTGTTCTAAAAACCCTAAAATTAAAAAAATAAATTTCACTTAAAAAAATAAATATACAAAGAATAAAAAAATCATTAAAGTTCCCAAAAAATCATAAAATTAAAAAAAAACTCCCCTAAAAATCTTAAAACTCATAAAATTATAATAAAAAATAAAAAATAAATATTAATCTATTTTTGAAAATAAAAAAATTTAAACTCATAAGTATGCCACCAAACTTCAAAAAATTTAAAATAATAATAATATTTTTAAAAAAATATACTTGTTTGGAATTTCAGGGTTTTTAGAAATTTTAGAATTTTATGGTATTTTTTTACTTGAGAAAACTCAAATTTCCTTAAATTATATCCAAAAATTCATAAAAATGCAACAAAAAAATCCATAAATTTTCCAAGAAAAACATAGGATTCTTAAAAATTTTAAAAACCTAAATTTCCAAAAGAAATGTATTTTTTAAAAATGTTATGCAATTTTTAAAATTGTTTGGAAGTTTCCATACTTATAAGTTTTTTTTAAAAAAATATTTTTTTATAATTTTCAAAAATAAATTATAATTTTTTTTTAGTTTCTATAACTATCCAAGTTTTCATTTTTTTTTTTTTGAGATTTTCTTTGGAATTTTTATGACTTTTTTTTTTATCTTTAATGATTCTTTAATTTTTTTAGCACGTGGCAACGCATCATTAGTTGGTTTAACTTTCTTAACAAAATATTTTTCAAGGGGCTAACTTGAGTGGCAAAACGAAAGTAGAAGGAACAAAGTGAAAATTTCACTATAACATAGCAGCAAAAATGGAATTAAGCCTTTATTATAATATGCATATCCAAAAATTATTTTTTAAAATAAATATTTTTTAGAGATATCTCAACATCTATAAATACCAAGTTCAATGATTTGTTAAATCATCATAGGAGTATGTGTGGTTAGTTTCGGTTATTAAAGATGAATAAGTTTTTCATTTATAATATCTTTTATCACATCTGTTCTTTTTTACACAATATTTAGAACTATCCATAATCCTTTTCTAATCTAAAAATAAGAATCCACGTCCTCCTATATTAGTAATAATGATAATACTAATAGAACTAAAACTCAATCGAAGATGTTTGGATACGTGTAAGCATTGATTTCAAGGACTTGAGTTTATATTGGGCTTGGAATTTGGTGGTTTAACATTTTTTTTAACATAATTCCTTTAGTGGAAATGGAATTTGGGCTCTAACATTTTCTATGCAACGTCGCATTGGGTTTTTTTTTATTGGGTGGATTTAAATTTTTTTAATTTTTTTTAATAATTATATGTTTTTTTTATCTAATTTCTATGCAACATCTTTTCAATAATATTAACTCCAAAATTTAAGCTTTATTCAAGAAGATGGAGAAAAAATATACTTTCACTTCTTCTAATCACATGTTGATTTTGAAAATTTTCTCTAAAAAAATTAAGAAATTGAACATTTTCCTTTATCAAATAAACTAATCCTAAACCCTCATTTTATTTTAATCATTTAAAATTTTCTATTACATAAATTAAATTGAAAATTTATAAATATTTTAACATAAATAGAAAAGATTTCTTCCTTTCTTTTCTTCCTTATCATTATTATTTATTTATGTTTCCATGACGTTATGCGAAATCATAATTAAAAAAAAAAACGTAGAACTTCATGTGCTCATCAAACTAATACTTTATCATCCCTCATTGACGATTTCATATCCCAATTTCGGCTGTATATTCAAAAACAATATAAAATTGGTAAAAAGGATTTTTTATAGCTTCTTTCAATTTCGATACTGAAAATATTGTTCATTCTCAAAAAAATAAGAATAATTTTGAAAGTGAGTAATTAAGGGTAATTAATTACGGTGTTAATATCTTCTGTCAATTATACATAAATTTGATTGATAAAAAAAATTTAGTCCTCGATGTTTACATTGACACAATAATTAGTTATTTTTAATTACTCTGTTTTTGAAATTGACAGGAACTTCTAATCCTTAAAACATATGATTTGGGAGAATAAATATATATACATATAAAGAAAAGAAGTCAGTAGAAGGATATAGACCAACCATGCTCACGCGGCGTTTGACATAATTATATATATATATATGTGTATATATACATTGAATATCAAAAGAATAAAGTAAAAAGACGGAAAAAAAAAAAAAAAAAAAAAAAAAACCAGCAAATGAAATTCATACTAAAGACGAAAGGACATTTCATGGGAAGAACTTGACAAAGTTGGATAGACCTTAGAAAAATTTACAAGAAAAATAAAATAAAATGAAAATGACCATGTGGTTCATGAAAGTGCGATGATATCATGCATGGCATCATATTTTTGGAAAACTTTTTCCATTTCGCTTTAGGCAGCAATGCATGTATCCGTGTGCTTCGGAATCTGCCATGATCTAGGTCAAGAAGACTTCTTTGTAGTTGGTTTGGTTTGGTTGAATAGGGGTTGGGTTGAGTTGGAGATAATCAATTTTGTTTTGACTCATTATCAATTTAATCCAAATTAACTTTCTTAATTAGGTTTAACATTTTGTGTTGACTTCACATTTCTACTTGCTACTTGTCATCATTTTGATTTGTTTTTTCATCAATTGAATATCATTGCTAAACAGCTTAAAGGGTGTCTTCATTCAGTGCAGGGTGCCTTTGTTTTGAGCCAACAGGTTTTGAGGTCACAATGGAGAGGTTACATTTAAATTGGACATGTCTAAAGCTTATGATCAAGTAGTGTAGGAATATCTCTTTTCGATTATGACAATGATGGGTTTCCCTTCTCTGTAGATTGGTTGGATTTGCGTTGTACACCATTATCCCATCGTGTTTCAATCGTTTAAAAGGTTACGTTTAATATCATTTAAGTTCTGAAATCATTTTATTCAAAAGCTTTCAAGGTAACACAATACTCAGTATTTGGGGTCTTCGAGAAGATTGTGCCCTAACTTACTGGTTTCTAATTTTTCTCGTTGAATCTAAGTAATCAATTATCTTTTTTTTAAACCAAAACGCATAAATATAAGGTCCATTCTCGGGAATTCAATACGTTGTGTCCTAACTCATTGGATATGACATTTTGTTATCTCAAGACTAGGATTTCTTTTTTAAAAAAATAAAGGCAAGCTCATATGTCATCTGTGGAACCTTCGAAAATTGCACACTAACTTACGGGGTTTCAATTTTCTCGTCGAGCAAAAATGGCTAGATATTTTCTGGTTTCAAATGTACGAAATTTCAATAAAAAAATTTTAAAGGTTAGCTTATGCTCGAGGATTCAAATGTTGCATCTTAACTTACAGGATACGACATTTTGTTGCCTCGAGATGAGAGGGCCTTTTTCATGCTGATTCAAATTTATTTAAGGGTTGTTTTAAAAATCGGCATTAGTAAAAGGGGAATCATTTTAAATCTCTTCAAAATTTTCAACTTTCGACAATAAAGACAGTAATTAATCAATTAGGTACCAATTTTTGGGCGTGACGAGGGTGCTAATCCTTCCTCGCACGTAACCGACTCCCGAATCCATTTTTCTCAAATTTCGTAGACCAAAATCATTGTTTTAATAAAATCAAAATGTTTTATTAAAAACGATCAAATTGCAAGGTGATCCGATCACACCTCAAAAAAAATGTCGGTGGCAACTCCTATTTTGGTTTTTAAAAGTTGATCTCCTTTTTATCAAAAAAAATGGTTTTGACAACTATGATGATTACTCTTTGTTGATAAGTGGAATCAATAAGAAAGAGTGGAATCACCTTGCACTGGGACAGAGAGTCGTTGTGTTTGATGATGATCAAAGAAAATTTTAAAAGAGTGAGTGTGATGAAGGAAGAAGATTCTAAGTGTGTGCGTTGGATGGTCTCTTTGGTGTACAAAGTGGCTCATATATGGGAGAAAAGCAATGTCACGTGTTTTAAGCTCATTGGGGAAAAATCACATCTTGTATCCTTGCGGTGACGATGATATGACCTTCTAAATTGGTGATGAAACATCTTAAAACGATCTCTATCCATTTATTTGTCTCCCCTTCAAATTTTTTTATTTTTAATTTCTAATGTAACAATACAGTGCAAAATGGAATCAATATTGTTTCCCTCTACTCGTTTGTCTTGCAACTTGTCCGCAACCTTTTGAAGAAAAAAAGGAGAAAAAAAAACACCCCATAAGCTAATTTCTTTAAAGATTCAAAGCTTTTAGATTTTGATTGGTGGACCGTCCAGAACCATGAAGATAAGGACAAGAATCTCCCAAGTCAGGGGTGACTCAAGTCAAATTTCCTGTTTGGCCATCCCCTAAGTAAATGTATTTGAGAAATAAATAAATTTTATAAATAACTAAGCTTTTTTAATCTAAAATTATGGTATGATTCACTGTTTTTTTCTAGTTCATGGTAGCCTGATTCGTCATTGTTGATGTATGTTTATATGTTGAAAATACATTATATAAATCCAAATTTGAAAACTTTTTTGTCGGCCTCTAAATTTCAACAATGCATATTCCAATTCTAAAACACGTGAAAAGTAGTATGACCAATGTCTCATTATTTTTCCTCAAATCTTTCAAAGTATAAACAAAAGAGGGCAGCCACTTGGACTGTTGTAATTGAGATATAACCAGGATTCATTGTGCCGGGGCTTAGTCTTTTAAGTCTAATTTAAGAACCAACGAGCCTTGAAATTTTGGACACATATCATATTCCTACTTTCAAACCCACTACCTGCGATCTCTTTTTAGCATCATAATATCATTATCCTAACATTAGTATGATTTTAACCGAATCCACGTCCTCTTACACTAATAACAATATAACTTTAAGTTTATTTTACGTGAGAATCAAAATTTTATGGAGGAATGATTAATTATTTGTTAAAAAAACAAAACTGAAAATAATTAAAAATGATAAATTACACTAACATGTAGATATGATCAAATAAATAAAATATTTGATACTTAAATAAATTGAATGAGAGTGATCATGGCCTAAAAAAGAAGGAAGAGAAATTGAATGAGAAGAAGACCCTATCCATGACTTGGATCATTGGATATGAAGAAAGCGTGTCAAACTTTTGGTCATAATATATATATTATAAAACTGTACGAGACGTCAATCGGTATAAATTTATATTTTTTATAATTAATATTTTAATAATTCAATTGTTCATTTATATAGATTATGCATATTAAATTTGGAGTAAATTAAAAATTTTTAAAAAGTTTTAACTGTTACAGATAATAAATATTTTAAATCAACACGATAGAAATATCAAAATCGATTCTAAATTTTATATGCACGACGAGTATAATTATAAATTAAATTATTAAAATATTAATTATAAAAAATATGTAAAATCATATTAATTTTATAATAAAAATGGAACACATGGGGATGAATGATTCGATATTCGCTGTCAGTCTCAAATTGCACGATTGCAAGAGTTTCATGGTTATAAATATTGTATTATACTATTTATAATTAACTTGTATTCCGAGATTTTTTAAAAATCTAGATTTCGATATTTATTTTCACGTGAAGTTTCATTATTAATCGAGCCTTTAATGACTTTGAATTCTCTACTTTATTTTCATTATCACTTTTCTGTTTTTCTTCTTTAGAAAAAATCCCCATAACTTCTAGCAATAGTTTCAATCAACATCACATTCACTTCTCTTTTCTAATTTCATAATGGTCCTTCCCTAAATCTAATAAAACTTGTTAAAAAGTTAAAAATGATGGTATTCCGTGCAAAGGAAAAATTCTAAATCTAATACCTTAAATGGAATCGCCATATAATAGAAAAGTGTAAGAAGGAAACATATTGAAAATAAATTGTGGTGAATGCTTTAGACTTTATTTTTGAGAAACTAACCCTTTTTGTTGTTGTTGTTGTTGTAGCTCGTGTGTATTTTCTACTCCATCTATATTTCACTTGTAGTATTGTAAAATAATGTAATAAAACAATAAGAATTAGTGTGCTACAGAAAATTATAGGTATACGGAAAGAGGGCTTCAATTTGAAAGATATTATAACCTTGTAAATTTTAGTAGCTCAAATCTTTATTTTATTATTTCAACAACAATTAAGAGCTTTATATAAGATGATATCAAACAAAATATAGAAAAGCCCGAAAATATCAAAAGCGGTGAATTGGTATTTTACAAATTTTTACAATTTTTTTTCTAAATGATAAAGAAAGGGAAGAAAAGCTTGGATAATTCGATTCATAGTGGTTCGAGCCCAATTACCTACCTCAACTACCTTGGTATACCTCAACTAGAGATTTTCAATTCACTATACTTGAATTATTACCTTTCAAGGAAAAGATATAACCTTTACAATTCCTATCATTTTCACAAGGCTAAGATAGAACATTCCCCCTTGTTTTTATGGCTTAACTAGAACCTTTTCTAGTTTTTGTGGTTCAACTAAAATCCTTTACAAATTACTTAAAGTTTTATCCTTTGTAGGTACAAGAAAAGATGTAAACAATAAATTCCTCTCAGAGGTGTGTGTTTACAAGTGTTTAACTCTCAATGAATTGAAATGAGAATTATAAAAAAGATCTAACAATAAGCACATAAGGGATATGTACAAGAGAAAATGAAAGAATAAAGAACTTGATGCTTTTTTCTTGATTTATATGATTGGATGTTCTTCTCTTGTGTCTTCCAAGTGTTCTTGACTTGAATATATACCCTCTATCTAATTTTTGGAGGTTTGGAGCCGTTAGAAGGAGTTTCTAACAGTTGAGAGCATTTATTTCAAGCATTTAATGCAGTCTGCAGCAATGTATCTCGAGACAGAAAGAACAAAATATGACCATTGGAGCTAGAGGTCTCAAGACACAAATGACTTGTCTCTAGACAATTTGCTCTATGCCTCGAGACAATTCACCGTATGTCTTGAGACAAGGCTCCACTAAAGCAAACATTTCTTTTAATGTTGGCTAGTCTCGAGACAAACTTGAGACAAGGTTCCTTTGAAGCAATTTTAGCTTTGATTTTGGCCTGTCTCGAGACAAGATTGAGACCTTAAAAAAATAGCTTAGAAACATTTCAAAGGACTTAGAGGTTCTCAAAAAAATTTGTAGAAAGCTTAAGTCAATTAGAAAATTTATTTTTGAGTTTGTAGCACTTGAAAATATATTTGGATAAGATTAAAATAATTTATGCAAATTTGAATAAGGAATTTTATAATAAAGTTTGTTATATCAAAAAAAATTGAAAATCAAAGTTAACATATTTTTATTTCTTGGAAAGTACACACTTGTGGTTTTCAACAAACTATATATAGTGTGTACTTTTCAAGTAGGATTTTACACTATTTAAGTGTGTACTTTTCGAGGAATATACTTGTAAAACAAGTGTGTACTTGTTGGGTTTTCAATACTTTGTTACTTTAAGTATTTCTTGGAGAGAATGTACTTGTAAGTGAAATTATTTGGGTGAGAATGAGTGCAAACAATTAGGCAACATTGAGGCTGTAATTATTTGTGTAAGTGTTTGGTTGATTGGATTTAAATAAACTATTGTACTAAAAAAATTATTTAATGGATTCATTTTTTGAGTAAGGCTTAGTAGAGGTAAGATTGTTTAATTTCAAATTGCATTGACATTAGTTCTAGTCTTTTGCTATTCTTTTACTCCCTTGTTTAACTTGCAATACAACTTTATATGTTACAATATTTGTTTCAGTGGCAACTTCAACAAAAGCAAAATAAAGTGATTTTTTAATTGGTATCAGAGCTTGACTTCAAACATGCTTTAAAAGGATTCTGAGTATGATTTGTAGTAATGAATGCCATGAAGAAAGGTAGTTCTATCTCGTTTCCTCCTTTGTTGACTAAAGCAATAGATTCATGCAATGACTGTCGTGTTCGTTTTGAAAGCTTAGAAGAAGCTTACAAGTCTTTGATGGATAATTGGAATCTTCTATTTCAATCGAATCAATTTTGTGGAGGCAATCAAAGAAAAAAAATGATGTCAACGTTGATCTTGAAAGGCTAACCTAATGCTTGACGAGACTATCAAGGAAAATGATGAGATTATTGCTAAAAAGGATGCAACTTTGGAAGCAAATAAACAAGAATTAAATGATGAGAAAGTCATTCTCAAGAAATATGAAAGCCACTGTGAGAAATTGATGAGATCTTATCTATTGGAATATTCAAACTTGACCAGAGTGAATTTGGTTATACCTTTATGATAGGAAAAAGTAGAATAAATAACTTGCTTGTTACCATGGTGGAAAGGTTAGACATATTAGACCTTATTGTTATACATTTCATTGAATAGTTCCTAAACAATACTGGAATTCTCTTGTAAGATGCAATATGTCTTACCATTGCACCTGTCGAAACCATTTTTATTTAAACGGGGTTGACTTTTATTTAAAAATGAAAATGGAGTCGCCACCAATCTATTTTTATGAGGTGTGATTGGGTCACCTGGAAAAGTAGTTGTTTCTAATAAACGATTTGATTTTATTAAAAATAACGATTTTGGTCCACGAAATTCAGAAAAATGGGTTCGGGAGTCAGTTACATACGAGGAAGGATTAGCACCCTCGTAACGCCCAAAATTGGTACCTAGTTGATTAATTAATGTCTTAATGTCGAATATTGAAAATTTGAAGAGATCAAAACAATTCCCCTTTTAAAATCCTTATTGAAATTTATTATTTTGAAAGCTAAATAAAATTTGGCCATCTAATTACTTTAATGAAGAAATCGAAACCCCGTAAGTTAGGGTACGATTCTTTGAAGTTCCGATGACAACACACAAAGTCGTTTTTATTAAAAATCTCATCTTGAGATAACAAAACGTCGTATCCAGTGAGTTAGGATATAACATTTTGAATTCTCGAGAATAAGCTTTTATTTGAAATTTGTATGATTTTATTAAAAAAGGAATACTCGGCTATTTTGAATTTAACGAGAAAATTGAAGCCCAGTAAGTTAAGGCATAATCTTCTCGAAAATCTTAAATATCGAGTCTTGTTTTATAAACTTTTGAATAAAATGTAATGTGAAATGATAACATACGACGCAAAAAGATAATTTGTAAATGAATCATACACTAATGAATAACAAATAATTAATAAACAAATATAAACATGCATGGCAACAATAATTTCAATCATACATTATATAAATACCAATATCAATATTTTAAAATTAAATGAATTAATAATCAATTTTAAAAGATATACTAAAGAAATCAATGGCAAAAGGAGAAATTATAATCAATAAATTATACGTTCAAAATTTTAAAATAAACAATATATATGAGTTAAAACAAATAATATATATGAATGTACAATTTAATACAAATAATATCTACAATTTGAAATGAATTGGATAATTTACAATAAATAATATATAATAAATTTGAAATAATAATACATATAAAATTTAAAAATTTTAATGATAATTCTAGAATAATCATACGTGATAAATCCAAAAAAATAGTATATAATAAATTTAAAAATATTAATGATAAATTTGAAATAGATATACATGATAAATTTAAAATAATGTTAACAATGAATTTAAAATAATAATATTGATAAATTACAAATAATAAAACATGATAAATAATATACAATACACTTAGATAATATTAATGATTAATTTAATAATAATAAGTATAAAAATTCAAATAATATCATATTCAAAATTAAAAAAAAAACATAATAATCAATACTTAAATAAATAAAACACAAGCAAATTAAATCAAACTAGTGAAGATTAAATTGAATTTAAAACAGAATTAAAAGGAAAAAAATGAGAATAAAACCAAACTGAGGACCAAAATATGGAAAAAAATAGATAGTTTAAAAAATAAATTGCAATTGATAATATATGGAAAAAAATTTTAAAGCAAATAATCAAACAATTTAAAATGGATGATTTATAACACGAGTTTTTAAAAAATAAACAACATGTGTGACATAATATTAAAAACAAATAAAGTATATAATTAATGGAAAAAAAAATAAAAGAATGATAAGAATGGTTAAATGAATGAACAATATGTAAATAAGAAAGTTGATGGATAAATAAACAAATAAAAGTAAAAGAATAATTAATGATTAAAAAATTAAATAGATAAATAAAAAATGTTAAAAAAACGCTTAAGTTAGCCTTACTCCCACAATATGAAGATTCAACGAAATTCCTCCACCAAAATCCAACTCAAATGAAAGCAACTTAAAAAGAAACGAAGATGAGCGAAAAACAAAATAAGAACAAGCCACAGAAAATAAGAACGCAAGAGAAGGAGAAATTTGAGTGAATGCTCCTAAGAATTATCATTGCTCCAAACCCCAGTGTTTTACAATGAAGGGAGAGGCCTCTATTTATAGTTGAGCCTCCCCAAATCCAACGGTATAGATCAATTATATCAACGGCTAAGATTTAAAGGGTATCTACAAATTAAATCTCTAATATTACAAAATCTTATCTTCTAAAATTGCATATATTATCTAAGATTGCATATCATTTTTTAAGTAATGGGTCATTCCGATCGGGCCAAATGATATAATTTTAGACTGGACTTAGACTTTGTTTTATTATTTTGGGTTTATTATTTTTTTATAGGCCCGGGCTAAATTGTCCTACAGCACCTACTTGTTGATTGACGTAAACATCTTCATATACCTACAGTATCTCCTTAATTTTTTTTTTTTTTTTTTGCGTGGTTAATGTATAGTGTCATCACTAAAAATCATGTTATCATCACTAAATAACAATTGAGTAATACGAGGGCCATTTTGACTTACCTTCAGCCTTCTAATTTGACCCATACTCTACACATTTTTTAGAAGTGGAGAAAATCCATTGCTTCATAAGAGAAACAAATACGAGCTTGAAGATTCACTCTGGCAGAGGCCTTGTATATCTACTAATTTTCTCATTTTTTAAGTTATTTTCACTAATTTAAATATATATTTTTTTTATTTTTATATCATAATTACTTATAAATTAAATAAAAATAGAATTCGATTCGGTTTTGAATAACTGCAATTTTATAACTTGCATTCCATAAACCGTCCAGGGGCGAAAGGAGGGGGCTGGTAGGAACCCTGACCCTCTAAAATTAGAAAACTTTGTTTTATACCCCTAAAATTTATAAATTTATAAGTTAATACATGGTAAAATTATAATTTCTCCCTCCAAAAAATAATATAATTTCGATTTAGTCATTCAAAAAATTGTAAAAATATAAACCCATACAATAATGAAATTATATTTTAGCTTCCATAAAACTATATAACATAATTGCCCCCAAGAAGAATTTCTAGCTTCACTTCTACGTTCAAACCTCTTGAATTCAAGTTAATTTTCAAATTTTCTTACTCATCCAAATCTATTATGTTAAACATTAAATCAATATTCAAATATATATATAAATAAATAAAAAAAACCAAACAAAGACTTTACAAATTGTAAAGGTAAAGCCATTCAATAATGGATTGACTGTTGTACAGGAGATGAGATTGGTCAATTGGTCTTTGCAACCTTTCTTTCTTAATTTGGTCAAAACAATTTAAATGGAGTGGGACATCAAAATTCCCAATATCCATATAACTTAGTCATACCTCTTCACATTTCCTCATCTAATTAATTGGATTTGGACATAATCCAAACCCCATCTTACTACTTCTAAAAGTGCATGAACTAACAATGTTTTCACATTAATTTTTCAGGTTCAATGAATTGAATCCAACACCAACTATCGGTAAATTTAAAATATTTTATTAATTTTTTATACAATACTTAAATTTTTTATAATTCCTCCTTAATATTTAAATAAAAGGATACGCATTTGAACCTTCATCCTCCTATATTAGTAATAATATAGATGCCAACCAAATTAAGATTCAATCAACAAATATATTATTAGATAATATATATTTATAAATAAAAATTAAATAAAGGACACATATATAATTCCATTAACCCTAACTTCATTATTAGTACATGGGATAATTTTTCAAATATAGAATCTACACTTTTTTTTTCCAAAAGTGTTATAATATATGTTGATAATGGCAATAAAATGATCGCAAAATAAGAACACATAAAAATTACGTGAAAATCTTTTCGGGAAAAAACTAATGTTGAAAAACGAATGATATAGGAGGAGTTTTGACTACATCTATTTAAAGGTTGAAAAACCTTAATCTAATCAATGTCAAATAGAAGAAATATAGTTCTATAGAAATTCTACTTGTGCGGCATAGTCCCATTATTTTACCACTATATTTTATTTATTCAACAAGTGATAGATTCGGGTCACACAACTCTAATAAAAATTTAATATTCAAATCTTTTCACATTTATGGAAAACTTAAATGTTTCCTTTTTATTAAGTTTGATTTTAGAAAATTGACATTAATTTGTTTCTAGATATTTGGTCAAAACAGGAAAAAATAAACGGCTCTTAATTTTATAATCCTTTTTATTATGTGGGTTTTATTTTTTTTATTCAACTCTAGAAATAAATAAATAATCAAAACAAAAAATAGTTTCAATTAAAAACTTGAAATTAAATTATTTTCACTCGATAGACCATGAACGTATTTATCACACCGTTAAAAATGTGTATTTGTGGCGGTTGATGGATGAATGCATAGTTGGGAATGAAATTTTTTATATTATAAGGTCTTAAAATTAAGATTTTGTCCAATGATTAAGACATATTAATTTAGATTAATCTAATAAAATAACTTTAAGAAGAACATATTTGTCTTTCAATTATGGCTGTCGGCTGTCCTTTGTGGACTAAAAACTTAACAAACAGCAAAGTCTTTCAGTGCTATGTCATGTAATTAGATTTTGTAATGTCAATCAATTAGTCAACTTGACTACTTATTTATTCAAATGTACTATCCATGAGAATTCTTGATTACCACGGTTAACAAACTTTTTTTTATCCATTACAAAAAAGAGTCTTTTGATAAAATCATGAGAATTTTATTAAGTTGAAACTTACTATATATTTTATATATAAAATTAATATTTGAATTATTGCAATTTAATGTTTTAAACTTGAATTATTAAATTATTTTAATTTTTTATATAATTATTTTGATAATCGAAATATATCTGAATTTAAATCTATATAAATTTAAATAAAATAGATCTAAATAAGAATGGAGAATGCTTACATGGGACTAGAGGTGCTCATGGGCCGGGGCGGCCCGGCCCGGCCCGACGGCCCGCCCAAAATATGGGAGGGTTTGGGCAAAAATATAGGCCCGAAATATGGGCTTGGGCAAAAGAATTAGGCACGTTTCAAAAACGGGCCGGGCCTCGGGCACCACTTTTTTGGCCCGAGCCCGGCTCGGCCCGAATATACTAAATATTTATTTTTTTATTTTTTTATTTTTAAAAATATTTTTAAAATACTTTTTTAAATTTTTTATTTTTAAAATATTTTAAAATTACCTTTTTTAGTTTTTTAAATTTTTTTGTGTTTATTTAAAAAATGGGCCGGGCCTGAGCCTAGGATTTTTTCCCCGGGCCGGGCCTGGACAAAATTCTAGGCCCATATTTCGGGCCGGGCCAAGCCCGGGCCTAGGACATGGGCCAAAATTTTTTATGGGCCCGGCCCGGCCCGGCCCATGAGCACCTCTACATGGGACAGGCCCCAACCTTTATTATTAAGCTAAGTTCTTGGTGGCTTCAAGAAATTTTTTTTTCAAGAAAAGGAGCCTCGTTAAAATCTCCCTTTATATGACTTGGGGTTTAAAACTTAAGTCTAAATAGTGGAAGGTGAAAAAGAATATACATTACTCTTTGATCTATCACAATTTGATGTGGCAAATTGGGTTTTCTTAGTGTTTTTAAGTAGCTTTTTTAAAGTAAAATAGCATTTTTTGTATTGTTTTTCGTTATTTTTAGATTTTAAGTTAATAAGTGAAAATGTCTTGTTTTTTGCCCATGTTGTGACCCAATTTTGTGACCCAATTTTGTCAATAGTGCCATTAGGAGGCCTAACATGTGATTGAATGGTGTAAGGATGTGTTGGAGGTCAAAAACGAGCGAGAACGGCACCAAAGGCAAGGGTGGAATCATGATACCTCTGACAGGATGGAAGATTGGAGAAACTCTTCAGTGGTATCGCAATATTCACCCTTCAAAGAAGACCCTAAAGCTCGAAATTGCTCGAGGTATCGCGATATCCACTTCTAGGTATCGCGACATCACCTTCGTCAAAGGGACAAACTTGGACAAAAATGGTAGTCTTTGCCCACTCAGTCCACCAATCACCCAAGACCTGTGTTGGGGCATTTTTGGCAACAAAAAATCATCAAAAGACAACCTAAAACATCCAAAATTAGCTGAGAAGGAGAGAGACAACCATTAGCTTAGTTTTAGGTTTAGTTTTTATTTTCTCTTCTTCTTCCTTAGTTTAAAGTTTATTTTTCTGCATTTACTTCTTGTTCTTGATATTCTTAGTGTTAGTTAAGTTAGTTATCATTGTAGCTTAGGTCTATTTACACTTTTAGTCTATGTACTTTGGATGCAATACTTTATTAGCTTTAGTCTAATGTATTTCAGTTTCTTTCATTTTAAATCTGTTAAAGTTTGTTCCTTTTATGTTGGTTGCTTTAGATTTTCTTGTTGAATGCCTTTAATTTCATGTTATTTAAGTTTTCTAGTATAAAAATCTAAACTTTTATATTTTTCTCAAGTTTTACTTTAATGATTGTTGTGAGTTTCATTTCCATGTTCATCGTCTTTATTTTCAACATGAGTAGCTAAACCTAAAAAGGGGGTTTGGTTGATGGAGATGTGGATAAGTTGATTTTTGGACCAAATACTAAATCGTAGCAAATTGGACTAAATTGAATAGAACTAAAACTTAGGAAGAGAATCCCCTGAAAAAATATCTAGGCAAGTGAGACCAAAGGTAATCTGTTGCACACATGTTCATTAGTCCTGGGTTAACCAGTGAGATCAGAAGATAAATCGAAACTAATTCGTCTAAGTTGGTAAAATTGAGATCGGAAGATAAAATGGAGCCAATTTGCAGTTTAAGCGGTTTATGTCCCTTGTCCAAGAATCAGTGAACCACATCAAAATCAACCAACCATCGCTAGTCATTTATTAGTTAAATTCCTAGTTTTATATTCTTTGCAATTTAGTCCCTAGGTTAGAATATTTAATTTTCTTGCAAATTCTTCTTGTTATGTTTTGTCGTATTATAAGATCGTATTAGTAGCTGCTTAGACTTTATCATATATGCTATCTATTGCTTAATTGCCATCTCCTTTGGGTTCGATCCTTGGAATACTCCGGTGTTCCATTGTAACACTACTAATATAATAACTGACCTATACACTTGTAATAAAGGCACACTTTCAAATTGTTTTATAAAATCGTTTGTTTTACGCGCACGTGCAAATGCAGTCACTCTTAATAATCAAAAAGCGATCCACAAGTAAAGGTTCAATAATACAGTTGGGCTTATCATTCAACCAATAAACAATCGAAGATCTATGAAAAATACTAGAAACATTAGAACCTACGAATTTAAATAAAACGAGAGTAATTTGACTCCTAATACGAAACACATGTTGGAGATGGATGGTGGTAAAGAATGAGTTAAAATGTTTAATCTTACTCACCAAAGAACTTAGGTTGTAATGAACACATCTATTGCTCATCTAATGGAACCAATCGATTGCAAAAATAAATAAATAAATCACCTTGACCTTTAAGTTTACTAATGCTAAAGAAGCTTAAACCAGATTTGAGATTGCTTATGAAGGAACCAATCCTGTCAAGCAATCCAACTCCAGATGTTGACAACAAAATTTGAAAATCTAAGGATGCAAGAAGGCAAAATCTTGTCTAAATTATATTCAAAATTGTGTAACATCACAAATTCAAAATTTACTTTTGGTGAAGACTATTCTAATTCCTTGTTGGTTAGAAAAGTGCTTAGGTCTCTACTCAAATGATTTGTGATCAAAGTGACAACTATAGAGGAGGTAAAAGACATTAATACAAATAAGGATTAATGAACTCATTGGTTCATTGCAAGGGAAAAGAAGAGAACATAACATTGCAAGTTCAAACTCTAATTACAATTAAGGATGAAACAACCATTGAGGATTTGCAGGAGCAGTTAGCCCTTCTCATCCCAAAAATTCAAAAGGGTAGTTAAGAAGTTAACTTGGAACAATAAGAATTTTTATAGGAATCAGGACGCCAATAGAGGCAAATGTGAGGTAATAGTAATAAAAAAAGATGCACTCGAGGAGAAAAAAGAAAAGACAGTGTCACAGGTGCCAAGGTCTTAGTTATATCCAAGCTAAATGTGTCAATACATTTAAGAAGAAGAAGAAGAATTCTCTCTCTATTACTTGGAGTGACAATGACTCCTTTAGTGGACCAGATGATGACAAGAAACACTTCAACAACTATGTGGCCTCTACATCTCAAGTTGTATCAATAATTGCAGTTGGCTCAAACAACTCGTATGATAGTGATGCTGAGTCAACTAGTGATTTCATAGACATCTATAAAACTATGCTAGAAAAATAAGATCAGGTGTGCAAGAATAATGAAAGATTGACTGATGACAATTCTATGCTAAAACAAAAGAACCAAAAACTTACTATGCAGATCTAAGAGAAACATCCTATTTTGAATGTAAAGACAACCAAACTAGGAGCAACTTTAATAGATTTAACTACAGTACAATCAATTATGAAGAAATTAGGATCTAACGATGACAAGTTAGAAAAGATCCTTGTAGATGGAAAGAGAAAACCTAGAGATGTGGACTAGGTTATATGGACAAAAAAATAAAATAGTGTAGCCTACTATGTTTTTCAAGCCCAAGAGAGTTCTTAGTCAATTGAGAGTTCCAATAAGCACGAGACTACTTATATTGAGATTATTTAAAGCACATTCATATAATTATGTGCCACTACCATGGTACCCCAAACCATATCAGATCAAGGTGTTATAGGCTACTAGTGGATTTGAGAAGAAAGCATCTAGTTGCATCTCCAATTGCAACTGGCAGAAGGTAGAAACACAAGTTTATCTGGAAAAGAAAATATTAAAATTGTCTCATAATTGCACATCAGTTATTGAATGCTACCACTAATCATGTCTAGCATTTTGATAGGGGTGTTCCAAACATATGACTAGAAACAGTAGCTATCTCAAAGGCTTCCAAGAAATGATGAAGGTAGGTCACCTTTGGTGATGGTAAAAAGGGAAAAATTCATGGAAATGTGGTTTTCAATGTTGATGGAATGCCTCAACTTTAGAATATATACATTGTTGAAGGATTGAAAGCCAACCTGATTACCATTTGCTAGCTTTGTGATCAAAATATGTTGGTGAACTTTACAAAGGAAAGGTGCAAAGTGATTAGCAAATCTAATGAGCTAGTAATGGAAGGTGAAAAGGCGTTTGATGATTGTTACAAACTTATTGAGCCATTAACATGTAATTGAGCTAGCTATTAATGACCCAATTCTCTTTAGTGTTAGAAAATTCAATTTTGGGACCAAATTTCTTCAACTGAGCCAATCTAAGAAAATTTGTTTACAAGATTTTTTAAGCGAGAGCATGGATAGAAAGAAGGATTATTAAGTAATTATGTTTAGAAGTTAGTAATAAATGTCAAATGATTAAATTGTAAGGTGATTAAATTAAAGATAATTAAATGGGAGATTTAAACAAGTCCTTAAATGTGATTAACCCAAGACCTTAAGTGTAAATTTTAACTTGGAAATATCATCAAGTACAAGGCTAGATTAGTGAATCAAGGCTATACTCAAGTGGAAGGCATTGAATTTGATGTGACATTAGCACTTGTGGTATGATTAGAGGCAGTCCGTTTCCTATTAGTAGTTGCAACTTATCTTGACATCAAGTTGTTCCAAATGAATGTGAAAAATGCATTATTGAATAGTTTCATAAATGAAGAGATGTATGTGGAGTAGTCCAAAGGATTTGAAAACCCAAAACATCCTAACTATGTTTATAAACTCACTAAGGCATTATATGGCCTGAAGTAGGCCCCAATGGCATTGTATGATAGACTCTCAAAGTTTTTACTCAAACAATAAATGAGAGGAAATGTGGAAAAAATCTTTTTCATAAAGAAACAGAAGGATGCTATTACAATAGCTCAGATATATGCAGATGATATTATATTTGGCTTAACATCCTAACAAGCCAAAGAAGGTTCTATGAAGATAGTGTAGTATGAGTTCAAAATGAGCATGCTTGAAGATAATTCAATATATAATGGGACATTGAACCTTGGTATTTGGGTTTATAAGGATACCAACATAAGTGTGGTTAGTTCCAGTGATGCTAATTGGGCAAGAATGTAGATGATAAGAAAAACACATTTAGAGAGTGTTTTTATTTTGGAACAAATTTGGTTTCTTGGTAAAGAAAGAAGTAATCTTTGATCTCATTATCAATAGCTGAAGCTGAGTATATATCTATTGGAAGTTAGTATAGCTATTATGGATTAGACAAATGCTTGAAGATTTTGGAATTTCACTACTAGTTGTATTTATCTATTGTGACAAATCCAATGCTATAAACATCTTAAGGAACCATGTACTTCATTCAAAGAAGCACATTTAAAAAAAAAAGAATCACTTCATAAGTTAAATAGTAGAGAATGAAACCATTGAATAGATGTAATACCCATCACTTGACTCGATCATCGGGTCTAAGTTATAGAGTGTCACATTTGTTGGCAGAGCGAATATAGTCAAATATGCAATAAATAGTCATTCACACATGCAATTAAGTGTAAACCACATTCAATTTATGTTAAAAATTCATTTTTGGGTCTTCATTAAGCTTACAAAAGCTCTTTTGTCAACCCGAGTACGAAATATGACCAAATTACAAAGTTTTTAAAATTCAATGCTGAAGTCGTGACATCATCACTTCCACATCATGACATCGCCAAAACAGTAAGTCACGTAACGATGTCATGCTATTCGACATTGTGACGTCACTCTCTGTCAACTAGCATTGCAATGAGAGAGGTTGGTTGTCGGGATGTAGCCCCTGTTTTTGGCAAAAATGCACAATTTGGTACACTTATGCCAAAGTTTCTAACCATAACCATTCAACATGTTCAACTAATCACTACTTCTACTAGATTTAAAACTTGTCAAATCATGCCAAACAAGTTCAAACATTCAATCCAACCTCTTAACATGGCATTCGGCACTTAATCATCAATTAAACTCAAACAACCCTAATGATACTAAGATATAACAATTAGCCATTCAAATACCAACCCTTACCTATGCCATACCATCTTGAAACATGCCATTTCATTTCAATTACCTATATTTATGTACATTGTACACATTAATGGCTTTTAGGCCTTAAACATGAACCAAATCAACCATACACCAACACATATTTCAAGCATGACAATCAAACATACCATTTTCAATTAAGCATCAATTTAACCATTCTACTTACCCTATCCTACCAATTTAAACATACCAAATTTAAATAGGTTTATAATTCAGCTTCCCAAAAGCATCAAATATTCAAATCATCGTATGCCATATTCACTATCATCTTTAACTCATCAAGACTTTTATACATTAAGGACTACACCAAGACACTTATATACATGCCACAATCCTAGACTCAAAATGATCATATAACTACCGATTCGGTGATAGTGTGAACTTTGAGATGATCTAGCTTGACGAGTTCCGCAAGGTGACAATCTACAAGGTAAAGGGAAAACAAACAAGGTAGGCATATAGAATGCTTAGTAAGTTCATAGGTATTAAACAAAACTTATTCTTACTAACATTTCTAATGTATTTAACTTGGCACAACATTTGGCTAGACATGACAATCAAAAACACCAATATTGTGAGCATATGCTTACAATCAAAATCATATAATAACACAAACATTTATTATTCCAATTCATATCCCTTTAGGTAACTAATCTCAAGTACATATTCAATCAAGGAATTATACCATCACAAGCATATTAAAGGCATCCCCTCAATCAATTTTTCATGTTCAATTCATTCTATAGCTTGCCATTTGTATATTGAGTTTATTTCATCCCATTTCAATCTTTCAATTTCATATAGAACATTTTTCTCGATGAACCCTAGTAAACGAACTCGAATACATAGGTATCTACACCACACTAGTTGCTCATCCGAGCTGAATATATATATTTTTTGGGTTACCCGTATGAGCTAAACCTTTATAATGACACATCAGGTTACTCATCTGAGCTAGACCTATGTAACAAATATTTGAGAATCCACAACAAATGTTGTACCTCAATAACATCTATAATCAATCCCGTACAAGCATGCACAACACCCTATTGGCATGCCAATCGTATCTTAACATTTACCAAGTTCATACAAGCATCTTTTACACATATAAACATCACATTTCAATTTAGTCCAATTCTAGCTTGATCTTACCAAATCATAACCACACACACGCACACACACACATATACAATTCAAATACATAAAAACCTAAGTTAACAAATACCATATGAATTTACCTTATCCAAATGTCAACAAGTTGATTCTTTAGGGATTAATCAACAGTTTTAGCTTCTGTTTTAGTCCAATTTTTGATCTAAACAATTATTTTTTTACAATTTATCAATACCAAATAGTTTCATATTATGGCATAATATGAATGAACCTATATAATTTCATTTTTTATACCCTAAAGTTTTACATTTTATTCAATTTAGTTCCTGAATTCGAAATAGTCATAACTTTCAATTTTTAGCCTCAATTTAAAATCTAACTTCAAAAACATTCATTAGGGACCCTCTACTTTTTGTTTATACCAAAATTTTACAAAAAATTACCTGTTATTCACTTTAGTCCCTATGTACAGAACTAACAATTAAATGTTATAATTTAGTCATTTTCATAATCTAAGCTTAAAATCTATCAATTTCATACCAAATTCTTCAAGAAATAAACAATGGAAACGTTTAAAAACTTTAAAATTTTTATAAATTGGTACATGGGCTAGCTAAATCAAGCTTCAATGACCTCAAAAACATAAAAATTGCAAGAAAAGGACTTGAATTTGCTTACCAGTTGAAGGACCAATGTCAAAAGCTTCAAAGGGTTTTCTTTCTTTCAATTTTCTGCAAGAAGAAGAAGACGAATGAAAAAGATGATATATTTTCATTATTTTAACTTATATAGTAGGATTAGTAATTAATTAATTTGGTTTAATTAACTAAAGCATAATTAATTAACATAAGCAAACCATTAAACATTTTTAGTGGAAATATCATCACCATCCATTAACCCTTATTAGAAAATGGTTTAATTACCATTTTGTATCTTTGTCTAATTGCAATTTAAATCCCTAAATCTTTGGCCAATTAAAAACCTATAGCAATAAGACTTTTACAATTTAGTCTTTGCACCTTAATTAAGTAATTAATTGACAAAATTGATGGACTAAACATTAATATACTTTTGTAACAACTCCATAAATATTCATATTTAATATTTACAGACCCGGTTTAAAGAAACAAGATTCTAAAACTGCCTTTTGCGGTACCATTGAAAATCGTGTTGTTACAATAAAAGCATGTTTCTACTGAGAATCAACTAGCACACTTGTTAACTAAGAGACTTGAAGTTTCTAAGTTTGAGAACTTGAAGAATGATAATAGGGTGTGTAGAGTTTAACTCGGTACCCAAGTAGCAACACCAAAACTTCAATCCTAAGTATTTTTTTGTGTTATATCTTTTTTGATAAATTTTTGGTTCCTTATTTTTATTTTGAAAGGTTGTTTTTGCACCAAAAATTCTCTTTCCTTATTTTAAAGGGAAAAACTTCAACGAATTTTTTTTTTTTTTGTATTTAAGATGTGAGAATGAGTTTTAATTTTTATTGAACCCTTTAAACCAACTTAGTAACCATAAAGAAAGAAAATTCTCTTTGATTCTTACCTTTTAGCTTCAAAATTTAAGAAAGTGGTGAAAGACCTTCTACTAGTATACCTCAAGTAGAAACTCGAGCAACTAGTAAAATAACTATAGCCAACTATATTGCCAATTGCAATTCAGTAAGGCAGTGTATAAGAAAGTAATATTTATACTCGACAAGAGCCTTCTGTTGATGATATTATCGATGTTTCTTTTTGTTCTACCTCTAAAAATGCAATTGCTATTGAGACTATTGGGAATTTTGAAGGAATAAAGGAAGTATCCCATGAGAAAATGATAAAATAGTGGAAAAAATTAACCATTTGTTAGTTGAAACTCCCTATCTTGATCAAGATACCCAGCTTGAGCAACTGATTAATACTATCACCCAAAAAAACCTTCTAAAGGTCCTTCTAAATTTGATCATAATGCCCAAAAATTTGTTGAAAAAGTTGTTGCCACAAACGACCAAGGAAAACCAATTAGGTAATGATGATGAACCTAAAGAGCTTGAGGTAGTTTCTACCTCAATTGCAACTGGCTTTGCATTTCGAAGAAGAACCAAAGCATTTGTTACAAAAGAGATCAAATCAAAACATGCTAAAAAGGAAAAAAGCTGGTAAAGGGTAAGAACCTTTTCCCAAGTTCTAAAGAAGAAAAGAGTTGAAAGAAAGAGGAAAACTCATACCATAGTTGATGTTTATGATGACTCTGATGATGGAGAAAATGTGCAATTTGCTAAATTGGAACTACGTGTTGCAAAGCATCGTTCAAAAAAGTCAAGTGCTCCTTCTTTAGCCAATAAAAGAAAAAATAAGATGAAAGTTGTTAGAATACTTGAAATCTCAAAGGAAGCTATTGAAGTTGTTAGGCCTGAGCTTAAGCAAAGGAAGCCAAAATTTCTTAATCTAGCATGTGTTAAAAGGATAAAGATCATGGCTGAGAAAGGTATTATAAATGAGGGGAATATCCATAAAAGTGGGTTCCATGAGAATGGCATAGAAAGCTTATAGAACATCTTGATAAAGAGTTGTCTTATATTAACATGTAACTTCAACATTTAAAGAAAGCGAAATGAAACTCTTGAGCAGGCTAAATACATGTGTTCTCTGATATAATACAAATTTTCTTGCTCATAATCTTTTAAGCCTTTGCATCTTTTTGTGCAACAAAGAGGGAGAATGAGTCGAGTTAGAGAGTTAAGGGGAGTATTATGGACTTTGAGTTTGATTTGGGTGTTGTTGGTGATGATATTCTTACCAGTTTTGGATCTTATTCTTTTGGTTTGGTCGAGCTTGTACTTAAGTTGCTCTTGACTTTTGCTATGATTCTATATTTTTTATTGTCGCGTCGCGAAAATCGGGTTAAAAGAATTGAATTGTGAAACTATGTTAAGTGTGTTAAATTGGTTTGATGGATAGGTGTTGTGCTGTGTGTGTAAGGTTTTGGGTTTGAATCATTTCTTTTAATTTTTGTTATTTTTTGACTAAACCCCTACCTTTGAACACTTCATTTATATATTAGTTTTGCTCAATTAATATTAAAATGAGCCTGTTGGTTCAATGGTAAGGTGTCAGCTTACCCTTTGGTCTTGTGTTTGAATCCCTACATATGTGAAGCGGAAAATTATTTTTGTTTTAAACTCCGAGAAGATCTAATGTGGATAAGGATAGGAGTTAGTAGGGAAGGATTTTCTCCCCAATCTACTCACGCACTCAACTGTCCAATACCATTTGTTTTCTCTCTTTTCTTTCCCCCAAATTTTTTTTCTATTTTTTTCTCTTTGTTTCTCACGTTATTTGCAATCAAGAAGTTTTCTTTGATTTCTTTCTTCAATTTTCCTTTGGTTACAAAAAATAATTTGGTGTCGATTTTTGCCTTGCTTTTTCTTGAAACTTTCATAATTGACTAGGTTCTCCTTGTTCTTCGTGGTTACTTCTGTTTCGGGATGCTTTTCTCAATCTGTGTAATGAGTCGTAGGAGGAATTATTAAGTT
Source organism: Gossypium turneri (assembly GCA_008044935.1). Taxonomy (NCBI): domain Eukaryota; kingdom Viridiplantae; phylum Streptophyta; class Magnoliopsida; order Malvales; family Malvaceae; genus Gossypium; species Gossypium turneri. The sequence goes on from CP032576.1 coordinate 2,789,309, forward strand.
GAATGACTTGTTACCAGTAATATAGATTTTTCGGGGGACTGTTGTGATCATTTGGGTTTTGGACATCTCGTGGTTGGAGTTGCATTGAAAAACGACCAGGCAATCTTCTGAGTTAGAACCGGACGACGCGCAAGAGCTCAGATTGTTTTCTCAGTCAATTAAAATATGGTGATTTTCGTAATTATCTATTTTGGACTTTTGGGATTGTAATTTGTTTTTGGTTTTTGTTTTTGTTTGATTTTCAGTAATTTATATTTTTGAACGTGAAACTGCAAAATCACACGAGTTAACAAAATGGACTTCTGTTTTCAAAACTAAAACTCTAAAAATTTTTCGCTATAAATTAAGTAATTTCTTAAGTATTTTTCTACAAACAAATAAACATCTTCTAACAAATGTTGGCCATATTTTCTAAACACTCATTGAAATAAGAAGTTTTCAAACAAGATCAAGTTAAGAGCTATTCTGTAAAATAAATAAGCTCTTTGCGTAATTTCTGAAATAACATGTAAGTGTTTTGCTAAAAGTTAATGCTTTCAGAAATCTCAATTTCTAAAGCTAGAGTTTAACTTCTAGGTTTTTTTTAACAAATTAATGTAATTTCTCCAGATTCGACCATAACGTCTAAGCCGGGTTTTGGGTGTTACATTTATTGTTAACATATATGTTCTTTTTGCATTAATGGTTGATTTCATAGATATTTGGATTGGATTAAAGTGGAGTGTTGTGTTGAGATCATAATTACCTTACTTGAATATGTTGTTGACTTTTTGATAAAAAAAACTAAATGAGGAAATTGTTAATGAGAGTCATGGTGTCCAAATCCAACTCTGGTTGCAACTCAACCTGCATTTGGATTCTAGTGTAAATAGCAATACATTTTTAATGCATATTCTTAAAAAGATTTTTAGCAACACTTTATTAAGTAAAAATGAAAAAAAAAAATCAAGTCAAAGTAAAAATTCTTTGAAAGCTTTAAATGTGATTTCTTTTTTAAATTGAAGAGATCCAGTTTCCTTAGAAGATTATTGTTAGAATATTTCTATTATTTTGTTCCATATTGAAGGCCTGACCAAGATGCATTCAATGAGATATAACTTTATATTGATTGGAGTTCTTACAAGCCTTTAACATCTATTTAAAAGATGGTTTGTTTCTCCTACCTTAACTAGTGGTCGAGGATTCGATCCTTGGCCTAAGTATGGAGCAACTTTAAAACTCATGGCCAGCATCTACTCCGTTAATTGGCCTACAGAATGCGGAGAATTAGTTACTAAGTTCGCCCCAGTAGATGCATTAAGAAATCAAAAAAAGATGGTTTGTTTCTTATTCATATATGAGATTGAAAGCATTTAGCTTGCTCATTGTAAGGAAATCATTTTAGTACAAAATTGTTGCAAATAAAATGTTTTTTTTCTTTTTCAGTTTGTAACTATGCCTTCAATGAAGAGTCTTAATAGGGATAGTGATGTATTTAACATATAAGAATTGAGGTTACAATTTGTTGAATAAGTTGAAATTAAATCGCTATCTTATACTGCAAATTAGTGGTGCATTACTCTCTGAATAAGACCCTCACAAACGTAAAAAGTTTCCAAACTACGTAATCAACTTTTCTGTTCATTTTATATTTTTACTTTGTTAATTAATAAGATCAATTGCAACTTAACGTAGAACTAGAAAGAAGCTTTCAACCTCTAAACACCATGTTCAACTCCAACCACTCGACATGAGAATCACTCCCTCCACCTACTATCAACAAAAGTATATTCACTTTTAACCGAAATTACAAATGAAATGGCGAATAGAAAGAGACCTAATTGGGTGACTTTTTGTTCAAGTGATTTTTGTCGTCTTGCTAAAATGTGAAAGGAATAATTACCTAGGATAAAGTCCAAATTGGTTGATATATAAGCAATAAGCAATACCCAAACCTACATTCCAGATTTGACAGAAAGGGTCAATTAGAAAATTAGTTTTCAAACACACGCGACTATTATTTTTGGATTTATCCTCAACCATGCTTAATTACCAACTTTGCTCCTAAATCCTAATCAATTAAATTGGCTCTCCTTTTCAATTTCATCCTCTAAAGCATACCATATGATATGATTGCAACTTCAGCTTTTGGATAAGTTCGATAATTAAGATTGAAATTGTTTTTATTTTGAAGGATATTCAAATTCTAAGTCTATTGAGAATTTGATTCATGCAATTTTTTTTATACATGATGGAATTGAATGAGTCTTCAGTGTATATATGAACTCAGCTCCTTACATCATCATAACATAAATGATAGGTACAATACCATTATTTTAATTTCTCTTTGCTAAATCACCTAAAACATTAATTAATTAAGGCAGAGCAAAAACTAGGATCAAATGAACGTATAATAAATTATTAATATTATACTATCATGTGGAATTCATGTGCAAAGTCAATTGCCAAGGAGATCTATTTCCTTACTTTATTAATTAATATATCCCAACAACCTTAACAACTAAAAAATTAAGAAGTAATTTTAAGAGGATTAAGAATCTACCTGTCGCCTCTAATGTCACCTTTGAAAGTAAGTAATCTAAGTCTAATTTTTTGTTCGAATTAAGAGCTTTTTTGATATCAATGACTTTTAAATTCAAACTCAATCCAGAATATTCATGGGAAAAAAAATCTCATGTTACTTCTTCCGATCACTTTTTGGTATGCAAATGGAATATTGATTTAGTGAAATTCAAATCTTAGAAATTTCAAATTTTTACTTTTAAAAAAAAATCCAAATTTACTTTTTTTTAAAAGGATCATATATACAACAAAAAATTGTTTTGAATGTGAATAGAAAATTCCACCCTTTCTCTCTCACATACGAATGTACAAATGAATTTATGAGCCTCGAATGGGCGGAGCTGGATGCTCTTTTTCAAGGCCTTAGGTTCGCTAGGTCTTTCAATCTTTACATAGTCATTTTCGAAATGTGCTAGTACAGTTAATCGCGTTTGCAAGCATCGGGAGGATATTACGGTGTTTGGTTTTCGCATCAAGGAGGCGAGGAAATTGATTGAGTTGTTTACTAAAGCTGAGGTCAATTGGGTGGATCGTAGAGTTGCTGATTTTTTATGTAATTGGTTACTTTTGAACTGTTGTATTTGGTCTTTTGACATGAATTATTCTCGTGATATCCGTAACTTTGTAATTTTCGATTCTTGTTAATTTGGAGGTAATTTCTTTTCTTTTTTAAAAATGAATGTGCAAATGAATTTAAAACCTAAAATAAACATTTTATTCATCATTCCCAAAACAAATAAAAAACATTACCATAATTATACATAAAATATATATGGTAGTCTACTTGTTGGAATTTTCCATTTTTGTTTCTAAGATCACTTGACAAGAAAGCAAAACCCCATCTATTCCATTCAATTTCATTAATATTATTGATATAAATATTGCATGTACAAAAACAAAAAAAAAAAAAAAAATAGAGTAATAGACAAAGACAGATTTATGTTTTAATCTAAAGACAAATTGGTCAACAATGAACTTCTGTAATGAAAAACATAAACCAAACAGCACCCAAGGTTTCATTACTTTTATGGTGTGCTTCGTCAAAACCTATAATTTGTTCACCTTTTCAAACCTAACCGACAATGAATTACTCCATCTCATCTATTTTCTTTTGTTTATTTATATAAATAGTTTAGAAAATATTCCTAATTAATATTTTTAAAAATAAATAGATTTAGTCTATCTTCACTTAATTTCAACATTCTTAGTCCCTAATTTTAAAATTTTAAATTTTCAATCTTAATGTAGAAACAACTAAATAAAATATATATTCGCTACATAATACATGATATTATATACATAAGATTTTGGAAATTACAGAACTTAATAAACTTGGGTAGTACTGAAATTTCAAAATCCCTAAAAATATCAATTTAAAGTACAAAAACTAAATTCAAAACTATATGCATAATACAGGGGCTAATAGCACAATTTAATCTATTTTATGTATATAAGCACATTGTCCCTATTACTTCTCACTTCTATATAAATAAACAACGAGTTATTAGTTAATACTCTTATCCCTTTTTACAAAAAAGCACATGCCAACCTCCTCTGACCCTCCTTTATTGCTCTATTTCCACCCAGTTTCCCTTACCTCTTTCTTCTTTCTTTCTATATATATTCATCATTTGATTCTTCATCTTCTTCTTCATCTTCTTCTTCATACTTGGTCAATTCCAGGAAAGTTTCAGCTTTTTTATGAATATATTAGATCTGGGTCTTTGCTTAAAGATTGAAAAAAAAGCTATGAATTCTTCTTCTTCTTCATGGGTTGATTCACTGGATCTTAATGCTTCTTCAACAAAGTCCCTTCAACTTGAAACTCCTGTAAGTCATCCTAATACCAGCAACAGCTTAATTGTATTTGGAAGGAAACTTTCAGTCAAAGAAGAGGTAAGTTAGTTACCTACTTATATATATATATATATGTATATATTATGGAACCCTCCATGGCATGGGTATGATTTGATAATGGTTTTTCTTTTTATGTTTGCAGAGTGGTGCTTTAATGGAGGAACTGAACCGTGTAAATGCAGAAAATAAGAAGCTAACTGAGATGTTAAAAGCAATGTGTGAGAGCTATAATGCATTGCAAAGCCAGTTAGTGGACTTGATGAACAAGAATACTGAGAAAGAACTTAGTCCTACAAAGAAAAGAAAATCAGAAACCAGCAACAACAACAATGGGAATATCATTGGGAATTCAGAGAGTAGTTCAACTGATGAAGAAGAATCATGTAAGAAACCTAGAGAAGAAATCATCAAAGCCAAAATTTCAAGAGCTTATGTCAGGACTGAACTATCTGATACCAGCCTTGTAAGATTTCTTTTCACATAAAATTAACCTCTCTACTTAAAAAATTGATAAATTAATCTCTATACATACATTTTTACTGTTAAAAATCGGATGTCGTATACTAATATAAGATACATTTGGTATGCCAAACTTCACTGTATGATTATTCTAAGTACAATAGCTCATCTTGGTTTTTTTTTTTTTTTTTCTTTCAGGTTGTAAAGGATGGATATCAATGGAGGAAATATGGGCAAAAAGTCACCAGGGATAATCCCTGTCCAAGAGCTTATTTCAAGTGTTCTTTTGCACCAAGTTGCCCTGTTAAAAAGAAGGTAAGCTAGCCAAACCCCAACCCAAATCCAATCCCTATCAAACTTGTAAAGTATTCTGTTTTTGACCCCAATTAATTTTATTGATGATTTCAGGTGCAAAGAAGTGTCGATGATCAATCAGTTCTAGTTGCAACATATGAAGGTGAACATAATCATCTTCCCCCTTCTCAAATCGAGGCAACATCGGGTTCGAGCCGCCTTGGTTCGGTCCCTGTTGGTTCGACTCCGGTTAAGTCATCCGGTCCAACCATTACTCTAGACCTCTCCAATTCAATCAAGTCAAGTGATGAAGGTAGAAACTCAAAGCCAAAACTGGATTCACCAGAAGCTACGCAATATTTGGTGGAACATATGGCATCTTCTTTAACTAAAGACCCTAATTTCACTGCAGCACTGGCAGCTGCTATTTCAGGAAGAATGTTTTCAACAAATTCCAATTGAGATATATATATTAAAAGAGTGGGTTTTATTCTATGATTTTTATGAGCTTATATTATAATTAAATCTTTGCATTTAGAATGTTATAATTTGTAAATACAACCTTGCAAAAAATGAAAAAAAAATGGGATTTGGATTCTCTACAAGCATCATCAGCTTCTTGTATATATTTCTTTGATTTTCAGTTTCAAACATCAATATTAAATGAAAATTTGTTAAAAGTATCATAAAAATCTTTATATTAGAAATCAAATCTCATTTTGTTCTCTTCACTTAAAAAATAAATAAACTGGTCTTTTTTGTTAAAATTTCATCCATTTTTATGGTAAAAAATTAGCGTGTTATATACGTTATTCTAACGTACAGAAACAAATTTTTAACTGTAAAAATAGATATAATTTTTAACAAAATGATCAACTTATTTTTTTATTTAAAGTATAAAATTATTTTTTTTATTTTTTTAATAAATAAAGTAAAATATAATTAAACTCCAAATACAAAAACCTTAAAATAAATTTAATAAAATATCAAAATATTTGAATTTAAACGAATAATTTAATCTATAAAAGTAGGATGTAACATTATTATAATTGGAATAGTCACAAGCGTGTGCGCCCCCACACGCACATGTTCAAATTCCGTACATATGGATATCGCACATGCAGTTGAGAAGTGGGACCAAAAATGCTTATCTTCTTACTCACCACACAATACATGTTCTGTCCTAATCTTATGTTGTTTCTGGACAACTTCCAACAAATCCCTAACTTATCTGCCAATGATTTTCAAATGTCTCACTTCTGAGCGCCATACTTACTTCACGTTTTATATTTACCATTTTTTTTTTCTTGAGTTTTGCAGGGTGATTTGTGAATCAAGTTCACCCAACAATCCCTCGCGGCAAGCTAATTCTTGATAGAGGACGGGAGACAAAACGTTCACTCAAGAGACAATACTTAACATTGTTAAGAGATCGATAGGCTACCTAATGGATGATACTCTGAAGATTTCTTTCGAAGGTACCGAACTCGTCAACATATCTCAAATAGAAAAGGTTAAATTCTACTATTAAGCCTTATATTTTACGAAAATTGTGAATTTAGTCCCTATACTTTAATTCGATCAAATTTAAAATACTTTTTAAAATGGTCAATTTTAGTCCCTATACTTTTCAAATTCTGAAATTTTAGTCCTGTACTTTAATTACTAGTCATGTGCTATGCATACAATTGTAGAATTAATCCATATTCTCCATTTGGATTATTCTGAGTCTTGATACTTTTCGAATTTTGAAAATTTCAATCTTGAGACAAATGATAGTCATTAACCCATTAATTAGATTTTTAGTGACTAATATATGGAAATAACAAGCTAACATGACATTACACATATGATAATATGTTTGTCGCATCAAATTTTGGAAATAACAAAGCTTATCTTAATGAATTTAACCATTATCGTTTAGTGAAGACTAAAATTTTATAATTTGAAAAGTACAAGAATGAAAATTGACTATATAAAGTATAGAGACTAAATCCACAATTTTCATAAAGTATGAAGACTAATGAAAGAATTAAAAAAAAAAAAAAGGTTTATCTGCAGATGGATTAATCTTAAAAAATAATTTCACCTTTTGCAGTTCCATGTCAGTCAAACCATATATTCTATAACACGTTCCATTTCCCTTTGTCCCACTTGATTTCAATAATGCCAAGTTTTTGTACTATAAATTCCAATTTTGGAGGCCAAATTTTCATGTCCACCTCACCAAGTATATGTATATATATATATATGACATACAATGAATACTTGAAAGAAATATTTAGAATTTTCAATTGATTGAACCCTTTGGTCATATACGATAATGACATCTGCAAATGCAACATGTTTTTCTTTTAGACAAGTAAACAAGTTGTACACATATATATGAATCAATCCCATCATCATACATCTTAATCAACAAAACCCTCTCAAAGTCTTAAGTAAAACCGTGTATGATATTATTATATACGAACATGGTATTGTTGTGTTGTCATAAACCTACCTAGTTTTTGTGGGTTTATATGTAGTTTCAACATTATTGTTCTTAGTCTTCCCTTAGATTCTTCACCAGTAGTGAAGATGTTGTCATAAACCTACCTAGTTTTTGTGGGTTTATATGTAGTTTCAACATTATTGTTCTTAGTCTTCCCTTAGATTCTTCACCAGTAGTGAAGAAACCTAGACGTAGTACTACATAGATGATGATGACGGTGATTAATGAATAGTGAGTCCAGTGTCACCTACGGGATCACTCAGCCCCACCACATGAAGCTTGTACAACGAACTTCTATTTTTCTTCAAGTATTTAGGTTTAACACTTGTGTTTATCGTATGGATATGGAGATATGGTCTTTAAAGATATTTCAGATTGTGAATCATTTTTAATTTCATTCGTCTCTTGTTTGTAAATAGGGGTAAATCTCAAAACTATATATGAACTTTGATCAAATGTATAATGTTATACATGAACTCTGATTTTGTGTAATTTTATACATGAAATATTTATTTGATTTAATTTTCAGAAATCACTACTACAATTATCAATATAGAACTATTTTATGCTTACATATTGTATACATAAATTATTATATTTATCTAATGTAAAAAAATTGATGTATTTTCTCTTTAAATGTGTACAGTTGAATCAAAATTAAAGTTCCATGTATACATTTAAATAACTATCAAAGTTTCATGTGTATAATAATACCAAATCAAAACTCATATATCAAATTACACGTTAGATCAAAATTAACGTGTAGTTTTGAAATTTAATGCTTACAAACTGCACTTTGGTTCTTACTCCGGAAATACTTCCATGCTTACAAAAATCAAAGCAACGCTTTCAATGTGAGAATCAAAGAGTTGAGGAGGAGGAGAAAGCTTAAACATGGCCGTCTTATTTAGTTGGCCCAGTAATCTTCAAGGATTTGAATGTAGATTGCTTAGTTTTGTTGAATTGTACTCGGTTTTATTTCTTGTTTTAATAGATTTAGAATGGTGATGTGAAGTAATTCATGTGTTAAATTGAGCCATTGTAGAGTTGTTTGATCTAAGTTAATGTTCTTAAATGTGTTAGCTTGACAAACTAATGTTGATGTGAAGTAATGAAGGAAAATGGAATTTGACCTTGGTTGGGAATAAATTGATTTAGGTGTCTAATGTTGATGAGTTCATAAGCTTGATATAAGCTAATTTATAAGTGACGTTTACGATTTAGCGACAAATTTTAAAATTTAATGTGAGTTGAGAGATCGAGAAGTTTTAAAATTAGTAACCGTACAATAAGTTACGTGCAACAAATATTTTTGTTGAGTTTAAAAATCATATTTCCTAATGTGTATTATGTTTTTGTTTAAGAATGTCAAATGTAAAGATTGTTAGTGCGGGTTACACGCACTAGATGCGTAACTCCAATTGTAACCTAGTTTGAATTTGGTAAACCAGTATTACCAATTATATGTTTGAGGATTTTTAACAGCACGTTACAAAAGAGTTTTCTTATTTGAATAGATTTATTTTCTTTAGAAGATTACATCAATATCACTGTCTATTCTATTTTATATTGGAGATGTTATCGAGCTGAATTTAAAGGGAATAGAAATTCACATTTATTGTACTTTTGCAAATCGAAATGCGATTTTATTGACGAGATTGAGAGTGCATTTGTTTTGTTTATGTTACGAACTTATTTTAGTACAAATTCATTGCAAGTAAATTGTTCTTGCTAATTAGTTTACAATTAAACTTTCAAAAGGGAAAAACCTAGTGGGAAGGGTGATTTAGATTGTATATAAGAGTAAGGTTGCAACTTAGTGGCTTGGTGAGTGAAATGGGCTTAAATCATATTTTGTACAAGTTTATTTATATCATTTACTCTCTAGGTGAAGTCCACTGAGTAGGAAGTTCTCGAATTACGTAATCAAACTTTTGTATTCATCTCCTATTTTTTTTTACTATTAATCCAGTTACAATTGAAGGTAAAATCAACAAATTCACCTTTTAACTTCACAACTATAAAAGAAAAAGCCTCTCATTTATTTATTTTTATTTTTGATACGAATTAAAAACACATTATGATTTTTTAAACTTACTTGTGAAATTAAAAATTCTACTATCACTCCAAATGAGGGTGTTTTGCACCAACCATCTCCAAATTATGACTTACATTTTGAATTGGTCCTCATACTTGAGAATATTCTAATTACATCCTTAAACTGTTGATTTTATATTAATTAGGTCATTCCATTATTAAAACTATTAATTTAATCATTAAATAATACATCAAATATTATATGACATAATTTAAAATAAAGAATTTAAATAAAAGTAAAACGTTCACACCTAACTTTTAAAAGTAAAAACTAAAAATAAAATAAAACTGAAAAAAGAGAGATAACGATATTACTTTTATAAAATCTTCGAAAACCTCAAAATCAATCATTTTTTCAACATATATTTTTACAATATTCATATTTCTTTAAAATTTTTATTTTAAATCATGCCACATAAGATCTGATGTGTAATTTAATGGTTAAATTAACTATTTTAGTAATTGAAGGACCAAATTGATAGAACCTTTATAGTTTAAAGATGTAATTAGAATATTTTAAAGTTAGAGAACCAATGTAAAATGGGAATCATAGTTTGAAGATATATGGTGCAATTAATTGAATAAATGAATGCATTTCATGAAGCGTGACAATCGTAATAAATGTTAAGACTTCACTCCGTCCTAATTCAAAATTTAAAATTATTATTTTACCCTTGTAATTTTTAGTATCTTCGGAATTGGGCAGGTTACCGAATTGATTAGGCAATCGGATCACTGATCCAATTGGTAGGACCAATTTATCTAGCTTGATTAAATAGATCATTAAAAAACTCATAAAAAATATTAAAAAGGAAAAAGTCAGTTCAATCGATTTTTTGCTCAATTCAATTTGTACATACTGATTCTCAAATCAATCAATTAAATATCTTTCTTGTGACCAATATCTTAATCAATTTTCGATCGAATCGATCCCAACCACGGGTCTGATATGATTGAGTTATTAAGGTTGTCTATTATAAGTTTACAATAAAGACTATCCGATTCTCTCTCATTTCCAATCGTTTTGTAATTGTCTATTCATTCCTACCACACCAAGCTGCCTAACCAACTTTCTTTTTTTCTTAATATCAAAATTTCTTTTATTATAGTCTTGCCCTTTCCTTGGCCACCCCCCTAATATTCCAAAAAATCCACTTTTCCACAACAAACTATTTCATACGATATGGATACCAACGGAGCCACCACGAGCTCCACCGCTGGTGGTGGTTCAACTTCTAAATCTTCCAGCAAAAAGCATTCCAGAAAACCCGTATGTATGTTCCCTTCTTTCCCCCCTTTCCTCTTTATCTCTCTCACTACCGCATTGCCTTGCTGGATTTTATTTTTTTAATCATTTGTTTTCTTTTCATCAATCTGTTAATGGGTGCAATGTGGGTTATAATACCCAATGTTTAAACAACAAGGAAAAAGAAACTCTGGGTTTTGGTTGGAATTTGATGAGTATATAGTTTCGTGTCCGTTTTTTGATAATTTGTTCTTGGTGAATGGTTAAGGATTTTATGTAGTTTTTTTTTTCGAATCAAGGATTGGGCTTTTTGTTAAATTCTCATCTTTGTTTTGTTTGGTTGCAGATTCTAGGTTCACGCAGCAAGAGCTTCCTGCTTGCAAACCTATTCTTACACCTGGATTGGTATGAACATATACATATGTATACGTATGTATATATGTATGCATGCATTTATGTGTGTATGTATGTATGTAACTTTGATGACATGAAGCACTTGAACACATTCATTATGTCTCAAACTTTAGCTCTATCTTTTTACTCGGATCTACCTAGGTAGGAGGAAGCTATGATTTTTCTCACATTTATTTTAATGCTTTTTTTTTTTGGGGGGGGGGGGGGGGGTTGATTTTCAGGTCATTGCAACATTTACCATCATAGGAATCATCTTCATCCCATTGGGACTTGTCTCATTGTCTGCTTCAGAAAAGGTAGTGTATTCGTTTATTTTGTTCGTTGCTATCGTTCCGTGTTTAACTTAAAATTCTTTTGTTGCTTTGATGTATATAGGTGGTGGAAATCGTCGATCGTTATGATGAAAGTTGTGTTCCTTCTAATTATTCCAATGATAAGCTTAAATTTATCCAAAACCCATCAATTAACAAATCTTGTGTTAGGACTTTGACGGTTAGTCCAATGCTTTCTCTGTTTTTTTGTTTTCTTTTGTTTATGGTGTTCAAGGGATTTCTAGCTTATATCTGTTTTTCGTGTTCTTCGACATTTCGTCTTAACATGTCCATTCTGCTAACGAGTATTAACTTACCCTTTTCTTTATAATTCCTCCTCTTTTCCAGGTTCCTAAGCTGATGAAAAGCCCTGTTTTTATCTATTATCAGCTTGATAACTACTACCAAAACCATCGCCGGTACGTGGAATCTTATTAAAAGAAATGTTCTATATTTATACTTGTTTATTGATACCATGTTTAAGTTTCATGATTGTTTACATTTTGTTGGATTTAGAAGGACCTGATTTAGGCATATAAATTTCTTTTGCAGTTCCTTTTATGGTGCTTGATGTTGAAAACCTTTTAATATTTTTAGTTTTCATCTTTCGAAATATTTTCTAAATGCGGAAAAACATTTGCAGTTATGTAAAAAGTCGGAGTGATAAACAATTGAGGAGCGTGTCAGATGAGAAATCCACAAAAGATTGTAGCCCTGAAGACAAAACGGTGGATGGTCCAATTGTTCCCTGTGGTCTTGTTGCATGGAGTTTGTTCAATGACACATACTGGTTTTCGGTGAATAGTAAGACAATAGAAGTAAATAAACATGACATAGCATGGAAGAGTGACAAAGAGCATAAATTCGGATCGAATGTATATCCGAAAAATTTCCAGAGTGGAGGCTTGATCGGAGGTGCAAAACTGAATTCCTCTGTACCTGTAAGTATATTGTGCTTGTCATATTTGCATATTTAAGTGATGTTCTGGTTTGAGATTATGAATTTTGGATGTGGATGCAGTTAAGTAAACAAGAGGATCTGATGGTATGGATGCGGACTGCGGCACTGCCGACGTTCAGGAAACTGTATGGGAAGATAGAGCAAGACCTCCAAACGAATGAGAAAATACAGGTCGTAATCCAGAACAATTACAACACCTACAGTTTTTCGGGGAAGAAGAAGTTGGTACTTTCAACCACAAGTTGGATAGGTGGGAAAAATGATTTCCTGGGAATTGCATACATTATTGTAGGAGGGCTGTGCTTGTTTTTAGCAGTCTGCTTCATACTTCTTTATGTTATCAAGCCAAGGTGAGCTTCGTGCTGACGGTGAAAAGTTTTAACTCAATAAGCGAGGTTAAGATTTTGCCGTATGTCGTTAAGATGTATTTTGTGTGTTAAATACTTTGTTTAATTATGATGTGCAGGCCACTTGGTGATCCGTCCTACTTGTCTTGGAACAGAAGTCCAGCTGGCCATCCAAATTAGGATTATATCATATATTTATATTATGTAAACTCACTCCTCCTATATACCTATTTTCCCATGACAAGGAAACTTTAACATTCATATCCCTTCCTATTCTCTTTTCTTTCTTTCTTTTTTTTAATTATTAATATTATGATTACTGTAATCCATTTTGTGTAGACCCAACCCCAATAATATTTATTTGTTTGTTTTTCTGATAACTTGTTTTAAACTCATGACATTACCATGCTTGTCAAAAGGAAATATATATATATACCTCCATATTCCTTTTCCTATTGATCATTGAACTTGTATCATTGAGTTTTATGAGCTATAAACTTGTTTATGCATATACTTTAGAAAGGAAGAAGGGAAAAAATGAGTGAGAATCCGGTAGATTGAGCTAACTCCAATGCCGGCATTGGAAGGGCAGCGAAGAAGGTACAACGTAAGGAGGATTATTTCACCTGATGAAGGGGATATGATGGATTAGACGATGGATAAAGGTCATGTTTTGTTTAAGGATGTTGTATTGGGAAACGGCAAAGGGACAAGTAATTCCAAGCTGATGCTGGAGGAGGATGACATAGATCTTTTAGATAATGATGTTCAAATGGAATTTTCTGATGGTTTACCATCAACCAGGTTCTCGGACAGGGTGCAGGCATTGATGCAAAACAGCATGGTGAAGTCCATAATGATAAAGTTATTAGGTCGAAAGATCGGTGGTCTTAATGCTATGCTGAATAAGGTTTACGCAGTTTGTCTAAGCTATCCATTTAGTTAATGGATCTTGAAAACAATTACTACTTGGCCAAGTCTGAATGCAAGGAAGATTATACCCTATTATACATGTGACTTATGTGACAAATAAATGAGTCAAAGCTGTTAGTATATTGATAGTTGTAACCAGTTGCTATTGAGAGGTTGTTTGGTAGAGTCATTAGTTGTTGTTATTCAATTATGAGTAGCAATTAGTAGCTAAGAAGTGAGTGCCTATAAATATGGACTTAGATATGAGAGATTAGCTTGTATTTTTCTTTTTCCTCCTTTACAGTTCAATTATTCAACTCATCTCTTTCTCTCATTACTTTTCCATTATTTGTTGATTGAATTAGTAGCTATTAGTTGTATTAACATGGTATTAGAGCTTGCTCATTCAATCATTATAGAAGCCTGAGCTTCTTTGTTTATTTATGGCATCACGGGATGGTTCATCTGATGAGGGGGAGCGTGATAGTGATGAAGAAGTATCATCGCAATCATTGCAGTAGGTTAAGGTTGGGTAGATCTTTTCTAATAAAAAGATTAATGTTTACCTTGATGATTCCAACTTTCTGCTGTGGAAACAAGTTCTTCTAACCATATGAAGTCATGGTTTAGAAGGATTTTTTGACATAACAGTGACAGTTCCTTTGAAGTATTAAGTACATTGAAACTGGTAAGAAAGTCGAAAATGTCCCATATTATCGCCATGTGCAGCAGGATCGTGCATTGGCTTCTTGGCTTCTCTCTACAATCAATGCACCTATCCTCCCACAGCTTGTTGGAACTGAACTTGAGCACCCATCTGGAGCAAACTTTTGAGGTTGTACTCGACTCAGTCAACCAAAGTGATGCATTTGCATTGCAAACTGAGGTTAATAAAGAAAGGGGAGATGTCCATTTGTGAATTTGTTACACTAGTGAAGGAAGTTTTTGACATGTTAGTTGTTTGTGGAAATGGAGCACATTTGCAACAATTCTTAATGGCCTCCCTTCAGAATTTGATCCTCTTATGGTGGTGATCACTGCTAGTCGTGAGCCGTTTAGCCTTGAAAGACGTATGTCCGTGCTGATTGATGTGGAGACAAGGTTGAGAGATCCTCTACGATTACCTGTTGGCATAAACACAGTGCAAAATAATTCTCAGTTGGTGTTGATATTCAAAGCAACGTGAATAGGACTTCAAAAGAAATGTCTCATGCATTAATAGCTGTCAGCAATGCTAAAGAAGAATCTGACTACTGGCTATGGCATAGACATCTAGGCCACCCAACTTTTGAAGTTGCTGCTAGTGTACTTAAATGTCACAAGTTTATGCACTGCTTGTTACATAGGCAAATGTCACAAGTTGCCCTTTAAGTCTTCTATAATGTATACACAGCCATTTCAACTTGTTGAAATAGACCTTTTGGGTCCAGCACCAGTTTCCCTCATACTCTTTATTTGATGTTTTTATAGATGCCTATAGTAGAAATTGTGGGCTCTACTTGCTAAGTCTAAGTCAGAAGCCTTAGTTGCTTTTCAACTGTTTCAAAAGCTGGTCATGAACGAGTTTAATGTGTATAAAAGAGGTGCAAACGGACTGGGGAGGTGAGTTTAGAAACCTTTCTAATTTGCTTGCTCAAAGTGGGATACGTTTTAGAGTCTCTTATCCACAAACCTTTGATCAAAATGGTACTGTGGAAAGAAAACATAAGCACTTGGTTGAAATGGGTCTTTTTCGTCTTGCACAAACCTCCTTACCTATGACGTTTTAGTCTGATGCTTTCTTCAGTGGAGTATATCTAATTAACAGGCTTCCCACCAGAGGTGTTGAAAACTTGTTACCTCATGAGAAGCTCTACAACAAGCCTCCTCAATATCAATTCCTCAAATTATTTGGTTCCAAGTGTTTTCCTCATTTGAGTTCATAAAATGCTCATAAGCCCACTCCGCCATGGATATTGTTGGGAGAGAACAAAGGAGCAAGAAGCTTGACATAATTTACTTTCTCACAAACCTGCAGGAAGGAAGCAATCTGCTTTTCACAACTGACATGCTTTCTCATTCAATATGAAAACAATACACTTATAATCAAAATACATCACCAAATATTCAACTAATCCCACTAATCAGCATTGGGACTATTAAAACATTGCTTGTACACATGAATAAGCTGACTTATCAGCTCAATCATTTAAAAATTCGATCTCTTAGGAGGTTATTAAAACTGAAAGTCAAACATGTAGCAATCTTCTTTCTTATTGTTGTTCATGGGAGTCCCTATAGATTGAAGAGGAGATTGATGTGGGAGTGTCTCCATCTGATAGCAGAGAATATGTCTGGCCCAAATTGATTGCAAAGGATTTAAATTTTATTCTAAATAGCTTGGAAAGGAAATGTGGAGTTGATAAATTTAATATTGGTCATACTCTATATCAAGATTTCTTCTTTCAGCATAATTTGCAAGACATGGAGTTTGTTGGAACAAAGGTAATTTGTTAGAGAGATTAGATTGGGTTGTGTATAATGTTCTATGGAATAAGTTGTTTCCGAATTAAGTAGTCCATCATCTACACAAGCTTAAATCTAATCGTAGACCTTTGTCTGTTAATTTCGGGGAGGTAAGACTACAATTGCTTAATAGCTCTTTTCAATTGCTTTTGTTTAGGTTTCTTTCTCATCTACTACAACAAATTTATACATTAGTGGCGTACAAAGCAGTCACTGATAATTACATTTTATGTCTTTATTTGTATCTAGTGACACAAAATTCATTGTCACACTAAAGGTTAAACGTGATGATTTATCACTATATAATGTCACCTTGCAATTAGTATTTGTGACGACTAACTACGTCATCAAATTATATAATATTTATCACTGACCATTGGTATCATCACCAATAATGAATAACATTCAATGCATAAGTGACGAAATCGGGATCGTCACGATTTAATGACATTCATTAATGACAATAATGTAAAACGTCACCTTTTAATAAGTATTTGTTTTGTTACACTAATTTGTTATTTGATTTGTCATCAATAAGGAAATAATATTCAACTTATAGTGACAAAATAAACGTAGTCACACAATTAATGACGGAACGTATCGTCACCTAATATGCTAAAATGATGTCATTAAAATTTTATTTCATGTTAATTTAAAACCATCAAATTAAGCCAACTGAATCTTAGCTCGATTGATATGGGCATTGTTGCCAATGCAGGAAGACGTGGGTTCGAGCGCATTGAAGCGCATTATCCTTCTATTTATGGGTTGGGGAGGGGCTATGGTTAGTTCCAAACATTGTATCAAAAAGAATAGATATGATTAAAACCTATAATCAGAATATTAAAAAAAAAACGTCAAATGAATATGACATTATTATCATCACCTAATATGAAAAAGAAGTAAAGAAATAAATAAAAAATAGTCTATAAAAAATCACATTAATCATCTACTATAGTATTTTTTTTATATTCTACTTATAATATTATACAATTCACTCCTTACAAAATAATAAAATTGAAACAACAAAAAATTATCGACTTTGGAGTAAAATAGTCAAAATTGAAGTTCTATGAATTAGATGAACTTCGAGCATCCTAAATTTTACTTTCAAAAGTTTCAAGAGTATGATATTTTTATAGGTTGGACCGGCTTCCCGTCACCTTTTCCGACTAGCTCAATTTATTGAAAACTCCCATTCCCTTGATTACCTTTTCAAAAACAACGTGGTTGCTACCAAGAATTCAATAAATGGAAATCCATTACTAAACACCAAAGAAAAATTCTTCCTCTATGGTCATGTCAGGTAAATAGCAATAAGAAAAGCCTAAAATGGAAAATTAGGGATATATGCTAAATTTTAAACAAAATTAGGGATTTAGGCAATTTTTGTAAAAAAAATTAGAGAAATATGCCGATTTGAGAGAAAGAAGGCAAAAACACACTGTGCAAGAAGCGTTTTCAGGTGACGTAACATGGGGCAAGGCAAAAATGCATCCTGTAGGATGCGCTTTCAAGTGACGTGGAGGAAAGGGTGAAAACGTGTCCTACAGGACGCGTTTTTGCCCTACCCCATGTCATGTGTCTTACATGACGCGTTTTTGCCCTGTCCCGTGCCATTTTAATTCTGAAAGCTCGATAATCCTAGGATAAAGTTTCTGAAACCTAAGAATCCTGGGATAAAATTTACATCCCATCTTTCCGTGGCACAATAGGAATGTTTAGAAACTTTTTAGAAAAACGCTTCTTGTTAGAAGCCTTTTTTTGACTTATCACGCCCAATCTTTTCCAACATTTTGAAATTATATTTTATATTCGATAGTAAAGTTTCCTATAAAATGAAGATTGATGTGGAGAGGATTTCATAGTTAAATTTCGAGTTGAAGATTTGCAAAATGAGAAGATTGTTGATGTTAAACATCTAAAGTTTAAAAATCGACCCAACAAAGTAAATTAGTTCAAGTAAGTGTCGTTGTTTGAATTTAGTTAATGAGTACTTATTTTTCTATATAATGTTTTCATTTTAAACATGTGAAACAGGATTTTTTTTACGAAGATGAGTAGGTGAATTAGAGCCGTTAGTTATTACAATGATCAAATTTGTGAAACTGACATTGGGGTTGTTTTTGTATCAACCCAATCTACAGAATTGGCTTTCAACCGAAGCATAAAATTGAATAAGCTCTAGTCAAGAATTAAAAGGAAAGTCTCTACTTCAAGCCGGAGGAGAATTTCGAGCTTTAAATATAAATATCTAACATCAATGAACCCTGTTACATATGATACATTTGAGCTCAAAGGTACATAGATGTCGTGGCAATGCTCAATATGCATTGCTCTAGTGGAAATGCTATATTAGAGTTATATGTCTAGTTTATCAATATCCAGGAAAGTGGTTCGAGCTCGACAACGGTTTTAATAAATTTGTTTCGGGAACAGGAAAAAGAAAGTCCAACCATATAGTTGTGCGGTGGTTTCATAGCATTGTTACAAATCTCGTATTAGGAAATGTCAAAATTATCAATGGGAAAGCATTTCTTGGGTTCAACCCTCGATTTTAACTTTGGCATGCAGTCAAGATTAGTTCTTAACCTGAACTTGGAGACCTCGGCACGACATTCTGTGAGTACTTTTGATTTCATCTTCGGAACGTTGATGTTCTATGTTGGAAACACTTATTCGGGTATGCCATCAAGTTACATTGGTGGGCAATCCGCAAATAATATTGGTTTTAACATAGGGTTGACGAGAATGGATGATATACTCCTTACAACCTGCACCGGCGAAGGGACATCCAACCTTGGACATGCAATTGGGGTTGAGAACGAAGAGGAATCTGGAATTGATGATGATCCAATTCGGGAATCTAGGCCAGATGGTTCGAAAATTGCATTATTTTTTGAACTAGAGGTTGTTCTTACTAAACCAGTAGGGAGTGGTTTTGATAGTGAAAACTCCAGACAATGCTAGAGGAGTTGATCCAGATTTTACAACATACGAACCTCCACGTCGCATGCTTAATGTGGACCTTAATGCTAAAAAAAAAAGGAAAATGGAGAAAAAAGAATAAATAAATAAAAGGAAAACACGCAAAAAAAATTAAGTAGATTTCTGATTGCAATTCGTTAAAAGAAAACGGAAAAATTAACAACAATGACCAGTTCATAATTTTTTTATTTAGAGTGAGTAAATTGAGAAAAAAATTAGAGTGATAAAAATAGGACAAACTCTATTTTAAAATGATCATGGATGTAGTTTACTCTATTTAGTTTCTATTTTCCAGGAAAGAGCTTTGAAAAGTAAAAAAGAAGTTGAATGTAATTCTTTGAATGTCCAAGTGTCACGGGCCACAGATCGAAGCCCATGCCAAATATAGACAAAATGTCTCATGGAGATCTATTGATTAAATGAAGCTTATTTGACCTACTTGAACTGGCTCGATTCATAGAACACATAGAAAAACCTTCTATTTGAAACATTGGTAGCCCAGTGAAACACTCTAGTAAAACTAGAGTTACCATGGTAAATATTGTAAATTCTAAGGAATAAGATTGTATAGAGTTTAAATCTCTTAGAAGTCTCATCTTGTAGATAAGCTTTACTCTTGACCGTCGATGTAATTTAAATTAGACTATTGGATCTAAAGAGCTCAATTATAAATGGAGATATTCCCCTCATTTATAATCATCTCATTCATAGCCATTGAATATATTTGAGAGCCTTTACTCAAACGTCTTGTGTGTATTGTTTTCTTATGGTTTTTCTGTTCGATTCAAGTTGCTTTGTCTTTTGTGTTTACTTCCACTTTATTTCAATTCAAGTTCTAGCTCCATGATACAAGTTCATACTTTTAAAAAAATATAAATAATATTTACTATATATGTTTGAACCGATTTCCAACCGGTTGAATCAATCGGACCAAAAACCTGTGGTTTGATATGTTCAACCGTTAGTCTGGTCTTGAAAATCATCTTGAAGCATATCTATTTGTGCAATTACATGTACACATATAGAAAATAAGTGTTACCCAATTGCACTAACTACTCGGTTATGACCTCCCAATTGAAGCTTAACTTAAACCTACCAATTGAAGCCTTAATTGTTTGACCTCCCAACAACAGAAGAAGCTACTTAAAAAGCTAAAATGACACATGCCGTTGCTAGTATCTCATGGGAAAAAAAAAAATTTAAATGAAAAGCACAAGTTTAACACATAACAAAAACCCAAGGATCTATTCGATCAAAAACCTTGCAACACTATACATGCATACACATAAACAATCATACCACAAGAAAATCACTTCCTAAATGTGAAATCTGAGTATCATCTGCGTTTTGCTTACAAGCTTTCAAGGAAACAGCTAGCCATTTGGTCAAAACTGAAAGAAAGGCGGCTAATGCTTTCTTAAGATCCAGATTCCGATTCAGGTCCGGATCCGGATCCAGATGCACTTTTATCTGTGGTGGCTGTTTGATCTGTCAATAGTTGCTGCTCTTGTTGCTCCTCCAAAGTGCCTGAACCAACGGGCCTTTTGAACTGAACAAGGATCATTGTCATGTTATCACAGCCCTCACCACCGGCTGTTGGAGCCAAACATCTGTCGAATACTCTCTCACAGATAGCTGAGAGTTTAGTTTCCTACACAGAGACAATGAGACTGATGTTAAGCAATGTACATATCAATTCATCAGGCTTGGCAAACGGATTTTTTGTATTAATGGGGCTTCAAAGTGCTTAGTGAGAGGTCAATGAAGAAACTTACGGAGCTTAATTGCTCTCGAACGTAATCCACTAGTTGTTGGCTCGACATACAATCCCTAACGAATAGAAAATGGCAAAAATATTAGGCAATCAACTTAACAAAAAGAAGTAATATCATCCAAGACACTAATGTTCACTATGATTCAGAGGACTTAATTTGGATGAAAAACATGCCACAAAATTGGCAAATCAGAAAGTAGCCCTCCACCACAAACTGTACAGGACATATGGTGTACTATGTCTTCTAACAATTGACAGAGGACATCATACAACAGTCAGAACACCTATATACATGTGTATATACACCGAGCATGCATGCATACTTATATATGTATGTATGCAATCATAGTTCCCTGAAGTTAAGTTTGGTTACATGAATCCCCTCCTCACCCACCACTCCAGCTTAAGGTCAGTCTGAGTCTGACAGATTGCTTGATATAAAAATCTTTCAGAAAGATTAGCAAGTAGGCATGGCATGCATGTATCCTGCATGCGCCTACAGCAAATTACGAAAGATTGTTCTTAATAGTGCCCAAGTAATAACCAGATAGGGTCTAAACTTAATTTCAGAGCAGCAGGGATAAATGGATGCAAGTTTCTTGTAATAGAGACATTCCTATAAAGTAACTTACCAAATCCCATCGCAAGCTAAAACAAGAAACTCATCATCGTCGCAAAGCTCAACCTATTTCAAAGATGGTAAATGCTAAGTATAAACATAGGGTAAGGGGTGAAAACAAATATTAGTTGGCATGATGTAGCAAAAGATTTATATATGCATCTGAGGATTGCTTATCTTTTAAAATTTTGATAAAAGAGTACCAAAACAAAAGAGATAGTTCCTTTATTAAATCAATTGGTCATTATCAAAATTTATAAACTGAGTTTGAATAATTACACAAATATTAGAGCAAACAGCTACTCACTTACAGCGTTTATGTCTGGATTAGCTGTTACAATCTGCTTTTCAGCTGGCAGAGTTTTATTCTGTTTGAACTCCACATCACCTGCAAGCAGAAGCCAAATATGGATCAACATGCAATTGAAATAAGATATATTCCCCCTGCTCCACACACCTAAATCTCCAGTCAAAACAAAACATTTAAACTGGGATCTAGAAGGTACCAATAGCCCTGGCCAAGTTTAAGCTTCCATTGATACGTCCCACTTGAATAAAACCACCAGCTTTCAGAATCCTATCTTTCTCCAACTCAAGCTCTGGTTTGTGATCTTTAGACAGATTATAAGCCTGTAAAAGAAATTCCTATGAAATAAATCTTGCAAATTGCACAAGTAAAACTATGCCACCTTAAAGAGGAACCTATTTGCATGTTCAAAGGAGAGAGAGGTAAAAGAAATTGAAATGGAGCAGGGATAAATCCCATGGTCTCTCCCTCAGTGACAAATATAGTGACTATATACTTGAAGCAAATAAAAAAATTTGATGTGATGAGCAAATCAAAAACTATGCTTTCCACTCTCTTATCACCAATTAGATTGAAAAAGGTAATAACATCTGCAACAACCATTTCCATGCCACACTCAGAAAACTAAAAGGGGCAGTCCTACTGATGGTATCTTATTCCTAAATTCATGATAAAATTAACTTATAACAAAATCATTAGTTGACATTCAAAGCAGACACCGCTTACATCTCAATTTTTTGAGGCCTTCAGAAAAGGTTCTATAGAAGAAAACATAATTTTGAAATAGTGTTTTCATGGTTCAGCAGAAGAAGAAAGAATGTACCTGACCCTTTCTAGATATTACACAACGAGAATCACCAGCATTAGCAACAACGAGTTGTTTGTTTCGAATTATTGCAACACACGCTGTGCTTCCTTGAGTAGGTCCATCAAAATCAGAGTGAGGGCCCTAGTTTGCAATCAAACAAAATTTCATTTAGAACTGCACAGGTCAAATAGACATTTAATGAATCACATAAAAGCTTCTTACATATCTTATTACATAAAGAATTAAACAAATCACATTAAAGTTTGCGGCACATACGATACTTCAATTAAGCTGCATCCTTCTTTCTTCCACCATAACTTGAAGAGATATTATCCACCACCAGTGGAGTTTTTAGATTCCACAAGTGGAGTTAACAGAGTCATACATACCCTTTAGAGTATAATTAGAAAAGCTAATTTAAAAAAGAATTACACATGTGGCTCCACTGCTAGTGTATCAAAATGAATTCCAACTTAAAAGGCAAGCTAACATATGGTTTAATAATGCATGTATTCATTTTTACCAAATTTATATAATGAAGTGAATGTATGTCACGTTTTCATAGTTCTAACTACAATAATTAGTAGTCATTGATTTCTAGCAGCGATACAATCCTAGGCCATTCAACAGGATATGCTCACATGAAATGTCTGAGGCAGGGTCAGTAAAGATTATTAACTATACAACCCCAAACTGTACATTGGACTTGAAAGGATATAGCAAAAGTCTCTTAATCTTAGTTAAAAAAATTTCTTTTCCTAAGTTAAAAATGGTCTCTTGATCTTGTCCCAAACGGGATATAGCAAACTTTACTATATCCTAGCTCAGTTAAAATTAGCATGCTTCAGACAGTAGGTTCAATTAAGTTTATTTCGTAACATGGCATCAATTGTTAAAATTTGATGATGAAATTTATTAATATTCACAAAAGAAAAATGGTATTAAAAATATCCTTACAAACTGCAAAGACAAAAGCTTCTTTTATCGGTATTCTCATCAACTTTCTCCAGTTTACCAAATAAGCTACCGACATAATTTACTGGTAAAGAGATTTATTATGTGAGAATACACATAATGCAAAAAATTAGAAAGATATGATTACCCCTATTGATAGCATACAGATTTGTAAGCTGAAAACTTATTCTACTCCTTGGAATGAACAGCAACCAAAGAAACATTTAAAGCCATGTAGCTTAGATCTCATTGAAACATTTCCTAGTCCAACTGCTCAGCAATCAGCAAGGCAAATATAATATGAAATCGTTTCATATAACTAAAAGGAAAATATATCACCAAAATACCTCCTCAGAAGACCAATCATCAAAATGGTTGTTGGCTTCACCACTTCTAGGAGACCATATGAGCCCTTCAATAAGGCCAGAAACCTGGTCTATCTTATCTCCCAGTACCGCTAATTCTCTCCATCCCCTTTGTCCACGCATCATCTCATCCATTCTGCATGATCAATAAAACAGCAGTTGTATACGAGTATAGCAGAAGAAACAACTGGCCTACAAGCACCCTTGTTTGAGTCATATGATTTATTCAGTGAAAGGAATATCATCATACTCTTAAATTTCAAATGACGGAAAAAATGAAAAAAAAAAAAAGGAGACAATCATGACTTAAACATCAAAGATACAGTCGCAATTGCATAAGCCAGAATCGAGCTATAAATAACTTGTCATAAAACCAATTACATTACAGTACTATAACATGCAATTGCATCAGTGTCCACTAACAAACTTTGAGTGGTAATGTGATGAACTCCAAGCACACGGTCTATTTGACATGCCAAAGACACGCTCGTGCTTGAGCTGTTACACATCTTCAAAATATCACTAACCTCAGAAAAGATTTCTGCAGTGAAGTCCCTATATCTCCAGCTGAATATGCCTCGTGCTGGAGCACCTGTTGATGAAGATACTTGGCACAAAACTTAGACACTGCTTGACCTGCAGATAATGAACCACAGAAAATACCTAAAAGACTTGGCATGCAGAATTTAATGACTAAACAATTCAATTAAAGGCTTTCAAAATCATGAAAGCTGAAATTGATAAAAAGGGAATAAGAGCAAATATAACAATCATATTGAATGCAGCTGAAAATAGGTAAACTTCCTATAGAGACCAATATTTTTACCTACACAACTAATGTAAATTAAATGCTTTCTCCCTAGTTTACCAACTTGAAGCATTACAAATAATATTTATCTGTGCACAAAATAACCTCGATATACAAAAAAAAGTAGATAAGAACATTGCAGCCAGACATAAGCATGTCATTCACTGCAATCTCAAGTATGAGGAGAGTTTCTAGAGCTAAGAACCTCACTGAGGTTGGTGCTGAACTTGAAAACAAAAATCCCATCCTAGGAACACTTCATAATCTTTTAGCAATACGAAGTATGGCATACCAGTCTATGCAGGTCTCACCCATCCAGTAAATGCACTTGACCAACTCCAATCCCTTTACCATTTCTAATTAAAGGAATTATTGAAACACAAAACAAGCAAGTCCCAAATTGCAGCTTGCTTTCTACCCCTCAATGTTTGATGGTATGATTCAGAATTATTACGAAGATAATTGGGGTATCAGCACAATTCAAATTTTAAAATAACCATTAGGCTCAAGTTGACACCAAACATGCCCCTCAAATAATAAAACCATTCAATTTAAATATGATAAAAGGAAATAGTTCAATAAGTTAAGCAACTTGTTGCTAAATGGACCAAAAACTGTCAACATTATCTTCTGCTTATCTGTTTGTAACGATAAACTATGTGCCAGAAACAGAAAAAAGGATTGCATCAGATTTATCCTTTGATGCAAGAAATTTAGTGATTTCCTTTCCTCCTTTATTTGAGTTGAAACTTAAAATTTGTTCCTGAAAGTGCTTCTAAGCGTGCAAGATTGAAAAGAAAAAACAATACCTTCGATATATATTTAACACACTCAGATGTCATCTGTCTCCAGAAACATCATAAAACCTCAATATTTAAAGCTTCTACTTTAGTCACTTCACCAGTGACGAGACCAAAAGCACATGCCAGTCAATTAAGATTTCCCAAAAGAACAAAAACCATGATTAGAAGAATGCAAATTGTACCCAGAAAAGTTTAAAAATAAAATAATGAAACAAAAACTTTATATGCTTTTTAATGAAAGAAGTAATGCAAGAAAAAATTAAATGAACTATGAAAATTAAAAAGTTCAATCCATACCTCCATGACCATCATAAACACCAAAAAATGACGTCATGCTGTCCAGATCTGGATAGGCTGCATGCTGTTAAAAACCACAAAAGTCTATTCATATTTAAGGTAAATGGTGTTATTCAAGGTAGATAAATAGTCCTTCAGAGAAATGGAAGAAATTCTCCAATTGACTTCGAATGCATGATTTTATCAAGGACCCCATATGCCTTAAAATTCTTACACATAACAGGTATCAAACACAGACAGACATGCATTGGGCAATTACTCTCCAGAAAAGGCACATAGGCATGCACGCACGCATATGAACAAAAACTACGTATTCAGATAGGAGTTTCTACTTTCCTTCAATCTGTCAGATTTGGTGAGATTCAATCCTCAATCCAAGGATAAGTCTAGAGTCTGAATGGACAAACTTTTTATAGTTACATAAATCATTTCCTCCAATATGTTTGATGTTGACCAT
This sequence comes from Gossypium turneri, assembly GCA_008044935.1. Classification (NCBI taxonomy): domain Eukaryota; kingdom Viridiplantae; phylum Streptophyta; class Magnoliopsida; order Malvales; family Malvaceae; genus Gossypium; species Gossypium turneri. The sequence goes on from CP032576.1 coordinate 2,815,948, forward strand.
ATACTAGATATTATTTATACCTAGTTAAGAAAAATATATTAAGTATAGAAAAAGCATATATTACAATTAATTGCTAACTGAAGGTAAGCCCCATGACTTCAGTTAAAGATTAAAAGTCAGAGCATATTAAGCCAGACAATGAGACTAGTGAGATAAGTTACAGCATCTTCCATAGTTGCACGCCATCCTTGCATGGATGACAACCCAAATCGAAGCCTGTCGTTTTCACCATCTTCCGAGAACTTTTCGGTTTTCGGGGTACTTAGGTATACACCCATTTCCTGGCAAACCAAAACAGAAACTATCAATCACATATTGTATGGTAAAATTCTACTTACATACACCCACAAAATGACAACCACATGCATATGATTGTACGCAGAAATCAATTATTTTTGCCTTACAACTATTTACCCATAAAAACTTATATATCCACAAAACCTCACCACGTGGGCAGAAATATATACAGTAGATACATTGTCTGTATACAAATAAATGCTGTAAGGGATAACCATGCCAAAAACTAATTCCATTGACGAACAAGTGGTAATATATTCCAGTAAATTTATACAGAACCACGTGTCATAACATACAAATAACTGTTATTAGAGATCAAATCAGATCAAAACATGGTCCGAATCAAGAACCCAATGGAAAACCAACTAGAATGATCTAATTTCTCCGTTTTGATTAAAGAGAAAGTTAATTCTAGAGAAGAAAAAAAAGTATTCCTATAAATTATGTCTTTTTTTTCCATCAATCAAATGCATTTCTTTTCATTTTCCTATGGTTTTTTCCAGGTATCAAAGGATTCATCAAAATAGTAACAACAAAACCAAGATAAAATTACGAAAGGAATAACAAAAAGAGATGAAATTGAAATTGAGAAAGTGAGTAATGCAGATCGAATTGAATGTTTATAACTATAACAATCAATGAAATTAAATAAAAATTAGGAATAAATTAGGGTTTGAGATGTAAAAGAGGAAATGAACTCACTTTGGCAGTTTTTCAGAGTGTCTTTCTGTTTACTGTTTTGTTATTATTATTTTCTGTGTGTTTTTGATAAAGCCATATTTTGGAGCCAAACGAGTCACCTGGACCAACTCAGCCCAACCAAACCCAACCCAACTCAGTAACAAAAATAATATATTAGATCCATTTTAACTAAGTGTGGATTTAGATAGACAGTACGATACAATTTATTTAAGTTACTTTTTATCTCACGCTAAAGCATCGTTACAGTATCTAATCTTACCGCCACCATTATTTTTACACTAATCACAAGTAAACGCATCACCCATCAAAACTCACTCTAAGGCCCTTTTGGATAGATGTTTACTTTCATTGTGGTGCATTTAGCTTTTTCTTTCACACGCTACAGTATTTAATTTCACCGTCACTGTTATTTTTACACTAACCACAGATAAACACAATGCTATTCCAAAGGGGCCCTAACTCTTTTTTGGTTTATTGTACCTAAAGGTGTTCATGACCCGTGTCAGACTAGATTTAGTCAAATCTAAACTTAACTTAATTCAAAGAATGAGTTTAAAATTTTATTTAAACCCGTCCATATTTGTAAATAATTAACTTAAATACATTTTAAGCCTACTCATATCTTTTAGAAGAATTTAATAATTTATATTTATATCTTTTTAATTTAATATTTAGTAATTTATATTTTTTATTTCAATTTTATATATAGTCCTTTTAACATTTTTTAATGTTTACATTATAGTAGTGTAGATTTATAAATTCATATTTTAAACAAGCCTGATTTTTTTGCCTAAACTCATTTTCTAGGCCTAATATTTTTACCTAAATCCTCTTAAATTGCAAGCGAAATTTCAGGTTTGGATAGGTAGCCCAGCCCGCATATAAATACATTTTTTTATAATATAATATTTATAAATATCTGTCTTGATTTAATAACAAGGTTGAAGAATTTTAAGATCTTATATTCGAGCCCTATCATCATATGCAACTACAATCCATGTTCGGGGTTTGGGGCCGCCCCTCCCAACAACATTGTCTCCAATGTTTGAACCTGTGTCTTCCCTTAAGAATGCAATTTGTCTTACCGTTACACCTAACACTTGTTGGTATATATGCAATTACTTCACTAATATAAATAAAAAGTTATAAATTCATAAATTTTACCGATTCATAAATCAAAGTACAAGGGGAAAAAATAAATAAAATACATAATCTTACATAAAATAGTGAGCTACGTTCTTCTAAAGAAACAAAATCTTCAAGAATTGAATCTGCAGCAAATGTTTCAACAATCTCTCTTTTGATGTTGACAACTAAGTTATTTGCAAGAAACTCATCCTTTGTCTTATTTTGCGGTCTTGGTTTGACAATCTTCATTGCTAAAAATGATCACTCACTTGTTGTTGTAGACACTAGAAGAGTCAAAACAAATCTGATCAATCTGTCAAAAAGATAATACACTTCTAATTTTTTGTCTCTGTCGAAAAGAGGCATAATCGTGACATGTAAGACAAATTTTGTAACTTCTCCTCATCGTACATATCATACTCAATACTTCAATTGAAATCTCAAATTCATCTTCTCTTACTCAATAAAATCAAAAGGATAATATTTTTCAGCAAGTGTGCAAATGTCATCTAACATTGAAAATTTTACTCTTCATTTAGATATAAAACAGAGCTAAGTTTCAAAAGATCCATTACTTGCATGTTAAACTTTTTATTTAGATCTTGCAACTGAAAATCAATTACTTTATTGAATATGCCAAAATGATAATGGTGTTCCATTATGATTTGACTTTGTTAGTGTTGTCGACGTTTACGTTTAAAATATTGTGCATTCAAATTAGGAACACTCAAATCATGCTTTTCCCAAAATGACAACACACCTTTAAGCAAACTAGTCCAACTATTTTCTCATAATTCTGAATCAACATTTTTGTACTTGAAACCAAATTCATAGCATTTAAAATGTCTTGAGACTTTTGCTGCAAAACTTGGTATAAAATATCAATAATGTCCCCAAACTATGGGTAAATTACATCAAATATCCCTAAACTATAGGTTTGATTCTAAATTTATCTTCTTTCAAAAAAAATTCTAAATTTATCTCTAAACTTTAAAACATTCTAAACAAGTCCATGAACTATCATATTGTTCTATTTAGGTCATTTTGTTAGCAATTTTTTAGGGTAAACTACACCATTAGTCACTAAATTATGGGTAAGTTTTCATTTTGGTCACTTAACTAAAAAAATTACAATTTGGTCACTAAACTTTTCAAAATTGCTTTTTTTTCACTCAATTGTTAAGTAACACTTTTTTAGTTGGTATCATAACAATTTTAATCCTCAACTTTTATATCTTTATCAATTTGACCATGGTTAAATTGATAGAAAATATAAAAACTAAGGACTAAATTTTCATTATACCAACTAAAAAGTGTCACTTAATAGCTGAGTGACAAAAAAAACAATTTCAAAAAGTTCAATGACCGGATTGTAACTTTTTTAGTTAAGTGATTAAAATGAAAAATTACACATAGTTTAGTGACTAATGGTGTAGTTTACCCTTCTTTTTAGCTTTACCGTTATATGTTTGTTGGTGACACATCTAGTTGCAACAAATGTTGGTTTTTTATACATTTTTATTTTTCTATTTGTTTAGGGCAAACTACATGTAAGATCACTAACTATTAGTAAGTTTATAGTTTGACCACTCGATTTCAAAAAGTTATTGATTAGTCATTGAACTATTCAAAAGTTATCATTTAAGTCATTAGGTCATTAAGTTGCTAACAGATGTTTGATGGTCGTTAACTCACTATTCATCATAAGGTTTCATCATAAGGTAATGTAACATCCCTAACACCTCCTAAGATTAGAATAGTGTTATTTCAAGACTTGCACATGTTAGAATTTTCGAAGTAAATAAAATAGGAATCATGAGTATTATTAGAGAAGTTGGATACCGTTAGGAATTAAAAAGACTTTTGAATTGAGAGAAATTAATTTGAGGTATTGAGTAAATTGTAAGTGTGAAAAGTGTTGGGGCAAAAGTGTAAAAATTAAAAATAAAAATGATTGGATTAGATTGTGAAAATTAAAAATAAAAATGATTGGATTAGATTGATGGGAAAAAAAGAAAGGACTAGAAGTGCAATTTAACCAATAAAGCACAATAAAGTGTGGATGAGATTGAAAATGAATATGAACCATGAGTTTAGTTTTTTTTTTAAATTAAATATAAGTAAAAATTTAAAATACTAAATTAAATAGATTTTAATATAGAAAGATGTAGAAAAAAATTGATTCTACATCTTTTCCTTCTCACGTTACTCCCATCTCCTTCCTTTACCAACTTTCATTTTGTTTTGTTTTAGTCCTTTCTCTACCATTTTCAGCCCTTTCAAGCTCAAAACTTCAAATTTCTCCCATAGATTTTTAGTGAAATCAATAGAAAAACCCCATGACAAGTTAGGTTTCTTGTGAAGATAGCTTGTGAAGATTCAAGTAAAGGATGATGAAGTTTTCTTTAAGGATTTCATGTTTACCTTATTAAAAATGCATGGAAAAAAATGTAAGTATTGTTTTGATATTAAATCTTGTGTATGTATGTATGTGTTGTTAATGAAGAGAAACAAACGAAAGGTGAGCAACAATGGCTTGATAAAGGGAAAGAAGTAGCAAAAGAGTGAAGGAAGAAGAAAAGAGCTCATTGCAAGCATTTAATTAGAAGTACTTTAAGAAATTTACTTTACCTAACTCAACTTTAAGTGTAAGTCATGTTAGAATTGTTAGATGATTAATTGGTATGTGTAGTGAAAATACAAATTGGATTTTAATAACAAATGAATAGATTTGGTATATTGAAATAGTAGTAAGAAGGGGCCAAATTGTAAAGTGTACGAAATTAAACATGTGAATTAAAATATTAATAAATAGGGTTTGAATAATGTGAGATGTATTAGTGGATAGATGAAAAGTAAAAGTATAATGAAATTAGAGAGTATAGTGAATTTTTATGTTAATAAGGACTAAATTGTAAATGGTCTAAAATTTAAATTATTTTTAATTATTGAGTAAAAGTAGTGAATTTAACATATAAATGCACATGTAGACAAGGTGTGAACTAGTAGGATATAGATGGCATGCCATTAGGAAAGTTTCGTGTGCACTAGTAATAGTGGCACTTCGGTGCAATTTAGTTCTTTCGCACCCAGGTGCTAGTGACAGTGGCACTTCAGTGCAAATCGTCAATTTTACACTTTAGTGTAATATAGTGTATGTGTAAAAAATAGAACATCAACAATGGATATGTATCATAAAGAAAAGAAATAAAATAAAACACATAAAATTTTATGTTGAAACCCTTTAGGGAAAAAACCACGGGCAAATAAAAAGAAAATTCACTGTGTCAAATTCGAATGATACAAGAGAAGAGACGATTACGTCTATTTATAAGTTTAAAAATCTTATTCTAATAAAAGTCTAATAGAAGTAATACAGTAAGGTTAAAAACATCTTATTCTAATCAATCAAATAGAGGAAGTAAACTTCTATATAGATTCCACTTGTGCAGCCTATATCGTACCATAGAGGCCTTCGACCCCGCACCCCTGGTTGCGAACCCAGTGTAACACCCTTAACCCATATCCGTCATCGGAACAGGGTTACAGAGTATTACCGGAGTTTACAAATTTAAATACAGTTTACACAAATAATTTACTATTCATAACTGAAATCAAACATATTCAATCATAATGTCCCTTGAATGGGCCCTCGAGACTCAATTTATGCTTTAGAAACAAGTCGGGACTAAATCGGGAACTCAAAGAATTTTTCGCAAAATCTCAAAATTTTTCTTAAGTGTAGAGGACACACGCCCGTGTGGCTCACACGGCCAAGTGACACGCCCGTGTCCTAGGCCGTGTGGGCATTCAATGTGAGGCACATGGTCGTGTCCCAGCCTATGTCCATACCTGTGTAACTCTTTGACTTGGGTCACACGGCCAGCCATACGCCTGTCTACCAGGCCGTGTGGACATTTTAATTTTCAAAAATTAGGTGCAAGGGTCACACGCCCATATGCTAGGCCGTGTGACACATATGACTGAGACGCATGCTTGTGTCTCTGCCCGTGTGAGTAATTCGAAGCATTCTGTTTCTCAAAATTTTAAAATGCAGGGGACACACGGCCAAACCACACGCTCGTGCGCATGGCTGTGTGTCACACACGGCTAAGACACACGCCCGTGTCTCTGCCTGTGTGGACAAAATAAGGTCATTTCCAAGCCTTATTTCTCACCCAAATTTGTCTTGCACCTACGTTAACATTTTAACACATTTCCAAATCAATTCAAAACATTTAAATCAAGCCAAAACCAATTCTTATGCATGACATATCATCACCTATTTTCAAGTGACCAACTTACCAAATTGGTCAAATATTCATTTAAGCATATTTATACCTAATATGTATATCAATTCAAGCACACAACACATATCAACATAATATGGTCTCATACACATATACATCAAAACAAACCATCACTAGCCATTCCAATGGCTAATTACAACCAAATATTAATATGTCATCATTTGGTCAATTTAACCTATACATGCCATTATACCAAGGGAAATTTTTCTAATTATACCAAAATGAGCTGAAGGATAGTGTGATCTTGCTCCGACCCGCTTCCAACCTTTACGAGCTTCTGAGTACTATAAAACAGGGGAAGTAAAACAGAGTAAGCATATTATGCTTAGTAAGTTCGTATAACAAAAAATTAACTTACCACTAATTTACATTTAACGTAAGCATACAAAATTTATCCAAAGAAATTTGGCAATTTTCCTAAACACATATAATCTCAAGAAAATTATTAGCCGTATATTACATGTAAACATTAAGAATCAAGGATGAGATCATCATATAATAACTTTCATATACAAATGCTTTTCATATCATATTTCCATTTAACATGTGCATTTCCATGACAAATCATCTTAAGATCAGTTTAACCACGTCAGAACTTTGCCCGTTGAATTTATCTGAAATATCGATGGATACACATGTAGTACACTTGAAGTGTACGAAACTGTAATCTGTCAACTCATATTCAGGGGTACCTATTAGGGCACATAATCAGGAAGCACTCTCTTGAGCCATATAATAGGATGCTCATATGATCCATGTAACAGGAAGCTTATCCGGGCTATAACAGGAAACACATAAGAGTTTAAAATAGGAAGCTCATTGAGCTTAACAAGTAACTTCGAAGAGTTATTATTAGGGAGCTCTGGATAGCCATATAACAGGAAGTTCAAGCGAGCCATATCAGGAAGCTTACAAAGACCCTATATCAGGACGATCATAAAGAGCTGTGGTATGTCCGCATTATATGCAGGATCCATACCGATCATATAATAGGACGCTCACAAAGAGCTGGGTTATGACTGCAACACATGCAAGGTCAATACCTATCAGGATGCTTGCAGGAACCATGTAAAGGAAAGCTCGAGAGGACTTATAACAGGATGCTCGTAAGAGCTATGGTGTGTCCGTAACATATGCGGGACCACAACCAATACGGGAAATCCTGTATCCATCGAATTTCATTTATTCAAACGGGACTTAACGTTTATCAGGTATTATCGGATATTGACTGATTTTCATACATAAGACATTTATATAATTCACACATATACAACATTAAATTCAAACATTTTAAGATACATAATTTAGTTACACGAACTTACCTCGATAATTGTTCGTGTTCGTAGGCTACTAATCTGATATTTTTTCTTTTCATCGATCTAACTCTTTATTTGATCTTTCTGAATCTATATAAATGAATTTAACATCAATTTAACACATTTCATATTCAATTCAATCCAACTTACATCTTAGGCAAAAGTACCATTTTGCCCCTATTCTTTTAATTAATTCCAATTTCGTCCTTAGGCTCAAAAAATAAAATTCATGCAATTTAATCCTTATTCCAAGCCTAGCCGAATTTTTCATATAACATTTACAGTCCATGTAATTCATAAAATTTAGAAAATTTCCATGAATTTTACACTTTTATAATTTAGTCCCTAAATCATAATTTCATGAAAATTTCCATTACAAAAGTTGTTTATCTATCAACAACCTTTCATTTTCTACCATAAATTTCAAAATTTCAGTATACTCATCCATGGCAAACTTTTAATACTTTGATAACTTTACAAATTAATCCCCAAAATAGGTAGGCTAGGTTACTACAATCTCGAAAATATTAAAATTACTAAAAACGGGACAAGAATGCTTACCCAATTAAGCCAATTTAGCTTGCTTGAACTCTATTCTCTTAGCTAGGGTTTTCAGGAAAATAATTTGGAGAAAGATGATGAAAAAGATGATATTGTGTTATTTAATTTAATTATCATCTTTTATTTTTTTCCACTTTCCAATTTAGTCCTTTTCTTTTCTTAAATTTCCTTGGATGAATCATCATAAATATCTACTAAATTTTCTTAATGGTCTATTTGCCTTATAAGGACCTCAAATTTTGAATTCCATACCTATTTAATCCTTCTAGCTACTAGAATTCAACTTTTACATTTTATGCAATTTGGGCCTTTCTATAATTAAACATGAAATCGGTAAAATTTTCTATCGAAATTTTCATACGTCTTTCCTACCATAATGTAGACCATGCAATATTATTAAAATAAAATTTATTTCTGACTCAGATATGTGGTCCCGAAACCATTGTTTCGATTTCACTAAAATCGGGCTGTTACACCCCGTCTAGCATTTTGCTTATTGGGGATATACGATGGGTTGCAGCCTTCGCCTTCGCAAATCCCCCTATCTTACCACTTATATTTTATTTTAACGGGAATTTGGGTCACACAACTCTAACAGTATGCATGTTTGTGCAATTGATTCAGCGGACAATTTCACATATCTTATGTGTTCTATTAAGTCTACAATTGGGCTAAAAATTTAATGGTTAGTGGACTTAATATTGAAATTGGTAAGTGAATTATAGAATAAAAGTTTGAGATTTCACTATAGTTATTCTCTATTTAACTTCATTGTATGTAATTTTCATTACTTAAATTCATATGTTAACATTGGTTAATTCCAATGGCAAATTTAATTCTTGATGTACTTGCTAACCTTATATAAGCTTACGCGTTATTTTTCCCAATGCGTAGGTGAATGCTAGCTTTGAAGTTCTAAAGTAAAGATCAACCCCTACTTATCTCATCACATATCAAAGCTCGGAAGAGAGTATGGTTTTGATTTTTGGCAATAGTTTATGGCATGTACATAGGTTTAAACCAAGTATGTATGTGAAAGAATTCTAATAGAAACTTTTGATGGATTTTGATCACCTTATTAACCTCACAAAATTAGTTAAATTATGATTGAGTTATATGTTGATTTATATGATTTCTAATGGAGAATCATGTTTTATAATGTTTAGAACTGAAATGGAATGACTTATGATTGTTTAGGCTTGGTTTTAAGTGTTTCAGATATGTTTTAGGGAATTTGTCTCTAGTGTCACGACACCAGCAGCTCTATGTCACAACATCAATAAGTGTCGTGACACCCACTTTCTAGTATCGTAAAATTGAGCCTTTTACCTTGTTTTGACCTGAATAAACCCCAATTGGTCTCCATTTGTAACCTAACTTTAAGGAAAACTTTAAAATGACTTGAATAACTCCAAAGGAGCCTAATTATGTTTAAAAAAAGTTTTAGAATTGATGATGGAGTTGAGTAGCTTAGTGTACAAATGTGACATCCCTTGCTCATAATGTATTGGTTCACTCCGGGTAAAGGGTTGTTACAAGTAAACTACACCCATGGTCACCCAACTATTAATAAGTTTACATTTTTGTCACTCAATTTCAAAAATGTTACAAGTTGGTCATTAAACTATTCAAAAGTTTTAGGGTTTTAGAGATTTCCTTCACAATTGTATTCTAGTAATCTCACTACCACCTAACCTCTACTAATAAAGAAACACATCGAACCAGAGTTTCCCCCCATCTTTCAACCTTATGGATTTCCTTAAAATAGCTTGAAACTCCACTAATTTAAATTCGAAGCCTTAATGAAAAAGCTCTTTGATCCCTACCCATTCTTGTCAATTGGTTGTCTAATTTCGATAAGTTCATCTTCTCCATGAGACCTTCTCCTTGACCTTTTGGATTGAGCCTTTGTTGTCTAGAACTTTCTGGTGAACTATTGACTAAATTTGGTATGTTTGAGTCTCCATTCTTTTATATTTTGATTCTCTTTTCTCTAATCTTATCCTGTCCCATTGCTTTTGTAGATCTTGTTTGGGGCTTGCTGAAACAGAAGACATTCTTTTCTTTGCTTGTTTTGGTATTTTTGTTTGCAATGATAATTTGGTTGTTGGTTCGAGGTAAATGTGTGTGAATAACTTGATTGTGAATTTTATTGGGTTATGGTTTCGGTCGAATGAGAAATTGTTGGTTTTCAATTTGCTTTTGGTTATTTATGTTTTTCATTAATATTTATATACTCGAATAATTTTGTGCATACCTAATTTTTCAGTGCAAATTTATTGTTAATAGGTGGTTTTTGTGATTTGTGTGTACATATGTTCATATAGGTTGTGCTTTGGTGTATTAATATGCAAACATGTTTGAAATATGTGATGTGTAACTTCTATGTCATAAGTGTATATGCCTTATTTGCACATTTTTTTAACACTTAGCATATTGTATTCAAATTTGCCTTTAGTTAGAATAAGGAAGTCACTATGTCAATTTGTTTTTTTTAACATGTTATGAGTTTTGTGTATATCTATATTTTTAGGATTAAGTTGCATGTTTTAGAATTATTTTAAAACTTTTTAATATAGAGTTGTGTGATTTTTTTATCTTTTTTTTTTTTTTTTTGCATTTCCTAACAAAGTATCAATTCTTTTTTTAGATATCAATATCTTAACCAGTAAATCATTAAATAAGTTTTTTGCTTTTTCAACTTTTCTTTTTTAATTTTCATTAATATCTGTAATAGTTTTATTGTTTTTATTCACAAATTAGTTAGTTTTATTGTTTCTTTAATTTTTTTAAACATCTTTTTTACATCATTTCATACCAAATTAAAAAAATAGCATATTTATTACTTGATTAAAAATTTTCAAAATTCACATAATTACTATTAATTTTCATGGTTTTATTGCATAAAATTCATTGTTAAAATATTCAAAAGCATTGAACCTCGTGTGTTGGCTTGATGGCCAAGGTGTTCACTGCCCCAGGTGTGGCCTGGATTCAAGTCATGCTAGTTACATTGCTATTAGGGTTTTGCCCTCCTCTTATAATTTACCAAAAAATAAAAACATCCAAAAGCATTACAATAAATTTATACACAATAACTTTCTACACTTTCTTGCAACTATGCTTTAGAGATGATGATGCCTATAACCTATATCTTATCTATTTTGCGAACCTTAAGGTCCAACTCACTCGACCTATATATTATTTTTTTGTTAACCTCATCTAATTTCAAATTTTCCTATTTTTCGAATTTTAAGGAGCGAAGATGAATTCCTTTTATGAAAATCAAAGGCCTAACTCATGAAAATATTGTTTAAGCCTTTTATTTCAATGCCATCCTAGACATCACTCCAATTAGTTGATTAATGCAATTCACCATTATCTTATGGAACAAAAGATAATTCTCATGATCAATTCTCTTGCCAAATTTCTCGAGCTTCCCAGTGTTTGCGAGACCAATCACTACACCAAAACAGGCTTTTAGCGGCGTTTTTAGTGGCGTTTGGATAAAAAATGCCGCTAAAAATCAATCATTAGCGGCGCTTTTATAAAAACGCCACTAAAGATCAAGTATTAGCGGCACTTTTTAAAAAGCGTCGCTAAAAATGAGCATTAGCGGCATTTTCCAAAAAGCGCCGTAAAAAACCTAAGTCCAACGACGTCATTTTCTGAGTTTTGGGGGGCTTTAGCGGCGTTTTTGAAAAAGCGCCGCTAATGCTAAGGGTTTTAGCGGCGTTTTTAGAAAAGCGCCGCTAATGCTCGGGGATTTAACGGCATTTTTGAAGAAGCGCCGCTAATGCTTGGGACTTTAGCGGCGCTTTTGAAGATGTGCCGCTAATGCTCGGGGATTTAGCAGTGCTTTTGAAGAAGCGCCGCTAATGCTCAGGGCTTTAGCGGCGTTTTTCAATAAGCGCCGCTAATGCTCTTATCTTTAGCGGCATTTTTGAAGAAGCGCCGCTAATGCTCTGGGCTTGAGCGGCATTTTTGAAGAAGCGCCGCTAATGCACTAGGCTTTAGCGGCGTTTTTGAGAAAGCGCCGCTAATACTCAGAGTTTTAGTGGCGTTTTTTAAGAAGCGCCGCTAATACTCAGATTTATCATATTAAATATTTTTTTGGGTTTTTTTAAAGTTTTTTGGGTACATTACTGATATTTTTTAATTTACATATTAAATAATTTCTTATATAATCGTAAAAGAGATTTATCACTATAGTTTAAGGTTTTTAGTTTAGGGTATATGGTTTAGGGGTTATTATTTTAAGGTTTTGTAGATTTTTGTTGGTGGTTTGGATCCTAGTGTTTCTGGATATTTTGTTGTTGGTGGTTAGAGATTTTTGTTAACATTTTATCTTAATTGGTTTATTTATATTAATTAAATAAAATTCAATTTATTTCTAATTTAATATTTAAATTAAATCTTCAGAAAAAATAATGACACGTAGAAATAATTTGAAATAAAACACATGGAAAAATTAAAATACTATTATTTAAAATAATTTTAAAGTTTTTTGGGTACATGATTACTGGTTGTTTTTTAATTTATATATTAAAAATTTTATTATGTAATCGTAAAAGAGATAGTATTAATTTTAAAATATTGAATTAATTATCACTCTAGTTTAGGGTTTAGGGATTAGATATTAGGGGTTAAGAGTTAAGGATTTAGGGTTTAGGGATTTAAGGGTCGAGTTAGGGTTTTGGGTTTAGATTAATTATTTTTTTAATTATATTTTAAATATGTTCTTATATAATTGTAAAAGAGATAATAATAAATTTGTTTAGGAGTTTTAGTTTAGGGTATATAATTAATTTAAGATTTAAGGCCAGTTTTGGAGTTCATATTTTAGGGTTTAAGGAGTATGAATTTACGGATTATGGATTAGGGATTATAGTTTAAGGGTTGAGATTTAAGGTTTAGGGGTTATGGGTTCAAAATGAAATAATTTTTTGCGGTGTTTTTTAAAAAAAGCCACAAAGTATAAGCAATAGCGGCAAAAAATAATTTCACTTTAAAAAATGGCGCCGTTTTATCCCAAAATTCCCCCCCCAGAAACCCCTAAATTTTCCCCCTTAAAATTGGTATTTCTCTCTGCCACCACCGTCTTCATCATCATCTTCCCCTCTCTCCCTCTTTTTGCATACATCTCAGGTGCTACTCCACCTCCTTCCCTTCTTCTTCAAGGCATGCGTCTGGAAATGGTCCTTAGGCCCTTTGAATGGTAACATACCTCTTCATTCTAGATTGTGGGCAGAAAACATTATAAAAAGTAAGAAAAAGAGGTATTTGTATGCTTACCAATTTTCCAATTACATTTGACTTGACAAGATGCAGAACCAAACGATAGGAAAATTGGGAAGCTCTGTGAATATGCTTCGAGGAACCCATTAAGAATACCGAAGGTATTGGGGGTTTTCTTTTAGTTTATTTATCCTGGAGGAGTTTGATTCTAATATGGAATTCTTAAATGTTAATATTCTGTTTTCCACTATTTTGTTGGCGAGTTCTTATCCCCATTTTCAAATTTGTTTACAATGTTTTGTTTCCACAATTTTTTTTTTGACAAGTGCTTATCTTTATCTCTCCTAGTCTAAATGAAAATACGAAACTTGTAAGTGACAACAATTTTTCTATTATATTGGCTTCTCTAATAATAAGTTTGGTGATGTTTTATATCTTCTAGTTGTTTAGGATCCAATCTTGCTTTTAAGATGTTTATTTTATATTAGTTAAATTTGAGATGGTTTGCAAATATTTTCTGAAATGTTGGTAAATTTTGTCAAGAAATGTGCAAAACTGATTGAAAGGTTTTAATTGGTATTAATCTTCAGAAAGTTCAAATTAATGCAAGTATCATTGAGATGTTCAAAATTAGTTTGAAATTTGCTAAATCCTGAAATGCATATAACTTTACTAAATTGCTTGCTGATTTGTTTTTTCACATCATTAAACAATTTGTTTGCACAGATTACAAGTAAACTATAGCAAAGATGTTTCAAGGATTTACGGAATGAGAACTTTGGATGTATGAAAGCCGTATTGTGCATTTATAGGAAACTACTATCGTCATGTAAGGAGCAGATGTAAGTTTGATGTGTTGGGAGCAGATGTAAGTTTGATGTGTTGAAAGTTTAACATTTAATGATATAAAAATCTTTTGGCATCAATTTTTCAGCCACATTTCATTTTGGGGTGTGCAGTTTGGAGCAGGGGAGTTTCAAGGAAAGAACCACTGACTTTAATAACCATATGTTAGGTAGAGCATAATATTTGGGTTGTTATTGTAACTTATTGTTTAAGGGTTGGGGGACCATATTCTAGCAGGGATTAAACGTTGGAAGATAACTACTTATTAATTTATAATCTAATTACTAACCTTTTTTGTTATTATCTGAAGTTTCACCTTGTCTTTGGTTGCATGTCAAGAATATTGGTAATATAAAGATTAACATTTTGGTTTTATCAATTAAATAGGTACATATGTTCAATAAATAATAATTTAATGCTTTTTATGTTTTGAGAGATTATATTACTAAGGTGCAGATGCTTCCTTAGAACTTTGACATGTCAACTAAACTTTTGAGTATTTTGTGATTCTAAAAACTTAACCATATTTTTGCATAAAAAAATAAAATGGGTTTACGATGTAGTTTAAGATCATGCTTAGTGAAGGATTAAATTATTTAGAAAATTATTCTAGTAATTTTATCTACCTTCATGGATTCAGTTTTCATTTTTTGTATTTAGGGAACTAATCAGGTGTTTATGATTGTCTTCATTGTTTATATTTACCTTAGTTTATGAGGTAGCTTTTATTTTATTTGTATCATTCACGGGAGCACTTTATTCTTGCAGGCCACTTTTTGGAAGTAGTTTATTAGGGATCATTCGGGCTCTTTTGGAACAAACCCGACAGGATGAAATGCGAATTTTGGGTTGCAATGCTCTTGTAGATTTCATAAACAGTTAGTTGCTAATTGTTAAGCTGAGATTAGTTCATCAGGTAGCAGTTAGTTGCTACTTTTGCTAACTCTTTTGCTAACTATTTTTTGCTCACTGAAGCAAAGAGAAGAAGTGTGTATGGAAAATATTT
Source organism: Gossypium turneri (assembly GCA_008044935.1). Lineage (NCBI taxonomy): Eukaryota > Viridiplantae > Streptophyta > Magnoliopsida > Malvales > Malvaceae > Gossypium > Gossypium turneri. Next base: position 2,831,352 of record CP032576.1, read on the forward strand.
TTATTGCTAGCTTTTTACTTCAACATTAGTTAATAACTATGTTCATTTTATGTTATATATTAAAGCTATTTGTTTTTTTTAATTGATATGATTTTTCTATTATTATTATTATTATTATTATTATTATTATTATTATAAAAAATCGAGGATTTTAGTAAGAAAACATAAAAAAAGCCTCAACCAACAGATCGGCTTCAACCAACAGGTAGTCTCTACAATTCCAAGTAGGTTTGCCTTTGCCGGCTACTCTCTCAATTCTTCTTTATCATTCTTGTTTTGGGTTTTCATTTTTTTTTTCTAAACGACTGACAGCTTCGATGCGCCATTTTTTTGAACTCTTTTTTTGCCGGCTAAGTTTGTTGGCAGTAATTGTTGTAAGATTGGATGTGCTTGATGGATGATTTAAGAGTGATTTTGAGTTGTGGACATGAGTTTCTCGATATATAGATGACAGAATCTTGAGTTATTACTAAGTGGTTCCTTGCTTAAGTAGCTTGATTGAGGATCTTAGTATAGAGAGAATATCCTTTTCCTAGTTCTTATCGGTTTACTTCTGATAATTGTGCAGAATGATAGGTTTATTTCTTATTTTGTAGTCTCTGTCTGGAATTCTTGCTTTGAAGTTTGTCTATTTTATACGAGTTGAGTTTTCATGGTTTGCTGTTGCATTGTTTCTTCTGTCCTTTGTTTTGTTATTGGAACTATTTCCAATTGTCTGGTTTACTTGAAATCCGATATTTGATTAAAGGGACCAAGTAGAGAGCACAAGTGAGAGCGAAGGCAGTGCAAGTGATGAAGTGCTTGTTGTTCCTTATGATAACTTAGCACCTATGTCTTATGGTAATACTTTCTCATTATTCTTCTACTTGTGAATTTATTGTATTCCAAATATAGGATCAAGAAAAATATAACAGTACATTAGAGTTCAGCTTGTATAATTTGTTTGGATTCTTTCTGTCTTGAAGCAGATATTGCTGAATCTAAGCAGCTTTTGGATAAGCTTGTTGTGGTGAAGTATAATGGAGCTTTGGGAAAGAATATGGGTTTCGGTGGTCCCAAGTAAGCAATTATCTAACTTCTGGAAGTTTGATACTTATTTTTTTTTCCAAGAAAAGAGAAGCATTTCTTGATGATTCCATAGTTATATATTAAAGACTTGCCTCTACATAAATGAATATAGTTTCTGTGACATACATATCTTTATATATGCTTTTTATATTTGCCTCTACATTCATATATTTATATATGCTTTTTATATTGTATTGTGCCAAATAAAGAGAATAAAAATTTTAATTATTGATAGATTCTGCTGCTTCTTGCATGACATTATCTATTTTGTTTTAACTAGCAATTCCTAATTGCTTTTAGAAGAAATTAAAAGGAAAGTTTGGCAAATTTGTTTGAATATTTGGAACAAAATGTGGCATGCCTATTCACACATTTTATATGTGGGTATTCATCAGTAGCCATGTATGCCGTTGCTATGGCAAATCATGATTAATTAGGTCCTACTTGGGTTTTTTTTTTAAGAAAAGAAACATCAGTATATATAAACTAGATTATAAGGTAGAGATCTGAATTCTACTTTTCTTAATAATTAAGTAAATGTTCGGATGCCATTTTATTTTAGGATACATACAAATCTTTCCACTTATATCTACCTTCATATTGTGTTTCTTCATCCACCAAAACTAAAAAAATAGAGAGCAAATAAATTTGTCTGAGTTTTAAATAGGATTAAACCCACAACTTATGTTGCTTAAGTTTTTATTGGGTAAAAGTATTATGAAGATTTTGTTTTAAGAGTTGGATTATATTTTACTTCACTACTTAAAAATAGACAAATTCATCTATGTATGTTAGGTTAAAGAGTAAACTGGTTCTTAATATTGTATCTCAGTAAAGGTACTCAGCCAAGTTGTCATGTGTAGGCTTTGGAGAAGTATTCCACCTTAGACGTCGATATACATCCTTTTGAACAGGTTTGGGAACCTAACTTTTCCTGTTGTAACTGGTTCTGGAATTTGGAATTTGTTCATACTCCATAAACTTGTAACTTCCTCTTAATAAATTTGAGAACCTAGCTAGATATACATCCTTTTGAACAGGTTTGAGAACCTAGCCATTATTTTCTTGTTGCATAACTGGTTCTAGAATTCTTTTTTATGGTCCTTAAATTTTAATTATGAAAAAGTTATAATTAAATTTCAATCCGGATAGATTTTACTTTGCAGTGATTAGTATTGTACAATCATTAGAAAGAATGCCTATTTGTGACACATGGAAGAGCTATGATTGAGATTGTTTGTTAATATGGTTCAACCTGCAACTAAAGCTGCACATAATTGTTTGTTATATTTTTTTTTGAGCCTTAATGGCTATATATATTTTTTATTTTTAACATTTCTATTGTTTACGAAGTTTGTTGGTTTATCTGATCATTTGGTTTATTTTTATTGAAGGTGTAGTGGAGGATTCAATCTCTTCAAGCTGGAAAAGCCAAGGCTTAGCACTTCTTCAAGTAGAGTGTTATTTAATGTTGCATTCCATGGTCGTTTATCTTAGTCGGAACTTGAATTATGTGTTATTGAAACAGGGTTTTGTAGCTACCTTGTGTATTAGCTTCTTTAATCATGATTGTTAATTATTACGTGTTTTGTAGCTTCTTTTATATTTGGTCGAGTTAATATAGATCAGATGCGCTGTGAGGTAGATTGCTCATTTATTTAAACATAATATTTTAATTCTAAATTTAAATTCATTAATTTTTATATTTACCTTTAAAATTAAAATTTTAATAGAAAATTTAATTTAATTAATTTTTTATCCTTAAAAGTATATAGTTTAAAGTTTAAATTTAAAAAATAAAACATAATATAATATTTATCATAGAAATAAATATTATTTAATTAATTTTTTTTAAAAGTTATGTTTTTAGCGGTGTTTGTGAAAAAGCGTCGCTAAAAGTCATTTTAAAAGTCATTTTTATAGTGGCGTTTGTAATAGAAGCGTCGTTAAAGGTCATGATCTTTAGCGGCGTTTGTGGGAAAACCGCCGCTAAAGGTCATGGTCTTTAGCGGCGTTTGTGGGGAAAGCGTCGCTAAAGGTCATGGTCTATAGCTTCGCTGCCATGACCTTTAGCGGCGTTTGTTTTAAAAAACGCCGCAAATCTTAGCGACGCTGTCAATAGCGGCGTTTTTTGCGGCGCTTGTAAAAGCGCCGCAAATACTTTTAATGGCGCTAAAAAGCGCCGTTAAAGGCAAAAAAAATGCCGCTAAAAACCTATTTTGGTGTAGTGAATGAAAGTGGTGTATATCCACCTAACATGAAACTCTCAAATGATAATACGACCATCTTTCCTTTATATGATCATTTATTACATCTCATTATCACTCATGTTTTTTGCCCTTATGGAAGCAAGTACACCCAAATGTGCACCATTGACTATTGGTGGCTTAATTGCTTTCGCAATAATGTCCATCCTAACATCACTACATCATTTTCTACGATATTGTTAGGGTTATTTGTATGTTCTTATTATTTTATTTTTTTTCTAATTACTATTACTATTATAATTTTAAATTTATAAAAATTGATATATGCATAGATGAGGTGAAATTTATTAAATTCTATTCACCGAAACTGCCAATTCTTAAGTTTGGGAAATCATTTGACTTGAGATGACTTTTTGAATGGGATCCAGAAATTTCTTGGTTAAGATGTCTTTATGGTGTTTGAAGATCTATCTCTTAGCTTCAAAACACATTTTGAATCACTTGATTTTAAGTTCAGGAGCTCAAGTTATGACCGTTTTAATGAAGACTGTGGAAGCAGAATTTCTGGACGAAATTATGACGAGAATTATAAATTTCGGGCTTTTAATTCAAGTTTAAATCATATTAGGTTCAGGTTTTAGGCTTAATTTTTATTATATAGTAGTCCAATATTGTATTTATCAGCTCTTATTATTTTATTATTCTGAATTTTTAATTATTATTTAGTATTTTGAGTTATTTAAGAGTTTTAGGTCAACAAGAAAGTTTAATTTAAAACTACTTCTTATTTAGGTTAATTCGAGTTCTAGTATACTTGAGAGTTTTATTTAGATTTATTTAGCTAGCCTATGTAAAGGCTTATTCATTATTCATTAAGCAGACAATTGTTTTTATTAATAAAGTTTTCAACTCTGTGAGTTTATTTCTTGTGCAATATTTCTTTCTTGTGGTTTTTAGAAGTAGTTTTCTTCTCGATTTTTTTCAATGAGTCGTGAGAATTCACTATTCACCCTTCAATTTGTCAAGGATTATTTATTAGATGGTTGATTAGAGCCATTAATTGAGTTTATTGGGATTTATATATTAAAGGGTTCAATTAGACATTTATCATTATATTCATCATATCCATCGGTTTACTTGTCCATCTTCCACTTTGTTCTCTTTTTCCTTTTTAATTTCTATTTCTTATTTATTTAAGATTTTTATTTTTTTTATTCTCAAATTTCTTCTTTACTATTTTTGATTTTTTTATTTCTAAATTTGTTTATTTGTAATGTTATTAGTATTTATTTTTAAATTAGATTTTATTTTAATTTTTTTCACAAAGTTGGCTTTTTTGAGAAAAAGAAATATGTTTTAACATTAAATTTAAAAATTAATAGTTAATTCGATACTTTTAATACATTAAAATCATACTTTTTATTCATTTGAATTTATTGTTTAGGATATTTATATATATTTTTGACATAGAATTATTTTACCTTTATTTAAACTCAAAATAATTGTTGAAGTAATTTAAACTATTAAATTTAATTAATTTAAATTATTTTTATTTAAACCAAGATAATTCTATTATGAGGAAAAAACACATAAAAAAGAGGTGCACAAAAAAATATTGTATACAATAATAATTATCATTAATTAATTTATTTTTGAACATAAAATTATTATACAGAAATAATATTTTTAATATTCTACAATTATTTGAAAGTGTTTTATTTTTTTATTATTATACATTAATATTTTATAATAATTAAAAATAAAATATTTATTAAATAATACAAATATAAACACAGAAATTCATGTGTAACCCAGTAATATTGAAAATTAGCAGATTAAAAAAGAAAAAGAAAAAGAAAGGAACTACCTATGAAAAAAAATCTCGTCATTATATGTATTTTCAATTTTCCAATTCCATATTTACATGCATTTTGTATTTTCACATTGCGAAAAAGAAAATAAAATCCCATTGAATTATTTATTTATTGGGTAAATATCTATTTTACTACTTGAACTTGATTTCAAGGTTCAAATTGGCATCTAAATTTTTTCTTGATCTAATTAGGTACATGAACTTGGCTTATTAGTTCAAATTGGTACCTGAACTTGGCTTTTTAGTCCAATAGTACTTGGTAAATGACTTATTTGAACCATGAAGCCAAGTTTAAGTATCTAATTGGACCAGAAAAGTTCTTTTTAATCCAAATTAGTACTTATCGTAAATGACTTACGTCAACCATGAAGCCAAGTTCAAGTATCTAATTGGACAAAAAGGCCAAGTTTAGGTACCTAATTGAACTGAAAAAAACCCCTAGGTACCTAAGTATATATTTATCCTTATTTATTCAATCCCAGAAAAATTAATTCTACTCGCCTCTTATTATTTATTTATTTTCCTTTCCTCTTGTCGATCTTCTCCCTCCTTTTTCTCATCTTGCTCTCTCTTTTTGCTATCGTACGCTCGTGTCAATTTCCCTTCGCACGTGTGTTTAAAGGCGGTGTTTCGCCGAATCCGTTCCGTTTCCCGTTCTATTTTCCGATCAGTATTCGTCGATATTCTCGGTCTTACCTTCGGAATTCTCGAAGCTCCGGTCGCAGTGTCTTCTGCTTTCAATTATGGATTTCCCCTCAGGTTCCTTTTTAGGGTTTACATTTACTTCTTGATCGTTTAAAGAAACAAATGTTCTTTTTTATTATTAACCTAGGGTTAGTCATTTCTTACTGCTTAATTCAATAATTAGGATCGTGTTTATATTGGAATCCAAAATTGGGCTTTTTTTTTTCTTCTTCTTTCATTGACCGAATTTCCCCAAATTTTAATCCAATTTTCCAAATTTCTGTTTCAAATGTTGTTAAACAATTTGAAAATTTTGAAATTGAGATTGAAATATTGGAATTTGAGTTAATTTATTCCATTCCCCTAATATCTATAAGCAGGGTACGTAAATGGGGAAATGCAATAAAAGCAATGTATTTGAAGTGACAATTAAAGTGGGGAAAAAAGAAGGAAGCATGAGTTTGGTGGATTTTGTGATTGCAAAAAGCCAGAGTGTTGAATAAGTTATGCTGCTTTTGCTAGTTGTGAGAGTTACGAAGACAAGACGAAAAGGAAGAAGGAATAAGGATAGAAATGAATGTTCAGGCACATATGTCTGGGCAGATATCGGGTCAGGCAGCTAATCAAGGGGGATTGCCCCAACAAAATGGGAACCTTCTTCAGCCTGCCCAGATGCAGAGTTTAGGTGTTGGAGGTGCAAGTGCTGCTGGAGGTCCTCCGCATACTATGTCAAATATGGACCCTGAGCTACACAGAACTCGTGAATATATGCGAGGAAAGATGTAAGATTTTCTACGAAGTAGTGTTGTATATGTAAGTTTAGGTTTTTCTGAATGCATGAAATGTTTGTATCTGCTGATTGATTTAGTTTAAATTACAGAAAAATTTGAAATAAAAGCTGCATTAAACATTGTTTTTTTTTCCTGCCTGAATGCTATTTAATACCTATAGAAGCTTGTTACATTTCTGTTCCATTAAAATTTTTTTTCTTTTTTCTCTGTGTGTGCATGTAAATTTTACATGTTTGTGACATGAATGTGCTTCTGGATGCTCAGGTGCGTCTTAGTTGCAAAAGAAACAGTAAAAAAGACCTTTGCATCTAAATAGTTGTGTATCAGTTTGTGTAGGATTTTATGAGCATGTAGATAATGTTGATTCTTCTTCAGATATACATGATGTATGCATCATTGAAAAATGATTTCAACAAATTTAAGTGCCTGATTTCTAGTGCAATAGGGAAGACTCCTGGTTCTAGTTGAAATTCAAGTAGGATTTTTTTAAGGTTTTATACCTCTGAAAATAACACCTTTCTATTTGAATAATATTTAAATTTGTTTCTCTGCTTCTACAAACTGTGCATAGAATTCAGCATTTAAAAATAACTTTGTCACAAAACTGTAGGATTTAGATGTCCAATTTCACACAAATTCAGTGATCTATGTTATATTAAGTATTATTGGTAGGATTATATTGCTAAGAAAGCAGTGAAAAAGATATTTTCATTGAAATAGTTGTGTATCTACTATCTATTTGTGTAACATTTTATGAACCTCTAGACAATGTTGATTCTTATTGAGATATGCAGTTGATAATAGTTGTTTCAACAAATTTAAGGGGCCAATGTCTAGTACAATGACGGAGGCTTCTGGTTCAAGAAAGTTGTTAGAGAGTTCTCTCTCTTCCCAAAAGAAAAAAGACTAATGGAAAAAAAAAATTGTTTGTTAATTCTTCTTAAGAATCCATATGTTTGTGGGAGAAGATGCATGTAATGATCCTTGTAGTTCTTTGACATGGAGATGGATATTTAAATCATATGCAATGGAAAATTAGTTTCATGTCATTGATTTCATATAATCGTTATAGCTATATGGCTTCTAGAGACATTAATCTATACATCAAGATTAGGCCCTTCCATCATAGAAGTCTTTTCTTAATATAATCATGTCTAATGATAATTTTTTATAGCTAATGCAAATTTCAATCTCTTTTTCGTCAGCATTGATGTCTTAAAATTGCGGAACCAGCTTCCTATTACTGAGGCATCTATGATGAAGTTTCGGGATTTTGCAAGACGATTGGAAGAAGGTCTATTTAAGATTGCTCATACAAAGGTTAATTATTTTGTTAAATTAATATGTTTGAGCAAGTCTGTTTCTTGACCAATTTCATTCATATATTTTCTTCACCTTTTTCCCTATTCACCTTGGAAGCACATTTCTTTTGCATTCTTTTGATCACTTTTAATTCTTTGTGCTACAACTTTCTTTTATTTCCTTTGACGTTTGATGCTTGGAATTTGTTTTCTAGGAGGACTATACAAATTTGAGTACTTTAGAGCACCGCTTGCAGATTCTATTAAGGGGGAGCAGAAATGTGCACAACCAAAGGCATCCACAGCTTGTTAATTCAGCATCAGCATCAGCTCCAGTAGGTACTATGATTCCAACTCCTGGTATATCACACAGTGGCAATCCTAGCATTGTGGCTACATCTTCTATAGATAAATCTACAAGTGCTGCCAGTGCAAGCATAGCTCCTACCAATGTCAATACAGGAAGCCTGTTGCCTAGCAGTGGCATGACTAGTGCTTCTTTCACCAGATCTGAAGGTAAATTTGAGCCTTAGAATATTCTATAATCTAATTTAAATAGCATTTTATACCAAGAGTAACAAAATGGTACTTCTATAGGAAATATATCTAATGGGTATCAACAGTTACCTGCGAATTTTCCTCTTGCTTCTGGTGGAATTTCATCAATTGGTGTGCAAAGAATGGCAAGCCAAATGATTCCCACTCCTGGATTTAATAGTAATAACAATAATGGTAGCATTAATGATCAGTCTTCCAATAATGTTGGACTTTCAACTGTTGAATCAACAATGGTATCCCAGCCACAGCAGCAAAAGCCACATGGTGGTCAAAACAGTCGTATATTACGCACCCTTGGAAGCCAAATGGGTAGTGGTATCAGGTCAGGCTTGCAGCAGAAAGCTTTCGGGTTACCTCATGGGTCATTAAATGGTGCATTGGGGATGATGGGCAACAATATGCATATTGTGAGTGAACATGGAACACCTGTCGGATATCAGACTACTACAGCTTTTGCTAGTTCGCCAAAACCTTTGCAGCAAAACTTTGATCAACATCAGCTACCTGTAATGCAAGGTAACATCCTGGTTTCATTTGTCTGTCTCTATTTCTATTTTATTTAGTAATAATGAATCTGAATATGTAATTTATCATTGGGATGAATGAGTTATCTCAAAGAAAGCAATCCTTTGTGTCAGCTGATGGATATGGAATGAACAATGCTGATTCTTTTGGGTCTGGAAACTTGTACGGTGCTGTAACATCTGTTGGATCAGTGACAAACTCTCAGAATTTGAATTCTGTTAATTTGCAGTCTACATCCAGAACAAATACTTCTTTAATAAATAATCAGTCAAATTTACATGCTGTGCAATCGGCTGCCCATATGAAGCCCCAGTCCATGGATGAGTTTGAAAAGATGAACTTTCAACCTGCAGTTTCTTCGAGAGATGATATACTTCAAGTTAATCAACAGAAACAATTCCAGCACCAGTCTCTTCAGTACCAACAACAGCAGTTCCTTCAACAGCAACGCCAACAGAAGCAGCAAAATTTGCTGAGCAATAGTGGTTATAGTCAGTCTCCACTGGCCTCTGATATAGGCAGTCAAGTAAAGTGTGAACCCGGAGTACAACATCATGACGAGGTTCTATATCAACAAGCTCCTGAACGATTTCAGCTCTCCGAATTGCAGAACCAATTTCTGCAGAACCACAGTGAAGAGCTCGCTAATCAGCAGAGTATGTTGTCATCACTGCCACAAAATTCTGAACAAATGCAACAGATGTTGCATCAAGACCAATTGATTCAAGAGTCTCAAAATGATTATAAACTTCCGGCTGTAGCACAAATGGAATCATTTGCTCATAGCCAGTGGCACCCTCACTCACAAGATCGGGCGCAAATTCCAGGGAACATATCACATGAGCAGCCTGTCCAAGAGGAATTCCGCCAGAGAACATCTGGGCCGGATAAAGCTCAGTGTAACAATTTATCTGCAGGTGGATCTACTATCGGTCCGATGGTTGATGCTAGAAGCTCATCAGAGCCTTTTAATTCTAGAGGCGCCATCTCTAAATCTGAAAATGGGAGCCATGATCGGCAGTATAGAAATCAAGTGAAGTGGCTTTTGTTTCTACGCCATGCTCGTAGTTGTAAAGCCTCTGAGGGTAAGTGTGATGGCTATTGTTTTACCGTACGGAAGTTGTTGAGTCATATGAATAAATGCGAATCATCTCAATGCTCATATCCTCGATGCCGTCCCTCTAAGATATTGATTCGTCACTACAAGACTTGTACAAATCCAACATGTCCCGTTTGTGTTCCTGTTAAAAATTTTATACAGGCTCAGAAGGCACATGCCTGTCGGAACTCTGCTTCTGTTTTGCCTTCTGATGGTGATTCTACTAAAATAAATGATGCTGGAGACATTTCAGCTAGAATGACTTCAAGAACTGCATCAAATGATGCATCTGTAGGTGTACAACCTTCACAAAAACGCATGAAGATAGAGCAATCTTCTCAGTCTGTTATTGCTGAAAGTGAAGGTCCTCTAGGTTCTGTTGTTGCTGAACCTCACATATCTCAGGACATCCAGCACCAAGATTACCAACATGTTGACAGGTGTATGCCAGTTAAACCTGAGCCTATGGAAGTGAAGACTGATGTCCCCGTGAGTTCTAGTGGTAATCCTGTTTTTATTGAGATGAAGGATGATGTAGATGACATTAGCAAACAGAAGATTGATGGTGAGACTGTTACACTTGATGAATTTGGTGGTCTACCTATGCAAGAAAGTGCGAAGATTGAAAAGGAGCCTGACTCAGTCAAACAGGAAAATGTGACGGAGTCTTCCGAAAGTGCAGCTGGAACTAAGTCTGGGAAACCAAAAATAAAGGGGGTGTCACTTACTGAACTCTTCACCCCTGAGCAAGTTAGGGAGCATATTACAGGTCTCAGACGATGGGTTGGCCAGGTATCTTTATCTTAGTGTTTTGACTTATTTCATACCCTGTTCTTTATTATTGTATGTAGATTATTGTAAGTTGTCTTAGGTCGATATTTGTGTGCTAGCTTACTACTTGATGTACCAAAAACCAGGCTTGGAGACAGAATGAGTTATATTGATGATAATTATTTTCTTTCTTTTACAGAGTAAAGCAAAGGCTGAAAAGAATCAAGCAATGGAGCACTCAATGAGTGAGAACTCATGTCAATTATGTGCAGTTGAGAGACTTACTTTTGAACCCCCACCTATTTACTGCAGTCCTTGTGGTGCTCGCATTAAGCGAAATGCAATGTACTACACAATGGGAGCTGGTGATACACGACATTACTTTTGTATTCCATGCCATAATGAGGCTCGTGGAGATAGCATTGTTGTTGATGGAACTGCCATTCCTAAGGCAAGGCTTGAGAAGAAGAAGAATGATGAAGAGATCGAAGAATGGGTACGTGCTCTACATACTTTTTAATTATTATGATGTTTCATGATCATCCCAAATAGTCGCTCTTACATGTTTATTTTTTTTCAATAATATTTTCCAGTGGGTTCAATGTGACAAGTGCGAAGCTTGGCAGCATCAGATTTGTGCTTTATTCAATGGTAGAAGGAATGATGGCGGACAAGCTGAATATACATGCCCCAATTGCTATATTACTGAGGTCGAAAGAGGAGAGCGAAAGCCCCTACCTCAGAGTGCTGTCCTTGGGGCCAAAGATTTGCCAAGAACAATCCTTAGTGACCACATAGAGCAGCGGTTATTCAAGAGACTGAAACAGGAAAGACAAGAAAGGGCAAGGGTTCAAGGAAAAAGTTATGATGAGGTGATCAATATTCTCCTGATGACAGTTGATTCTATGTTGTTTATGGCAATCCTTTTTCTACTTTCTTGTTGCTTAAATATATTCAAAAACCAATTCACACTGCATATACACACAGAAGGAAGAATATATTGATTGTTTTCTCATTGATTTTTTCAGGTGCCTGGGGCTGAGGCACTTGTAATTAGAGTTGTTTCATCAGTTGACAAAAAGCTGGAAGTGAAGCAGCGATTTCTTGAAATCTTTCAGGAACAGAATTATCCACTTGAATTTCCCTATAAATCAAAGGTGTGAAGGATATAAATTAAGCGTAATGCACATGTTCTTTTTTTTTTTTTTTAATGGATTAAGTGTAATACATACGTATATGCTGAAAAGGGCAATTTTAATTGTAATTATGAAATGCTTATAAGTACATTTTTCTCTTTCAGGTAGTTTTATTGTTTCAGAAGATAGAAGGGGTAGAAGTATGCTTATTTGGTATGTATGTTCAAGAATTTGGTTCAGAATGTGCATTTCCAAATCAGCGTCGTGTTTATCTGTCATACCTAGATTCAGTCAAGTATTTCCGGCCTGAGGTTAAAGCAGTTACCGGAGAGGCTCTCCGTACCTTTGTTTACCATGAAATTCTTGTAAGTGCAAACTCTTATGATTTCAGCAATGTGATAATTATGATTTTCAATTTACATATAGTATCAGTTCTACACTTTTATTTAGTTGTGACTAACATCTTTAAACCTAAATGTTCAGATTGGATACCTTGAATATTGCAAGAAGCGTGGTTTTACAAGTTGCTATATATGGGCTTGCCCTCCACTTAAGGGAGAAGATTATATCTTATATTGTCATCCAGAAATTCAGAAAACACCTAAATCAGATAAACTGCGAGAATGGTGAGGCAAATAATTATCAAGTTTTTTTCCCCTCTGCATCTCATGTTATGTTTTTAATAATCCATTATTATTAATTCTCCTGATATGCATGAATGCTGTTTCAGGTATCTAGCAATGTTAAGGAAGGCTTCCAGGGAAAACATTGTAGTTGATCTTACTAATTTGTATGATCATTTCTTTGTAACTACCGGTGAATGTAAGGCCAAAATAACAGCAGCTAGATTGCCATATTTTGATGGTGATTACTGGCCTGGGGCTGCTGAAGATCTAATTAACCAGTTCCGTCTGGAAGAAGATGGCAGAAAGCTGAACAAAAAAGGAACAATAAAAAAGACAATAACAAAAAGGGCTTTAAAAGCATCGGGTCAATCTGATCTCTCTGCTAATGCATCGAAGGATCTGCTACTGATGCATAAAGTAATTTCTTTTCTTCCTAATCATTCTGCCCATTTTTTCCTTAATGATGTTTTTCTGTGTAAAGGCAGTGGATATGAAAATTACAATCTTGCTATCCTAGTGTTGACATTTTTCTTATCGTGATCCAAGGAATTTTAACTGGTTATATTACTTGTTTCCCTCCTTTCTTCACTTCAGCTTGGTGAGACCATTTGCCCAATGAGGGAAGATTTTATCATGGTTCACTTGCAGCATTGTTGCACTCATTGTTGTATCCTGATGGTGTCTGGAAATCGCTGGGTCTGCAACCAGTGCAAGAAATTTCAGATTTGTGACAAGTAAGATTGCTACTCTGTTTAGCTGTGTCTTTTTGTTTCTTTTGAACTAGTTTAGCTATGTCTTATTATTATTATTACCTTCTTCATGTATGGTTGAGCTCTCTCTCTTTCACTACCTATCTGTATATGTGTGGGTGGGTGTGTGCACTTGCTGGGATGTGTCTGTTTGACTGAAAGTATACCACGTGTGAAACTCTAGCAGGCAAGGTTTTTTATCATTGTATATAGTAATAATATGATTCTGGAGAATGAGAAACTATAATTTTTCAATCAGATCTATGTACGAGAAGGGTATGCTCTTTTTCATACGCAGAGTTAAGCAACTCTGTTTTAGTGTTGCTATTGTTAATTGGCATGTTTGAATCTATGCTAGGGCTATTTTCTGCATTGTACAAATGAGTGTATTTCTGGTTGACAGTTGTAAGTTCAGCTCACGTTCATTGGTTTACAGCTCTAGAACCTTGCTCTTAGAAGTTAAATGACAAGCACCTAGCCTTTTAGGACAAGAGGAGAGCCAGTAGGGTTGCTAGTTATACAACTCCTTGGCGTTCATTTTATTATTAGTACCATTTACATTCTTTATGTAAACATTAGTCATTTTGCTCAGCCTTTACAGTAGTACAAACCGTTCAAGCTTTTCAGTCCTTGGTGTTACTATTTATCTGCTTAAATGATTTTGCAGAGTGATTCTTTTCCCTCATTTTAAAAATTCAGTTCATTACAGTCATACTTCTGCTTTTAGAGAAAAGGAAACTGATTCTTGTGCTCTTCAGAAACTGATTATTTTTCAAGTTTTAAGACTCAACTCCCCTTCCCCTGTTAGAAGCCCAATAACGCAATTCCCCTTCCTCTGTCCTTATTTTGGTCTGCTTCCACCAACTATGAGACAGTTCTCTAGATAAATGGATCTTATGTTTGCTTCTTTGTACCCTCACAGGTGCCATGAGGCAGAATTGAAACGTGATGAAAGAGAGAGACATCCCTTCAATCAGAGGGAAAAACATGTTCTTTATCCAGTAAGTTTGTCTTAGTACTACAATAATTACTTATAGTGTGTGTCTGTTGCTGGTTCTGTAGACAGATTTTTATTTGTTTTTTTAATTGATTTTTGTGGACAAATTGTCATTGTGCAGATTGAAATAACTGATGTCTCTACTGATACAACCGATCAAGATGACATTCTTGAGAGTGAATTCTTTGATACTAGACAGGCATTTTTGAGTCTTTGTCAAGGGAACCATTATCAATATGATACCCTGAGACGGGCTAAACATTCCTCGATGATGGTACTCTACCATCTTCACAATCCAACTGCTCCTGCATTTGTCACTCCCTGTTGCATATGTCATCTGGATATTGAAACTGGTCAAGGTTGGCGATGTGAAGTTTGCCCTGATTATGATGTGTGCAATGCCTGTTATAAAAAGGATGGGGGCATTGATCATCCTCATAAGTTAACAAATCATCCATCCATAGCAGAACGTGATGCACAGAACAAAGAGGCCAGGCAACTACGTGTTCTGCAGGTATTTTTTTAGTACGAATTTGTTGAACTCTTTTAACTAAATCTCATCAAAGCATATATGTGTTAAAGAAGAAGAAGGATTCTTTCTATTCAATATCTTTAGTACGGTAGGTAAATGACATAGACACAAGCCAGATCAAATCAATCTATTTAAAGCCATCCCTTTAATTAAGTGAAGTATTTATTTAGTATAATTACAACAATATAAACATCGGTCTAGTCTTGAGATAATCTAGCTTAGGTCTCGAGACTAAGTGGCTTATGTCTCGAGACAGCCAAACATCGAAGCTAAATTAAGAAAACAGGGGAAGTTTGTCTCGAGACTGTTCTTGAGACATAGACCCCAATGTCTCAAGGCATGTTCACATAGAATCAAAATAAAATCCATCTGTCTCGAGACATGAAACCTATGTCTCGAGACCTCTTGTAGAATTTGGACACGAGTTTGGATTCGAATCCTAACCACATTTGTAACCCTGTACAATCCTAGAATGCATTTAATGTGATTAATTGGCAATCATTTGAATTATTTAAGAGTGTGTGATGATAATGCATGGGAATTTAATTGATTGAATGCCACATTACTTGGTAAATGTGGTTGACTTAGTCTGAGTTGCTCCGGCAACATAATGTGATGTCATGAATTCGGAACCGGCGACTGGGTCGGGTGTGGGATGTCACATTGTGGTATCATCGCTTTTCTCTGGACCTCCCCTTTTTTTTCGGTTTGAGGGGGGGGGGGGTGGATGTTTTCGTACTGGTGTTTGTGAGTAATTGGCTTGATAACATCGAAAAGCATGGAACTCTCTAAGTAGATGTTTCTGATATGCTATTGGTACTTTGCACTTGAACATTGAAATGCACTAAATATAGAGTATAATTCCCTGAATATATTAGTTTCCTTCTGATTTGGCAAGTAGATGGTTGGAAAATTGAGTTTATGACTGTAAACATGAGACTTTTTTTGTGTTGTTCTAACTGCATTGGTTCCTGAAATTTACAGCTGAGGAAAATGCTTGACCTTTTGGTGCATGCATCACAATGTCGTTCTGCACATTGCCAATACCCAAATTGTCGGAAAGTGAAGGGGCTTTTCCGCCATGGAATTCAATGCAAAACACGTGCTTCTGGTGGCTGTGTACTATGCAAGAAAATGTGGTATTTGCTGCAACTCCATGCACGAGCATGCAAAGAATCTCAATGCCACGTACCACGTTGCAGGTACATTTGCCTTTCTCACTCCTTAACAGCCATATGTTATGTACTCCTTGGTGCAATTTAAAGCTAATAAAGTTAAAACTTGCTAATACAGAGACCTTAAGGAACATTTGAGGAGGCTTCAACAACAGTCTGATTCACGACGTAGGGCTGCTGTGATGGAGATGATGAGACAGAGAGCTGCAGAGGTTGCTGGTAGTTCTGGGTAAAAGACCAAAGTGTTAATATGCATTTTGGTGCTTTGATGAAAAAATGCGCCCTTCTATAAAGGGATGTCTAAGATTGTTCA
Organism: Gossypium turneri; assembly: GCA_008044935.1. Taxonomy (NCBI): domain Eukaryota; kingdom Viridiplantae; phylum Streptophyta; class Magnoliopsida; order Malvales; family Malvaceae; genus Gossypium; species Gossypium turneri. The sequence continues at coordinate 2,847,757 of CP032576.1, forward strand.
CTGCTTGGAACTAGGCGGTGATGAGAAAATCTGGCTGATCTATAAAAGGTCAGAGGGGGATATGCATATGGCTCATTAGGGAACAACTTTCATTGATAAAACCTGCAACTAAATTCCCTATAAAGAAAGCTAATCTGCCTGCAACTGCCATCGCCAACTTTTGCCATTCGGAGGAGTTCAAATACTAGTGTACCCCAGCTGGCTGATTTGACCTATTTATGTGGAATGCCATGCCACGCCATTCGATCCCTTTGGTCCTGTGTACTATAATCGTTCTAGTCTGTCCAAATTGCTTTCTTACAGAGGAATCTGGGAGGTTAGTTTTATTTTATTTTTATTTTTTTTTATCTTTTTCCTCTATTCTTCTTGCTATGTTTTCCCAGTAGAACATTGACCCCTCCCACTTTTCGTAGAATGGGCATTTTGATTAAAGATGGAACAATAAGTAGGCCTTAGAGAAGAAAACTGCATCAATTCATTTTTAGTCAATAATATGAAATTATTATATGTATATATATTATATGGTTAAGTGGAAGATGTGTTGGATTTTTAATGCAAGTTTTGTTTTCAATATTAGCAATGTTTACATGATTTATTGGTAAATACAATTTGTTTACCAAAAGGTTTGCGGGTAAGATTTTATGTGGGTGAGGGCATGAATTGTGATGATAAATTGGCCTTAGCTGTTAAATTACTTTGATTGTTAGACAAGCTTGTTGAAATTCATGTTTCTATAAAATAAAAGTGTGGTTAAGAGAAATATGCTCCAACTAAGATAGAAGGACCTTGCTGTCAAGTATGAGTGCGTGCTACTGACTAGAGGTTGAGTTCTGATTCTAAAATTACTCATTTTACTATTCAAAAATTAATAAATATATATATTTATTTTAATTGATATTTTATATGTTTTTATAATTAAATTTAAATTATAACAAAACTTAGCCCAAGTTGGGTTGGGCCTAGTGTGTAGGGTGGGTTACTTGGCCTATGAATGAAGAATCAATTTTTATGTTTGAATTTCTTAAAAGTGTTTTTTTGGTGCTGTGTAATGACATGATAGGGAGTAGGGACATTCATACCATAGGTTTAAATTCTACCCTATATGAGTATTTTCTAGATTTATTTTGAATTAATTTGATTTTTTTTATATAGATACCCTTATGGTAGTGGCAATAGGTTTTGTCATTTCTCATTTCACTTACGATACGAACTCAATCAAGATTTGGAATCAATAGTAATCATTTTTCAATTGAGTTGTTGTCAGGTTGGAAAGTTATACCAACTCGATTAAGAGTTTAATTGATAAGATATACAAATCCATCACAATACATAAAGAATGATTTATTTTATATTCGTTTATTAATATAAAAATAATTTTATATAATTGAATATTAAAATTATAATAATGATTCAAAGATTAAAAGGTTAAATTTTTGTGTTCATGACGGAATCAGTGAAGTAGAAGATTGAAAGATGTCATAGCATCGAATTATTATTGGAACAAATATGTATAGATTTATTAAATTAAATTATCTTACAATATAAATTAAAATAGATTTGACTTCTAGAATTTTGAATTTTTTTAATAAAATATGGAATTGACTTATAACCCAACTGGATATTGTTATTCTATTTATTTGCTAATTTCTTCGTCACTAATTTAGTTGGGGCATAATTAAAATTTTCGGTAAAAATATTATTTTTAATATATTTAAAATTATATTTTGATAGTAAAAATGAGCAAATCAAATTTATATATAACTTGTATATTTTTAAAAATTATATGACATGAAAATTAGTGATGACTAAGATTAAAAAAATATATTGAAATTCCACATAGAGGTAGGGTAAATATATAAAATATTTTTAATCTTAATCAACATTAAAAATATATTGAAATTTAACGTAATCACTTAACAATAAAAATATAATTAGAGAGATCATTAATGTATAAGGATTAATTTATATAGTTTTCAATTAGAGAGACAAAAATACAATCTAAGGTATAGTAAAATAACTTCCATGGTATTTTTACTTTGAAAAACCCTTTATTTTTTCAAAGTAACAAATATTAATATAAGGATATTTTGTCTTTTGATATAAAATATTGAGAGAAAATATTTATGAACAAAATTAAGATGAAAGCATATTTAAATTTGTTTCAATTTTTTACTAGCAATTTGCTAGGGTTTAAAACATATTGAATCCATATTCGTTTATTAATATAAAAATATTTAATACGATTTAATATTTCATTTATTTGAATAATCAAAATTATAATAATGATATTGAAACATGTAATGTCATTGATTTCATCCTCCCCAAACTTAAAAACAGATTAGATTAGGGTAAACTAGATTAGTAGTGACTTAATTATTAGTATTTTTTTTTGCCATTCAACTATGGAAAGTGATAAGATGGTCATCTAATTATTTAGTTTTGTCTTTTTGGTCATTAGTTGGCTAATGGTGGTGGTGTTTAAAATTGGCATAATAGTAACTTTACCCTCAATATTTACGCATTACATAATTAAGTCTTTTTTGCAATCTTGCTTTTCTTCATGACCTTTTAACCTAAAAAGCTTAAAAAAACAAATGTTTTTCTTATACAAGTGAGCAATTACAATGGGGAAAGAGTTTACAAACACAAAGATTGAATCTTGAACTTCATGTCAATCAGCTTGAAACTCACACAAGTTTATCGCCGAACCAATGACATGATTGACAAAATCTACCTTGTTAATTGTAGTTATTAGATTTAGTTTTGAAATTTATATCGTCAGACAGGTCATAGAATAATAATTGATGATTAACGTTATAATTAGTAATAATTTTTCATGGCAACAATCTTTTTATATTACCTAATACATCTGTTGAAACTATTTTTTGAACAAAACTGGGTGGATGATATTTGAGGAAAAAATGGAATTTTTGATTTTTTTAAAACATTGGGTTTAGTAATAAAATCCTTTGCTTCAGTTCCTAAATATATATATACACACCAATCCAATCCCATTAATCATGGCATGAAACATCAACTTTACTATTATAATAATTTAATATTTTAATAAAATGTTAAAAGAAATAATAAAAGAATTAAAATTCTTCAAAAATAGAAAACCCCCAAATTTTTTCAAAAAATTCGAAAAAATAAAAATAAAATAAAATATAGCAAGTATACTTTTATATATAAAAATTAGCTGTACTCTGGAAAAAAAATTGGTTGGGGCGGACAAGCCTCCTATAAATAAGGGGATTAATTTGGTTGGACCAGAAAATTTTGCTTTAATTTGATTTTTTTTAAAAGAAAAAAAGGTGTAATTTTCAGTAGGACCAGTGAGAGATAAATTGCAAAACATTTTGTAAATTTATATGAGGTGACCAAAAATGTCTCTTTTTTTCATTTAATTTTTGAAGAAAACGTGTAAACAGTAAAATGTGAATAAAAACATTAGACACAAAAGAAACCAGCTGGAACATCCACAATAACTACGTACCAACCATAAGTTGGGTCTCTTTGTAATTTCGTCTAAAATTTGTGAAAATTTATTTAAAACATTAAGTTTATTTAAAATATAGGTCAGATTCGAACTTGAATATTTAAGATTTGAATCCGGCTTAACCATTTTTTATGTTTATAATATATTAACATGATGCTTGCCCCATCTTGTATTCGCCCCAACATATGGCTCATAGCTTAGAGCGGTAATATAATAATAGTTAAAATGCTCAATGGAACCAATGAGGAAGGAAATAATTCAAGAGTTGATCATATTGGCAAGTGCAAATTAAGCACAATTACAAGGAGAAGCATGGCTAAGGGCGGAACGTAAGAAGGGCTAGAGGTGGCCTTAACTCTCTCAAATTTTTTTTTTTATAATTCTTATAAAACCTCAACTTTTTTTGAAAAATTTTAATTAAGCCTCTAAAAATTTCGAAAGTTTTAATTAGACAATCTTAAAACTTAATATTGTTGGAAAAATACGACTGAAAAATAAATCAAGTATAAATAAAAGAAAGAATTACTGTGCCATGAAAGAACCACTACTTTAGAAGCAGATTCGCCCCGAATGGTGTAATCGTGTAGTGGACGTTACCCCCCAATGTTAACACATAATTTCAATATTCATACACCCGAATAAAGAAGGTGACACACAATTGGTATTACTCTTCTCTGAGGAATAGGGAAATAAGATAAAAATAAAGCTTTAAAGCTGGTTGGAAAAATCTGGCTAGAAAAATCACACTAGGTTCGATTCTCAAGAAAAGTTGGAGGAGCCACAAACGGTTTCGTTTAAAATCTAATCTCCTAAACAAAATTTCCTCTAATGTAATTTTAGTAAGATGTCGAAGTTTTAGAGAAAAGAAAGATGAGATAATTGAGAAGAATGGGAGAAGCTTTGCTTGTAAAAAATGAGGAGAAATGACCTCCTATTTATAGGATTCTCAAAGAAACAAAGTGATCCAAAAAATTCAATAGTGATATTGCAATGATCTGTTTCCAATGATCATATCATAACAGTCAGATTTTTGCATTACTAACAAATATCACGTACTACGTTACGAATTGTGCAAATAGTAATGAATCAGGTCTCTGTGTTTTTGATGTACCACCCCATGGTATTAGCAAGATGTTATTAGTAGATGCAATGGGTTTTGCTAAGGAGATGTATGCATTGCAATGGGTAGGGCCATTTAGTTGCTCTCCTTTATTCTACCATTGAAAAACATGGCATGCAAGGATAGATCATGAAAGATTTACATGTTTGCTAGCCAACACTTCACATTACTGTATTTTTCTGACTTTAATTCTTTAAAATTTAATCAACAAAGGAAGATGAAAAGAAATTAGGATTGTTTAATATTTTCTAAGAAAAAAATATTTTTTCTTTTTAGTAATAAAGTAATTGTTGATTTAGCCAACATAATTGACATGTTCTGTCCCACAACTTGTTTCGTTTATTATTTTTTTTCGATACAATATTAGGAGTAGAAGATGAGAGTAACACAATTTAAATCCATGCCAAACAAGCGTCTACAAAAGCTTTAACTACCACTCCATTCAAGACAAGACAAAACATTTTTACCATTTAATAGTTATATATAATACATTATGAAAATTTATATAGTATAGAAGGGCAGGGTAATAAATTACAGTAATCGATCTATACATACTCTCCAAAAAAAAGCCATCTACTTTTCAAAAAATAAATCACTTTATTCGAAGCAAATCAATTCGGAATCTATCGCCTTTAATTTCGATCCAATTTGGTACTAAAATTGCAAACCGTATATCTATTACTCCAGCTTTTTTTCCTGTTAAAAAAATTAGCTAAAAAAGAGATGTTGACAAAAAATTATAAAAACAAATGAGAAAAAAAAAATTCAAAAATTATATTTTTTTTCCAAAAATTAAAATAAGGTAATTTTACTATTCATGAATCATGACCCATCCAATATATTAGAATGCCAAGTAATAATAAAATTGAGTGAATTTCATTTAATTTTCATAGGAGAGAATAAGTCTTAAATGTTGAATAAATAGAAAGACTAATTGCATTTTATCTTTGAAATTTCAAAAGAAAATTAATATTGACCTAGTGGTCCATGAATAAAAGAACTAATTGCGGACACGGTGGTGTTTAATTCGTGTTTTAAGTTGATTTGATGAATGTTTATAATTAATTAATAATGTTAGCAGTTAATTTTCATCAAATCAACTCTAAAACCCGAAGTAAACGCTATAAAATTAACATCATTACTTTTGGGTGTCAAAACATATAATTTTATCAAATACAGGTACAAGATTGGACAAAAAATAACATAAGTACCACATTAGAGAAAAATGTTAAACTCGGGTACTCTATGATATATTAAGCCAAATAATTATATAAATTAATTTATTTAAACCATCGTGTGGCTTTTTTTTTTTTAAATTTCTTTTATATATTTGAAATATTATATCTTCTTTGACTAAAATTTTTAAATAATTTACTGAATTTTTTCTTTTTCTAATTTTTCACTTATTTTGAATTTCTTCTTTTTTGATTTTTATGCACTTTTTATAAAAGATACCTTAATTTAATTTTTATTTTTTAATAATATTTGAGAAGTTTTATAATTTTTTATCTATTTAAAATAAACTTTTTTTATCTCATTAAGAGTTTTTTTTTAAAATTTATTTTAATATTTTTTTCTTCAGTAGAATTATATCTAAACTACATTTTAGTATGTTGTTTTAATTAATATTATTACTAAAATAATTTTATTTTTTAGTTTAATCATTATATTAATAATATTTGATCGTATTTTCTGAAAAATATTAAAGTAAAAAAAATTATATGTTTAAGATTATATCGGTATCCACATTCTCTTGTTACATCCTAGAATATGAGTAGTAAAATCCTCTATAACCCTACCACCAATACTCCATAGAATGGTCAAAGCTACATCTTCTTACACCCTAGTAAGATTTTTCACGATCCTACCGCCGACCTTACATAGTAAGACATCTTTTCAAGAGGATCCATATTAAGTTCATTGTCTATATAAGCCATCTCTACCACCAAAAAGACTCTAAGATACAAACTCTACATAGATACTTGCTTGGCTTACCACATGAATCTTTTTCTATTTCCAACCTCACATATTGTACATGACACATTGCTTCATGGAATGTGCATTAACCACCTTGCCAAGTTAACTATCTAAATTAGGGAAAGGCCTAATGATGCGTCGCCAATAAGAAACACTTTTTGACATAAGTCAAGTGGACTATTGCAAAGTCCCATCAAGATTTATTCAGAAACTACTCTTGTCACACCCTAGCACACATACAATGAAGTCATCTTCAACTCTACCACCAACTCTTTATATATAGTATAATTAAATCACATAATACTATCAACTTAACATATATAATTTTATCGAAACTCTTAAACTAAGAGATATTAAGAACTTAATACAATACCAACCGAACTAAACTCACTAAAAAAAAACCTAAAAACTTATACAAAGGTATATACTATATATACACATGTAAGACAACGAGAAATAAGATGGATCACATCTTGATTTCATTTGACTGGGCTTTAAACCTACAGCATCATCCGTGGCTTAATTGTGCTTTATAAATATTAAACCTTTTTTTAATTGGTTCAAGGAAAATGACCTAGAAAGAGACCATATTATACCCAAAGTCAAACAGATCTAAGATCTATGCAAACTTATTCCTTAATCTATCTGTTTGGTAAAAGGGAAAAAAAAATCCATCTTTATTTTCATCTATTACGATATTTTCTAATCTAAGGCATTCAATTAAAAAAAGGCAAAATATAAAAGGAGAAGTACAAACAAAGAAAACAAGGCTCCTACAAAAAAGGGTCCAATAGAACAAATCCAGAAGTTCCTTCCATTTCTTTTGATTTCAAATTTGATGGGAGGAGGAGGAGGAAGAAGAACCAGAGGCTAAGGTTAGCGGTGGGAGAAATTTCCTAACTCTAGAGTGGCTGTTGAATAAGTCAAACCCCTCCTTTCAAATTAAATAAAGAAAAAAAAAGACCAACCAAGAACACCCAAATCTTCATTGGCACAAATGCATTCTTCCTATTTTTCATCTTTAATTTATTTCGCTTAAAGTCAACCCCTTTTATTTTGTTTCTTCGATTCTTCATTTGGTTTTTTTTTTTTTACACAAAAAGAAGATTTTTTTTTTTCGGTTTCATCTCAACATTCATACGAAGACGGAGAAGACGAAGAAGAAAAAGAACATTCCCATTCTGTTTTTTGGTCAAGCTTCAATCAGGTTCCTTTTCTTTTTCTTTTTTTGTGTTTCAAATTCTGGGTTTTTCTTGTTTTTGTGATTTCTTTTTTGTTTATATTTTGTTATTGACCCTGAAATCTAGTCAAGACTTTTTTTTTTCATACGATTTGCGTATCGCATTGTCGTTTTTCTGGTAACTAATTAATTGATTATTGTTCAAAGATAATTCCTTTTTGGTATATTCTTGTGTGTGGGATTCAAGAACTGATGGGATTCAGATCTATATTCCTAGTAACTTGGTGTGTGTTATGCATACATTTGTGTTTTCATTAATGGATGAACATTAATGTTCATCTATGTTTGGGATTTAGGGTCTAGATAGTTTTTTTGGTGTAAAATGATAAAATTTGGCGAAGAAACTAGATTTTAGGTGATTTAATATAGTTATGTACAAGATGGACATGGGGTATGAGTGTCGGTGGTATATAACTTCATGTTATAGATCTGTTTGTGAATATATCTTCATGTTTTAGATCTGTTAATGGATATAATTTTCATGATATAGATCTGAAAAATATTTGTTGAATTTGCTTGTTATGTTATTTAACAAGCTTACTTTCATATGTTATTTGCTTTTATCAGTGTTTAATGGGAGAAGATGGAACACCCACCTTTACTGTGGATGATGCCCTTTTGCACATGGGGTTTGGAAAGTTCCAAATTCTCGTGCTTGCTTACGCCGGAATGGGTTGGGTTTCGGAAGCTATGGAAATGATGTTACTCTCATTTATAGGACCAGCAGTTCAATCTTTATGGGGTCTTACTTCCCATCAAGAGAGCTTAATAACCAGTGTGGTTTTTGTTGGAATGCTTGTTGGTGCCTATTCTTGGGGTGTAGTCTCAGATAAATATGGAAGAAGGTGAGAACTTTTTGTTGAATTCACAGTTTTATTCTTGCATTCAATCCCTGTTTTGATGATTTGTGTTTTCTTTAGATGAATATGCCTCAATATTGATACCTTGCTTTACCCCCAATGCAACACAATTATAGGTGCTTGGCATATAATGTGTTGAGGGTGAGTATCCACTTTGGGGTGTCTCACTCCCTCAATGATGGAGGTATTGTTCTTGGGGTATCTATGCTTGGTTTCAGTCCTGGGTTTTTGTCTCCCTATTCTGAGGAGAGCCCAAAGGGGTTCAAGGAGTTTTGGCGGGAGCGCCGAGGTCCATCAAGAAAATAATTTTATCATTTTGGCCTTGGTGGGGTTAGAACCCAAGCCCTTAAAGGGTCTTAGTGGGTAAGAACACTACCACTTGGGCTAGGGTTTGAACCCCACCAAGGCCAAAATGATCAAACATTTCCTTGGTGGACCTTGGCGTCCTGCTGAAACTCCGTGAATCCCTTCTCTCCACGGAGTAGAGAGACAAAAGCCCGAGGCTAAAATCGAGCATAGATACCTCTGGAACAATAACTCCACCGTTAAGGGAGTGAGACACACCAAAGCAAATACTCGCCCTCAACATAATGCATAAAGAAAAATCGATGAGTTAGTTCACTTGATGTGCTTTGGTAACAAGACTAAGCTACAAATATCTCGTCCACTCATGGAAAGAGGCCTTGCTCTTGCACTTTAGTACCTTTTTCTTTATGCAAAACTGATTGTTTTTAACCTTTTTAATGGAAGTAAGAGTGACTTTGATTGTCCTCTGTGTTGCTTATTCTTCTGACCTATAATATCTGTTTATTTCTTTCAGGAAAGGGTTCCTCATCACTGCAATAGTTACTTCGGGAGCTGGCTTTTTGAGTGCCTTGTCTCCAAATTATATTTCATTGATTATTCTTCGTTGTTTGGTTGGTCTCGGTTTGGGAGGTGGCCCTGTTCTTTGCTCCTGGTTTCTAGAGTTTATTCCTGCCCCAAGCCGAGGAACTTGGATGGTTGTTTTCCAAGCATTCTGGACTTTCGGGACGGTTTTTGAAGCCTCACTTGCATGGGTATGAATATAATATTGTTTGTCTCACCCTTAGATTATACCGGTTATTATTACATCAAAGAACTAAATGCATATTCCAATATCATGTTAATTTTTTCCCCTTATCGACATTATTTTTTCGTTCTTTCAGTTTGTGATGCCACGGTTGGGATGGAGATGGCTACTTGCTCTATCTTCTATCCCTTCATCGATTCTCCTTCTATTCTATGTATTCGCACCTGAATCACCCCGATATCTATGCTTGGAAGGTAGAAAAGAAGAAGCGCTCGTTGTTTTGGAGAAAATAGCTAGGATAAATGGAGCAAAATTGCCTACTGGAGTTCTTGTTTCCGAGAATGAAATTGAGTTAGTTGGAAAAAGTACTCCAACAGAAGATACACTGTTGCTTCAAGCAGAAGATAACGGATATGAAGCTCCTAAGGAAATGAATCCTAAAGCCGGAGGCATCTCAACGCTGTTACAACTTCTTTCTCCAGAATTAGTTCGGTCAACCACACTCTTATGGATGGTATTCTTCGGAAATGCATTTTCGTATTATGGCCTTGTATTACTCACAACGGAATTGCACAATGGACGTAATACATGCCGTCCGGAAGAATTGCAAACAGTAAAATACGAGGGCGTTAGCTACAAAGATGTTTTCATTACTACTTTTGCTGGTATGCAATTATTTATTCTACTTGTAGTAGTTTATTTCTGATGCTCATGGAAGGCACCTTTCTAACATCTAGCTTCGGTTTGTTTCCCTCTAGAGTTCCCCGGCCTCCTGATATCTGCTTTCACTGTCGATCGATTTGGTCGTAAGTTCTCAATGTCAGCTATGTTCTTCCTGTGTTGCATTTTCCTGTTTCCTTTGGTAGTCCATCAGCCTCAGGGTCTTACAACCGGCCTCCTCTTTGGTGCTCGAATATGCATCACTGCCAGCTTCACGGTTATGTATATATACGCGCCAGAGGTAATGCATATTGATGTTACTGTTCTTTCTTGTTGATTCCAGTTAACTTACGTGTGAAGTAACAATTTTTTTGTCTTTAAATTGTAGATATATCCAACATCCGTTAGATCAACCGGTGTTGGAATTGCGAGCTCAATGGGAAGAATTGGTGGGATGGTATGTCCGCTTGTGGCGGTAGGTTTAGTGCATGGATGTCATCAAACTGCCGCCATTATGTTGTTCGAGGTTATAATTTTTGTAGCAGGGATATGTGTACTTCTGTTCCCAGTAGAGACCATGGGTCGGGATTTGAGCGATAGCATTTCCAGTTCAAAACAAACGAGTGGGTCGATTTAAAATAGAGGGGGCTTTCCCCCTTTCTGTATAACAGTTGTTTTATTACCAAAAAAAAAAAAAAAGAAAATAAAGAAGTACTTGGACTTCCATATCAAAATAGCTTTTCCAAATATTTTCTCCCTGCAAACATATTTTTCGTTACATTTTCGAGAATTCAGTAGCTTTTATGGTTTAGTATCGGGGGTGGGGGAACCTTTATGACGTCTTCCTCTTTTGATGGCATCCATGTCGGGAAAAGGAAGCAGTTTACAATGGCAGCATTAGGATTTCATTTTGGTGGAAGCTAGAAGATAAAGTCAGACCGTGCCGGTAAGTTACATCTTCATCACTTGAATTCTTTATTGCCTGCTCTTTACCACTTGAATCTCTGCCATGCCTGCATGTTCGATGATTCGTATTCATCGTAAAACTTCATTTTTACTATCGTTTCGAGGTTCGGGTTTTGATTGATTATCGAATGGTTCTTATTTTTTCTTCAGTTGCTTTCATAGTTTAGCATAAAAGTGTGATTTTTGTTACCTATTAGGAGTCAGATTGCATTTTACTTCTTTACTCAAAAAATAACAAATCAATCCATGTACGTTAGATTAAAGAGTAAATTGGTCTTTTCTAGTACAAAATTCATGCTGTATCTCATTCTGACGTACAATGATAAATTTTTAACAGTAGAAATGAATGTAAATTTTAATAGAAGGTCCCGATTTGCTTTTTGATTTAATGTATAAGGACTAATTTGTGAATTTTTTGAGTGAAAGGAATAAAATGTAATCTACCTTCTATGTATTTTTTTTATAGTTTTTAAGGCTACTATTCCATGCATGAAGGATTTTAACCCCTGACATTGGATAGCCATGTTTTTTTAAAGCAAAGCAACTTGCAGTGCAGACCAACCAGTTTCAGAGCAGACATGAATCGTTGCTGGGGCAGGGTGCTTCATCACTTCCAGAGGTCGTAGAAATTGTCACTTTAAGACAAAACATGAATATTCATCATTGCTGCCATAGGATTTTGGTAGGAAAATAAGGGAGGAAATATTAGGATTTTATATAAATATATATATATACACCTTATACGAGGAGAAATTCAGTTACACTAGTGGAAAATATTTTAATTTTATATTCTTTTGGATTTAATATTTTAACCATTGGATTTAGTGATATATTTGTATTCATTATGTATGTAAAATTTTAAATTTAAATTAATTTAATACCTTTATCGTATGAATTGAAATATTATAATTTTTTAATAAATTTAATGGTTAGAAAGTAATTTATATTAAATAAATAGTTAAATATTTTCTAATTTGCACAAAATTCACCCTAAACCCTTCGTATCAGGCCTCCAACTTTTGGATTGAATACATACGAAGGATTGTTAAATCGTATCTTTTGAATTTATAATTCTCCTTGAATTAAACAATTATTTTTACATTGGAGTTTAATATATATTTTTGTTCAAGTTAGGGTTTGAACCAATTTTTTATATTGACAATTGATCCTATGTTAGGGTTTGAGTTTGTCCAAATTAGGCTTTAAACTTGATAATTCTTTTTTACATTAGGGTTTGAACTAGACAATTGTTCTCATGTGAATTTTTTTTGTTCAGGTTGGTCCTTGAACTTGCAATTGTTCATATATTAAGACTTGAATTTGACAATTGTTCCTACATTAAGGTTGAGAAGGAAAATGTTAGGGACTAACTTGGATAAAAGAAAATTCAAGTCTCAATGTAGGGACAGTTGTCAAGTTCAGAACCTAGTTTGGATAAAAAAAAGTTTAAGCCTCAATGTGGGAATAATTGTTAAGTTTAAAGCCTAACTTGAACAAAAAAAAGTTTAAGCCCCAATGTGAGAATTATCAAGCTCAAGCATTTACCCTTAAAATAAAATTTGTGATTATATCAGAGTTAATTTGAATGACAATTGTTCTGAATGTAAACCGTATTCTAAATAATGAAAGAAGCAAACTGTAATCAAATTTTATATTACAATTTTATCATATAGTATGCAACAAAATAAATATAAAAGATCCCACAATCAACTCAAGCACCTCTCATTGCTACTAGAAAGCAAATCAAACTAGTAATAGAAATGACACTCAACCGGTTCAACCCAAATTAAATTCGGTTCAAATTTTACAACCGTACGGATGATGAGGAGTTCCCTTATTTGCATCTTCATAAGTAGCCGAACTCGAAGTTGATTCCGCATTCGGATTCAAACCGGCTACCTGCATAATGTTTTCAATCTCTTTCACTACTTCACCCATTGTAGGCCTATCAGTTCTTGCTTCTTCAACACATCTCATTGCTAAATCTACAAAGTTTTCCAACCCATGGGGTATTGTATCTGTATCTATACCAATGGTTGGATCAAGAATCTCTTGGAGATTATATAAACTTCTCGATTTATCCATCGATGTCGCCACTTCTCTTACGATATATTTCCCGTGCTCTATCGGTTTTCTTGCCGTTACTATCTCTAACATCACTACTCCAAAGCTATAAACATCGCTTTTTTCGGTCAATTGTTGGGTCATATAATATTCAGGATCCAGATAACCCTACAACAGTAAATACCATTAGCATTATGTACAACCGGTCATTAAAACAAAATCTAAACAGACTCACCATTGTACCCTTCACTTGAGTCGTAACATGACCTTTTTCGCTATCACCCATTGGTTTCGAGAGCCCGAAATCAGCAACTTTAGCATTTAAGCGTTCGTCTAATAAGATGTTCGTGGACTTGACATCTCTATGAATAATCGGAGGATTCGCGAGCTCGTGAAGATATGCAAGACCTCGAGCTGCACCGAGTGCTACTTTTAGTCGCCGGGCCCAATCCAGTCGGATTCCCGACTTCCCTGTTCCGAATAAGCATTATTAGTATTAATTCATTTCTTGGTAACATCTGGTCATTACTAGATGAAGGGTGGTACCTGATAGACTATCACCAAGAGAACCATTGGCAACATACTCATATACTAGTATTTGTTCACCTCGTTCGAAGCAAAATCCGAGTAGGCTGACGACGTTTTTATGATGAACTCTCGATAGAAGCTCGATCTCTGTTTTGAATTCGATCCCACCTTGCATAGAACCTTGTTGAGCTCGTTTGATGGCAACGAGTTCCCCGGTCGGTAAAGTTCCTCTATAAACCTGTAAGTTCATAAACATAAAACCAACATGAATACATGGAGCATTAGACCATCAAAAGAGAATGAGAGCCAAACTTAACCTTTCCGTAACCGCCTGATCCGATATCGCAGGCATCGGAAAAATTATTCGTGTATTTCTTAAGTTCATCGAAAGGGAAACATCTTGCTCCTTTCAACTGAGGACTATCACCAAAGCTCTTCTTAGAATCCCAGCTTGCTGTGTTATTTTACAGAAGAGAATCAGTCATAAAGCCGAGATAGCTGACTGAAAAAAGAGCTAAGTAAACGAAATATTTATCGTACCGAACGGATTACTGTTTTTGTTTGCTCTTTCGGCTCTCATCTTTTGACGATAAGCGTAAATCCCAGCGAGCATTAACAGTAGGAAAAACACCAAAGCACCAACTCCTGCTCCGATTTTGATAGCAGTGCTTGAATTCTTCGATTTTCGAGTATCATCGAGAAAGTGTTCGTATTTGTCACCACTAAAGACATAAGGTCCAAAGAACTCTTTCGGAGGCTTGAAAGTTTGGTTGCTAAATGCAAATGCAAGCATTGAAATTCCACTTCTATTGAAACTATCTGCTCCATATGGGAACACACTAAGGTCCAAAAGCAGATATTGAAACGGATCCTTCCTCGGATCACTTAACGAAACGGTTTCCACCGGAAGTTGATGTGTCTGGAAGAACTTCATCAAAGCTTGCTCAAGAGAAAGATACGGAGCTGTGTTTCCCATCTCCGCGAAGGTATAGCCTCTAAACAGTAGTGTTCCGGTATATGGATATGCACATGTACATGTTGGGCTCATGATTTGACTCGAACGACACGAACCCGATACACAGTTCTTTTGAGGTGTTGAATACAAGGACTTTCGTGAAGGTAGTTGGCAATACTTGTCGGTTTTTCCAGTCTCCATACACACCGGGTTATCTACAAGTCTGCAAAAACCAGTAGGAACGAAACTTAGTAACTTTAACAAGCATTAATGATTTTAAACACCAAGTCTGGCTTAGCTTACACTATTTCAAAATTGTATCCGGCATCATTGAATTCCGAAATCTTATTGTTCCGCAAATCTACGAGTTGTAGTTGGTTGGTAAAACTCGTGCCGATTACCAATGTACCATTAAGTTGGTTGCTTTCTAGTTCCCTGTCAACAAATATAACAGCAATAAGGTGAACAAAAGACCAACCATGTAACACATTTATATAAAGGTCAAGCCATACTCACACAGCCTGCAAATGTGGAAGCCCAAAGAACGTGGTCGGAACTTGACCTTGAAGTTTAATACTTCCCATCGTTCTGCCATAGAAACGAATAGATCATTAGACGGTACTTATCCCGAGATGTCCATGTCAAGAATTGCTTATATAAACGGTAAACGAGACTGTTTTTCAGTTCATATCGTATCAACGAGGCTATATAAGCTGCCATCACGGTGCATGGTCCTGAACTAAATCAAATGCTCGAAAAATCTGATGGTAAAGAGGGAAATACATTATTGTTAGCGATGTCAAGGATTCGAGCCACGAAGGAAAATCCGATGGAAGGAAAGTATTATTGCTCAAATGTCTGCACAATCATGTAAACAGAAAGATGATGACGGTGAGTAGGCAAATGACAGTATATATTTTGAGTTAGTTACTTACAAGGTGCTTAAACTGGTCATGCCTGCAAGGTTAGGCAAAGGGCCAGACAGCTTATTATTGGACAAAAACCTGAAAATCAACACCAAATGCGCTTAACTAAAAGATGATAATAGTTCTGTTTTCGTCGTAGATAAACAAGTGCATACGTCGTATAGCTTACAGCTCATGAACATTTGTAAGGTTGTTGAGATTCAATGGAAGACTCCCGCTTAGTGAATTGTTATCAAAGCGTCTGTTGCCATCATAATACATTAGACCGAAAATATGAACACAAATTCAATCGAGTACTTTCGAGATACTCACACTACTTCCAGAGTTTGCACAAGTCCAAGGGTCGAAGGAAGAGGTCCGGAGAGTTTGTTGCTTTCGAATAGCCTGTAAGACGAAAACGAAATGTTAGAACACAAGTTTCATGCTGTTATGTCTTGAACTTTTCATCACACGAAAAACCGAATGCAACTTACACATGTATCAGTTCCATATCTGAACTGAAAAGTTTAGATGGGATAGTCCCAGAGAGTTTATTCTTCCCGAAATGGCTGTAGATTACAAAGAACAACATCGTTAGGATACGGAAATAGAACAACCATGGCAAGAAAAAGTACATAAAACTACACGGAAATTTGGCATACAAGTGTTTGGTATGAATCAACAAGTCAAGCCCTGGTGTTGATCCATTCGAAACTGGAATTGGTCCTTCAAGTTGGTTGTCAGCCATGTCTAACCAATAAAGATTCGATAAATTACCGATGGTCGGTGGAATATGTCCGGTGAAGCCATTAGTATTTAGTGATCTGCAGACAATATAAGCCAACATGAAACTATCTATGATTGTATTGGCCAAAAGAGGTAATAAGGACAAATTCTTACAAGAATCTCAACTGTGGCAGTGATCCTATTGTGTAAGGAATTTGACCAATGAAACCACAACCAACCAAGATTCTGCCAACATAAAGAAAAAGGGGTCATTTACTCATTTATGTTAGGTGATGCTTTGGTTACAAAATAGAACTTCTTACAAGTTTTTTAGCTTCTTTAAATTTCCTATCGATCCCGGAAGAGATCCGGTGAGTTCGCGGTTAAAAGATAAATCCCTGAAAGACAAAAAATGAAGCTAATATCAAAGATGTTTGTATTAAGCCATGGAAACAAGTTGCACATGCAAAAAAAGGACTTACAATTGCTGCAATTCGGATAACATCGCGATGTCTCCCGATAACTCTCCAACCAAGTTCATGTTTGGTAATGTTCTGAAACAGAAACAAAACAACATTAGATAAAATCCTGAACTCGAAGCAACATGAACGAAACAACGACTTACATCGAGGTCACACGAGAACCAGTACATTCGATTCCAACCCAACTATCACCACAAGGGTCTGCTCCTGTCCAAGTAGGAGGTAAATTTTGCCACTCATCCGTGAGAGATCTTAGAGCAGCATCTGTAAGAATTGGACAAAACAGGTTCCCTTATTCAGACACCAATGCTAAATTCTATATGACAGACAGTGCAATCTTCAAGTTCATGTCATTTTTGCAGTAAATTAGCATGCATATACATATATACACGATCAAAGAACAACAGAACTTACAATCCCTGCCATCAGTAGTAGCTGTTGTGATATAGATTTGAACTGAAAAAGCTAGCAAAAGCACCCAAATGGTTGAACCCATTTGTGAGATTAACCAAAAGGATTCCATAGTTGAGAGTTGAAGAACTTAAAAATATTTGGATTTTCTTTCTAATTTAGCATCAAACAACAAAACACATTTGACATGACGTTAACCTGTTCTGTTTGCTGTTACTAGTTATGAACAAAAGAGAACAAAGTCTGGGTATTTCAGATGCATAAAAAATAGGGTATAAAATAGTAGTTTGAGTGGATCATCAAATTGAAATTTGCTCTAAAAAACACAAACATTAGCCATGGACACCCAAGTTTTGGCTTTTTTTGTGTTTCCCAATTATTTAGCTGATGTCAAAGTCAACGATCTTAAAGTTCGGATGGTTGAAAATAATAAAAATCCTGCTAAATCATTCTTTTTAATGGGACTAAAACATTAATTTTTTAATATAAAATAAATACGAATTATCATACAGATTATCATATTTAAAACTGTAATGTTTAAATTAATATTTCCATTAAAGAAAAAACAACATTTAAAAATATCAACTTAAAAAATCCTTTAAATACATATTCAGGGTCGGATATATATCTTTATCTACAGCTAAATTTAGTTGTCAGTGATAAATAAATGGAGCCAGGCCAACTAGCCAGCCTTCCAAGTGGTCACACGAACATGGCCCCAAGCATTAAAGTATAATAAATATCTTGCAAGGCAACACATGAGAGATAGGTGGGTTTTTGTTGAAATAATTTGAAGAATTGTGTAATTAGAATTGTTCATGGGTCGGACCACTCGGCCCAGCCTGAAGGTCCACTCGAAATGTGGGAGGCTTTTTCCCCCAAAATCAAATGCATTAAATAATTAATTACTTATATCCATTTGATTTTGGGCAGGAACTTTAATTGACCAAGGGATTGCTTACGTTCTGATGCTTGTGGCACTGGTGCTTACATACCTTATCCACCCTCTAGACGCGTCCTCCTACGCCTTCTTTAAAATTATATAACAGAGTACTATGTGGATAAATCTATCAAGTTCCTTCTTTTTTCTCCCTTTCTTTTTGGGTGATGGATGTAGTGGTTAATGGTTTGCATTGGTTTTGAGAGATTGATTGATTAATGTGATTCCTGAAATGATAGCCTTGATGCTTTTGCTTTTAATAACATTTGGAATCCTCCTTTTGTCCCTGCTAATCTTTTAGCTTCCTTCTTTCTAAAGGAGGATAACTAAAAAGTAAAAACAACTGCAAATGAGGACTAATGTTTCTCTCCAATCTCAAACAATGGGGCAGGTTTTGAGCACATTTTGCGCTTTCTATCTATTCAAGTACTTGAAACAATTAGGGTTTCTGTAATTCTGTTTCAACTTGCAACATTAGGCTTGCATTATGTGAAAAATAAAAAAAGAATAGGAAATATACAGCCTGGAATTTCCAGATCCTGGAATCATTTGAGTCATGAGCATGGGTATCCACTGAGAAAAGCTTTGCCAAAGTGGTTTGAAGTGACATGATGGAATTTTTTATGGGGGACCAGAAGTGTGTTAATTCTTTTATTTACATCATTGAGTCGGGTGACTATACTTGAATCATTAAATCAACCATAGTTGTGGCACAAATCCAAGTCTTTCACTCATGATCTTCGTGTCTGTAATGTAAAGCGAACTTGACAAATTCACTAAAGGATACAAAATTTTTTTTTTTGTTTTTTAAATATTATTTTTTATTATTTTCTCCCTATTTTGCTACCATTTTACTATTATGTTGCTACTATTTTGTTGTTATTGTTTGGATATTGTATAAAACTTATTTTATTGTTAATTTTGTTATTATTTTAAAGATATTTATTAATTTTGTTATTATTTTAGTGGCATTTGCTTGTTAACTTGTATCTATCTTAGTGTTATTTAAATATACATATTTTTAAAAATTTTTTTTTGTTATGAATATCCATCATGATCAAGATAAAATTTTGTTGTACTTTAAATTCTAATAGTTGGTAGAATTAGATCTCTACTTCTTTTATACTTCTTATGCCTATAAATAGAGACTTTGATGAAGCATTGTAAACCATCCTTTTTGATCAATAAAGTACATTATTTAATGCTTTTGTATTTTTTTGTTCTTTATTCTCTCCATCTCTCTTTATTTTATAACACATCTGCACGATGATTCTCTATTTTTTTCAAAATATTTCAAAGTCATCCCACAGACCAAATTCTTTTTCAACTTAAACTTTCACTCTTACAACTTCATATTCGGGATGTTGAAAGATTCAATCTCAGAATGGATTATGGTTCTTATTCTCGATTTTTGATTTATTGTACAAGCGTGGGTAAAGTATAGATTTGATAAGAAACTTTTATATTTCGACCATATTTTCTTTTTCAATTAAGGTATGACTACTATTAATTTTTATTTGACATAAATTTCACATTCTGATGGTATTTGATTTTTACCTTTTTAGGTTTTTATTTATGTAAAAGATATAATTGTTGATTAGATATATTTGCTATTAATATGGTATGTTTTCTCTCCTTTTTTTTTTTTTTGATAAATCATTCTTTTTGAAGTTTTTTAATTAAGTTATATTATGCATAATATTTAGATGTTTTGATTATTAAATTATATGTATTAAATATTCTTGAAATTTTATTAAAATTATGATGGAAAGTATTATTAACCTACCATTGTTGATTAAAGGGAAATTTGATAGGACCTATTTAATCTTATTAACTTGCTAATGTTGAATGATTGTATGATATCTTTTAAATTGAACTTATAAATATTTTATTAGAGCAAGATAAGATTTTATAACATATATGTGGTATTGAAATTTGGTACAATGTGTATAAGATAATTTTCAAGCATCGTACACGAAAATTTTGATTATTTGTTAAATGATTTTTACTATTAGATTGTAAATGTTATTACAAAAACAAAGTTGTTTTACTACTTGTAATAGTGCTCGTGATAATAGTCAAGGTGATGATGATGATGTTAAAGACCTTTAGGTATATTTTACTTTGTTTTATTTATTGTTTATTATAATTAGAGACTAATCATGACAACATGCATAGATAGATTTTGATTTGAAATCTCACGGATGTTTGCGGTGGTGATTATGAAATAAAGAAGCTATTGGGATGTTTATAAGTCCGTCCTACTAGATTTGTTGCATTCCCTGAAGTGAATGTAAACATAAAGAAAATAAAAGATATACTCATGGACCACTAAAAGTGGGAACATAATAATAAATAAGAGAACAGTGAGAGTTCTCAAGATAACTTTTCAAAGAGTAAAGATAACTTATGTTATTACTGTGATATGAAAGATTATTGGCCACATATGTGGCGTATGCTCAAATATTTTGTTTCTGTTAATATTCTTTTAGGAGTGATATGAAAAGGTAGTAATGATTCTATCATTACAGATAGAAAATATTTATCTTATTTGGTACTGAAACAAACAAATATTATTCCAATATTTGATAATACAAAATTAGTTGAAAGCTCCAGAAGAGCTAATATATCACTATCTAAAAAGCACAAAATTTGTGATGGTTAATGCATTACTTTTAAAAATTATTTGTAATGGATCTCATATTGAGATTGTGAATGAGGAAAATATTATATTTCATATGAATAAAAAAGGGGATTGAGTTATTAATTTATAATCTTTATGATATTCTTTTGTCATCATCCTTATTAAATGGTTGAAAGCAAAACATTTGACTGTGAAAGATCTACTCATGAGCAATAGAATATGATAATTCTATCTAAAACTTATTATGGTTGGATGCACCTAAAGTTGCAAGTATTTTTTAAAAACTGTGAGTATAACTCTACAGTATTCAAAATAAGTTCTCAATTAAAATTACGTGGCAAAATATTACTGATGAGAACTTGCAAGAGAGAAAACTTATGTATGAACAGTCATTGGTTATGTACCTGTTATACACATGAAAAATAAGATCCACTCTCAAAGTTTGCTATTAATAGATTTTTGGGCATTTGAAGATTTTGGCATATTCCCTGAAGCGAATACTGCATATAATTATTTGGAAATTATATTTATTGACTTGGTGACATTATAGGCTTCACATTGATTTAGACAATTTCAGTAGTAAATGTCACAATAGTACTTATACGTGGAGAAAAAATAAAAGGAATGATAATAAAATTATCAATTTGTTACAATTTAGTACAATTGAAACACATGTTAAAGTAAACTAGAAGTTTACTAATACAAATGCGTTTACTACTTGGCGTGACCAGTTAGACCATCCTGGATCATATATGATGCGAAAATTAATTGAGAATTCATATGGACATCCATTAAAGAACCAGAAGATTCTTTAATTTAAAGAATTATTATTTGTTGCTTGTTCTCAATAAAAATTGGTTCTTAGAAACTCACTAGCTAAAGTTGAGATTTAATGTCTTGCATTTCTGAAATGAATATGGGTCCATTCATTCACTATGTGGATGGTTTTGATATTATATGATTTTGGTAGATGCATCTACAAAAATAATCACATGCGTTATCAACTCGCAACCTGTCGTTTGCGAGATTGCTTGTTTAGATGATTAATTTCATATTATGCAATTAAAACAATTCATCTTGCTAATGTTGGTGAGTTTACATCCCAAGTTTTCAAAGATAATAATGTCAATTGGGATAAAAGTTGAACATCCTGTAACTCATGTTCACACATAAAATGATTTAGCTGAATTGTTTATCAAATGCCTCCAACTAATAGCTAAACCATTATCTATGAGAACAAAACTTTCTATTTCAGCATGAGATTCATGCTTGTATTGATTTACATGTACGCATCAAGCCAATAAATTATAAATACTCCCCATTACAATTGATTTTTGGTCAAGAGCCAAATATTTCCCATCTTACAATTTTTGGATGTGTGGTATATGTTCCAACTACTCCACCACAACGCACAGGTCATAATAAGAGATTGGGAATGTATATTTATATGAGTCTCCTTATAATATTTTTGAGTAATTAATTCGAGATTTAATTTTGACATGAGTTGTTAATTTTCCCAACATTAGGGGGAGAGGAAAAAGAGTTGGATTAATAAAGTACTTGAAATGAATTATCAATGTCTAAGATCCTCGTACAAAGTAATGTGAACCAGAAGTTCAACAGATGATTCATTTTACAAATAAACTGCTAGATTTATTAAATCTCACATACCAGCTGAAAATGCTTCAATACGAATTGATGTTCTAACAGGGCAAACTGTTAGTGTAAAAGAAAGTAATCCATGCCTGAAGTGTGGAAGACCGGTCGGTTCCAAAGATAAAAATCCTCATAAAAGTAAAGGAGAAAACATTCAAGATGGTCATATAGTGGAGGCGGGGGTTCCAGAAGAAACCCAAGACATAACTAATAAGTAAAACTTTAGAAGATATTCTGTAACACCCCTTAACCCTGAACTGTCGCCGAAACAGGGTTACGAGGCATTACTGGACATATCAGACAATTTACAAATAATTATTAAATAAATAACAAAGTATTATAATATAATCATAAATTCATATAAATATTTGTTACTAATTAACTTCATTTTTTTATAACTTAACGTTTCATTTATCATTCAAACATTAGAGACCAATTCTTTACAACCAAAACTTACAAGACTCTTTAATAAGACCGAAGTACATGCCACATTTACCAAAGGAAAAATACATCACCGAAGTTATGCTGTAGTCAGGATTGATCTGGATGCTGAACCGGGACCTTTGATTTCTATCGACCTGTGCACAAAAAACAACCGTATGCTGAGTATTTCATACTCAGTGGTAATACCATAATTCAAATTATAACAATAATAAACATGTAATGCATAAATCATTCATACAAATTTAAACTCAAATTTCATATTTCAACAATAACAATTCTTCAATTGGTATCATATATCCACAATTTGAACTTGGACACATCATGAACCTTAGGTTCATTCCTCAATCTCATATAACATTTCAATTCACAATTCAACTTTTTCATCTCATTTCAGTAGCTTGATTGATCAACTCATTCGGTTTATCGTTTCATTATTTACCCCTATTAACCAAACTTGGACTTTGACAGATACACGGATCCAGCCAAACACTCCAGTATGGCACCCAGTGCCTCATTGGATAGTTCGAAGCAATAGTTGACACCCAGTGTCTCATCGGCAAAGCCGAAGAAAGTTGGTACCCAGCACCTCATCGAATCTATCCGAAGAAATATAGTGACACCCAGTGTCTCATCGACTCGAGGTCGAAGTATCCCTAAACTCTTCCAATCCTATGGCATGCTAACTATATCCGACTCAGCCCGATTAGTTAATAGGGTCTCCAAATTCACATTTCAATTCAATTTCACTTTTTCACTTTCAATCACAATTCAATTCAAGATTCATTTTTCCATTTTTCAAGTCAATATTCAATTCAATTCCACACATATATTCATCTTTCGATTGAATTTCTTTCAACTTAATAATAATACTTACCTTATATTTCACTTACCATATATATAAATTTAAATATAGCATTTAATAATAAGTTATTTGAATTATAGTAATACAAACCATAAATCTCCCGTTTTAGTCCTCGATAGCTTTCTCCTTTCTTTTCGATGCCGATGCCCCAGGTTCTTTGTTAGCTACGAAAATAATAATAATTTTTCATTATTAATACAACACCAATTTATATTAAACAATTGAATTTTTATTCAATTTATACCTTAATTCCAATTTAATCTTAATTAACTCATTTACTTTTATAACTCAATTCATACTTTATTTCTATTCAATTTCCTTCCATATTCTACTTATCTAATGTTCATAATAAAACCCTCATTTAAAACTTCTTTCAATTTAATCCCTACAACACAAAACTTATAGCTTCTTTTATAATTTAATCCCTTAATCAATTCTAATTAGAAATTCTATCAATTAAACCCCTAATTCATCATTTTGTTCAACATAAATTATATTAAAAAACCTAAGAACTTTCAAAAATTCAACTTAAATTCAACAAAACCTTGTTCTAAAGCTTCTAAAACATCAAAATTAAGAGAAAATGACTTAATTGACTTACCTATTAAAGCTTTAAACCTTCAAACTCTAATTTTTCCTTTCTTTCTTTCTTTTCTTTCTTTTCTCCCTGTTTCGTTTCTTTTTCTTTCATTTATTTTGTTTATTCTTTTAGTTATTATTATAATAATATAATATTATACATATGTACTTAAATATTAAGTAATACATGTTTTATTAATATCTATGTATATTATTTTTACATATGTAATTATTATTACCATACTCTTGTCTATTATCATCACCATCCAATTGTCCTTAGTTTATTTATTTTTATTAATTTAATATTTTAATATAATAAAAATCTATTTACTTAAATAAAAAGTAATTAAATAAATATATTACAATTGTACAAATATAATTATTACACATGTGTTTTATCATCACCCTACATTTGTCATAATTCAATTTATTTCTTAATATAATATTTATAATATAATTAATTTAATAATATACTTTATAATTAATTTATATATTTATAAAATTAAATCATGTAAAAATCTAAGATTTTTACAATCTTATGCCGCCTCAATTAGGACAAATGCAATAATTTCCATTTTGGTCCTTTATATTTTCTTTTAATCTATAATTTAACTTTTACCCTTTACTCAATTTAGTCCTTTTTGCTAATTACCCTAAATTAAGCTAAATTCACCTAATTAAAACCTAATTAAACACACTACTAAACTCATAGGTATTTCTAATAATTATCTACAGGTTCAATTTTCTAAGACGGAGTCCCGATACTACACTTTTTCGATGCCCATGTATTTTGGGTCATTACAGATTCATGTACCTGAAACTGAATTTTAAAATAATGAAAATAAGAGATCTCGATAAGTTATGTCAATTCGAGAAAATGTGGAACCGAATAATAAAAGTGGTCGACAATTATTTTGCATGCAATATTATTATTGAAATAATGAAATAAAAGGAGGATTTTGAATAAATCTATTGAGAAATATAGATATGGAATAAATTGATCAAAATAGAAAGATGCAACTCAAGTACAATTAAATTCGTAGAGTTTTTGGACTAGTAGTCCAAATATATAAAGGTATAAAGCCAATGAGGGTGCAAATTAAGTAGTTTTGCAAAAGTGGAATAAAAATATGAAGTTTTTCGCTAAGTACTGGTATTGATTATGAAAAGATATAATATTCTTTTGTGGTGGATGCAATAACATTTAGATATATTATTAAATTGACAATTCATAAAAGATTTAACTTGCGTCTAATGGTTGTTATAACCTTTATAAATTACTATATAGTAAAGTTTATATTAAAATCCTTGAAGGATTTAGAATGCTAGAAGCATATTGAAATTCTCGGGAAATTATTCATTTATATGAATTGAAATAGTTTGAACATATGTGGTAAATTTGAGTAGTTGAAGGAGGATTATAAAATGATCCAAAATACCTATTTGTGTTTTTATAAGAGAATCATGATTAAAGTTTGTTATGAATATTGTTAAATCTCCTAAAGAGATCAAAATATATTTCCCCAAATTTCCCTCACTCAAGACTTTTAAAAGAATGGTAATATAAATGCTTAGCAAATACAGTCAAATAGTCATTTGAAAAACTAGTATTCAAGATTGAATATGTAGAATATGAAAAAGTATGTGATGTTTTCATGAGGGGGAGTAAATACGCGTTGTACTCTTTTTCCCTTAACTGAGGTTTTGTCCCATTGGGTTTTCTCGGTAAGGTTTTTAATGAGGCAACATATTATGTGTATTATAGATTGTGTACTATTTTTCCCTCGTTAGGTTTTTATCCCACAGGGTTTTTCCTAATAAGGTTTTAATGAAGCACATTATCTACCAATGGACATCCAAGGGGGAGTGTTATGAATATCTTATTAAGTGGATGTCCATCATGATCAAGATAAAGTTTTGATGTACTTTAAATTCTAATAGTTATTAGAATTAGATCTCTACTTCTTTTATACTTCTTATGCCTATAAATAGAGACTTTGATGAAGCATTGTAAATCACCCTTTTTGATCAATAAAGTACTTCTCTATTGCTTTCGTATTTTTTTTTCTTTATTCTCTCTTTATTTTATAACAATTTTTTATTTGCTGGGAAATATTTATTTTGATGTATTATATATATTTTAAAATTATATAAAAAATAATGTAAAAATTAATATGGGTAGGCCGAGTTGGGCTTGGGCAAAATTTTAGGCCTAATTTTAGGACCGGGCATGGCCTGGGTCTAGCAAATAGGCCTAAATTTTTAGTTGAGCCTGAACCGAACCCGACCTGACCCGGCCCACACACACCTCTATGTGTAATGCAATTGTTTTCAAAAGGAAGAAAAAGAAATATTCAAATCATGAACTTAAAGAAACAAATGGGAAGAATGTAGCTTTTGGAACTATCCAACCCTTCCCCCTACATTCATTGACTCAATTTCAACATGATGGAAGACCAAAGGGTTAAAAAAGCAATCCAATTTGTATTAAGAGTCGGATTGTATTTTGTTCTATTTACTAAAAAAAAAAGAATGGGAAAATTAGTTCTTATATTTTAAATAAAAAAGCAAACTAGTTCTTCTGTTAAAAATTCTATTTATTTCTACTATTAAAAACTAGTAACTGTGTGGTTATTCTGTTAGCCACGCTAGTTTTTAATAGTAAAAATGGATGGAATTTTTATAAAAATAACCAATTTATTTTTTGATTTAACGTACAAGGACTAATTTGTCCATTTTTTGTACATTTTTTGAGTAAATGAGACAAAATGCAATCTGACTCATAATACGAAATTGTTGGGAGGGGTAACCCTGAATCCCGAACATCAACTATAAAACGAACATGAACGATACAGAAAAAAAACATATGCTTATGATTAATATGATTAATAAGTGAAGGTAATAAATATGATAATGTAGTCAAACTTACTTCCTTTGTTTTAATCAGTGAATTTGGTAATTGCTATAGAATATATATTAGATTAATATTAAAGCTAATAAGCTTCTATTTAAATATGTATTATTTGTGGATTTAAAGGGTTTTTGAATATGTTTTCATTTTTTATAAGATGCTCACACATTTTGAAATCCGTGAGTTAGCAGATAGTAGAGAAGATCGAAAGGTTAGAAGTAGAGATGAATAGATCCTTGAGAGAAATCGAAATCTCATGGGACTTCTCTAACTAACTTTGACTTCGATTTTTGGAGGGCTTCCAGCTAGATCTAGGAAAAGTGAAAATTAATCAGTTGTAGGTCTTCGAGATATCTTTTTAACTCACCTTGAATTGCCTAATTTTGAGTTCTACAGCTCGAGATACGATTGTTTTACGAAAGCACCGTGGATCTCTATAGGTAGTTTGAACTTATCACAAATCAATTTCTTCAACTAACGAATTCAGATCGAAACACATTTAAGTACTAAATTATCAAGGACTTATTTTGAATTGCATATAAAATTTAAAATTTAATTGCACTCTACCTCATTTTTCGAACGAGTATATCTACCATACATATTCAATTCTCTCCAAATGATTCTTTGTTTAATTGACAATCTATTATGGATGGCAATCCAAATAACCAAACTGGTTTGATATGTGAAAAGGGTACCAAAAGAGTCTACTCCATTGAACCTTTTCTACTCCTCAAATCCCATTTCAACCCTTAGTTGAATTTAAGTTCAAGTAATTTCATTATATTTTTAGTTGAGTTTAACTTAGAAAATAATAGTCGATCAAGTTGAGCCGAGTTTTGAGCTGTGAGTTTAGAATTGAGCTCGAACTAGACATTCTTCGAACTTGGTTCAACTTAATTGACCTCTGATTCAACTTCCAATTCAATTTTTTAAGTTAAAAGTATTGTACAAGTCTAATCTCACAATGGCTAAAGGATTCCTTATCTCATTAATATTATTAAGAATGTGTATAATTGCAACATTACCACTTTCAACTTGAATTTTTCTAAAACCCTTTGTATTGAGTAACTAAACACACTCCCACCTTCATATTGTATCCTAGTAACTAAGATTGATTAGCATCTCGAAGAACACCGCCAACAAAAGCTTAATCGTTGGTGCCACCGATCACTCCATCAATATTCAACTTCACCCAACCATCTGCAAGTGAAGACTAAGCAACTTGTTCGAGAATCTTTAACCTTCTTTTCTCATTACGCATTATCAGTTCACGATAACATTTAACTCGTTATAAGCTTTGCATACCAACATCACTTCAACCTTTAAATTAATGTCAAATCACTCTTTAAAATATCAATCAATCAAGGCACAAAAAGAGCATTAAAAAGCTTAACCTGACCCTGAGGTGAAATGGATCTAATTAATTGATGTGACATTAATTAAAATATGACGTGTCGTGACTCAAATTATTACATTTACATGAATAATAAGGTAGGAAATTCATACCCAATTTTCTTTAAAAAGACAAGTTTATCTTCATACAAGAAAAATGACATAAAAAATCTATAATTTGTACACACTATATGAAAATTCAAGTTCATATTCATTCAAACATTGAATGATAGCAACAAATAAACAATATTAAAATATAATAATAGCAAAAACTTTAAAAAAATTATATTAATATAATAATAATTGTTAATGTCAATAATATAAAGGAGCAAAATCTTTTTGTCCACAATTCATTATCAAAGTTCAAACTGATTGATATAATTTTCCATTCAACTTAACTCTATATGAGGAAATTTCCTTGTGGTTTACATATACCAAAATATAAAGGATTTCAAATTTTGGTCTAATATCTAAAATATTAGTATTTATTATTTAAATAAAAAATTATTGTTTATTATCAAAAATAAAATATTTATGTTTAATTAATGTAAAATAAAAATATTTAAAATTATATGTTCGAAATAAAATTTAATACAAATATTTGTTTATTTGAATAAATCTCAAAATCATACATGAACTTTGATTCAATATGCAATTTGATACATGAACTTTAATATAATGCAATTATACACATGAAACTTTAATTCTGATTCAATCATACACGTTTAAAGAAATAAATACATCAAATTTTTTGGTTCTAAAATATATCAATTTATTTCTATATTGGATAAATATAATTATTTTCTTTCGCAATAAATAAACACAAAATAATGTCACGTCAATAATTATGTTAATAATTTGTGAGAATTGAATCGAATAAAAAATTAATGTATAAAATTGCACAAAATCAAAATTCTTATATACAATTGCACATTAAACCAAACTTCATGTATAGTTTTGAAATTTGTCCCTTATTTATTTAATAGCATAATATTAATTATTTTAAATAATAAAACAGGGGTAAACTACCAAAATAGTCACTTTCGTTTACTTTAGGTTACATTTTAGTCACTTATGTTTGAAATGTTATGTTATAGTCACTTATGTTATCGTGTTGTAACATTTTAGTCATTAAGTCGTTAATTGCCATTAACGGTGTAATGGTAAGTTGACGTGGCACGTTAAATTATCATTTCAAATAAAAATTTTAGGTTAATTTGTACAATCGATCCCCATATTTTTTTATTTTGAGCAATTTAATTTTTTTTAACTTTCCATTTTTTCTTTCTTTATTTTCCATTCTCTTTTGCTTCTCCTTCTGTTTTCCTTCCTTCTCCATTTCTTTTAATGTAGTTTTACTATGTTTCCATTTGTTAACACTAGTCTCTATACTTTTATTTTTTAAAACAATTTAATTTTTTTGATTGAGGCGAACTTGTGGACTAGTTTTAACAAATGGAAAACATAGAAAAGCTACGTTAAAAGAAATCAAGAAGGGGAGAAGTAGAAGAGAATGAAAAAAAAAGGAAAGTTAAAAGAGCATAAAAGAAAAAAATTGCTCAAAATGAAAAAATACAGGGACCAATTTTAGAATTTAACCTAAAATTTTTGTTTGAAATAATTATTTAATGTGCCATGTCAGCTTACCATTACACTGTTGACGATAATTAATGGCTCAGTGACTAAAACGCAACATTTTAAACATAAGTGACTAAAATATAACCTAAAGTAAACAAAAGTAACTTTTAATAATTTACCTTAAAAACAGTCAACTTCTAAAAATATTCCTTTCATTTAACTCAATAGTATAGTCTAAGCTATTTTTAAATTTCCAAGTCTAATTAAGATAAACTTTATAATGCAGTAAAAAATAAACTTAACTAAGTGAATTGAGTCATAACTTGATTGGTATGGGTATTGTTACCAATGCACTAGGACGTAGGTTTGAACTTTGAATACGTTGAAATGCATTATTCTCCAATTTATGGGTTGGTAGGGGGTGATGTGTAGTTTTAGACATTATGCAAAAAAAAAAAAAGATTAGAATCTATAATAAAATGATTTAAAAAATAATTATAATCCGATGTTAATTTTGATCTAAAATAATTAAAAATATATTTTTAATTTTAAAATTAAACTCTATTTACCTTAAAATTAGTATCATCTATGTTTTTGCCAACAGTGTTAATTATTTATTATTGTTTTTTTTTAATATTTTATGAGTTTGTTTTTCTTGTTTATAATTACTTTTTTTTCTAATTTAAAATTTTCATTAATTTTTTTTCTTATAATAACCATAATAAATAACAAAAAATTTATTTATCAAAACATTAAATCTTAAAAAAAAAATAAAAATCTTAATGCTATTTCTCAATTCCGTCAATTCTCCTTCTTCGGGAGAAATGAGACCCAATCAACAATCTCAACCGCCGGCAGTTGGCGGCTCTTCCTCCGCCAATAGAAACCGTCCACGTAGGCTGGCGGAACTAACCGTACCGCTTCCTCAACGCACCGTATCCCTCCCCGTCCCTCTTCCGCTTCCTCCGGCTTCCAACGCTGCTCAGTCAACCTGCTCCAACGGTAACGCTAACTCTAAACAAGTCAACTTGTCGGAAATCGATCGGGTCAACCGAATAGGAAGCGGCGCTGGAGGCACCGTGTATAAAGTCATCCACCGTCCTTCTTCTCGCCTTTATGCACTTAAGGTCATCTACGGGAACCATGAAGAGACCGTCCGTCGTCAGATCCGTAGAGAGATCGAAATCCTCCGTGATGTTAATCATCCTAACGTTGTCAAATGCCATGAAATGTACGATCAAAATGGCGAAATTCAGGTCCTATTGGAATTCATGGATGTTGGATCTTTAGAAGGGACTCATATATCACACGAATCTAACTTATCGGATCTAGCTCGACAAATCCTCAATGGTTTAAACTACCTTCACCGGAGACACATCGTTCATCGCGATATAAAACCCTCGAATCTGTTGATCAATTCGAAGAAGAAGGTTAAAATAGCTGATTTTGGTGTGAGTCGGATCTTGGATCAAACCATGCATCCATGTAATTCATCCGTTGGGACAATAGCTTACATGAGCCCTGAAAGGATCAACACTGATTTAAACCAAGGACAATACGATGGTTACGCTGGTGACATTTGGAGTTTAGGGGTTAGCATATTGGAATTTTATTTAGGGAGGTTTCCTTTTGCGGTGGGAAGACAAGGTGATTGGGCCAGTCTTATGTGTGCAATTTGTTTGTCTCAACCACCGGAGGCACCGCCCACTGCTTCTTATGAATTTAGGCATTTTATATCATGTTGTTTGCAGAAGGATCCGACGAGGCGATTGACGGCAGCTCAATTATTGCAGCATCCTTTCATAATCAGAGGACAAAATCAGGTTGCTCAAAATTTACCCCAATTATTACCCCCTCCACCACTTTCCTCTTAGTTTTCTTTCCATTAAAAAAATAATTCTTGTGTAAGTTTTGAAAATGATGAGGAATTGGGGTCAATTGGGTCAATTGTCTTTCTTTCTTTTCTTAATGTTTCAGTTAATCAATCCTCGTCTTTTTATAAAACATAGTTTTAACAATATTCAAAAGAAAAAGAAGAAAGGAGAAACAAAAAATGCTGTTATATCATGAATTCCTTCCATGTTTTTGTTCATTGTTTACTATGCTTTTCATTAGCTTGGCTTATGGGCTCTTTTAATTCTATTAATATTTGAAAGAGTTGCTATATAGTTTAGATTTAGCCTTGGTAGTTAGATATCTTTATCTATTATCTAATACTGGAGACTGGTAAATATAAAAAGGGAAAGTTCCATATTTTTTGGCTTGGATGCTTATTATTGTTTGGAATTCTTGTGTTGTTGTTTGGTTGCCATATTCTTCCATTGCAAGAAGATCATTGGGGTTAAACAGGGTGGAATATTAGGTTTCTTGTTGATTGTTGCCACTTTTAGAGACATTTTGTTAGATTGCCTAATTTCCACTTCATCCATTGGCTTTTTTCTTTTCTTTTTTTCAGCTTATGTGGTTGCTTTTTTCATTTATTGCTACCATTTTGCATCAGTGGGTATAAGGTTTAATTTAGAATTGTTGTTAGATAAAGGTTGGTTTAGAAAAAGTGTAGAAAAAGCCAATGGGGCTTTGGGATCATGAGCTCAGTGGATTCAGTTTAGTAATGATATTGCTTGAATTTATTGATATAGTTAATTGTAAATTCAAAAACTAATAAAGAAAAAAATTTGGTTTTGAAAATTTATAGAAGTCTTTGGCATTGAAAAAAAAGAGATGAAGTTTAGCTATGAGAGAATAATAGATCTGTTTCATTTAAAAGTCAATTTCTAAAAGTCAAAAGCACCATTTTTTTACCCTTTTTTTAATTTGATTTGTCAAACCATGATTTTAATGTTAGCTTTACATTATTTTTGTAATGGAAAACAATTTCTGACCTCGAAAGTAAACTAAACATGACTTAAATTGGGTGGGAATATCAGGTTTCTTGTTGATAAATATTCCAGCTCTATAAACATATGCTAGTACTTATTTTTCACCTTCAATTGCGTAATTTCCCAGTTTATCCATTGACTTTTTTTTTTAAAGTACATTAGTTTCTACACTAGAAGTTAGATTGCACTACTTAAAAAAATGGGTAAATTAGTCCTTATACATTAAATCAAAAAAATAAATCGATCATTTTTTTTAAAAAATTTCATGCATTTGTACTGTTAAAAGCTGACTTGACTGACAGAATAATTAGACAATTATGCATCATGTGTCACATGTACCACATGTTTATGTACAGAGAGTAATTTTTAACAATAGAAATGTATACAATTTTTAATAGAATGACCAGTTTACTCTTTGATCTAATGTATGAGGACTAATTTATTCATTTTTAAGTAAAAGAAACAAAATATAATCTAACCACTAATAAAAGTCTCTATAATTCTTTTACTATTTTTTTTTTAAATTTTTATTACTTTACACGTAAACTAGGATGCATTCTTATTTCTTAGTCACCTTGGTGATGTCCTTTTTAGGTTGTGGTAATTCTTAACCCTTTCTTGTACTCTTATGTCAATTCATGTACACCAAGCATGATTATTTCCTTTATGTGATCAAGTTTGAGGTAGACTGTTTGGTTGAGGTTATTGTTGTGTATCTAGCTGTAAAATTGTGATGATCTATTATTGCATTTCATTCTGACACTTGCTAATTTATAAATTACTACAATGCCTAAGACATGTTTCAACTTTTGGAGAAGTTGTTTTTAGTGCAATTACTTTTTAGTAACTAAGCTTTCAAGAGGAAAAATCTTAATAAAGAGAGTAATGTAGTTGATGCATAAAAGTGAGGTTAGAACTTGGTGAGTAAGTTGAACTTAAATCATATTGTGTAATGTAGATTGATAATGCATTACTCTATAGCCAATGCCCCATGTCGAAACCATTTTTTTGAATCGGGTCGACTTTTTATTTGAAAAAAAATAAAAATGGACATGGGAGTCGCCACTAATCCATTTTGATGAGGTGGGATCGGGTCACCTCGAAAAGTGGTTATTTTTAATAAACGGTTTGATTTATTAAAACAACGATTTCGGTCTACGGAATTTAGAAAAATGGGTTCGAGAGTCGGTTACGTCTGAGGAAGGATTAGCACCCACGTAACGCCCAAAATTGGTACCTAATTGATTAATTAATGTCTTAATGTCGAAAATTTCAAAACTTGAAAGAATTTACAATACGATTCCTCTTAATGTTAATTTTTTTAAAAAAGAAACGCTTGAATAAATTGAAACGAATGTCAAAGACCCTCTCGTCTCGAGATAACAAATGTCACATCCCATAAGTTAGGACACGGCATTTTGAGCCCTTGAAAACAAGCTTGCCTTTAGAATTTTTTATTTAAATTTCATGTATTTTAATTTTAAAAGGATATTAGGCTATTTAGGTTTATCAAGAAAATCGAAATCCTATAAGTTAGGGTACGATTTCTCTAATCTCCAAAATGCGAAATATTGCCTATTTTTAAAAGTTTTCTTTTTGAATGTGGGTGAAAATTAACGCAATATTAAAAATGATATACGTGTAGTTTATTTGATTATATTTAAAAAATCATTTAAAACGTAAAAAGGGTCATACTTGGCCAATAATGATAATGCAACATACATTTGGAGTAACAATGACATAATATGCGTAACAAAATACAACATATATAGCATTGATATTAATGGATCATAATATTAATATGCATAAACAATAATAATGATGATGAAAATGATGACAATAATAATGATAATAACAATGACATTAATAATAATAATAGTGAATAATATAAATTTTGAAAGTATATAAAAATAAATAAATAAATAAATGAATAATAAAATTTGATTAAATGTTGAAATTAAATAAATAATAAATAAAGTGTAGTAATAAAAAACAGTTTGTAAAAAAAAAATTGAAGTTAAATAAGCCCACGACCGAATTGAAATCAGAATAAAATTAAGGAGTATAAATTGTAAATAATAAAAAATAACTAATAAAACAAAAATAAGGATCAAAATAAAATGCGCTAAAAGAAATAGAGACTAAACGGGAAATTATCCCAAACTCCCTAAACGCACAGTTTCACGAGGGACTAAAGTGAAATAAAAATAAAATTACATGGGGAAATCAAAAAAAGAAAAAAAAGGAAAATAGGACTAAATTGCAACAGGCCATAAAAGCGAAAGGGCCAACGCGCAAATAACCCATTTTGCAAAAACACGCGGATCCTCTTAAAGGGACTGGTCGGATCTCGGAGCAGAGGTGAAACGACATCGTTTTGGGGCATTTCAAGCTATCCCAAAACAGCACCGTTTTGATGTCTTATTTAAGCCTGAATTTTTTTAAAACAAATTCATTTTCTTCTAGTATTCCTAAAAAAAATTAGCCAACCCCTCTTTTTCTCTCAAAACCCTCAAGTCCGGCCTTGGCTCCAGCTAGTCGCCGCCGCGACGGCCACCGATCACTGGCGACGGCACCGCCGTCCACGGTGGCTGAAAATCGTCCCGAACCTATTTTTTGATCCCTTTTTTTGCATAAACCAATTTAGAGCCCAAAATCTTCAAAATAAAACTTAAAAGAACTCTAAAAGGAAGAAAGCCTTTCGGCTTCCACCATTCGACGTCGCGACCTTTGGCAGAATCCCAGAGGATTCGACGGCCTTGCGAATCGATAGTGGCCCTAGCGGCGACACCCTGACGAAACAACAGGTAAGGTTTTTTTTAACTTTTATTTATTTCTTTCGAAAATAAGAAAAAAAATAATAAATCACCTTTTGATTTTCTATCTCAAAATCTCTGTTTTCTTTTGTGTATTTTTGTATTCATAATCTGTCCAAAAAATACAAAGTGGGTGTTTGTGGCTTTTATAGCCGGATTACAAACTTTTTGTTTCTATTTTTTGTTTTTTTGCTATTTGTTTCTCTTCTTGTTGGCTTCTTACAGGCGACAGACGCGCGTGGAGGAGGCTGGCGTGCGGTGGCGCGGCTAGGGCTATCAGGGGTGGCAGAGGCGATAGGCCTAGGTGCGGCGCACCTAGGGTTTTTAGTTTGATGAAAATAGGTTTAGGTTTTGGGCCATTTGGGCTTTAGGGTTTTCTGATTTGGGCTTGTATTTGGGTCTGTTGGATTTAATGTAATTTGGGCTTGTAACTATTGTAAACGGACTTTTGATATTTGGACTTTTTTATTTATTTTTTGGTTTTATTTATTATTTGTATTTGGTCTTGGGCCTGGGCGAAATTGGGCCATTACAGCTACCCCTCTTTGTTCGTTGTCATGTAACGAGAATGGAGCAAAGACTTTTAAGAAGGACCAATTTTGCCCGGTCTCACTGAATCTTGACTTCTTGGTGCTCATCTTCTTCAAGTAGTCTTGTTCTAATCGACTGCCACTTCAGGGAGATGAGACTTGCGGTTTTAGTCTGCTCCACTGTAACTTCAGGGAGATAAGACTTACTCTGTTAGATTCAATCTGACCTACTGCAACCTCAGAGGTATAGGATTCATCGTTTTAATCCGCTCCACTGCAACTTCGGGGAGATGGGATTAGTAGCTTCAATCTGATCCACTACAACTTTAGGGGGATGAGATTGGCATCTTCAACCTGCTCCACTGCAACTTCAGGGAGATAAGGTTTATGGCTTTAATCTGCTCCACTGCAACTTTAGGAAGATAAGATTTGTAGCCCGTCTTCAATATGCTCCACTACAACTTTAGGGAGATAAGATTGGTTTATTTTTAACCTGTTCTACTGCAACTTCAGGGAGATAAGGTTTGTGGCTTTAATCTGCTCCACTGCAACTTCAGGGAGATAAGATTTGTAGTCTATCTTCAATCTACTCCACTGCAACTTCAGAGAGATAAGATTGGTTATCTTCAGTCTGTTCCACTGCAATTTCAGGGAGATAAGGTTTGCTATGATCTGCTCTATTGCAACTTCAGAGAGATAAGACCTGCAATTTATAATCCGTTCCACTGCAACTTTAGGGAAATAAGATTCGCTATCTTCAGTCTGCTCCACTGCAACTTTAGGGAGATAAGACTTGTAACTTCAAGTTGCTCCACTGTAACTTCAGGGAGATAAGGTTTGCTATGATCTGCTCTACTGCAACTTCAGAGAGATAAGATCTGCAATTTATAGCTTCAATCCGTTCCACTGAAACTTCAGGGAAATAAGATTCGCTATCTTCAGTTTGCTCTACTGCAACTTCAGGGAGATAAGACTAGTAATTTCAACATGCTCCACTGCAACTTCAGGGAGATAAGGCTTGCTATGATCTTCAATCCATCCCACTGCAACTTCAGGGGTATAGGATTAGTGGCTTCATTGACCTGTTACACTATTCTCAGGGTAACATGACCTGTAGAATCCATTTCATGGGCCTATTTATGCCAAGTGATTAGGATGTCATGATCAGAATGAATTAAATGCTCCTAACTAGATGTTTATGAATGGTATTTTCATGAATGTAGAATGTCATTTTTGAGAATGATCCCTTTTTAATGCTTAGGTTGTCATTGCTCGTCGTTCATCTGTAACACCCCCTACCCGTTTCCGTCGCCGGAATAGGATACGAGGCATTACCAGATTTTACTGATTTTTTTTTTCAATATAACCCCTTTATAAATATCAAATCTTCCCTGCAAATTTTAAACTGAGACTAATTCGACACAACCAATCCATTTCAATATATTTTCAAGATAGATTTATAATATTCATAATATAATCTCATCACATACGAAAACCAAAGTTTGTTAGCCATACCAATGGCTAACCATACATTCATTTCATATTAACATCTACTTTACTAGCTTATACATGCCATTGATTTCCAAAATAAAGTTTCTTTATATACCGAGATCTTGAGGTTGATAGTGTGATGCGTCTCCGACCAAATCCGACCTCTGAACTCTTAACACTACAAAACAGGGGAAAAGGAAATAGGGTAAGCACTTTGTGCTTAGTAAGCTCATGTAACAAGAATATACTTACCTAATCTTTTCAATACAATACAATAAACATTCATACATTCATTCAATACATTATTCCCCTATCATGCACAAACTCAACATTCAAATTAGTCCAATAATTTCCAGGTATCAATAATATATATATACCATGATTGATGAGCTCATCAATTCCATGATTTCCATTTCCTTGTTATTTTTCCATATTTATCCCGTTGAATTTCTCGGAATTTCGATGGATTTTCAGAGGTACACTTTAGTGTACAAATCCGGGTCCGTCAATTCATATTCATGTGCGCACATTTCCATTTCAGAGAGCACACTCCCGCGAACCTCATCCTTACAGCAGGATTACCAGTCCAGGCTAAATCCCCTGTAATATAAACTCATAGAGTATTGTCGGGATTACCAGTCCAGGCTAAATCCCCTACAACGACAATTACTCTAATGAGCTTGGATCTGAATTACCAGTCCAAGCTAAATTCAGACCCTAATTCGGATTACCCGTCCGGGCTAAATCCATTTTCCACATATTCTTCGGGAGGGCTATATCAGGATAGGATCACCCGTCCGGGCTAGATCCTTTTTACCGTCAATTCCTTTTCAGAGATCCATCGAATTTTCCTTTCATTCAACCGGGATTTATTTCCTCTTTTCATCAAGAATATCAATACTTCATCAATTATCATACAATAAACATCCAAATCATATTCATATCAATAACAAACATTTCAAGCATTTAATAATATAATTCAAGTTACACGAACTTACCTCGATCCTTGTTCGTAACCAAAAATCTACTAATCCCAAACTTTTTCTTTTCCTCGATCTTGCTTCGTATTTGAATTTTCCGGATCTAAATAAATAAATTTAATCATTAATCTAATACATTTCATGTTCATATGTAACATTCTCTATAATTTCATTATAATTTATAATGCATTCAAGGCTGTCTTACTGAGTCACAGTCACTAAATTATTTATATCCTGAGCTACGGAACTCCAAATTAAGATCCGCTAATTTTCTCTGAAACTAGACTCACATATCTTCTTACCATAAAATTTTCAGAATTTTTGGTTTAGTCAACAAGTACAGTTTATTCTTTAAAGTTTCCCCTGTTTCATTGTTTGACAGTTCCGACCCCTCTTCACTAAAAATTAATTATCTCATTGTACAGAATTTGGATGATATTTCCATTTATTTCTTATGAAAATAGACTCATTAAGGATTCTAACCATATAAATTACAACTCATAATCATTTTTCTACAATTTTTAATGATTTTCCAAAGTCAGAACAGGGGAACCTGAATTCATTCTGACCTTGTCTCACAAAATCTATTATATCTTATAATTTACAATTCCATTAATTAAACCGTTTCTTCTATGAGAAACTAGACTCAATAAGCTTTAATTCCATATTTTGTTCATCTTCTAATTCGATTTCTAAAATTTTTGGTGAATTTTCAAAGTTAACCTACTGCTGCTGTCCAAACTGTTTTAGTGCATGGTGTTAATTACGATTTTTCCCTAAGCTTTCAATAAATGATAATTTCATCCCTGCTCAATTAACCTCTCAATTGAGCTGATTTTTCTCAATCAAAACTTTATTCTATCACTTTAAACTACTTTATAAACTTTGGAAATCAGAATTTCAGTACTAGACTTTAATTCCAAACTTTTTCACAATTAGGTCCTACAAATCAATTTCTATTGAAATTACCTAATAAAATCATCTCATAAATAGATTAAAGCTTCAATTTCATCCTATTTCATCATAAAATTCCAGCACATATTCATATCAACTTTCAAATTCATTCATAAAATCAAAAACTAATGAATTTAGTAATAGGACCTAGTTGTAAAAGTCTTAGAAACACAAAAATTACAAGAAAAAAGCAAGAATTAACTAACTTGGTGCAAAAATTATGAAAAACCAGCTTGAAGAAACCCTTAGGACGTTTTTGGCTGATGAGAATGCAGAAAATATGAAGAGAATTCTAGATATTCCAATTTGGTCCTATTTTTATGTTATTAAATTTTGTTATTTTCCCATTTTACCCTTATTTCATTAAGTCTCCTGATTTTTCTCAGCTTATGCCGCCCAAAATATCTCCTTTTGGGGTTATTTTCAATTTATGTCCCTCTTCATTTAACAACTGAGCTATTTAACCCTTCTAGTAACTTTTACACCTTTTTCAATTTAGTCCTTTTCACTTAATTGACTACCCAAACATTAAAATTTTCTAACGAAATTTTAATACCATATTACTAACACTTCATAAATATTTATAAAATATTTTTGACTCGGTTTTACGAGATTGAGGTCTCGATACCTTATTTTTACCCAATTTCTTCAATAATTTCTTTTTCTAACTAATCACTAAATCGGTAAAATTTTTCTATCGGTATTTTCATACGATTTTTCTATCATACCAATATTCATGCAAAAATATTAAAATAAATTTCTCTTTAAATTGGATTTGTGGTTACGAAACCACTATTCCGATAAACTTGAATTTGGGCCATTACATCATCAATGTTCTATCATTGAGGTATTACACTGCATTCTTGCTCAGCTGTTATCTTTGACAAAAAACCTAAAGAAGTAGTCACAATTTAGACTATTCTTTCCCAAATGTTTCTAATTCTTAAATTTGGTTAGTTCTAAATAATATTCCTGTTTCAGGTCCTCGTACCATTTAGAAGCTTTTAGAGTAATATGCAGAACTCCTTTTACTTGAATATTATTAGTCCATTAATTGTTACTTCAATGAAAAGAAGCTTGAAAAATATTATCATAATGGAGAAGATGGAATTTTATTGAGAGCAAAGCTCGAAATGAATAAATTAATCAAGATAGCAATTTTTGCTAAGATACGAAATGAATAAGATGAAAACAGGTGCCTCAGATATCTTAGCATGAGCTTCTCCGCACAAACTTCTTGAGGACCTTTTTGAAATTGATATGTGTTTTGAAGATGCAGAATGTTTTGTTGATGCCCCAAGATGTAGCATCCCTCCTTCTTGCTAATTCAGGAATATTAAGACTACCGCATGCCCCACCTTCGATCAAAATTTGAATTGCCCTTCTCCTGGGTTTTCAATTCAAACCCCTTTGGTCTTAAGCCGCCCTTTGCTGGTTTTCGCCTTGGCCTCTCCTTTTTCTTTTTCTTTTCTCTCTTTTTTTTATATTTTTTTTATGAAACATTTTTTGATTGAATCTAAACTCATAGGATTAGGCAAGTCCTTGTTATCCTTTCCGGTCAAAATTAACACTTTTTCAGATAAGGCCTTCCACATAAGGTCTTTTCCAGTTTGGCATCCACTTTTTTCTAAAGTCGTTTTGTATGGAAAGGATCTTCTTCGATACCAGGTCCCTTTCATAGAATTCTCTAGGGCGAACCTTTTTTGGTGAGCTCGCATCATTTACTTTTGGTACATTTGACCATGATAGATAACTTTGACCCTTTCTCTTCAATCAGGATTGGATCCAAAAAAACTCGGAAAGAAGGAATCTCGACTTCAATGGGTAAAATTGAGATAAGCCAAAGAGAAAGGCATTGCCCCAGTAGAGTTTTTTTACCTCCACTGCATTGTTCATTTTAGGGCGATATGGTGTTAATCTTGAATAGACTGCAAACTTATGATATCGTGCTGTTGTTCAAATTTAGTGCATTGTCAGATATGATCCTTTTTGGCATTCCATACCGACATATAATTTCTTTTTTTCAAGAATTTACTGACTGTCGACTTTGTGACATTGGCATATGAAGCAACTTCCACCCACTTAGTAAAGTAATCGACGACCACAAAGATGAATCGATGATTGCCAGAAGCTTTTGGCGAGATCGGCCCAATGACATCCTTGCCCCACATAGAGAAAGGCCATGGATTCTATTAATTCTTTGTAAGGTAGGATATGTTTCTCATCTTGTTCTACCATCCTTAACAAATCAGGAGATAAGTTACAGTCTCGGTCATCTTCAAAGTCCTGTGGTCCCTCGGGACACATATCTTGCTCAAAAGGAGGTTCTGAGTCAATAGTAGTGTCGCCCATATCATTGATATCTGGAGACCTATTATAGGGACGAAAGAAGATCACAAGAAACTAAGAATATTTATCTGTATATTATGATGATGAATGAAATGGAAACAATAAAAGAATATTTACTCAAAGTGAGAAATAAAGATGCATTTTATTGAAATAAATATGTTGGACATAATCCTATCTCACAAAAGGATTCTTATTGCTCCTAGGCTGAGAGCAATAAGCGTGTTTTGGACATTACTACGAATTAGGTCTAAAAAAATTAAGGATCTCTTCCACAATCCCATTGTTCAAAACACTCCCAAGTGTGTAAGGGTAAATGCCCGATAAATTCTCTTTCCTGGCTCCCTCTTCGGATACGGCATTAACGTTCAAGTTCCCCAATATTCCTTTTGGGCCTTTGACTTCTTCAAGGAATTCCAACTCTTTGTTATCCATTAAGCTATGCACCAAAGCTTTGAATTCAATGCACTCTTGGATTTCATGGCCTTTTTCAACGTAGAACTCACAGTAGCTCCTCATCCCTTTTGGTCTCTTATCTGAATTCTGAATGATTAATCTCATGTCTATCATTTGTTTTAAAACCCATTTCAGTGGGGTATTTACTTCTGCATCATTGGTTTTGGTTCTCTTTCCTCCACTCTCAATTATTGTGTTTACCTTGGGTCTGGATGACTGGGTAACGAATTTCCTGCCATATTAGGTCCTGATGGATCGCCAAACTTCACGATGCCCATCTTGATGAACCTTTCAACTAACTTTTTAAATGTAGCGCAGTTTTCAATTGAATGTCCTGTTATTCCCGCGTAGTATTTGCATTCGGCGTTCGTATCATACCATTTCAAGAACGGAGGTTGCACAGGTTCCGAGTAGAACGGAGATACCACATGCGCATCAAACAGATTCTGATACAGCTCTCTATATTTCATCCGAATGGGTGTAAACTGGAGTCTTTCTGTGTTTGACTTTGAGTTGGATTTTTGCCTTGAAGGGCCTTGATAGCTAGTGGTTACAGCCCTCGGCTGGCCTACAGTGACTGATTTGGAATACCTTTTATTATATATGCTCAGGTTATTCACATCATTTTTCTTGTTATTTGGGGTTGATTTTTTTACGATTCCCCGCATCTATCTTCCCACTTCTTATTGCGTTTTCAATTATCTCGCTAAACATTACTATATCTGAGAAGCTCTTCGTAG
The DNA here is from genome assembly GCA_008044935.1 of Gossypium turneri. Lineage (NCBI taxonomy): Eukaryota > Viridiplantae > Streptophyta > Magnoliopsida > Malvales > Malvaceae > Gossypium > Gossypium turneri. Next base: position 2,891,399 of record CP032576.1, read on the forward strand.
TGCTTCCCAACATATGGTTAATGAATGGGGCTTCCAGAGTGTTGATGAAAAGCATCATAGTTTCTTTCTCCAGAAGAGGTGGTTGGACTTATGTCGCTACCTCTCTCCATCTTTGGGCATATTGCCTAAAGCTCTTACTTTGCTTCTTTTCCATATTCTGTAGTGTAATTCTGTCAGGTATTATGTCTGTTACATGGCTGTATTACTTCATGAAAGCCTGTGCCAAGTCCTTCCACGAGTGGATCTTGGCACGGCTCAGCTGGTTGTACCATTTGGTAGCCGGTCGAATTAGACTATCTTGGAAGCAATGAATTAACAATTGGTCGTTATTAACGTATCCTGTCATTCTTCGGCAAAACATCGTGATACGAGCTTCAAGACAACTAGTCCTATTATACTTTTCAACTTTTGGAGTCTTGAATTCGGCGGGAGTACTAGATCTGGGACCAAACTCAGATCCTTGGCGTCAACCCCGTAATGGTAATCAGCATTTTCCATTACTCTGAGTTTTTCCTCCAACCACCTGTACCGATCTTCGAGTTGTTTTGGTAGTTCCATCCTTGCTTTTTCTATTTCTGTCATTTCGTCTAGATCAAGAACTACAAGATTGGTTGGATTGTTCCCCGGATTGGAACCTGAGCCTATCAGGTAGTTTATTGGTGCCGAGGTACCGGTCTGATATTGTTGGGGTCTGATAGTAACGAGTGCCCCTTGTGGATGAGCGTCTGGTTGAGCCTGGACACTTATCGGGGTAAAACCTAGGGGATAGGTAGGGTTTTCATTATCATCCTCAAGTTGACCACTGGGCTTTTCCCTTTTTCAAGCCCTCCAGCCAGTAACTGCATTAATTGGCTCATCATATTTCTTTGGGATTCTAGCATCTGATCCCTCATGTCTTGTTCAACTTTGGCTAATTGCTCTTGCAACTGCACTTGCAACTGATATTGCATATCCTTCTACATTTGTTCTAATCTTTCTAATCTTTGATCCATTTCTTTAGTTTTGTGGCGGGTACCATAGCGATATTTAGTTGGCAGATTTTCGTTAGTTTCCAGGGCAACTGTAACAATTTCGATTAATTAGGGTCCTTTTGTGAAATTTAATGCATGCAATGAAATGTAATGTAGATGAATGGAATGACTGCAAAAAGAGACGTTGGTTCTGATTCAATTCTATTAGAACAACTTTACTAGAAAACAAATCTCTTTACATAAAATGGATATTTACATATACAGCCTTACCCTAATACTCAAAGTGAAGACATCGATCTTTTTCTTCATATCCGTATGTTAAGATTGAATCTCGTGAACTCTTCAAAGGGGTGCCTCCTCTATCTCCTTTTTGCTTGATCCAAGTAGCGACCCATTGTTCACTCATCCTCGTGATGCTCGTTAACTTCTTTAAGAAAGTTAGAACGTTGGCGGCTCTCAAATAATCTTTGTCAGCTTGAATCCTCGGGCAACAAAGCAAAGTCGTGTACTCATTCATCAGACTATCATCCTTCCTTCGTTACGTTTTCTAGAACCATATTCAGACGACCTCATTGTCTTCCACTTTATCAAGAAATCCATTTTCCATGACAAGCTCTCTATAATTAGCAACTGAATGTGAATCAACACCTCTTTTTTATGATGAAAATGCAATGCAATCATAACCTAAACAAAAGAAAACATGTCAGTACAAAAACATAAAAAACAAAAAGAGCACCTATTTGGATGACCACTAGGGATTTGGCGTGATTCTACCTAGGGTAGGCTCTGAGGGCTCATTATATGCAGTTTGGTTCTAAAGTAAGGGTACTTGAACCGGCAGATTCTTCAATCCTCACCCATTATAGGCTCATACGGACCGAGTTCAGTTAGGGGGAATACATTTCCCTATGGCTATACGGAGATGAAAATCTCATGAAGACATAGGTACGGATGTATCCCGAAAGTGATCTGCTATCCTATACGAAGGTGAAGACCTCATGAAGGAATAGTTTTTCACTTGCATTTAAAAGGGTAAAATCGATCGATTATGCGGTGTAATATGCAGAGATTAAAAGACTTGAACCAATAAAGCAAACATATCAAAATGATGTAGACCATAAATATGAAATGCAATAAAAGGATCGTAAATTTAACCCCAAATTATCAATTTTTGACAAAAAGAAAAGAACTAATCAACTCGTGGCTTGACTTTCTTATTTGGTCCCTAGTGGAGTCGCCAAGCTGTCGAAACCATTTTTTTGAATCGGGTCAACTTTTTATTTGAAAAAAAATGAAAATGGACATGGGAGTCACCACCAATCCATTTTGATGAGGTGAGATCGGCTCACCTTGAAAAATCATTGTTTTAATAAATCAAACCGTTTATTAAAAACAACCACTTTTCGAGGTGACCCGATCCCACCTCATCAAAATGGATTGGTGGCGACTCCCATGTCCATTTTCATTTTTTTTTCAAATAAAAAGTCGTCCCGATTCAAAAAAATGGTTTCGACACCCCACATAAGTAAGTTTTTCAAATTGCGTAACCAACTTCTGTGTCCATTTTTATTTTTACTCTTTCCATTGTTCATCTAGTTGCAACTGAACTTACAACCAACAGTCGAACTCAATAAATTCTTAATTTTAAACTTCCTCTAAATCATTATTCAAAATAGTTGACTCCTTGTTTAGTATTAAAAAGAAAGTATCAAAACAACTAAAATTAATCAAAGAAACACAACAAACATCAATAGAAATTTAATGTATTGAGTAAAGGTTTCGACTTCCCCTCCATTACTTTTGTGTCCATTACTATTAAATACAAGTGTAATCATCATTCAAAAGTATTATAACACCCTTCACCTGACTCAATCGCTAAGTTTGAGTTACAGGATATTATAATTGTGCCGAAGCAACTACTATGAATTATACTATAAAATAATCATTCAATCATGAAATTAAATGATAAACACATTTACATTATGAAGGATTGTCTTCTAGATTTCGTGTTGTGAGGACTAATTTTAATCATATTTAAAAGAAATGTTTATGCAACCCTAAAGGAACTAGAATGGAAGAAAGCTCTGACTGAAAAAGCATAAGGCTTCGGAAAGAATTAGACTTGGGAGATTAAGACTTCCCACTAGACAAAAGAATCTAATAAGATGCAAATGGATATGAAGAAACAATTTATTTTTGCAAGAACAATTGCTAAACAACAAAAAAACAAAAGTAATTGGTTGCAGGTTGGTTTTCATCTACATTTGCGGGGTTTTGCTCAAAGTGAAAATTCATTTATCTTTAATCTTTTGTAAACAATTATTTAAATCTTACCACTCACTAGTCTAGCAATCTCAGCACCTGAGATATAGGTTTCTCTCCACTAAGGAAGCGTTCAGTGTTTTCCCATGTTATGGTTCAAATGAAATATGATTGAGGGGAGCGTTTGATATACTGGTACTTTCTTGGGATAAGTGTAAGGATACTTTACAAAATTATCCTTATTAAATAAAATAAAATATTAATGTATTTCAATATTTTCAATCATTTTAATTTTTAACAAATATTTGAATTAGTCCACAATGTTATGATTTCCTCACAGTTTTGGTTGAATTCGTTACATGAATACATTTGAAAAATTACTTGTATATTAACTCAAGATTGTGAATATGTAAATTTTGTAAAATTTTCCTCATTACATTGTAGATATAAATTCAAGTGTATTCATATATTGCATATATATATGGCTTGAAATTATCTTGATACTAAGATTTAATATTAATGAAAAACGATATTTTAAAAAATATCTATAACAAAAAGTGTATTTTAAATAAAATATTTATAACAAAAAATATAATAGACAAATGTCTTAGCAAATCTTTTTTACTTTCCATCAACATGACAAAGTAATTTCATATCTGTTATCAAGGAAATCACTTTCTATTACTTGTAAGAAAGTAATTCCCGTGAGAATATTACATTCTAAAGAGAATAAATTAATTTTTGCATACCAAACATTTGAATCATATTCCAACCAATTAAATTTCATGGAAAGTAATAAATTTCAATCACGCCAAACACCCTCTAAGCCTTTCCCTGGAAATGAAGTAACACGCTTATTTTACTAACAAAATGCACTCTCAAACACAAATCATTCTCCTTAATTCTATCTTACACAAACCCCTAATATATAAAAATTTTAAGCTTGCTAAAATACCTATCAATTACATTCAAGATCCTGCTAAAATAGTCATATAAAAAGGTTTTACAAGTATCATAATAAGTTTAGGATTATTTAGACATTTCTAAAGTAAAGTGTAGGATTATAAGTCTTCAAATCATTCAAGCCAATTCTCACAAAACAAAGATATGATTTGCTTGATCTAGATCGATTCAATCTTCAAAGATTTGTTCCTCCATAAAATCAATCTTCATAAATGGGCCAACAAAATGCCCATAATATTAGTAAAGTTATGACCCAACCATTTTTGGTTGAAAAGATTGTTAATTCCAAATAAAGCAAGTAACGCGACTCGAGAAATTAAAGGCATAGTTGTAACTCTTTGTTGTAATTGTGACCATAACAACTTCCAACAAGGCTTCCTTATACAATAATCAAACTTCAATACATTATCTTATGCTCAAAATCTCATCAAATCAATTATACTTAATATAATGATATAAATGATTAAAATAATTCTTCATAAAGTCATCTCATATCTTATTATGATTGCATATCATAATGTATAAGTAAATCGCATTAGTATTCTTGAAAAGTAACATTACTTAGATCCAATCTTTTCTCCAATTATAATCTCGAGATTAGCTATATAAAAATCTCAAAATTATATAAACAAATAGTTAAGATAGATCGGTCAAACATGCTAACAAATAAAACAAATTATAAAGTCTTTTGCTACTTTTGTTATTTTCTTTTATTTTATACCTTATTATAATATGCAAGGATTCTAATATGAAACACATTTCAAATTCTAAAATTCGAAATAAATCTAAACAATAAGGATATATCGTTAATTAGAGGTGTAATTGGCTTGAATCGAATTTAAATACTGTTAAGTTCGAGTTCAATTTAAGCTTTTAGAGTTTGATATTCGATTTGAGCTTGATCAAATATTTTTTTTTTAAAATTCAAGCTTGACTCAAGATATAATCAAGTTACTCGAGTTTGAGCTTGATTAAGCTCATTTACCAAATTTTGTAGTCAAGCTCAAGCTTGGTTAAATAATTAAGTTTAGAGTTAATAATATATATTAAGAGTAATAACATAATTTAATAATATTAAAATATGACAAACTCAATAAGGTTCACGAGTCGTTCAAGTCGAATATTACTAAGCTCAAGGTCGGCTCGATTGAGAGTTTGAGTTCAATTTTATTTCAAGTCAAACTTAAATAACCTATGAGCAACTGTGTCTCATTTACACCCGTATTGATAACTAAACATTCAACCTCATCATCATTATCATCATCATAATAATAAATTAATGATCAGTACATGGTGTAATATCGTGCTGGACAAAAGCAAAGGTTAGAATGAGCAAGACAAGAATAATGGCATATATTAAACCGAGTTTGTTTACAAATACAATTCCACCAACAAATACATACTATAAATCATACATATAATCGAAGTAAGACTCAATACAGAATCGAAAATCGTAATTTATCCAAACAAGGTACACACATAATAGTAGAGATGAAGCCATAAATTATTTTTGAAGGTTGAAATTGAGTTATATATTTTTTAAAGCTAAAATACAATTTCATCACACACATAAATAGATTGGAACCAGAGATTTATGTCTAAATGAAATTTCATCAATATTATTATAACATAGCAACTTGAATTTTTAAAAGAAAGGGTAAACTACACCTAAGGTTATTAAATTATTAGTAGGTTTACATTTTGATCATTCAACTTCAAAAGTTACAAAATGGTCACTGAACTATTTGAAAGTTTTCATTTAAGTCACTGAACTATTCGAAAGTTATTATTTAAGTCATTGGGTTGTTAAGCTTCTTTTTTTTTTTTAAGTTTGATTAGTGAGCTTCAGTGATGATTCGACAATTGATATGGTGGATTAGTACCCATCAACAAGTAAAAAAACACATCTTAGATCCAAGTCAATATGATTTTTAGTGCCGGAGATCGAATAAGAAAGTTGTTTAGATTTTGGTTCGCAAATTTGTAATGTTCAAAGTTGTTTCATAAAAAAATTAAATTATAAAAGAAAAGGAGAATGAGAGCTTTTGATTGTACAAATGGTGGACTAACAAAGAAAGCCAGACAATAACTATTTTAAAAATCTAGTAACTTAAATGAAAATTTTTGAATAGCTCATTTACCATTTTATAACTTTTAGAAATTAAACGACTAAAATGTAAACTTACAAATAGTTTACTGACTTTGAGCGTAGTTTACCCTAATATTATTATCAAATCTTCAACTTGGGCCCACTAAATGCTTGAATTGCTATCAAATCTATAAAATTATTTTCATACTAATAACTATATATATTATATATTAATTTTTTTAAACAATCTCATTATAGGTTCTGTTCACATTTAATCTTCATAACACAATGCCTAGAATTACCCATAACTTCTCACTAACCCATAAATAGGAGGATAATGTACTTCAAGCATGGACATTGTTGTCAATGTAGGAGGACGTGGGTTTGAATGCGCCCAGTCGAGCTAAGACTCAATCGGCTATTATATATTAAATTTAAATACAAAATTATTATTAAATATAATAATAACATAATGTTTGAAATGGCCGTCCAAAGTTCGGCCAATGCCCATTGATCTCAAACATGTCTAATTAACCAAATCCCATTCCCATACATAAAACAAACACAATAGACCCCAAAAAGTAATTAAAAAAGGAAAAAAGAAAAAGGAATCTTTGATTTATTTATTTATTTATTTTTTGATAAATTAAAAGGAAACTTGAAATGGACAGACAATTATCACATTACTCGTTTGAAAAATGGAAAAGCTTTGGCACCGAAAATTAAGGAGAGAAAAAAATTAGATTTGGATTTTATTTTAAGTAAAATTCTATATAAAAAATCTCCTTATATATATATATACGAAACTTCTAATTAATTATACTTAATTATAGTCGATTGAGTCTTAGTTTTATTGTCATCGACATTATTATCAGTGCAGGAGAACGTGAGTTTGAGTGCGTTGAAGCGTATTATCCTCTTATTCAAGAGTTGGGGAGGGGCTATGAGTAGTTTTAGGTATTATATCAAAAAAAGCATATATGATAAAGAACCTATAATGGGATTAATGTTAAAAAAATATACTTAATTGAGAAAAAAAAAAAAAAAAGAAGATAATCAGGGTGTCCAAATTTATTCCATAGCCCATAAATTTTATGACTTTATGACATCAAGCTAACATTAGAGTTGCTTATTGGATAGACCCGTCCTCTTTAAGAAAACTTGTTTTGCTGTTTAAAAATTAATAAAATATTAAAAATATCTTCTTATATTAATATCTCATATATTTTTATAATTAAATTTAAATTTTAAAATATTTTTATCATTTAAATTGAACTCGAGTTGAGTCTGCTCAAGAGACAAATTTTTTATCCTAAGCCTGGTCCAAGTAGGATTGAACCTATTGAGTTAAGCAAGCTTTCCAACCCATAGAAAAATCTAGCTAGCATTCGATTAAGATCATAAATATTGATAATTTTATACTGGTATAAATTTTAAAACTATACATGAATTTTGATTTGGTGCAATCATACAAATAAAATTTTGATTTTGATTCAACTGTACACTTTTAAATAAATAAATTTATTTATATATTATATAAATATAAATACGTAAATGCAAAATACTTGTATATTACTAATTATGTTAGTAATTTGTGAAAATTGAATTCAATAAAATTACATAAAATCAAATTCATATATAACATAGAACCCAAGTTGTGGTCTATTGGTCCGATGTTCACCTTCTCCAAAATTAACTTAAATTCAATTATTGTACCAAAATAAAAATCATATAACATTGCACATATTTTGAAATTTATCCTTCTATATTTAATTATTTAATTTTAAACGAAGGGGTCCAAATCAATGAAATTTTTTTTAAAGATAAACAATGATAAATAATTCCTTTTTCATATTTTTATGATTTTTTTAAAGGAAAAATTATTAATTTGTTCGATGAAAAATAAAATTTAGGATAAACTATAAAAATAGTCACTTTTGTTTGTCTCAGATTACATCTTAGTCACTTATGTTTGAAATGTTACGTTTTAGTCACTTATATTATCGTTTTGTACGCAGTGGTCACTTTACCGTTAAACTCTGTTACCTCCCTGATGATAGTCCTACGCGACAGTCCAAATGGGTTTTAAATGCCAACTTGGATGTCAAGTTGCTGGGATGAAAATAAGTTTTTAATTAAATACATTTATTTTGGACTGTCACATACGGCATCTAAGTTGGCATTTAAAACCCATTTGGACTGCCACGTAGGACCCCGTAACGGAGCTTAACGGTAGAGTGACCACTTTGTAACAAAACGATAACATAAGTGACTAAAATGTAATCTGAAGAAAACAAAAATGGCTATTTTTATAATTTACCCTAAAATTAGTATTTATTTACATTATACCGGCTAATAAATATTTATAGTGGAGAAGGCAACATTTTTAAGATTTCATCCATAATAGGCGCCGAAATTGAAAGTCAAAATTAATTTTATTAATAATTTTTTATTTATTAAGGCAAGCAGGTAACCACGTTACGTTATGGGACCTAGTTGCCCACAACAAAAAGCTGTGTGCTGCTGAGTTCCTATTCCCCCAACAAATATTCCACTATTACTGATATTACTCGAAGATTTTTGTACTAAAAGTCAAATTATATTTTACTTAAAAATTAATTAAAATAATTTTTATATATTAGATTAAAAAGTAAATTGATTATTCTATTAAAAATTTCATTTATTTTTACTGTTAAAAACTAGTTATTATATGTCAAAATGAGATATATATACCAATTTGTTTAATTATTCTATCAGTCATATCAACTTTTAATAGTAGAAATAGATGTAATTTTGTTTACTCTTTAAATAAAAAGGAAAAACGCAACTCGATTTCTAATACAAAGATTTCTTTCTTTCTTAATAGGTTTGTCTTTGTCATTAAAGTTTCATAATATTAAAAAAATAACTTTTCCATCCCAGGTTTTCTTTTAATTCTCTATAGAATTAATTGGATAATAATATTATTATTTTATTAAAATAATAAAAAATATTTACAACTTTTAAGACTTTGGTTAGTCAACTCCAAGAAAAACCTACAACACGTTAGTCAAACAACTTGTGTTTTAAAAAAATAAAAAAATATAGAAAATACATAATTCTTTTTAAGTAGATAAAATTTTGAAAAAGTGCATTAGAAGTTTTAAGTGCGTAATTTTTTTATAAAATATTAAAAATATGTTTGTAAACATGTTACCTTTAAGCCTTGATTGGTAGTTCGAATACTGGGGCACTTAGGTATATTTATTATTATTCACATATCCCATATTGACACATTTCTCGAGTCTTACAAGTATCTATCTCTAATAATTGAGGTGTCTTCCTTCGTAAACTATGCAAAGCTCTCTACGGAGGTTGGAGATAACCTCAAAACAGAGACAATACTTTCGATTGTAGAGGTTTAGATCGACTAGACGACAATTCAAATACTCTCTCGAAAATAAGATTCTAATAATTAGAGTATCAAATTAAATTATAATAAAAAATACCCACTAATTATTTTTTTACATTTACACCCATAGTGAGTGCCAAATATCAAGTAGATTTATTAATTAAGTTGATTTTTTTTTTCTTAATTCATCAAATAAAAAAAAAAATCTCCCATTTCCCAATATATTCTTATATATGCTACAAATAAGACCATGTGAAGATCAAGCTTATACTCGAACAAATGCCCCAAGAAAATATCAAACACTACAATGCCGAATCCAATGCGTCCGTACCTTCTTCTATCCGTAGTTTTCTTCTTCAACCTGTATCATTCAATGGCGGTTCCAGATCCTACTCATCAAGCCCTTCTTCAATGTTTAACCCAATCCATTCCCACTGACACAGCTTCCTCCATTATAGTCTCTAAATCCAACCCTTCATATACTTCTGTTCTACGTGCTTACATTCGAAACGCCCGTTTCAACACTTCTTCAACCCCTAAACCACTCATCATCATCACTCCTTTAGATGAATCCCATGTTTCCGCCGCCGTTATTTGTTCCCAAAAACTTGGGTTTCAACTCAAAATCCGTAGCGGCGGCCATGATTATGAAGGGTTGTCTTATGTTTTTGATAAACCCTTTTTTGTTCTCGATATGTTTAATCTCCGGTCAATAACAGTTAATATGGCTGATGAAACAGCTTGGGTCGGTGCTGGTGCTACACTCGGTGAACTTTATTATAACATTTGGAAAAATAGTAAAGTTCATGGTTTCCCGGCGGGGGTTTGTCCTACTGTTGGCGTTGGTGGTCATTTAAGCGGTGCTGGGTATGGTACTTTGATAAGAAAGTACGGTTTGTCGGTGGACCATGTCGTGGATGCTAAATTAGTCGACGTGAACGGAAAAATCCTTGACCGGAAAACCATGGGGGAGGACCTTTTTTGGGCTATAAGAGGCGGCGGAGCAGCCAGTTTCGGCGTTGTTTTATCTTATAAAATAAAACTCGTCCCTGTACCGGAAACCGTCACCGTTTTCAGAATCGAAAGATTATTAACTGAAAACGCCACCGACATAACATTCAAATGGCAAACCATTGCTCCGACGACCGACGAGAATCTGTTCATGAGAATGCTTTTACAACCGGTGACGAGAAACAAGAAAAAAACGGTGAGAATCTCTGTAATCGCTTTGTATTTGGGAGATTCCGATAGTCTCGTATCTCTTCTACAAAAAGATTTCCCGGAATTATCCATCGGAAAATCAAACTGTAATGAAACAACATGGATCGATTCAGTTCTATGGTGGGCTAATTTCGATTTAGGTACACCACCGACGGCTTTACTCGATCGGGATCTTAACGACGCCGGTTTTCTAAAACGAAAATCAGATTATGTTCAGACCCCAATCCCTAAATCTGGGTTAGAATCACTTTGGCAAAAAATGATCGAACTCGGCAAAGTCGGGATGGTTTTCAATGCTTACGGCGGCAGAATGGACCAAATCAAACCCGATGAAACGCCGTTCCCCCACCGTGCCGGAAACCTGTATAAAATTCAATACTCAGTGAACTGGGATCAACCTGGAAGTGAAGCAGATAAGAATTTCACAACTCAAGCTAAATTACTTCATGATTTTATGACACCGTTTGTGTCTAAAAATCCAAGGAGTGCTTATTTCAATTATAGAGATATTGATGTTGGATCTACTAAAAAATGGAGTTATGAAGAAGGGAAAGTTTATGGAGAAAGTTATTTTAATGGGAATTATGAAAGATTGGTTGATGTGAAGACTGCTGTTGATGCTAATAATTTCTTTAGGAATGAACAGAGTATACCACCTCGATCAAGTAAGATTTAGACACCCAATTTAGCAATTGTTTCCCAACATTTATGTATAACATAGTTTTTCTTTCTTTTTCTAATAATACAATGTTCTCGAGGGGTTTTATTGGTAATAATTTATTTTATATTTTTCATATGTTCGGAATTCATGGGCGTCCGTTTCGACAATGTGATTTTCAAGGTTCGATTCTACATTCTTCTTATGGAAGTGCAACGTGCCTTATCACTGCCGTCCATACTTGTTGGTATTATATAGTTTTTATATTTAGCTTATGTAGTGATTTGTTTTAAACAGGTGAAAAATTGTGTAGTAGCTAATATGATGTAATACATATCAAATGACAAAAATATTCTTATTGTAATGTTTGTCATTTTGTAAAAGGGATAAGGTTTTTTTTTTTTTTGTAATTTTTTAATTGAGTTAGAATCCATGAGTGATACCAATTCAATCAACCTTTTTTTTTTTTTTAACTAAGAAGGGTAAAAGCTAATCCATAGCAATCAATCTAGGAAAAGATAAATTAGTAACATCTTCATGCAACACATTCAAAGCAAAATCAGGAGGTTGAGACCAAGAGGAAAATCCAATAATCATTCCTCCTCGGCACAACAGGTCTCGAACGGCATGAATGACATACAAATCCAGCTGCTATATCATCATAGTACCCTTAACATGATGCATCGCTTCCAAACAATCTGTTTCTAACAACACATCACGACAAACATGGATTATCCTGAAACATTATCAGGATTATCTAGTTGACAAGTCATTGAATCAATCCATTTAGACAACGACCCTGAAGATTTGGCACGACCTTGTTTTTTCCGCACTTCAAACCCGCGCTTGGTTATCTCATGCTTAGACGTATCAACCCTCCTCATTGCATGCAAAAGATCTTTTGAAGAAGAAGCAATAGAGTAGCCCACGTGATGGGCCTAACCCACTAAGGTGTTGTCGTCCTCAATTATCACAGTTGTGTGACTCGATTCTAGTAAGGTAGTAGCACTAATAATGACCAGATTGAAACTAGGTGAGACTTGAGGCTCATTTCCCTTACTTTCTCCTACCCTCACTTACTTGGACCGGTCTTTCTCAAGGATAGATTTTGACTCTTTTTCATTTGTCTTTGTGATTGTAACACCCCAAACCCGGTCTAAACATTATGACCGAATCTGGCGATGTCACATTGTAACACCCCTTACCCGTATTCAACGCCGGAATAGGGTACGAGGCATTACTAGAAGGCATACATTTGCATACGTATTAAACTGAGTTGTAAAATTTCATCCAAATTAAAACTTTTAAATTATTAACGTGCTTCTATAATTCTTTACAACTTATCCTCAAAATATTATATTCATAACAAATAGGGCCTACGAGACCCGATATTTACTCATGTAATTCAAAGCTTTATTTCTATTTCATTCAATTCACAATTTCTCATGTTCACAATTTAAATCAATTTTTCAATCCAATATATATATATATATATATATATATATATATATATATATATATATATATATATATATATATATATATTTCAATCATCTAAGAATATAATTCAAGTTACACGAACTTACCAGGCTAAATTGCAGAAATACCAAAATTCAGGGACATTTTGGTAATTTTTTATTTTCCTCGAATTTCCACCCAATCTTGATATAAATTAATATTTCATTCAATTTATTAATTTAAATAATAAAACAATTCATTTAATGCAATTTGGTCACTTTTTGACATTTTTAAAAATTTACCCTTAAAATATTACTCTTATTCAATTTAATCCCTCAACCTAAAACATGCAAATTAGCCATTTTTAATGAAAACTCATGCTAGTTGAATAATCATATATTTTACTCCTCCTCCTCTCCATTCCACATCCTTAATGTATATAACATGCTTATATGTAACATTATCTATAATTTCACTATTTATTTATTTGTTCATTCAAAGTTGTCCACTTAAGTCATTGTCACAAAATTATTTATATCTTGAGCTATGTAACTCCGAATTGAGATCCGTTAATTTTCTCTGAAACTAGACTCACATATCTTCTTACTATAAAATTTTTAGGATTTTTGGTTTAGCCAATAAGTACATTTTATTCTTTAAAGTCATCCATATCACTAAAAAATAATTATCTCCTTGTACAGGATTCAGATGATGTTCCCGTTTGTTTCTCTTGAAAATAGACTCATTCGGGATTTTAAATTTAAGCCCATAATTATTTTTCTCCAATTTTTGATAATTTTCCAAAGTCAGAATAAGGGAACCTGAATTCATTCTGACATTGTCTCACAAAATTTATTATATCTCATGATTTACAATTCAATTGCTTACATCGTTTCTTATATGAGAAACTAGACTCAATAAGCTTTAATTTCATGTTTTATTCATCCTCTAATTCGATTTTGACAATTTATGGTGAATTTTCAAAGTTAACCTACTGCTGCTATCCAAAACTGTTTTAGTGCAAAATATTGATTACTAAGTTTATAACACTCTTATTCCCTTTCTCTATAATATTTCCCATCACTTTTTCTTATTTTCCTTCACTAATATATCAAAAACATAAGACCTTATATAAGAAAACTCTACTGTAACATCATTTCCATGCTTTTTCAATAATATCACACTTAAAAATATATTGAAATCTTAATGTTCTTACCTTGTCCTATTGATTTCAATCTTTAACTTGATTTTCTCTCTCCTCCAGCTTCTATTTCTTGAATCTAACTTGATATTCTAGCTGCCCATAGTCTCCTTGTTATCTTTCTCTCTTGATGGATATGAAAATTCTTTTGATTTCTAAGTGAAAATGGTGAATTTTTGGTGAAAGGACAAAATTGTAAAGAAAAGAAAGTTTCTTTCTTTCTTTTCTCTTCATACGTTGGATGCATGGGAAGAAGATGAAGATTCTTCATCTTTCCTTCCATATATATACTAAATAGAATAATAATAAAATAATAAAATATCATTTAAAAAATCAAATTAAAATATTAATAAACTAATATTTATTTAATTAATTAATCTAAAATATTACCAACATCATCATTGCCTTCTAGATTTCTCTCTCTTCTAATTGACCATTTTTCCCTTTATAATCTTTAAAAATTTCATCCTTGAGTCATCACTTAATATGGTAAAATTGTGATTTAGTCCCTCAAAATTCTTCACCTTTTCAATTTGGTCCTAATTCATCCATTTTCCTTAATTTCTAGATTATTCCACCCTTAAAATATTTACACTATTGGTCTTTCAACTTTTTCGTATTTACACTTTAACCCCTCAAATTTTGAGTATTTACTCTTGGGCAACAAAACTTTTCTCACTTTTGCGATTTAATCCTTTCTTGAATTAATATGTCATAATATAATTCCCAATGTTGCCATAACTCAAAATTTCCCTTTTTGTCACTTTATTTCCTTATTTTACTATCAAGGATACCTACTTTCTTACTGTAGTAATTTTCGGGGTATTACAGTAGTAATTTTCGGGATATTACAGTGATTGGCCCACAATTAATTTGACTTTAACTTGAAACTTGATCAATTAACTCAAATTTAAACCCTATTCAATCTGATTTGATTATTAAAAAAAGTCCAACAATAGTTTAAATCGAACCAAATATCAAATTCGCTTTCATCTAAAAGAACTTCAAAATTATTTAAACTCATAATAACTAAAATTGGAAAACCCAAATGATTTTTATTGGCTTAGGGTGGGTTTGGATGGGCGGTGTGTTTATCTACTATTAGTATAAAAACAGCTGTGGCGATGAGATTAGATTCTGTAGCGATACTATAGCGTGAGACAAAAAGTAAACTATATGCACCGCACTGCACCCAATCACCCATCCAAACCCACCATTAGTCCTAAAATGGTAGAGGAAATTTGCACTGTAGTAGCAAACTAGGTGTAAAATAATTTTTTAATAATATGAATGTGGTATCCACCATATTTATTCTGATTTAAATCTATCACACGTAGTTTTTGTTTAGAGTTATTTTGATCTGAACATGTTAATTTTATTTATATTTTATAATGTTTAATTCTACTTATAGTAATTCGAACTTAATATCTTTATTGTTGTTCTTCGGTATAATTGTAATTATATCCATCTCAATAGACTTCCTAGTTAGGTTTTAAAGGAGCTATTGGTTATTTTTCTTCTCTTTTTTTTTTATGCTTATATTTAAGCTTTTGATTAAGTTAGTGTCACGAAACAATCGTGTATTAATTCAATGAGAAAATTACTAAATTACTAAATGCCAATTTAGGGACTCCCTAAATGCCAACTTGGATGTCATTTATGTGGCAATCCAAATGTAATCTGGAGGGACATATGTGTCACTTTGTCGTTAAGCTCCATTACCTTCCTAAATGCCAACTTGGTTGAGAATAAGTTTTTAATTAAATAAATTTAATTAATTAAAAATTTAAATTAATTGCATTTTGAACTGGAAAAGAAAAATCATTTGTCTCCTTTTTCTTTTAGTTTTCTTTTCCATTTTGACCGAAAAACTATTCTCATCCCAGTTGGACATCCAAGTTGGCAATTAAAACCCATTTGGACTGCCACGTAGGATTGCCGTTAGGGAGATAACAGAGCTTAACGGCAAAGTGACTACTTCGTAACAAAACGATAACATAAGTGACTAAAACGTAACATTTCAAACATAAGTGACTAAAATGTATTCGAGGCAAATAAAACTAACTATTTTTATAATTTACCATTTTAATAAATATATTTGTTAAATTTTTTCACTCACATGAGTGTCCCATAAATCTAATAATTACATAATCTCCTTCCTTCCTTTTCGTTTTCATAATCATATATTTCCCATGTTTTACATATGTAATGATTTGTTTTCGATTAAAAAAAAAACTTAAACCCAAATTAATTTAAATAAAAAAAAACTCATCCTAATCTAAGATGATACAAATTATAATTTTGAAATGAGTCAAAGCTATAAAAACCTAGAATAGTCTGAAGTTATACGATAATTTAATTCGAAAAATTTAAATTAATCTAAACCCAAAATAATTTCTAACTCAAAATTAATCTCACCCCTCTGGGTCTAAATATAATGTAGAGAGATATCCTAATGGAGGCTTAGTGGGGCCTTAGCCTTAAAATTTTTTAATTAAACCCTAATTTTTATTAAAAAATATCATTAAACTCTTAAATTTTTGAAAATTTTAAAATTTAGTCCCAAAATATAATGTACCTTTGTGTAACCCTTTGTGGAAGACTTTAAATGCGGGCCTTGGCCGGCTGATATTTTTGAGAAGAAGCTTTGAATCTGGTCCTTAATTAAAGACCCAAAAAAAGGTCAGATGAAAAGTGACAACCCACGATAATGAGATGCACATGAACTAATACAAACTTGGTGTTTACGGCTAGGCTCCACTTTGACTATTCTCTTATGGTTTAGGTAAATATTTGTTGTGCCAAGTTGGCTTCACTTGTTTTCTCTTCTCCACATTGCATGCTTGTTATTAAATTAATATAGATAACCATGAGCAGATTGAGGTTTAGTTTAGCAATGCTAAAATTTTTAGTTTCTCAAAAAAATGTTTTTGGGCTACTTTTTAGCTTGAAAGAAGTACTTTTTCTCTCAAAAAATAGCTTGTTTAGAAATATTTTTGTCTTAAACATGCTTTTTGTTTTCCAAAGTGTTTCTTAGAAGCAATACTAAACACACCCTAAGTGTTGGTTTGATTGGTACAGCTATTTTTACGTTAAATTGAAGATAGCGTGGGTTCTAATATACTTAAGTTTGTACCAATTTTCAATTTGATCAGTTTAAAATTTACGGGCTTTATGAGTGGTTTAGAAAATGTAAAAAAAATTTAAATTATGGCACATCTATTATGTGGGTGAAAATTTTGTGCAACAAATGTATAAAAAAACTGATACAAAAACTAAAACTAACTTTAGTTGAAATGATAAAATTAAAATGGTGAAAATTATAATGTCTTGCGTTCAAATTTTATGATTTTTATTATTTCTACGTATTTTTCTAAATTTATCAAAATATAAAAAAATATACTCAAAATAAAATAAAAAAAAGTTTTTAATGATTTCACAACCAAACTAAGACTGATTGATAGGTAACACTTATTTTTTTTTTATATATATGCTGTATATACATATATGAATAACCACATATTATTAATCTTTAATAACAATAAATAGTTGTTACTAACATAAGGAGCAATGATTAAATTCCTTTGTTGACGCCTTCGTGATCTAGCTTCAAAACCTATTAATGTAATTTCCTTTCTCTCGATTTGTAATTTGACATTGTCACCATAAAATATATATATATATAATCATAAATTTAATTAGCCCTGAATGTTTATAATTTTTGGCAATTTGACTCTTATCCTTATTTTGAGCTAAATTTGACCATTGATCTTTCAAAAGAGACGAATCATTTTTTAAATAGAAATGCCTACTAAAATATTAATTTTTAATGATGTTTGTGGCAAACCATGTGATAATCCACATGTACTTCTTATTGACATAACATTATTTGTCTTATATGTAATGTCAACAACTAATTTAAAAATTATAATTCAAAAAAATAAAAATAAATAAGTTCATAAAAATTTCAAAGAAATTGGCATGAAGTATACATGGATTTCCATATAGGCTATCGTGTTTAAAAATTTAATGTTTTAGTTGTATTTTCATTAAAAAAGCAACCATTCGACTTTTTTTTTTGTGCAAAGTTGATGACCAAATTAGACTCTTTTTTAAAACGTTAATTGTCAAATTTAACTAAAAAAAGAATAAAAATCAAATTGATAAAATATATAAACGTTAAGTGCTCAATTTATCACTATGCCAAATAATAATAATTAAAAGTTTAGCGCCTCAACTTTTTGGTAGATAAAAAAAAAAACTAGAACCAATTACAAAATTACTCCAGTGCCACGATCTCTGCTAGAATCTCCTGGAATGTTATTGGACCATAAGGGAAAGCTCTCTTCATCCATACACTCTAGGAGTCTGTTGTATGACCACCCGCCGCTGTCTCCTACATAGCTTATGGATTCTCAAGACTAGATCCCTGTTCAAATGCCTACAAAACTTATCTAAAATGGCTTTCATAACTTGAGCGCGATCCGTTTCGACAATAATATCAACCCAATTAACATTCCACGCCAGAAAAAGTCCATCGTAAATTGCTCAAAGCTCAACCTCCTCTAAATTACATCTCACAATGTTTCTCCCAATTCCCCCACGCCATGTTCGAATGTGAATTTTGTGGTTTTGAAATGATTATATGCTAAGTATTCTATTAAGTCAACTCCAAAAACGAGATTATCATGCGATAATATATATATATTGAAATTAATTAATGCCAACGAAAAGAATAGGTTTGAATGTTGAAAATAGAAATAGGAAGGGGCATGTGGGTAGTAGTAGGTGAGTTGGACTTACAATTATTAACGAGTTGCCCCAAATCTTAGCTCAAATCAGATCTTATTGACTCAATTGCTCCAATCACTTTGTATTTAGGCAACCATTTATTCAAATAATAATGATGAATAATCTAAAGTAATAGTAATTAATAATTTATTTCACTTCTTTTAAATGTATTTTTTTTTGGCTATGTTAAATGATTTTATGCATTTATAATTTTTATCTTTTTAATTTAATTATAAATATAGTTACATTTTATTTTTAATTTAAATTTTTTTAAAAAGTACCACATGTCATGATATAATTGGTTGAGATTTTTTTTAACTAAATAAAAAATTAGATACTTAAATGAGAAAAATGATATATCAACAAATGCTATGAGATTGAAAATACTCCTTTTGAAAAATAGAGGTACTAAAAATGAAAATATTATAATAAAGGGATTAAATCAATAAAAAATGCATTATATAAGGATCTTTTATGAATTTGACCATTTATTTTATGTTTAAAGATACATACAGACAAGCATGGTTATTCGAATAAGAGCGGATAAACTAGTTGAAAGGGGAACCGATGGTTCTATCGATACTCAAAAACCTAAAAAAGATTTAATCGATGCAAAATTGATTGAATTGATAAAAAATTGATTGAGTTGATTAAAAATTTTCTTTAAATTGAGTTTAAGCTAAATTAAATATTTAATTTTATTGTAATGATTTATAAAATGTATTATTATAGCAACAACTATAATTTTTTGGATTACTTGCCAATCAAATAATACAAATTTTATTCTATTGGTGTTAGATTTCTACGAAAAACTTTGAATTTAAAGTTGAGAATTAAAAAGTAAAAAAGACTTCACTTAAATGATTGTGTGATTTCTTTTAGAAATTATGGACATTATTGTAACCATATATTTTATTTATTTAATTGAATAAATATATTATACAATTAATTTAAATTTTATTATTTAAGCATTAATTGATTGAAATGGAAATCGATAAAAATTATAGATTTTTTATAGGGTTAGAATTGAAAAACGAGTGAAACGGTTCGGACCAATAATTAATTGATAATCGTAAACCCGTTAATTTAAAAGAAATTGGGATAAATATCAAAGTTATATATGAACTTTAATTTAATATATAATGTCATACATAAATTTCGATTTTGTGCAATTCTATATGTGCAATTTTAATTTGATTTAATTTTCACATGTCGCTAATTAGATTATTGAATTAACATTATTTTACGTTGATATATTGTATACACAAATACTTATATTAATCTAATATGAAAATAAATGTATGTACTTAATTCTTTAAATGCGGATTATTGAATCCGGATCAAAGTTTCATGTATACATATAAATCATAATTTAAGTTTTTTTTTTGTGTGTTAAGTGTACCAAATCAAAATTCATGTATCAAATTGCATATCAAACCAAACTTCATGAATAAATAAAAGAAATTCGATAAAATTGGAGTTGTAAATTTTTTTTTTTTTGCCATATGATTTTAGCTTTTTGAAGCCCAATTCCATTTAAGAATCCACTGATTTTGACCCAAACTATTTCTTTCACTAGCTTTAGATCCAAAATAAAATATAAACAAATAAAGCCCATATTCTTCAAATGCTGCTTTTAAATGATCTCTCTTTCACGTTTTGATTTCACATTTTATATATCGAGATGAGATACACTTACTTTAATAAGCGGGCGAGCTTCTTTTAAAATGGAAAATTTTTTATTTAAATTTTTTTAATTTATAAAATTTTAAATTAGTAATAATAAAAATATATTTTAATTTTAAAAATAATAAAAATTTGATTTAATTATTTAAAAGTTATAAAGATATAGGCTATTAAAATAGTGAAATTACATGTTTACTATCGTAAAAATATACAATTTAATTCCAACCTCCCGAATAAATTTTCTGGTTTCGTTCCTGATTCTAATATAAACTAATAAATTCTAATTACATTATTTTATATTTTATCAATAAATCAAAATTCATTTCGCATTAATGCATCATGTAGATTCTTTAATTAAAATAACCTAAAAAAAAACAACTATCTAATGAAAACCAACTATTACAAAAACATAATTAAAATAATAACCGAAATATATTCGAATATAAATCGAAATAAATCTAAAAGTGACCTTTATTAATGCATACCTTTATTTCAAGGGCGAAATCAGAAATATAATAAAGAGGGGACGGACATAAACTCTCTTAATTTTGAGATTTTTCTTTTCTTCAAAAATTGACTTGATAAAATGAAAAATATAATATAATATATCAAATTTAAATATTATCATTGTCACTATTAATGTGGCAAATAATATATAAATTTCTCATAATAAAATAAAAGTTAACTTTTAAAGGTGGTTTTTATTTTTTTTAATTAAATTTGATCATTAACCTTTCAAAAGACTTCAATTATTTTTTTAACTGAAATGTTAATTAAAATAACTTGAACTTAAAATTAACCCAAAACAAAATAATCTAGAAATTTTAAAAATCACCTCATGTGATGACCTGCTGGTCAGAGTGTTCACCGTCTCAGGTGTGACATGAGTTTAAATTGCGTTAATTATGTTTATTGTTCGAACTTTACCCTATTTTTATATTTTACTAAAACCAAAAAATTAAAAACCGAAAATGCACTCACCTCTCCCGATTATCAATGGGTCTAAATATAATGTACCTTTTCTTTAGCCCTTAATGGAAGACTTTAAAAGCTGGCTGATATTGCGAAGAAGCTTCACTTTGGTCCCCAGTTAAGACCAAAAAAAAAAAGGTCAGATGAAAAGTGACAACCCATGATAATGAGGTGCACATTAGATCAACCATTGACTAATACATACTTTGTGTTTACCGCTAGGCTCCACTTTTTTAATATTATGTTAAATGCTGTTAAATTCGTTTTACTTATTTTTAATTTTCTATTTTTTGTGAAGAAAAGTCTTTGGGATTATGACATTAAGAATTCCCTTTTTGTCATTAAATTAATATAGATACAATTTAAGTCTTAGTTTAATTGATATTGTAGTCATTGGAATAAAGGGTAAATTATCTAGATAATTACTCTAAAATTAGCGTATTCCTACTTTGATCATTCTAATTTTTTTTTATCAATTTTAGTACTGTCGTTAAGAACTATTCTTAGTTAATCACTCTTTTGCTAAAAACCAAACACAACGCAACTTCTTTTCCTTTTTCAATGCCATGGTCTTCATCTTATGGTTTCATGTCATAGTTGGGGCTTCCATAGAGGCCATATCATGTGAATGAATTGGGTTGCCGCCGCCACCACGGCGACCACCATCCTCATCATCATGCTCAACAACTCCCATCTTGGTATCAGTTCTAGTTAAAGATTTGCCCTCAACACCAACCATCTCCTGAGGCTTATTCTTTTCCTCATTTTTAGCACCAACAACATTGAAAGCTTTGGTGTAGCATCTTAGTGTTTAATTTAAATTTTAGAATTGATTTGATAAAAATTAATTATTAATATTGGTGTAACTATATTTTATCCAGGTCACAACCAAGCTTGCAAGTCAAGCTTGGATTGAGATCTTGTTATATATATTTTAAATATTATTATTTACTTTATTTTTACGGTTGAGAATGGAAATCATCTTCCCAAGTGACATTTCAACCAACCGCCCCAAGACCGAGTACTTATTTAGTGGTGTTATGATACTTACTATTACCGACCCATAACTCAAATGGGTCCCAATAGGTTTGGATCGGATTCTACATGGTTCGCATGATTGAGCTCACAAATCGTGCTTGCATGATGTTAAGTATCCATAAGAGGGACACTTACACTCTCCTGTGATATCACACATGGTATGTGTTGGTATGAATAAAACTCACCTAAGATATCACATCAATAAACAGTAACCATATCATATAAATACATAAACTTGCCATCTAAAGAGGACAGAAAAAAACACTCAACAAGTGGCTATATCATTCACACCATTAAAGCAGATAAATCAGCCATCCAACACCGGAACTTTGTTCCTACAACTAAACAAAGGGGTCGAAGCAGATGACATGAGACGAAGAGGCTGCCACTGAAACTTGACACGGTTTAAGGTATTTGAAAGTTTACTTTGCATGTATGAATTCAAGCATGTAAGAATTAATCGGTGCATTTAGTTGAAAAACTACACGTCGGGAGTTGCTCTATGTTTGATTTACTTTCACGCAAGCTATCATATTTAAATATTCAATTTTAACTCGTAATTTTCAAAATTAAAAAATAGCATGTAATTAATAAAGGTATCGATTTTTGGACGTCGTGAGGGTGTTAAATTTTTTTTGTGCGTAACACACTCCCAAGCTCAAATTTTCTCTAGATTTCAATGTAGACAAAAAAAAAAAAATTCTTTTTAAAAATGTAAATTATAGGTGAACAATCACACCTAGTCAAAAGGAGTAGTGGCGATTCCTATGTTCTTAATTAAAAACCCAGTGCTTTAAAAAAATTAAAGTTTTCATTTTTATAAAAAATCTTCAAGCCAATTTTGTTCAATAAATGGTTTCAACAAATATTAGTGGGTGTGAATTTTCATGATTTATTTTGTTGAAATAAATTTTCATGATTTTGCTAATAGATTAATTTTAGTGTTAATTGAATTTGTTTAATTTTGTGTTTTAATTTGTTAAATACAATATGATGGTTTGATTATTTTTTAATTTGTGGGGTGTGTCTCGCATTTATTAGACGTTTTGCAGGCACTTAGAAAGGCGTTTTGACGAACAACCAAGGAAGACCCAAAATAGGTCCGACGTCATGATGAGGAGCATCAGGACGTCGAGACAACGTGACAACATTGAAATGGAAAAGTAGAGACGACATCGCGACGAGGCGATATGCCATGTCACGACGTGTTCTCCTATTTGGCAGTCACGTTTTTTACTTCAAACAGAACTGCTTCTCTCTGTTGGACTCTAATTATTCTAGGGATATTTTAGTATGATTAGAACTTTAATCTAAGTCTATTTAAAGGGGTCATTGTATCATTATTTTGATATACCAATCAACAAGAGTTTTTTTTTAGGGCGACAAGATGTAGTCACATATGAGTTTTGGTAAGAGTTTCGTGGTAACTATGGATAGTATTTTGTTCTCAAGTTAAGATTTTGTTTTCGGGGTTTGGGTTTGTACACTTAGTACATTTAGGTTTATTTTCTCTATATTGTACTCTCGTTTGTTTACTCATTTAGTGAAAAGTCGATACCTACTTTGCCCGTAACTTTTTCCTCTTTGAGGGTTTTCCACGTAAAATATTTATGTTTTGTTCTTCTCGACTTTTACTATCTCGTTGTTTATTCAGGTCGATCCCCAACAGAATTAAACATGAATTTTCATCAATTCAACCCTAAATTTCGAATTAAACATTCAAAAGTTAACATTGTCACCTTTCGGTACAAAAATACATAACTTTTTATCAAATATATGTACCATATAATAGAAAAAAAATACAAATACCATATTAAAGAAAAAATATCAAACTTAAGTATCAAGTGACATATTAATCCAAATCCATATATAAAAAAAAAAACACATAATAATTAATTAATGAATTAAAAGAATAGGTTTAAATCTTGACATAGAAATAATATAGAAAGGAGCACATGGAACCTAAAATTTTATTAACGAGTTGCCCCCATTTCAAGCTCAACTCAGATCTTATTGATTCGGGAATGTGATGAAGTCAACATTATGCATAATCTAAAGTAATAGAAATTGTATAAGAGATTTGCTTTGATCCCCCCTCACAAATTCTATTTAATTTTAGAGTAGATTACAAAAATAGTCACTTACATGTAGTTTAAATTATATTTTGGTTATTGGACTTTAATTTGTTACAAAATGATCACTAACGTTATTGATTTATAACATTTGGGTCATTGAACCGTTAACTCTTGTTAATGGTGTAATGGTAAGCTGACTTGAAACAAAAATTTTAGTTCAAATTGCACATCTTAATAACGGTAAGCTCATTTGTGGGTTTGCTGCAAATTAGAAAGGCTTCATTAATTTTAGGAATATGTTTTAAGCCTTCCCACCTTAGTTATAAACGTTGTTATTAGTTAACCTCTTCAATCTCCTAGCTGTCGAATCAAATTAAGAACCTCTTTGGATGGGTGGTGCGTTTATCTGTGGTTAGTGTGAAAATAGTGGTGGCGGTGAGATTAAATACTATAACAATACTGTAGCGTGAGACAAAAAAAACTAAACGCACCGTACTGAAAATAAACGCCCATCCAAAGGACCCTTAAATCATCAACTTCCGACTCCCCCTTACCACCCTTCAATGGTAATTTCGTGCTTTCATAAAAAAATGTCATTTCGAAAGGGAGAAATTTGCATAAAAGATTCATCATTAGCAATAAAGAAACAAAAGAAAAAAGAGAAGAAATTGAGAAGAAAACAGAAGACAAAAAAAAAAAAAAAAAAAAAAAACCATTGTAGGAGGTGGAAAGCCAAACTTCGGTTTAGATTTTAGGGATTTCTAAGAAGTTTTTTTTTGTTAAATCAAGCAAATGATTGGATTTGAAAATAGAATTTTTTTTCTAAGATTTTTTATTTATATATTATGAATTCTTTCATATATTTTAATTATTTTTTAAAATTTTATATCATTTTTATTTTAAAATTTTTAGGTAATGTAGTAAAAGAATATATAGGGATTAGTTGTGCAATTTGACCTAAATTTTTAGTCTAATATGATAATTTAACGTGCCACATCAACAACAATTAACGGCTCAGTAACTAATATGTTACAAATCAATAACGTTAATGACCATTTTGTAACAAATTAAAGTTTAGCGATCAAAACGTAATTTAAACCATACATAAGTAACTTTTTTTTTTTAAGTTTATCCTTAATTTTATAATGTCTGGTTCATGGTACTAAAAGCACATCAAATGCTCAAATTTGGTAAAAGCATCATGGAAGCCATTGTACTAAGAGTTAGATTGCATTTTATTCTTTCTACTAAAAAAATAGGCAAACTAATCCTTGTATGTTAGATCGAATAGTAAAATGGCCATTCTATTAAAATTTTCATTCATTTTTACCGTTAAAAATTGATCTCTTTACATCATCATGAGATACATATGGCACATAATGTGTCACTGTTTGATTATTCTGTTAGTCAAGTAGGTTTTTAGTATTAGAAATGAATGAGTGTTTTTAACAGAAAGAATTAGATCACTTTTTTTTCTTAATGTTCATGGATTAATTTATATATTTTTTAAGTAAAAAGAACAAAATGCTATCTATTTACAACCAATTGGTATTTTTATCATTATGATTTTAGCTTTTGAAGCCCAATTCCATTAACAATCCACTGATTTTGACCCAAATTATTTCTTCCACTGGATTTAGATCCAAAATAAAATATAAACAAATAAAGCCCATATTCTTCTAATGCTGCTTTTGAATTCTTTCTTTCTTTCACGTTTTATTTTTTATAGGGGCCAAAATTTAAAAAAAAAATCATTTAATTAAAAGTTTAAAATGCTTAATTTTAATGTTTTACTTATTGGAGGGCCTTATATTGCAATTCTACCATTTGGTTAAGGGGCCAAGGCCTGCGTGCCCCCTGCTACGCCTCTGAGTATAACTAAATGTGTCATCATCTATTTTACAGTTTGAGAGAAGTCTGGTTTGAGTCGATAATGGTATCCAGGCAAAATTCTCCTAATAATGACATCTTTGTAATTAGAACTTGATCAAAATGATAGAAAAGAAATCCGCTTCCACTTTTTTCAATCGCTTATTTCTAAAAAATATTTTTAAAATATAAATAATACATATCGAAATAATTATAATAAAAATCAAATATTACAAAATACAAACCAACTGATAACAAAAAAAAAAATTATTCGAATTGAAATCGGAAAAAAATAATTTTATTTTCACGCGTAGACTAAAATTGACTTTTATTTTCTTTCTTCCTTTTTCTCTTCTTCAATGCCATAAATTTTTTCTTTATGGACCCATATTCCGCCAACATATATTGAATTAAATTTTCTCACTTTTAAGACTTCCACACATATATTTAAGTCTTCCATTAGAGAAATATATTTTAATTGAACTCCGTGTGTTAGCCTGATAGTTAAAATATTCATCATATCAGATATAATCTAAATTTAAATTGCTCTAATCATGTTGTTGTTAAAATCTCGTTCTCCTCTTATAATTCACCAATATATTCAAGTCAGAATAAATTAATTTTCTTTCACGTAGAATAATTTTTTTCTTTATGGACCCATATTCCACCAACCTATATTGACCTAAATTTTCCACTTTTAAGACTTCCATATATATATAGTCTTTGACAATAGTGTATTCAATGTATTGAAATTTCTTCTCTAATGGAAGTTATAATCAGGAATTTTCAAGGCCTATTACTAGTCCAGTAAATCATACTAATTCAACTATCAAGGAAAATTAAATTATCTATTTAACTTTATTAATATTTTTTTTCTTATGATTTTTTCTTTTTTTCTTTTCTAATTTAATTGATGGTAATTGATTTGTAATATCGAATTCAATAACAGTGTGTTTCGAAGAAAAATTTTGAAAATCTGAAAATTTTTAAAATGCTAGCATATTAAATTTCATCAAATTCAAAATGCTAGCAATTATAATTTTTTTTGTTTGAATAAATAATTATCTTTAAAAAAAATAGGTTATTGGATTTTTTCAAAATAAATAATATAAAAAATATATCATTGTATTTGTAAAATTTTATAAATATTTTTAATAAAATAAAAAATTTAAAAATATAAATTAGAATAAAAAATGCTTTTGAAAGTTTTGGTATTTATCTTATAGTGAGATCATGTGTATTAAATGAAATAAAATGATAATAAAATTTGAAAAACCACCTCTGTACATGGAATTTGGAAAGGGAAATCGAGCTACCAAAATCCCCTCTTAAAATTACTAAATTTTGGAATTCTCCAATTTTTTTTACCCAAACAAGTAAATTCACTTCTAGAATTCTTTTAATAATCTCATTATAGGTTCTAATTATATCTGCTCTTTTTGATATAATGCCTAAAACTACCCATAGCCCCTCCCAACCCATAAATAGGAGGATAATGTGCTTCAGCGCACTTGAACTAAACCTGCTCATGGGTTGGGCTTGGTACAAAGGTCCGCTCAAAAAGTGAAAGGGTTTGAGTAAAAATATAGGCTTAAAAATGTTTTTGGGCAAAAAAATAAGATCCGTTTAGAAAATAGGTCGAGCCTCAAGTAAGCTTTTTTTCGGCCCGAGTCTGATCTAATCCGAATTTGCAAAAAAAAAAATGCTATTGTTTTGTTGCCATTTCACTATTATATTGCTATTATTCTGTTGTTGTTATTATTTGGATATTGTATAACTCTTATTTTATTGTTAATTTTGTTACTATTTTAGAGGGATTTGCTTGTTAAGTTGCACATATCTTAGTGTTATTTAAGTATAAAGACTTTTTTAATTTTTTTAAGTTTTTGGGAAACATTTATTTTAATTTTTTTAGTGTATTTGATGTATTATATTTTTTATTTTATTTTTATATAAAAATAATATTAAAATTTTAATATGGGTGGGCCAAATCAGGCTTAGATTTTAGTTTTTTTATCTGGATCAGACTTAGGCAAAATTTTAAGCCTATTTTTTAGGTCGAGCCTATCAAATGGAACTAAAATTTTATTACAGTCCGACTCGAACCTGCTAATAATCGCTTCTAGCGTAAAATAAACAATTACCATAATCGTTCTTTACCCATCGCTTAAAAAAATCTATTTGCCTTACCCTATATCCATTTAGAAAAAAAAGAAAGAATTTCACTTTATTCAAAGTAGATGGATTCAAACTCCACTTAATGTTAGGTTTTACAATCCCTAATCAATGGTTGGGTACATTAAGAAGCTCTACCTAATGGCTCACACCCTTTTTATGAGCTTGACCCTTCTTGGTCTGTAGGTGAGTGGAGTCTGGTCCATAGCTATCATGTTCAAGTATATTGCATTTTTAATAAAAAAATGTGTGTTTAAATTTTTGAGAGTATTTCTTTATAAAAGAAAATTTTGAAAGCAACATTTTTGAAAAACAAATACAAACTCTAAATATAATCAATAACCGAAAAAGAAAAATTTCCCCATATTAATTCCAGCAGACCAGCGTACACGCCTCTTATAAATACACTAAACAAATTAATTGCACCCACTAACGTGTACGCCACACCCACTTTGCACATTCCTTCACTATGTCTTTCTTTGAATGTCTACTAATTATTCATCATAAATCGAGGTTATTAACTTCCCAATATATTGTTTGTGAAAAAAAAGGGAAATTAATGATATGACAAGGTTAAATCCCAATAATGAATTATTTATGTTAATAGGTTAAAAAGGTTTTTTTTTTTTTTTTATACGAAAGGAAGCGAACTGGTTCATTAATTATGTGCCTAGAAAAAATAACATAGAAGCTGATCAGATTACCAAGTTAGCTTTTGATAAGAAGGAAGGATTACAGTTATATGTAGCTTCTCCTCTAGTTTATTTCTAGTCCTTTGTAATGTTTACTTTCACCTAAAGTTCTTTTTAGCTTTAAATTATCTTTTCATGTTTCTTTGGTTTTAAAAAGTTATTTGTTAGTAGATTAAATTTTAGTTCGGTTAGTATGTGCATTGTTGCCAATATAAGAGGATGTGGGTTCGAATGCTCTGAAGTACATTATCCTCCTATTTATGAGGATGGGAGAGACTATAGATAGTTCTAGGTATTATGTAAAAAAAAAAAAAACAGATATGACCAGAACTTATAACGAAATCCTATTTAGTTCAAAATGAGTTTAAATTTTACAAATATGAACATTAATTGAATGTTTCATTATAGATCAATATTATTAAATTTTCAAGATATTTTGTGAAAAATTTAATATATTAAAAAATATTTAAATTATTATACTTTATTTTTAGTTAAATAAGTTCCTATCCTATCATTTTTATTCGGAAAAGTCATTGATTTTAATATTAAAGTAAAATTATTTTAAATTTCAGACACTTATAGTTGATGCAATAGAAATTCTATACACTTTTAACATCAACATAAGATTTAAAAGAGTAATCAGAATTTTAAAATATTATTTCATCTTACTTTCAAAAAATATTATTTTATTTTTATATAATAAACTATTCTCGTCAAATTCACAGTTGAAAATATTTTTACTTTAACATTAAAAGTATATGTTAGAGACTTATTTAATTACAAAAATAGTATTAGGACTTGTTTAAACAAAGTATAATAGTTTAAGGACTTTTTTAAGATATTAACCACAAAAAGAAATTAATGATTTGAAAAGGGTAAGTTCTAAATTATCTTTATATGTTTCTTCGGTTCTATTTTTTTTTTCATTAAATCACATCATGTACCATGTTTATATACTATAATAAGGTTCATGTGCATATTTTTTTATGTTTTAGTTATAATGAATTCTAAATTGTTTTATAAAATAAATTATATTATTTTGAGGTTTTTTTTTTAATTTTTATGTCTTTTATATAAAAAATAGAAAAATTGTTCACAATGTACAGAGACTAAAATTGATCAAATTAAAGTATAGACACTAAATCCACA
This sequence comes from Gossypium turneri, assembly GCA_008044935.1. Lineage (NCBI taxonomy): Eukaryota > Viridiplantae > Streptophyta > Magnoliopsida > Malvales > Malvaceae > Gossypium > Gossypium turneri. Next base: position 2,922,060 of record CP032576.1, read on the forward strand.
ACATTCGCAATGTATAAGGACTAATACCACAAATTAACCAAAAATATTATTAAAAGTTTATGTAAGAATTAAATGAAGCTTTATATTATATAATGAATTTAAAACGGGCCAGGCTCAAGCCTTGAATATTCAAGCTCAAGCCCGGACCACAGTTTAAACAAACTTATTTTTTACCCAAACCCATTTTTGAGGATTAATATTTGTCAAACCCTTTTAAATTTCAGACAAGCCCTCGAGTTTGGGTGAATAGCTCGACTCATAAATAAGTCTGTAGTGTAGCTTAGCTAAACAACTTGCATGACTATTTAAAAATACTAAAACACTGTCGATTGAGTCTTAGCTCAATTGGTATGGGCATTGTTGCCAATGTAGGAGAATGTGGGTTCGAGTGCACTAAAGCGTATTATTCTCCTATTTATGGATTGGGCAGGGGCTATAGGTAGTTCTAGGCACTACGTAAAAAAAATAGATATTTTTAAAAATATAAAAATAACTTTAAAGTGGATAGTAAAACACTATAGCAGGAAGGGAAATGAAATTTTAAGTAAGATTTAAATAAATATTCATATTCATATTATTAAAATATTTATATTTTATATTATAAAATATTTATTACTAAATATTTATAAATTTAATATATTATTAAAAGATTAATATAATTTTTTGTAATAAAATATTAAAAATATTAATTAGAACTTGAAATTATTATCAATGTTAAATTTTATTAATGAAATAAAATTATAATATTAAATACTTTTATTAAAATAAAAATATGTATATTTAATAATATTGAAAATTATAATATTTAAGATTAATACTCTAATATTTTTAAGGGAATAAATTATATTAAGATCATCCTAAAAATAATAGTTTTTATGCACCAATAAAATAGTGCCACGACATTAAATTTTAAAGATAACAAAGCATTATTATATACTCGTCTATATCTAATATCTTCTTTTATAAATTTTTATCATTTTGATTTTTTTTCAATAAGTTAATGCTTTTTTTATTTTTGTGCAACCAATTTTAAAAAATTAGTACTTTTTTGTGTAATTCTTTACATGTCATTGACTGTAACAACCCGTTTTCAGTGAAATCAGAACAGTGGTTTCGGGACCAACAATTCGAGTCCGGAAGAAATTTTATTTTAATATTATCTCATGCTCTGCATTATCATAGAAATGTCAAAATGCAAATTTCGTAAATAAATTTTACTGATTTTATGTCTAATCTGATAAAAAGGACTAAATTGCATAAAATGTAAAAGTTGAGTTCTAGTAGCTAAATGGATCAAATAGCTATGGAATTCAAAATTTGAGGTCATTATATAGAAATTAGACCGTTAAGAGGAGTTAGTAGATAAGTATGATTAGTCATCAATGGAAAATTAATTAAAGAAAAGGATGAAATTGGAAAGTGAAATAATAAAAGATGATAAACGATAAAATAATAAAAATATCATCATTTATCATCATCTTTCCCAAATAAAACATGGAAACTCTAGCTAAGAGAAAAGAGTACAAGCAAGCTTATTTGGCTTAATTGGGTAAGAATTCTTGTCCCGTTTTTAGTAATTTTTATGTTTCCCATATCGTAATAGCTTAATTTAGCTATCTCGGGAATTAATTTGTAAAGGTATCAAAGTACTAGGGCTTTTCCATGGATGAATGTGTATGAATTATGAAATTTATGGTAGAAAATGAAAGGTTGTTGGTAGGTAAACAACTTTTATAAAGTGAATTTTGATGAAATTGTGATTTAGGGACTAAATTGTAAAGATGTGAAATTTATGGAAAAATTATGATTTTTGTGAAATACATGGGCTGATATTGTGATATGTAAAAATCAGCTAGGCTTGGAATAAGGATTAAATTGCATGAATTTCATTTTCCGAGCCTAGGGACGAAATCAGAATTAATTAAAAGTATAGGGGCAAATGGTAATTTTGCCTAAGATGTGAATTGAATGGAATTGAATGTGAATTTTATTAAATTGAGTTAAATTTACTCATATAGATCCGGATAGACCTAGTACGGAATTGGATCGAGGAAAACAAAAAGTATCGGATTAGTACCCTACAAACACCAACATTGTCGAGGTAAGTTCGTGTAGCTAAATTGTATATTTATGTGATATGCTTGATTTATATGTATGTAATTTGTGTAATTGTTAAGTATGAAAATAAATCACATATCCGACAATGTCCAACTAGAAATAAATCCCATTTGAACAAATGAAATTAGATGGATATAGGGTTCCTGAAGTGGTTGTGGTTCTGCATATGTTGCGAACACACCATAGCTCGCAAGAGCGTCCCGCTATAACTCACATGAGCATCCCGATATAAGCTCTCTTGAGCTGTCCGATATATGGTTCTTCCAAGCTTCCCGTTTATATGCTCCTATGAGCATTTTGATCGGTAGTGATCTTGCATGTGTTGCGGACACACCGCAGTTCTTGTAAGCGTCCTGATATATGGCTATTCGGAGCTTCCCGATTAAAAGCTCTTTCATGAGCTTCCTGATAATAGCTTTTCAGAGTTACCCATTAAGCTCGCATGAGCTTTCTGATTTAAGCTCTTGTGAGTTTCTTGTTATTAAGCCCGGATAAGCTTTCCCGTTACAAGCTCACCTGAGCTTTCGGTTATTTGGCTTGGAAGAGCTTCCCATTTAAATGCTCAATGAGCATTCCCGAATATGAATTGACGGAATATAGTATGTACACTTTGTGTGTGCTAACCATGTATCCATCGATATTATAAGTGGTTCAACGAGTAAAGTTATGATAAATAACAATATGAATTTGTGATAAAAGATTATGGACATATATTTGACTACATGAACATGACTTGTATATGAAGTTTGAATACATGATATGGAAGGTACATGAATAAGGAAACTTGATTAATGATAAGTTCATACTTGTTTATTGATATTCAAGTGAAATAAATGACTAACTTTTTTATGAGGATATGTGTGTCGATACCCTTTTTTGAAATTGACTTTTTATTTAAAAACAAAAATGGAGTCGCCACCAATCATTCTTTTATGAGGCATGATCGGGTCACCTCGTAATTTGATCGTTTTAATAAGATGTTTGATTTATTAAAACAATGTTTTTCGGTCTACAAAAAATCCAGAAAATGAGTTCAGGAGTCGGTTATGCACGAGGAAGGATTAGCACCCTCGTTACGCCCAAAATTGGTACCTAGTTGATTATTTGATGTCTTTAGTGTCGAAAATTGAAATTTTGAAGAGATTTTAAAATACGATCTTTTATTAAAACATTACTTAACTAAGTTCATTTTCACGAAAAGGGGTTTGTTTCAAGTTAATCGAAAAAAAGGATCATGTCCCGTAAGTTAGGACACAATGCCTTAAATCCCCGAAAACGAGAATAAACGTTAAAAATTTTATTTATTTTAAAATATATTCGATTATTTCGGTTTTAGAAAGAATACATATTCCGTAAGTTAAGAACACGACTTTTCTAATTCCAAAAATAATGAACGTCGTTTCGATTTAAAATTTTCTTTTTATTCATCGTGCAAAAAAAACGAACATGATGCTTATAGAGATGGGCATTTTAACTTATTCGGGCATATATATAAATGAATAAATATTTAAGCCTAATGTATGATATAATGATAATGAAATAATTTAAAAGCTTGTTTGGGTAAGACGATAAACAATTGGTAAATAAAATAATACTATAATACTAATAATATAATTATAACCATAATAAGGATATTAATTCGTGTCATTACTAATAAAATAAATAAAGTAATACGAACAAAAGAAATAAAATGTTAGATGCCTCATGACGAATATAAGCATAAATAATGCGAGGATGCTAAAAGAAATGACAAAATAGTAAAAACGAGATAAAAAAGTAATATAATAACAATAATAAATAAGTAAAAATGTGCAAGTAGAAAAATGTAATAATCTCACTTTAAATATATACAAAATATAATAATAATATAAATGGATTAATAAATTAATTATAGTAGTAAGGATAAAATAATACGAACAACAAGTATTTAAATAAAGAAAATATAAACATTATAATTTTTAATATATATATAAAGAATATAAGATAATAAATAGATAAATAAACAAAACATATAAAAAAATATATCAAGGGTTGAAATTAAATAACCAAGGATTAAGTCGCCATTTAAACGAATTTTAGGGATAGATTGTAAAAAAGAAAAGGCAGAAGGATGGGACAAAGTAAAATGCGCGCAAAGGTACAGGGATTAGATGGGAAATTATTCCCAGTCCTCAGAGTGCGTCGTTTCAATATGGACCAAAATGAAACAAAAATAAAATTATGTGGAAAATTTTAAAATATATAAAACAGATAGGACCAGATTGAAAAGGAGTCCAAAAGCGGAAGGACCTATAAAGCAAATAGACCACTTTGTTTAAAAACATGAGGATCTTAAATGCTATCAGGTCGGGTCACGAGTTAATGTTAAAACGACGCCGTTTTGGCGCCTGAAGCTTAGGCTCAAAACGACGTCGTATTGGTCCTATTATAAATAATAAAAACAGAACAAAAAAATCATTTGAATAGCTTTAAAAAAAATTCTTCCTTTCTTTTCTTTCTGGGTATCCCAGAATTCGGCCATGGAGACCGGCGAGCCTCTGCCGCAACTCCGCCGTGGCCGGTAGCCGGAGCTACACAAAAATGGGCCTTTTCAGCCCTCCCCTTTTTTAAAACTTTTAAATCAGATTTTTGGTTTAGAAATCAAGAAAAGAAAATAATACGTGAGAATAAAAAAGGGCCCTCATCGCCTTTTAAACCCTTATCAGACGCCGGCAATGTTCGATGGCGAGGGGAGACAAACCGATACGAAAGTTTTTATTATTTTTTTATTTATCTATTTCAAAAAAATAAAAATAAAAAACATCACCTTTTGATATTTGAATCTATTTCAAACTCTTTGCTTTTTTGTATATTATTATTTTTGTATATTTCTCAGTAAAAAAACTTTACGATCTGGTTATGGCTTTTATAGCCATATGTTTCACTGTTCGTTACATTTTTTATTTTTTCTCTACTGTTCCTTGCATGTTCTTTGCTGTTTTTTGCAGGTGGTGGTTAATGACGGCGACAGACAAGTTGGTGCGGCGCTGACATGGGAAGGAGCAGCGGCGGCTAGGTAGGGTGCGACGTAAAAGGCTAGGGTTAGGGTTTCTGTACACTAAACAGTTTAGGTGTTTGGGCCATTTAGGCTGTTAGGGTTTTTTGAATTTTTGGGCTTTGTAATTTAGGTAATAGGTTTTAAATTTGGGCTTGTAATTTGGGCCTAATGTTTTGTAAATAGACTATTTTTTTTATTTTTGGTTTCTGTTTAAGGCCCGGACAAAATTGGGCCCCTACATGTGTATAGGCTATTGGCCAACTTGCTTTGAATATATTATGTATATTTACCTTAAATGTAATTAAATGGTAAGTTAATTTCCGTTATACAAACTTACTAAGCATTAAATGCTTACTTTATTCTATTTCCTCTGTTTTATAGTAATTCAGAAGCTCGTTGGGTTGGAGGCTTGGCGAAGATATCATCACACTATCCATCAGCTTATTTCGGTATATATAATAAATACATTTTGGTTATAATGGCATGTATAGGCTAAAGTGGTCATGGATAGTATGTATTTGTTTGGTTGAAATTAGGGCCTGTAATTTAGTATGTTTTGATGTGTATATATATGGCCTTAATATGTTTGATATGTTCTTGAAATGGTTGAATGATGGAAATCTTGTAAGTATATTAAAAATTGGATTGTGAATGTATTAAAATGTTAATGTAGGTGGAAGACCAATTGGGTGAGAAATAAGGCTTGGAAATGGCCTTATTTTGTCCACACAAGTAGAGACACGGGCGTGTGACTCAGCCGTGTGTGACACACGGCCATACGCACGGGTATGTGGTTTGGCCGTGTGTCCCCTGCATCTTTAAAATTGCAAAACAGAATGCTCAAGTATTTTTACACAGGCAGAGACACGAGCGTGTGTCTCAGTCGTGTGTGGCACACGACCTGGCACACGAGTGTATGACTTGGCCGTGTGGCCCCTGTACCTAATTAATTTAAATTAAAATGTTCACACGGCTTAGCACACGAGTGTGTGGCTTGACCGTGTGACCCAAGTCATTAACCACCTTAATTTGAATACGGGCTAGGACACGACCGTGTGTCCCTATTTCGAATGTCCACACGGCTTGAGACACGGGCGTGTCTCTTGACCGTGTGAGACACACGACCTGGCCACACGGGCATGTGTTTCTTACACCTTGGAAAATTTTTACGATTTTGCGAAAAATTCTCTGAGTTTCCGGTTTAGTCTCGAATTGTTTTAAATGTATATTTTGGACCTCGAAAGACCATTTAAGGGATAATATGATTGATTTCAGATAGGAATAGTAAATGATATGAATTAACTATATTTGTTCTGTAAACTCTGAAAATGCAATGATATGAATTAACTGTATTTGTTCTGTAAACTCTGAAAATGCTCTGTAACCCTGTTTCGACGACGAATATGGGTTAGGGGTGTTACATTTATTGATATCAGAGCTACAGTTTAGTCGATTCTCGGGCTAACGTAATGTATACGAGTCTAGCTATACATGCCATTATATAATCTATGATAGTGTGATATCTCCTGACCATTTTAAATATATTTTTCATAGAATAATGTCATCCAACCGAGTTGAATCCGAAGAAGCTGAGAGCAATGCTCAAGCTTCAGTACAAAGAGCAGTATCTAGTAGTAGAAGGCCCGTATCTGAGGGTCGAGGAGGACAGGCAAAAGAAACCTTCTTCCAAATGATGAACGAGTGATTTACAGAGTTTGTAAGAATAAACCCGGCTGTACAACAACCTCCACCCCCTCATGTTTCTCAACTGGTTCCTGATATGTCACAAATTACAGAACTTGTTAGAACTGGTAAGCCTCCTGTAGATAAAATCCGTAAATATAGGGCAGAAGAATTCATAGCAACAACTGAAGATGATCCTGAAAGGGCCAAATTCTAGTCAAAAAATACTATTAGGGTTTTGGACGAATTCTCTTGCACACCGGCCGAATGTCTAAAATGTATTGTATCTTTGTTAAAAGACTCAGCCTACCAGTGGTGGAACACGTTAATTTCTGTTGTGCTAAAAGAACGGGTTACTTGGGAATTTTTCCAAACCGAATTCAAAAAAAGTATATTACCCAGAGATTCCTTGATCAGAAAAGGAAAGAATTTTTAGAACTTAAGCAGGGGAATAGAATAGTATCTGAATACGAAAGAGAATTTGTTCGACTAAGCAAATATGCTAGAGAATGTGTCCCAACTGAAATGGCAATGTGTAAGCGGTTTGAAGAACATTTAAACGAAGACATAAAGTTATTGGTTGGGATTCTTAAATTAAAAGAATTTGTTGAACTGGTTGACCGAGCACATAAAGCTGAAGAATTGAGTAAAGAAAAGAGACAAACTGAGATTGAAGCCCGAACTTCAAGTAAAAGATTTACCAGAAAGTCATATCAGTCTTCCTCAAAGAAATCAAAGAAATTTCATGACCATTCCACTACTTCTTTGGGGTATTTTGGGAAAGATAGAGGTATATCACGCTCCAGTCCAAGATCTCAGGCTACATCTGTAGCTAGTGCAGACAGTGTCAGAAACACTAAACCCAGGTACAAACACTGTAATAAATTCCAAAGACCAAATTTTTTTTACAAGGGACTTATATTTATGGTTGGATGCAGAAATATCACTTGAACCATCACTTTAGGATTCAAAACAAGGTCTTTGGCTTAACTACAACATTGTGGGACAGAGTTTTTGGTACCCTTCCAAAGACCAAATCAATTGAGAAGATTGAATAAGACAATACATCAAACATATTTGCATCTAATGATGTCCTTGTCGAGGCTTTAAATAATTTTACATGAATTTTAGAAGATTCGGTAAGTTTCTTCATAATTCTATGTATGTTTGGTGGTTGAAGATGAAAGAGCATTTGTAGTGGGAATTGGTGGTACGGATTGGGGTGGGCTTAAACATCTCACCTTTTTATCTTGTGTATTTTGTGTTTGGTTGCTAGTTTTAGGCAGTTACAATAAATATACTCGTATAACTATAACGAGAATTAATCATAATAATGTATTAATGAAATTATAATTAAATTTGATATATACGTGTTTGGAATAAATTTAAAAAAAGATTCGTACGTAGTGAGACTTAAACTAGAATAAAATCTAGATTGAAAATCTCCACATGATACCCACGTATAATGGAACTTGAGAACCTCACCTTTTGCCCATACTAACCATATTTTGTCTTTTGAAGTATATTTAAAAAATTAAAAAAAAATTAAAATAATTAAGTGAGACCCATGTCCTTTTTTACATTGTTAGCATAGTTTTTATAAATATGGAACAATTTATAAACATCAGATTATAGTATATTTACAACGTGGGTGAAAATTTTATGTAAGATATTTATAAAAAATTGATATAAATATCAAATGTGACTTTGGTTAAAATGTAAAAATCATAATGTTTTAGGTTATCATGCGTATGTAATTTCTAGATTTATGTAAAAAATATAAAAGATAAACATATTCTCAAAATAATATATTTTTCTTTGTAAAAATAATGTATTTTTGTAATGTCATAACTAAGGATGGGTTTGGATAGGCGGTGTATTTACTTGCGGTTAGTGTAAAAACAACGATGACGGTAAGATTAGATACTATAGTGATATTGTAGCGTGAGACAAAAAGTAGGCTAAATGCACCGCACCGCACTCCATCTCCCATCCAAACTCACCCTAAGCTGAAACTCTTAAATAAGGGTTTTTTTCTTTTCTTTTCCGAATCGGTAAGTCTACAATGGTGGAGCCACATATATGACTTTGGGTATTAACAGTTAAATGTTTAATTTATTTATGCTAGTTTCTTTCCCAATTGATCCAGGTTCGAATCTCTTCTTTGGTGAAATTACGAAATAAAAAGGAGACTAGCGTCAATTGAGAAGGAAATTATTGTGCTAACCATTAAACTTAAGTCTATTTCTTGTTTAGTTTTTACCTCAAATAATATTTGTTCTCTTGATGGGATGAGAGAAAAAAGCTTGAACTTAGGACCTCTTGATGGGGGAATAGCACTTAACCACGGCTCATTTCTTACTTAATTTTATTTCTTAATTGTATATATTTATTTCGGACTCAACTTACCTATTCTTTATTAGCTTATACATTTACTCAATTTTTTATTATTAACTTATTTAACTTTATAGTTTTTAACACATTCGTATTTTAGTTCATATACAATAATTAATACACATAGTCAAGTCTCATTATTAATATTTTAATTCATTTTACCCCTTTTCCAGTTAGATCCTAACTCAATTAAAACACACTGTTTTCAAATTAAACTTTGTAATCAAGTTTTGTTTTAGATTAATTAATATAATAATACATGATTATATCATTTTAATACTTTAATTAATTACTTATGACCCTAATTTCAGTATCCGTTTCAAACCCTCAGTTTATTTACAACACACAAAGATAACCTTATAAATCGAGGCGTGACCACATTTAGTTGTCACAAATCCGATTCTTCTAACCCGATTTTTGGGATGTGACACATACAAACAATAGTGGAGCCACATATATGATTTTGGGTATTAAAGATTAAATGTTCAAATTAGGTCCAATCTTTTAGGGGTTACTCACAAAAAGGTTAAAACTTTCAAAATATCGTATAAGGGCTTAACTTTTACTACAGTGTTCAAATGAAAGATAAACCTTTTTAAAAGTGTTCAAATAAGGGCCAAATATTTTCGAAAATGCTCAAATAAGGGCTTTTTAAACGTCATATATCAGGTTTTAAATTATATTATTATTTTTTTCTTTTCAAGAAATATCTAATTCAATTATTATGTGTTTTATACTAACACGTCAATATTCACTTGATTTTTTTATTATAAATTAGACTAAAATGTGTGAAAAACCTATTATTTGAACTGAAAAGTTTTCATGTTTTCTTGATTATCATGAAATTAATTACAATATATAAGGTGAAAAACCCATTTGATAAATTCAGTATTGTTTGATAAATTGAAAAATCAATTAATATAATTCTTAAAATTAAATAAAAATATAATTAAATTATTTAAAAATATAATTTTTAAAATTTTATAAAATTTATTACCTTCATAAAGTTTTATAAACCATTACAACTACACTATCCATTTCATCTATTTATAGGGAACACACAGTACAACAGGAGACATGAAGTGATTTGCTTAGCTAAGATCCTCCCTCACAATCCCAACCACCATTATTGAGCAAAATCATTATTTAAACATTGACAAGGCCATCACAGGGTGCAATCATGTAATGCTTGTCAGCCTCATCATCATCATCTATCCACTCTTCTTGTCTGTTTTGGTCTTTGGAAGGGTTCCAAAAACTCTGTCCCACAATGTTGTAGTTATGCCAAAGCCCTTGTTTTGAATCCTAAAGTGATGGTTCAAGTGATATTTCTGCAATCAAACCAAGCATCTATTTGTTTAGCCTCTTATAAAATCTGTTTTTAGGTATCTGATTTTAGTTTCCATGTCAAAATCAAACAGCAGCTAATGAATATTTGACACATGTGCTCTAGTGAAAAAATACATAAGTACGTAATTGGGACCAAAAGAAAATTTTGGATACCAAATTGAACGTTTAAACCAAACTTAAATGCTTAATTGGGATAAAGGAAAAAATCAAGTACTAATCTGAATATTGAAGTTAAACTCAAATACCGAATTAAACATTGAAACCAAATTTGAGTACCAAATAGTATATTAATCCCTTTTTGATCCTTTTACTATACTCAAAATTGGGATTTAATCCCTATTCCCTTTACTTTTATTTAGTTAGTTCAAATGGTTAATATTATTATATATTCCAACTAAAATGCTAATGTAGATTTTTCTTTAAAACGCACTTTTCAGCACCAAAAACAATTCGAAAGGAGAATTTTTAGGAAAAAAAATCACATTAACATTTTAACCAGAATAATCAACAATGCTAACTATTTGAACTAAATAATATCGTTATAAACATAAAAAACCAAATTAAGTCAAATGAAAAATTAAACGTCAAATTTAAGCGATAAAAAAATCCAAAACAATAATTTAATTTAATTTTTTTAGATAATGATTGAGGAAGGATAAATTAGCAATTCAAAAGGAGTCTCATACCTTAAGTTTTTTGATAGATTGTTTGGTAGGCTGGCCATGGTGCACATAGTAATGTATCATATCATATATCACATATCCAATTAGTCCACCTCCAAACAATGCAGGTCTTGTGGAGCTAGTGAATAAAATCCCATACAAGTTCCAAAACTGGTACAAACACATTAAGTCTCGTTTAAGATTTGAAATTTCATCTATATACTTTAAAATTTTAAAAATTAAGTAAACTTATTTTTATGATTTAATAATCTCAACCCAACGATTAGCATTATTTGTATTTACTGTCAATTTATCAATTTGGCACGTTAATTAAGTTGTCTTCATAGAACATGACACGGGCATAGCTAGGGGAGCTGGTAGGCCCCCGACCCCCCTAAATATTTTTTTATTTAATCCTTTTAAAAATATAAAGATATAAGCTATTAAAATGATAAAATTACAATTTAATTTCGATTCCTTAAAAATATTTTCTAACTTCACCCTTGGAACATAATATATAATTGATAAGAAATAAATATAATGACAAATTTTAACGAAAATTATCAACTACCATAATTCAACTAAGATTTCAACCTAAAAGTCTCAATCATTTCGACTTAAATTATCTTTTGAAACTTTTAAATTGTTTTCTCTTTTTACCCTTAAAAAGTTGGTCACTATTTTGGGCCACGTATTCCCATTTATTAGTTGGAAATGTAAATTTCACCGTTAAATTTTTTATTATATATTTTTTAACACTACTTGACACGTGAAGATCAAATAACTAATATTTTATCAAACTTTACTTATCTCAATGTTTTGTTAGAAATAATTAATATGGGACCAACTTGTTTTTAAATTTCAGTATTTTTAAATTATATTTGTTGGTAAAATTTATCGTATTAGTATTTGTTATTTTGCATATATAAAAAAAATATTCTGTAATGTAGATTCAAGGTAAATAAATTGCTAAAAATTAAGTAAAAATAAAAAATATATATATATAGTAAAAACTAGTTCAACTGATTTTTTTAACTCGATTCAACCAGTTCACGAATCAACTGAGTTTATACCTCTCATTAAATCGCTACCCCCACTGGTCTAATTCAGTGTAGTCAGTACTAATATTTTAATAAATTATCAATAGAGATGGTGTCTAGTTGACCCGTAACACCAACTCAATAAGAATTTTTTTTTAAATTTTAAATTACTAATTATAGAGGTGAGAGCCCTAAACCCATGCAATGTATGTAGGGATGATTCGGTTGGATTTTTTAGAATTTCTGAATTCACTCGGTTTCATTTTCGGTTTTTTCATATTAATTTTTGTTTTTAGATTTTTAGACTTATTTTGATAAAATTAACTTTATGTTATTGCTTTTAAATATTATTTGACAAAATTTCAAAAGTTTTTTATAAATATTTCTAAATAATAATATTTTTTCTTAATCAACCCATATATGAAAAACAAAAATTAAAGTAATGCATATATATATATATACATACCATTATAGCTAGAATAGCAGCTTCTGCAGGTGGAATCACAAGCCTTAGCCCATCCATAGGGTGCTTATGGTGGCAGCCATGGATTAGATAGTGAAAAGTGTTTGCCCTTCACCAATGTTGTCAATGAATTAGTACATCCTCTCATAAAATATGTATGTGCGTTATAAGTAAGTCCAAGAGAAAAAGAAAACACTAACCAGTAACTCTTTGTTTCAATGTGGAAAAGGAAACGGTGGAAACAGTATTCCAAGAATGTCCAAATGAAACTTCCAACAACAGACATTAAAACAACTTGGGGAAGTGTATGACCCATTGTGTAAGAGATTGAGATGAACCACATTGCAACCGGCACCCATATCAATGGTACTACCCACCACACTGTCCGAGTCAGGATCTATTTCAACCACAAATTATGACCAAACTCAAAATAACTCGAACCGAATTGAATTTGAGTAATGCAATCATTAAAGTATTTCAAAGGGTGAAAGTACGGTGGAGGCTCCTGTTGAAAGAGTTAAATTATATTTTGTTTTCTTGGTTAAATTATATTTCTGTTAAAAATTGATGTGATTGACAAAATAATCAAATGGCTTGCACGTCTACAAAAACAACTAGTTTACTCTTAATTTGCTTTGAGAGAAAAAAAAAATACAATTTAACTCCCATTACAAGATACTCCACAGTATTTCAAAGGGGAAAGATTGGTAAAAATACCTCCATGAAATCACTCTTGAAAAAGCGAGGACTTTCATCTGTCACAATAGGTGTATGAACCCATTCCTGGTAAGCTTCTCCAAGGTGACCAACCTGCCATTACCAATTTATAATCAACATGTGAAGATGTTATTAGCTTATGTTTCCTTTGTCATCATGTTTGTACCAAAATATACGAAAAGCAAAACCGAAAGCTGTAAAAAGAAAAAAAAAAAAAAAGAAACCTGGAAGACAAGGGGTTTGTTCAGATCAACAGTGAACTCCTTTCCAGCCATATCTTTGAAACTGTCAACAAACACATTAAATCCCACGATTCAGTAAAAAAAGAAAAGAAAGTTACCCAGAACTTGAAATAGATGAAAGAGACATGAAAAAGCAGTACCAACCCTAGAGACTTATGGGTTGGATCAAGAGCCAAACCCAGGAAAAGTTTTCTGGGAAAACAGGGTACTGAAAGGAACTGTTAACTGAAGTGAATAGAAAGAAAGAGATGAAAGGGCAATATTTATAAGAGGGAATCTCTGCCATATTGATAACTTTTATGTAACGTATTGTTAAATTAGTAGGAAAGTAAAGTTCCAATGAGCTTCTAATGCTCCTGCAATTAAAATTTCTTTCTTATGGAAATAAGGGTTCTTTTTTTCTCTTAATATTTCTCTCGGAAAGTGTAATTTCTTCAATAAAACACATGGAAAATTAGAGTTTATCAGTACGCTTTAACGCACTCAAACTCACATTCTCTTATATCGACAACAATATTCATGACGATTAGGTCTTAACAATACAAAATTTCAAACCATAGTAAAAGTTTGAGTTAGGCTATTTTGATAAAATGAAAAATTATGTGCTGAAAAAAATAAGTACAGAAAAATACAATGTTGAATTTAAGTTATAAAATTTGTTTGGTATATTATTAATTATATTATTTGATAAAGCATAATATAATCTTTAATGAAATAAAATACAATTGAATTTATTCTTTATTAAGTGATAAGTAAATCCTATCTACTTATCATTTTCTACACTATTTAACAGAGGCGAAGCCAGCAAATTTTTTTAGGGAGGGCCGAAATTAAATTGTAAATTAAATTATAATTTTTAAAGAATTAAATCAAAATATTATTATTTTTAAAAAGGCCAAAGTATAAAAAATTTTAAAGGCCTAAATTTTAAGGGGGTTGGGCCCTGCCAGCCCCCTTGGATTTGCCCCTGCTATTTAATAAAAAATTCTATCTAGTAGTTTCATTGTGGGTTTTCAGTTGATTGATTTTTTTCAACACTTTATAATATAATATTAATTTAAACTCTTTTTTCTTGTTACTAATGGAATGAAAAATACTTAAATATTAAATGGTAATACATTTATTTTACAATGGTAATTTGTTTTATGAGAAAGTATTTAGTATATATTGAAGTTTTTAGACTTCACAAGCAGGGTTAGCGGGTTGACAAGTACCCTATAAGGTCTAATAAAATGTTAAAAAAATAAATATTTAAAAAAAGAGAGGAAAAAAAGTATATTATGCTTTATCAAACAATATAATTAATAATATACCAAACAAATTTTATAACTTAAATTCAACATTGTATTAATATCTTAAAATTATTTGTGATAATATCTTAAAATTACTTGTGGAAGAAAAAAAGTACACAGTCAGTGTACTAAATACTAAACTTTATTTTATAAAGTTAGAAAACTAGTAAAATAGTAACTCGGGATAGGGCAAGATTTAGTTCCTGAAGTTAGCAACTTTTTGCAATTTGATCCCTAAATTTTTTTTATTAATATTTCATATGCATAAGTATCTCAAGTTTTGATGTAATATAAATTATTAATGTAATACATTTTATATATATGGCCGAAACAGGATCTTATAAAATAATGGCATTATGTCATCACATCTCATCGATAAATATAACGCAAAATTTTATATATTATCATTATATATATAAAAACAATCACTTTCCCGCTCGTGACTTTTTTTTTTTTGGTTTAATTTACTGATTGGTACTTAAATTAAATATTTTTTTTATTTTAGTATCTAAACTTTTTTTTATTATAATTTGTACTCAAAACTATTTTTTTTAAGTTAATGTTTCTAGAAATCCAACATTTAGCTCCATTTTATAAAAGAAAAAAGGTATAATGATTTATTTGGTCCTCCAACTTTCTAAAAAAAATTATTTTAGCTCTTTATTTAAATTTTGTCTTTTTAAGTCTTGAATTTGTGTTTTTGTTAAATTATCTCAAAATGGAAGGAAAAGTTATCAACTGCAATCCACGTGTATGTCACATGAGCAATTAATTAATTTTAAAAAATTCAAAAAAATAAAAAATTTATTTTAAAAAATTTATAAAAATCCAAAAAATATTTAAAATTTTAAAAAATATCCTCCTATTTTAAAAATATTCAAAATGCAGATTGAGTCTTAGCTCGATTGGCATGGATATTGTTGTCAATGTAAGAGGACATGGGTTTGAGTGCATTGAAGTGCACTATCCTCCTCTTTATGGGTTGAGGAGGAGCTATGGGTAGTTCTAGACATTGTGTCAAAAAGAGCATATATGACCAGAACTTATAATAAGATTTTTCAAAAAAATATTAAAAATTATAAATTTCTCCCATGATTTATTTTCTTTTTTTTTTTATACAAACTAAAGAAGTTTTCTCTTTTCCATTAATTATTGCAATTAAAATCTTAAATCTCAAGAAAAATAGAACAAATGAATCATAGAAGAAATGAATAACCAATCTATTTTTTTGTACATAATAATCAATATGATATAAACTAGTGATGAACAACAAATACAAGAATATATGAAGATAAGCTTGAAAATGTAACACCCCCTAACCCTTATCCGTCGCCGAAATAGAGTTACGGAGCATTATCGGACTTTTCAGATCAAATATGAACATTATATAATCATCTAGCATACACACCATAATTTAATCATATTGTCCCTTTTATGAGCCCTCGAGGCCCAAAATATGTGTTAGAAACAAATCGGGACTAAATCGGGTACTCCAGGAATTTTTCGCAAAATTTCAAAAATTTTCCTAGGTGTAGGGGACACACGCCCATGTGTTAGCCGTGTGTCTTACACGGTCCAGTCACACGCCTGTGTGTCTGGCTGTGTGGACTCAAAATGAACCTTAAACATCAAGTTTACCTTCCCTGCAACCTTGAACACCAAGCAACTCAAAAACCAATCGTTCAGTCACTTTAAAACACGATTTAATACCTTTAAAACATGTCAAAACAATCATCCTAGTTTCCTAACCAATGTACCCTCATAGGTACTTCACATATATTATCAAAACAATCAAATAAAACACCATTTAAGCCAATTCTAAATTCATACCAATTTCAACCCAAATTTACCTATATCACTCTCACTTATGCATCAACTTAAACATTCCATATTAAACCTCAACTTAACACGTATAATCATGTATATAAGTAACAAATATCATCTTATAACATCATTTACATTCACTTCCCAAAATGACAAGCATAAGACATCCTAGGTACATGCCGACACAAAAAGAAATATATATCACCACATTTTGAGTTCGGGATCTTTGCTGGATGCTGAATCGGCAATCTGACTTTAACCTAACCTGCGCACAGAAAACAAACCGTACGCTGAGTATAAACTCAGTGATATTTCTATAATCCGAATGCTTAAAAGTAAAATAATATAACATACAATAACTATAGTCATACAATTATTCAATTCATAAATAAGGTATTTATAACACATTCAATTTTTATCATTTGCTATCCCAGATAGCTTTTCACAATTTGAACACAAATCATTTGAACAACAATATTATTCATTCATATTCAATTCATAAATACACAAATCATGTGTCTTTAACCATATTTCAAATCACCACTCAATATCAATTGTCGAAACCATTTTTTTGAAAAACAAAAATTAGTTGTCGACTTTAAAAACAAAAACTGGAGTCGCCACCGATCCTTTATTAAGGTGTGTCGGCTCACCTTAAAAAGCAATTTTGGTTTACGAAATTTGAGAAAAGAGGTTTGGGAGTCAGTTACGCACAAGGAAGGGTCAGCACCCTCGTAACGCCCAAAAATCGGTACCGGATTGATTATTTAATGTCTTGGTGTCATAAATTTGAAATGATTTTAAAAGAAAACTTTTAACTCGAATGAATTAAAAAAAACATTCTTATTTCAAAGAAATAAAGTATCACACCCAGTGAGTTAGGGCACAACACTCTTTAATCTTCAAGATTAAGTTTGTCTTTTGATTTTTAAAACTCATGCATTTAAAGTTGAGAAGGATATTCATTTATTTAGGTCGAATGAAAAAAAAATCAAAACCCAGTAAGTTAGGGCTCAATTTCTCAAAACTCCTAAATACAGAATATTGCCTTCATTATTTTTTAGGAACTCTTATTTCGAGATGGGAAAATGTCATGACCAGTAAGTTAGGAGCTGACATTTTTGGATTCCCGAGAATAAGCTTTTATTTGAAATTTGCGTGAATTTATTGCAAAATAAATACTTGGTTTTCTAAATTCATCGAAAAATAATCGCGATCCAGTAAGTTAGGACACGATCTTTCTCGAGAATCATGAATGCCAAATATTTAAAAATAAATTAATAAAAACGATTTTAATGCTTTGACGAAACCAATACATATTTTCTTTTAAAGTATGATAAAATGTTAATGCATATATATATACATGTATACAAAAATTATGTAAGTAAAATAATCATAAAATATATATAAAGTATACATAAAAATGAAAAAAAAAACATAATATATTAGTAATTATGAAAATATGGATATATATGTATATAAGAAAAAAATGCAGAAAATATATTTATAATTGTTTTGAATAGTATATGAATATATATATTATAAAAATGTATATATATTTGGATTATAAATTATATATAAAAACTATATAAATATTATAAAACAAAAATATATGTACGCATATATGTATATATAAAAATAACTATGAAAATAGAATAATAATAAAATACATAAGATATGAATTTTACAAAAACATTTAAAATACATACATATATATATTAACATACATATGCGCGTTTATATGTAAGTATAATAATAATATATAATACAATAATAATTATTATAATAATAACAAATAATATAATATAGTAAAAAAAAACCAAAAAGGACTAATTTAAACTTTAATCAGATATTTGGGGCAAATTTGCAAATAAATAAAATGCGAATGGACCAAATAGAACACGCAATCGACAATGGAGGACCAAAAAGGAAATTAATCCCACCCTCCAAAACGCTGCGCCTAAATAGGGACTGAAATGAAACAAAAATAAAATGCGCAGTTAAATTTAAAAGAATTAAGAAATTTAATTTAAACACGTTGCAAAAATAGAGGGACCGAATGCGCAAATAGACCATTTAAGGCCAGAACGCGCGGACCCTGCTTGCGAGTCGGGTCGACGCGCGGATCCCCCTTCCTCCCAAACTGCGTCGTTTTGTTTATGTTATTTAAACGAAAATTCTTTTAATAAAAATAAAAATCAATAACCCACATTAAAAAAACAAAAAAAAAAACACAAATGCTCTGCTAGGGTTTTTCCTTAACCCCTTTTGCGCCGCCGTTCGCCTGTGCCAACACTCTGATCGCGACGGAGATGGCCACCGTTCGACGACTTCGACGAAAAAGGTAAAATCCCTCCTCTTTCTTTATATTTTAAGCAAAAAATAATAAAAATAGAGAAACTATAAAAAATAATATATATATATATATATATAAATATATATATGTATAAAATGAAAAATAAAAGAATGATAATCCTCAATGAGGTAAAACAAAGAGAAAAAAACCTTTGTATTTCAAAAAGAGAATTCTCTATTTGCTTTTGTATTTCTTTCCGGTATCTCTCCCTTTTTACAAGAAGAATCGGCCTTTATATAGCCGAAAAAATCAAACTATTATCCTGTTTTTGCTATTATTCTTCACTGTTTTCTCTCTATGGGACTCCCTGAGTCCATTTTGTAGGCGAACGTGAGGGAAAACGGCGCGCTTGGAGGAAGTCGGTCCCGAGACGTGCGGCGGCTGGAGTCTAGGGAGGCTCTTAGGGTTTCAGCAAATTGATTTTGCTGGGCTAGGGTTTGAAATTGGCTGTTGGGCCTGTTATTGGGCCTGCTGTTGTATTTTTATTTGTATTTGGTTTTATTATTAGTAGGGCCCAGGCAAATAATTGGTATTACATCAATCATAACACTATTTATTCAATAACCCCTATTAACCTGACACGGACTTGGACGGATACACGGATCCAACCAAAACACACCAGTTTGGTACCCAGTGCCTCATCGGATAATTCAAAACAATAAGTTGACACCCAGTGTCTCATCGGGCATGCCGAAGTAAATTGGTATCCAATACCTCATCGAATTTATCCGAAGTAATAATGTGACACTCAGTGTCTCATTGACTCAAAGTCGAAGTATCCGTAAACTCTTCCCTATGGCATGCCATCTATACCTGACTCAGCTCGATACAGTTAATAGGGTTTCAATTCACTTTTCTAATGCCACAATTATCCAATACTCAATTATCACATAAATCACAATTTCACATACATTCAATTCAATATAAAAAATGCTAACACTTACCTTATTTACTTACCATAAAATTTAAATCAAAATACAATAATTAATAATTAAATTCAGATTATAGAAATACAAACCAGAATTTTCGAGCTACTCCTCGTCGACTTTGTCTTTTCCTTTCTTAGTCGAAGTTTCCGGTACAGCGTTAGCTACTGAAATTAAAACAATTAAAATTCATCAATACAATACAATACAATTTCACTTTGAATATTTCCATATTTATTCAACTTTTGTCTAAATTCTAATTTAGTCCCTAAACTGAAGCTAACTTTATTTCTTCAAAACTAATTCCATATTTTCATTCAATTTCCACTTTAGACTAAATTCAACTCTCTAATTTCACTCAAATCCATAAAATTTTAAATTTTTACAATTTAGTCCCTAATACTCAAAACTTATAATTTATTTTACAATTCAATCCCTTTTTCATTTCTAACTTAAAATTCTATTAATTTAATCTCAAATACTTAAATTTTTCAACATGAACAACATCTAAAAATTCAATATTTTCTAAAATTTCAACATAGGTTAAGTAGTATTTAATACTAGGATTCTAAAAACATAAAAATTACAAAAAAAAAAAAAGATTAAATTGACTTACCAAATAAGCTTTTAACCTTTGAAAACCCTAATTTTTTTTTTTCTCATTTTTCTTTCTCTCTTTTTCTTCTCTGTTTCGTTCTATGTTCTTCTTTTTCTATTCTTTTTCTTTCATTTATTTTATGTTTTAATTATTATAACAATATAATATAATATAATACAATATAATAGTAGTTATTTAAATAATAAGTAAGTAACAATTATTATAAATGTATGTATTTAAATGTTATAAATGTCATTACCAATACCACACACTTGTTAATTTGAGGTTTAATTGCTTATTTTGTCCCTTCATTTTTCTCTAATCTATAATTTAACTTTCTCACTATATGTAATCTAGTCCTTACACCTAATTACTCTTAAATTAAGCAAATTCACCTAATCAAAATCTAATTAACCACACAACTAACTTCATAAATATTTTTATTAAATATTTATGAATCCGTTTTCCGAAAACGGAGACCCGAAAATACACTTTTTGATACCTGTGACTATCGGGTCGTTACTGAAAAAGTCATGGCTACTTCTTCAAATCCTCATCTTGAGCTTCCCCATTTCTCTAGCATACCTTTCATGCATAAAACAAGCACATAACCACCAGCAAGTGAATATAGAAATCAAGAAATTGAAAAGCATTATAGTGACTAACCAAAACCCACCCATCCTCAAGCCATAAAACACAACCCCAAACATGAGTTAGCCCTAATCAAGAGTAACCAAAGATTTTGCAAAAGAAGAAAAGGAGGGAACACAACCGTTTTGGATTGGTTTGAGATGACCAATTGACGATCCCAATGAGGAAAAGCTTCCTTGGATGGTGAAGAGCATCATACTAGAAAATGAGACCGATCTGACGACAGATCAAGTTTCTTTTTATTCGATTTTTTTGAAGATTTTGGTTTGGGGAAATCTAAACCGGAAAACATGAGTGGAGGACAAGGAGCATCACTTTAGGTGCTTCTGATCAGTGGAGGTCGAATGGCTAAAGAAAGAAGAGAGAAAGATGGGAAATAAGAGAAAGTAAAAAAAGAAAAAATAAAGAAATAAGTAAAGAAAGGAAACGAGAAAAAAAAAAGGAATAAAAACGTATTTTTTATATTTTTTAAAATTTTAAAAATTATAATATTTGTTTTTTTACAAAAATTTTAAAATGATTTTAATTATTTTTTATTTTTTTAGAAAATTTTAATGATTTTTCTAAATTTTTAAAAATTTAATTTATTGCTAACATCACATGCATGTGAATTGACATGTAGACGACATGTCAGCAAAGTTAACTGCTGTTAACTTTTTTTCGTTCGTTTTGGGCTAATTTAACAAAAGCACAAGTTCAAAGATTAAAAGAGGCAGAAAATTAAATAGAGGGCTAAAATAATTTTTTCTGTAAAGTTGGAGAGCCAAATAAGTTATAATGCCAAAGAAAAATGCTTAACCTACAAATTGATACCTAAACTATGACGTTTGTATCATTTTGGTATGTAAATATTTTTGTGGTCACAACTGGTACTTAAACTATTTGTTTTCCTAAGTTGGCACCTTTATTAGTTCAACTATTTGACAAACCATTAAATCTATTAAAAAAATTGACATGCGACAAAAAAAAGACAAAATATATCATTTTTTGCATTACTTTTTTTTTCTTTCCTCTTCTCTCATCGGGCTTTTTCTACAAGTGTGATCATTTTGGCTTTGTGATTTTGATCAAAGTTTTCAGAACCACACCGATGGTCGAACCAATCGGATCTCGAGCTCCTAGTTTGATCGATTCGTCCGTTTCAATTAAATAAATTATTAAAATTTTATGAAATGAAATAAAAATATTTTAAATATAGAGAAAACTGGTTCAAATAATTGTATTCATGTAGTATTTTTAATTTGATGTTGTTAGGGATCGACCCGATTAAGCAACAAGTAACAAAAAAGCGGAATAAATTGAGAAATTGAATACACAAATTTAACGTGGAATAACCTCTCCAAAGAGGATAAAAAACCACGGGCAAAGATAATTTTACTATAATGGCAAAATAACGAAGAGTACAAAAGATGGAGATAAAACTAAACCCGAAAACAAAGAATCCTCAAAACGTAAACACAAAATTCTCTAAATGTGTTATGAGTTTTAATCTCTAATGGGTGTTTTTACTAAGGTTGTAAAAGAGCCTATTTATAGGCTAAATTCATATGTCAAATAATAATAAAATAATCTAAACTAATCAGTGTTTGACTGAAACAAATAAACAGAGTTTAACTAAAAGATTATTTCTCAAATTTGACTGAAAATAGGAGTCATACTTAACAAATCTCCACCTTGACTCATATTTCCACAACGCCATCTTTGCCAAAGCCCGCCACGAGCCTATCTTGAACTATGCAGGGAATTAACTGAGTCGAATCTATGCTTAGAAACTGGAAGACTTCTAGCCTTCGACTTGTACACTGCCAAATCAAAACTAACCCGGGTCTGATTTTCACGAACACAGTGCCCTAACTTTTCAAAACCTGCATCCAAAAGAAAACCTCTCTTCAACAAAACGGTCATACATTTTTCCCTCCTATGACCAAGTTGCCTCCGCTCCAAACGAGTTGACTTCGACTCTGTAACGGATGAGGGACGTCCGATTTCACTGGTCACTGTAGAACCTTCCAGAATATAAAGACTGCCAGTTCTTTTACCTTTTAACAAAACGAGAGCTCCACGAGATACTTTAATATCGCTCGACTCGATGTTGATTCTGCATCTTTTCAAGTATAAAATACTCAAGGAGATGAGATTCTTTCGTAAATCAGGTACATACCTAACATCTGAGAGTGTCCTAATTGTCCCATCGTGTGTCCTGATTTTAACAGTTCCAATACCAACTACCTTACTAGATGAATCATTTCCCATGCGCACAACTCCACCTTCAACCGAACTGTATGTAGAGAACAATTTTCTATTGGGACACATGTGGAAAGAACATCCCGAATCTAGGATCCACTTAGACGTGAGCTTGGAGTTATCGCTCGTTGACACTAACAAGAAATCATCACTCTTTCATTGGCCAAATTAGCACCAGCTACATCTTCTTCGTTACTCTCAGCAGCTCTTTTATTTCGCAGTTTATAACAATCTTCTTTGACGTGACCTAACTTTTTACAATAGCGACACCTTTTGTCTCATTTTTTTGATGCTACTAAAACGGAAGCTTGCCTATCTGCCTTGCTATCCAAATGAAGATCATTTTCGAGTTTGTCTTTACTCAACAAATGACCCTTCACATCTTCGAACGAGATTTTGTCTCTGCCATAAATCAGGGTCTCCTTGAAAGACTTGTATGAAGGGGGTAAAAAGCACAATAATAGCATAGCTTGATCTTCATCATCAATATGAACCTCAACGTTCTTTAAATCATTTAAAAGAGTAATGAATTAACTGATGTGATCTCTAAGAAGCTCACATTCATTCATGCGAAACGTAAATAGACGTTGTTTCAACACTAAACGGTTAGCCAGAGACTTAGTCGCATAAAGAGTTTCTAACCTTTTCCACAATGCGTATGAGGTCTTCTCCATCAATACCTCCTGCAATACCGTATTCGCGAGGCACAACTGGATTGCAGACAAGGCCTTTTCATCAAGCTCTTCCCATTCTGTTTTATTTAAATTCTTAGGCTTTTTTCCGATAACAACCTTTTTCAAACCGGATTGAACTAGAATTGCCATCATCCGAACTTGCCACAGATTGAAATTTGTCTCACCATCGAACTTCTCAATTTCAAACTTTGTTGTTACCATATCTGAATGGGCTGATCTATGAAAATTGAACTAGCTCTGATACCACTTGTTAGGGATCAACCCGATTAAACAACAAGTAACAAAAAAGCGGAATAAATTGAGAAATTGAACACACAAATTTAACGTGGAAAACCCCCTCCAAAGAGGATAAAAAACCACGGGCAAAGATAATTTTACTATAATGGCAAACTAACGAAGAGTACAAAAGATGGAGATAAAACTAAACTCTAAAAACCCGAAAATAAAGAACCCTCAAAACGTAAACACAAAATTCTCTAAATGTGTTATGAGTTCTAATCTCTAATGGGTGTTTTTACTAAGGTTGTAAAAGAGCCTATTTATAGGCTAAATTCATATGTCAAATAATAATAAAATAATCTAAACTAATAAGTGTTTGACTGAAACAAATAAACAGAGTTTAATTAAAAGATTATTTATCAAATTTAACTGAAAATAGGAGTCATACTTAACAGATGTATTTTTATTTTTAAATTTCGTTTTAGTCACAATTTAATCTTTTTTTTTTCATTTTAATATCGTACATATCTCATGTGATATTATTAATTAGTTCCAAATCATGCGTTTCATTTTTTATTGTATGTTATTTTTTAACACACTTCTTTGTTCTAAATACGTGGTTTCCACATGTATATGTGTATGATAAAATTTCTCATAATCTCTCTTTTAATCTTTAAATTAAAGAAAAAAACATGCTCAAATCCACGTCCTCTAGTACCAATCGAACTAAGACATTTTCAACCCTTGAATCGAAGAAAAACATGTGTAAACCCACGTCCTCATTATTTCTATAATAACAACTGTACTAATTGAACTAAAACTTTTTCGGCCCTTAAATGAAAGAAGAAAAACATACTGAAACCCATGTTCTCGTTATTGATGTAATAACAATAATATCAATTGAACTAAAACTCGAACCGAATTTACTTTTAAGAGAGACTCTCTCTTTTTGCTTACTTTTTTTTTTCTTGAAACCATACCCCTAATTTAATTTTCATTTTCTATCTTATCAAACTCCCCCCTCCACTTAACCATGAAAGCCTCTCTAAAACCGTCCCTTTTCTTCTCTCTCTGTATATGTACATAAATAAAGAACCCAACCTCCCCCACTTTTTTTTTGTCCTTTTCTGAATAAAATAAACTTTAATTATAATGGGTAAACTGATCACCAATTTTTATTTTGGTCATACAAGTTTAAAAATTTCTATTTTAGTCACTACTATTATCAAATTTTAATATTTTGATCACTACTGGAGTGCTGACGTGACCGTTTTTTCATTAGCATAATAACAAATTTAGTGCTCTAATATTTACATGTTTTATCAATTTGGTCCTAATTCTAAAAAATCAACAAATTTAACCCTCAACTTTATATATTATGTCAACTTAATCTTGATTTTAAAATTTTAAAATTTAAAAAAAGTTAAAAATTCATTTTTTGATAAAAATAAAATTTTGTAAAAAGGCATACAAAATTATAAATGAATGAACATCCATTTTCCTCTTTTTCTATCATGATATATTTATTAAAATGATAATTTTATAAACAAACTATTTAAAAACCACAAACAAGACTTAAACCAAATTCAACCTTTCCTTATTTTTAATTTTATTTTATAAATAATAATTTATTTATTATACTTCTAGCGTTCCTTAGTTCTCGCCATATTTGCTGAGCGTTGGGCACCGCCTTTGCCCACAACCATCGACACCAATAACCCTTACTCTCAAACTCCTCAATTTTTATATCCTCCATCATTGTGTCATTGAACTAGGAGTCGGTTGTGGAGTTGACAACATGGTCTTCCACCTACTGGGTCCCCAAGACCTCACCCTCATCTATATATCCTCAATCATGCTCGACTTTAAGCACAACCTTAAATGTAACAAACTCATTCTGGGCAACAATATAAAGACATCATTCTTACCCATTTCGACCTCAGGTTGTGGTCTTTGAACCAACCTAAACATGGTGGTCGCTAATGTTGAAAAAAGGGAAAAACTCCCTTTGAACATAGTGTGTGCATGTCTGATGTGAATATGTCTCCACCGTGTGTATAAGTACTAACCCCCTTAATTGTACCATACCAAAAAATATTATGGTAAACTACACCATTAATCACTAAACTATGGGTAAGTTTTTATTTTGGTCACTTAACTAAAAAAGTTACAATTTGGTCACTAATGTTTTCAAAATTGGTTTTTTTTTGTCACACGTGTGTTAAGTGGCAAATTTTTAGTTGGTATAATAATTTTAGTCCTCAGCTTTTATATTTTCTGTCAAATTTACTCTGATTCTATATAAAAATTATAAAAAAAAAACTCAAAATTATTTAAAAGTAGAAAATTTTATATGAAAAATTGTAGAAAAATAAAATCTTGAACATGTTGTTGTTGAAGAACTAATATGTAAAGGAAATAAAAAAAAAATTATCATTCAATATAATCCAATAACAAATTAAAAATAGAACAAAACCCCAAAAAATGTTAGATCATTACATGTTTCTTTAGTGTTTCTCGGAACCAAATTAGTAATCTCATCAAGTTGAGTTCCATGCCCTTGAAAAACATCCAGAACTGATATTATAGAGGTTTGTTAAATCGAACTAATGTCATTTTCAGCCAAAATATATAAAATATATCACAAAATTTTCTTTTTTCAAACTCAATACAAATTTTCAAATCAAAACCTAAATTGTAAAAATAAATTATATTCTAATATTTTTCTTTTCTTCTAACGAAAAAGCTATGTCAAGAAACAAAATAGGCAAAAAACAGAGACCTAATAATTTTGCTTAATGTCTTTATTTTTTCTATAGTTTTTTAAAGAATGAGTATTGGATATTTCTATACAAATAATACAGAAAGAAATTTTGGAGGGTTTAAAAATAAATTTCCCTCATTTTCTCTCACTTTGTATATTTTTGAAAATTTTATCTACTTTTATTTAATTTTTTAGAAATTTCTAAATTTTAAAAAAGAATTTCAATTTTATCATTTTATAAATAATCAGGTCAAATTGATAATTAAGTATAAAAATTGAGGACTAAAATTATTATTATAGAAACTAGAAATGTGTCAATGACCAAGAACTAAAGAATATTAATAAATTGTAACTTTTATTAGTTAAATGACCAAAACAAAAACCTACTCATAATCTAGTGAGTAATATTGATATTTACCCAAAATATTATAGGCGACAAGGGGATCTTTATTTGATTAGATATTAATATCTGGTTTCAAATGGTTTGATTGTCTTTGTCTACTCGTCATATTGGCGCGTGAAAGACAAAAAGACACTTCTCTGTTTTCTCTATTTTCAATTTTGTTTTAAAGTAATTAATTTTCAAAGTAAACCTATATTTGATTTGATTTAGATTGAATGATAAATCATTTTTTGTTGCTTAGTTACTTTTCAATTTTCATTTTGGATTAAATTGACATAAATACTAAAATATTAGTTGTTATTATTAAAATATTGGAGTTCTCCATTATTATCCACAAATTTATGATGTTACCATTTGTGACACGAATCAACCGGAGACCGATTCAGTTGAGAAAGTACTAAAGTATTCTTTATATACAAAGTAACAAATATTAATATGATGATGTTTTTGTCTTTTCATATTTTTAATGAAATAATACTTTGGTGAGATTTAAGCTCGAGACAGAATATTTTCATTTAATCATTTCAACTAAAGCCTCACTTGATTTTAATATAAAATATATATTTATATAATTATTTAAGAGTTTGATTGGGTAGATCATTTTTATTTTGGTCACTCTTGCTTAAATGGTTAACGGAAGTGCTGATGTGAACTTTTTCTAATTTGTATAATATCACATTTAGTCCTTAATACTTATACATTCTATCGACCTGATTCTAATTCTAAATACTTCAATAAATTTAACTCTTCATATTTACAAATTCTATCAATTTGATTCTCAAGCACATATAATTAAATATAAATTATATATTATGGAAAAGTACAAAATGTAATATTATATGTGTTTATATTTAATTATAATTATAAGACTCAAATATGCATTTAGCCCCTCAAACTTGACACATTCTCCCAAGTTGGTACCTAAAATTTCATTTCATCAAGTGTTTTGGTAATTTTTTTGTAACGATGTTAAATATAGGACACATGGTACTCTGATGTTGTGACATGTGGCACTAATGATGCCATAATCTATTTTTTATAAAAATATTAAAAAAATTAAAATTTTATATAATTTTATATTTTTAAAAATATAAAAGAAATTGTAAATTATAAAAAATATGTATCTAAAAAATAAAAAAAATTAAAAAAATGAAAAATGAAAACCCCAACAATTTACATCATTTTCTAAATAAAATGCAAACAAATTAGATTAAGATCAGTTTTTCAATAAATTTTATTCTTAGATAGATAGGTGCAAATTATTACACGATTCTTCAAGTTGACAATAATGTAAAAGATGATGATTTGAAAAATGCTTATAGGAAGCTTTTTCATTTCTCTTTTTTATTTGTTAGGTTTCATAGGAAGAATTAGGCTCCTTTGTTGAGAATGCTATTAGCACGATCATGAATGAAGTTTATAAGAATCACAAATTTATTGACCTTTAGGGGTTCTGCGTTTTTGGTTTATTAAAATCACAAATTTACATATAAGTTTATCAAGATTTATTATATCTGTTTACATATAATAATAATTATATTTAAATATATGTGTTTGAGGATCAAATTGATAGAATTTGTAAATATGGAGGATTAAATTTATTAAATTATTTAGTATTAGGATCAAATTGATAGAATGTGTAAGTATTGAGGATTAAATGTGTTATTATACCAATTAGAAAAAGGCTACACCATCACTTCTATTAACTATTTAACGAAGAGTGACCAAAATAAAAACCATCTAAAATGTTGGCAACTAAATTGAAAATTTCCATAGTCGAGTGACCAAAACAGAAATACGCTAATACTTAGGTGACTGATTCTATAGTTTACCCTATTATTAATTAGTAAGATTTTAGATTGTATTTTAATAAAATATACAAATGTAATTTTATTTACTAAAATTATTTTCTTTTAATAAAATATTATTAATATATTTTTATATAAAATGTTTATTTTATATAAATATCCTACCCCTATCAACATTTTCGGTTGTCGTTGCCGTTGCTTTTGCCATTTTATATTTTTATATCATCTTTAAATAAAATAATTATAAATTCAAAGATTAAACACATGTTGAATAGTACTAAAATACAAATTTATTACCGCTCCATTCATCGTGAGCTACAATTTCAGACAAAAATAAATAATTGACTACCATGCCATAAAAAGAAAAAAAAAAGACAACTTTCGAAGTAAGTACTTTCACAATTATAATTGGAATTGATTTGGAGTTTGTACAATTTGGTACGTCAAGCTATCTCAGGTAAATGTGATTTCACAATCTTGTAACTCTAAAAGAGATCGTAATTTAATTATAAATTTTTTGAGAGATTAAAATAAAATTTTATCATATATTAATATATAATTCTATCATTTTTGAAAGGATTAAACAAATTTTTTATTTATATTTTAAGGATTAAAGTGCAATTTTACTATAGATTAATTTGTTACAATCTTAATACTTCTAATGGGACTAAATTGATTCTTTTTTCATTCTTAGGAGGGGCCAAGGCTACTACCGACCCCCTCTCCCCTGACGTCACCTCTGACCTCAACAAATATAGAGATTGTATTATCTCCAATCAAATTTGTGGCAGTTAAGTATAAGATTTTTTGTATAATTCTAAAAATACATTAGGATCTCGACACTTATAATTATCGAAATGAACACAAAATCCTATCATCACCACCAACAAACATTGAGTGCAGTGGTAAGGCATATTGCAATCTCAAAGGGGGAATGTAGATTCAAAGCTTAAAGATAATACTGTTGAAAGGGGTAACCACGAGTCCTAAAAAAGTTAATCTCATGGACTGTAAAATGGACATAAACATACATTGATTATACCCAAAAAAATCATCATCACCAAATGATTGGACTTCAAATTCTTTCACAATTCTATTAAAAATAAGAGATTTGAACACTTGCAAATGTGTTCATGAGTCGAGTGGCCCGATCCAACTCACATTGGCCTAGGCTTGAGTTTATATTTTCAATATCGACTTGATCTATTTTATTGTTTATATAATTAAAGTTAAATAAAAATATTTTTTATGATTTTTTAAATAGTAAAACAAGCCTTTTAAACGAACTTACTTGAGCTAGACTCAAACTCAAGCTTAATTTATTTTTTTTTTTTTTAGAATTGAACTTTATCTCAACTACACTTGTTCAGGGCCGGTTCACTTGCTTAGGCTCAAAGGCCCACTCGAAAAATGAGAGGGTTTAGATAAAAATACGAGGATCGGAAAATGAGCTTGGGTAAAATTTAAGATCCGCTTTCTATATGGGTCGGGCCTTGGGCAAGATTTTTTTAGCCTAAGCCTAGCCATGCCCAAATATATTATGTTATAAAAAACATTATATTAATTATATATGTTAAATAATAATTATATATTTTTATATTTATATTAAATCACTAATCTAATAACAATTAAACCCATTACCCAAAATCTAAAAAATAACTTACCCAAATAAATAACTCAACCCAAAATATAGAATTTTAAAAATTATATTTAATACAATAAAAACATTTATTATATTTTTTTGTGTTATATAAATACTTTTCAATGTGTTAGAAAAACTTTTATTTTAGCTTTTTTTTAGTGCATTTAGTGTATTATATTAAAAAATTATTTTTAAGTAAGTGTATTATATTAAAAAATTATTTTTAAGTAAAAACTAATCTAAAAAATCAAATATGGGCCTTTTTCCAATTGGGCCGGGCTTGAGAGCAAATAAATAAACCCATTTTTCAGATCGAATCGAGCCAAGGCTTAGAAACTTGATCTAAAAACTTTACATGGACTCAACCCGACCCGTCCTATCAACGTCTCTAATCTCAAAATCTAATTTTTTTTTCTTTTTATAATTCAAAATTACAATAATTTAGTGAAAACAAAAGGTCTGAATTAGGCAGGCCTCTGCAATGGCCAAAAAAATAAATTAGTCAAATAAACGTACAAAATAAATAAAACTATACAGGCTGTCAATGACACGTTTCAAGAAATAAATCTAAAAAACAAAAATCTGACTCCGAAAAAAAATTAAGAATGAAATCAAATTATGATGAATAATTTAAAAAATTTAAAAATCTCAGCCGAATCGAACTGAACCGATATCTCACGTAGTTCAATGTGAGAGTACGATCCTCAATGTCATCATAGTCGGAAGATCCTTTTCTGTAGGGTTAAACTCTACAATTAGTCTTTGTATTATCGATAAGTTGTAAATTTAGTTTTTATACTTTAATTTGATTATTTTTGGTTCATGTACTTTTAGAATTTTAAAATTTTAGTTCAAACCAAATGGTTCTTATTAAATTCATTAATTTTTTTTTATTTTCAAAATTTGATGTGGTAAACATGCTGTCACATTTCTAAGCCATGTCAGTTTGTTATTTTCACGATTACTTGAAAAAAAATTGAAATTTTGAAAATCGAAATATGTAGCGACTAAGAATGATTCAATTGAAAAATATTGACTAAATTTACAACTTTATGCATAATACATGACTAATAATAAAATTAACTAAATATATTTAGCTGTTGTTGTTTGGTCAGGACTAAAATTGACCAATTCAAAAATAGAAGGACTAAAATTGATCAAATTAATGTATAAATACTAAATCTACAACGTATACAAAGTACATGGTCTAATAACAAAATTTGACCTATTCTGCTGTGTTTTTACATTTACATTTGCAATTTATTAAACCAGCCAACCGACAAACCATTAAATATACAATTAAACCATTTTACATTTTTTTGGGGATAAACACATTTAGCCCTTGAACTTGGTAAAATTTCCAACTTAGTCCTTAATTTTTTTTGTTCACATTATCACCTTAAAAATATATATATTTTTATAAACAGATTCAGGTCATGAATTGACATGATATTTTTATAAACATATTTAGAGTTTAGTTTTTTTTCTTTATAAAATCTCGAGAAAAAAAATAAGTAGTTTTCAAATAATAGGGATGAGTATTCTAGCAAAGAAGAGATTGGTGTTTTTTTTTAATACAATCTTTTGATCCAAAATATGTTGGTTTTGTATTTATGATCTTTGGAGATTATCTATGATGTACAATCGTGCACAATTAAATTATACAAAACCGGATCGAAATCTTTTAATGTAATCTAAGTTTTATTGTTTAAAGAGATCGGATCATGCTAACTTTAAAATATCTTGAAGATCTTAATCCTTATTTTAACTTTACGAGGATAGTTGAAAATATTTTTATGTGGCTATTTATGGAGAATGCGATTGCAATTGATTTGTACCTTAGCAAGCATAAACTCTTATATATAATATGCTTGTTCTAGGTAGAAGATAACTGAGAAAACAATTATCATTATTCATATAAGGATTTGTACTCAGGTGCAATTTTGTAAGCAAACTCAAGTGAGATGGCAGAGCCAACAAAGAGGTTGAAGGCACAGTAATGACAAACCAAGGACATGCGCCTCTATTGACCACGAATTGGTCCCTACGAATCCCTAAGAGCATAAACCTTAGAAGGAACTAACAATCTTGGATAGGATACAAGGTGAAGGAGAGGCTCTATCCTCAAGTATGAGCTCATGTGTTATCTATACTCTGCCTAAATATTCTCCTAAGCCTACAAGTGTCCTCTATCTGACTTAAGCATCGGACAACATCTTGGAGCACAAGCTTTGGCACCCCTACAATTTACCCTTAGTCTTGCAAGCCTTTGATCATCCTTGGCGCATAATCTCTTTATCTCATCTCTGTCTCAAATGATTGAAACAATTGGTGCCATGAATCCTACCATTGAAGCTAACACCCCTCTTTTCGATGTTAAAGATGACTTTCCAAGACCCCATTGCATGAGCCTCACTAATGTCCATTACCAAACTTCTTGTGCACCCTTCTAATACCTATTGAAACATCTCATATCGAAATATCGGTGCTTACTCACAGCTTTATCGTGACAAGGCATGACCCTCACTAACAACTTGAAAATTTAGCTCATGTCATCTCTGACCAAGCTTTTAACTCTAGAAGATCTTAATCACCTACAGCATGCGTAGCTAGGGGCACAATCAACTATGGAGGTGGAACTACTCCAACTCAATTAACAAAACTCAGAACGTACCATGAGCATTAACAAGCTACTTAACCCTCAAGGCAAGAAACTCGTATCTGCTTTTCTTCATAGCAGTGTTGACATTTCCGTGTGCCTATAGTAAACAATCTAGGGATAAACATGGACATCATTGTCCACTCGCTTAATGTAAACCATAAAGTGATGTCGATTAGACAAAAAAAAAAACGTAAGTGCGATAGTGGGAAAATCTTAGTGATGTGAGAATAGGTGGCAGATTCATTCAAGGATAAAATGTGCTTAAAATAATATTTAATTATATTCAATATTTAATTTTAAAAAATATACCAAACAAATTTTATAATTTAAATTTAGCATTTAATTTTTCAGTTTATCAAACATTGCTTTACTCTCATTTAAGGATTTGTCCTTACTCAATTTTAGATTTAATCGAAATATAATGTGTTTATCAGATTAAAAAAAAAAGAGGTTAAAATGTGCTTCTAGTCCCTTTACTCTTCAATCATTTAGCCTCACTACTTTTCAGATGTAAAAATTCAAATCCAATATTCTATTAAAACCAGTTTCATTACAACATCATTTTTCTTGTTGCATGGTTACCAAAGTAGAAAATGTTTAAGGAGGTTAACTATTGGATCAAGATTTTAAAATTTGAAAAGTTGAAAAATTAAATACCTAAAAATAAAAATAAAGAAACTAAATTTTAAATTTAAGAAAAATATAGGGACTTGTAGCACATTTTAATATAAAAAAATCACCATATCATTTTTATTATTTTGTAAATGATACTATGTGATCTTTTAAGATATTACTGAGGGATTCTGTTGTACGTATCAGAAGAAAAATGAAAACACATATAGCAAAATTTCTGAATTTGGGCTGTCTAGAGATATGCACATTTGATGCTTTATTGTCAGCCCAACCAATTCCCAATGATTAATTAATTGCTACCTCCCTCGAGTCAATAACTCAATTTACCTACATTGCTCACACACCACGTTCCCTTCCCATTGTCAAGGAATTGATGTCTCCTTTGGATCCCATATGGCTTTGTGAGTATTTTGTCTGCCCCACCTCACTAGTTAATTAATGCAAGTTATCACTAGATAATTAATGTAAGCTAGATCAAGATGAAAGAAGAAATGGTTATTAGTCTTTATATGTCAGTATGAAGTACACGTAGTATTTTATATGTAACTGTCTGGTTATTCCGTCAGTTATGCTAGTTTTTAACAGTAAAAATGGATGAAATTTTTAGGGTAAACTATAAAAATAGTCACTTTTGTTTGCCTCATATTACATTTTAATCACTTATATTTGAAATATTACGTTTTAGTCACTTACGTTATTGTTTTGTTATAAATAGTCACTTTGTCGTTAAGATTCATACCTCCCTAATGATAATCTTACGTAGCAGTTCAAATGGGTTTTAAATGCCGACTTGGATGTCTAACTGGGATGAGAATAGTTTTTTCAGTCAAAATGGAAAAGAAAATTAAAAGAAAAAGGAGATGAATGGTTTTTCTTTTCCAGTTCAAGGTGTAATTAATTTAAAATTTTTAATTAATTAAATTTATTTAATTAAAAACTTATTCTGGTCTCAGTTGGTATTTAAAACCCATTTGGATTGCCACGTAGGATTGCCGTTAGGGAGGTAATGGAGCGTAACGACAAAGTGACCACTTCATAACAAAATGATAATGTAAGTGATTAAAACGTAGCATTTCAAACATAAATGACTAAAATAAAATCTGAGACAAACAAAAGTGACTCTTTTTATGGTTTACCCAAATTTTTAATAAAAAGAATCAATTTCTAAAATATAGGGACTGGTTTATTTATTTTTGAGTAAATATGACAAAATATAATTTAACTTTTAATACACGAGTCTCCATACTTTTTTTAGGAGAAAAGTTTTTTTTTTCTTTTTGATTCATTGAAGGAAGGGATATTAACATTAGATTATAACCCATCTATAATATTTAGGTGGAATTTAATAATAAAAACGATGAAAAAAATCATGTATTTTCTTAGATTTTATATAATAAAAATATATATAATAATATAAACACCCTTATAATAATATTATTATTTAAAAAATATTATTTTGAGAGTATTTTTTATTTTATATATTTTATATAAAATTTATAAAAATCAATTCATATCGACATATGATAGGATTTGAAAATAAGTAATCATATCAAACTCTCCTTTATTTTTCATATAAAATTTTTATAAATAATTTTTTCCACTACACCATCAATGTGTTATAATTCAATATAAATATAATTTTAATAAAAATAATAATTTACATAAAATTTTAACTATTATTTAACTTTAATATAATACATTAAAAAACATTAACATAATTTTAGTTTATATTTTTTATTTAATATAAATATAATTTTAATATTTATTATATATATATATATATATGCTTGTTTTAATATAATCTATTTTGAACCACATCTAAAATGAATATAGATAAATAAGCATCCACATTAATATGATCTTGGACATCCGTTTGTCCAAGTTCATTCTGAACGTGTTTTAAATAATTTTTTTATATGTCCAATGTTATCTTCACACTACTTTCATCTGTATTTGTAAATAATTAAATCAATCAATAACGATTTTCGTTAACAGATGAATTCAATTATATATATTTTCCTTACAAACTTAATTAATTTTTTTTGAGTAAAAGCATTTTAACAATTCTTAAACTAGCCCTACGCAAATAATTAAAGAAACCAAAACAGTAGCAAAAGGCCCACACATAATAAAAGATCGGCCCGGCTTTTTTTTAAAAATTCGAATTATTCATGATAATTCGGTTCGATTTTCTATTTTTATAAACTAAATTTGAGTTTTAATTTGTATTTTGTAAGCTATAAAAACACTTTAATTGAATTCAGTTTTTGATTTCTCGATTTTCTTATCATACTGAAAATAGTGAAGGCCCGTGTCAAGGTCAATGGTGTTAAAAATTAAGCCCTATCAATAAGAGTGTTTCGTAAGATTTAAACTTGAATTCTCACTTTGTTAATATAATATACAAAATATTGAAAAATGTATTTTATGTTAACATTTTTATCATTAAATTTAAATAAAAATACCTTTTTATTATTTAAATTGATTTGGACTCGAATAAATTGAGCCACCCCGATATATAAAGAAGTCATATCTAAACTATTCTTATAAGAAAACTTTTAACTTTTATCAAATCAATTTATAAAAAAACATGAAAAATTACACTAAATGGAAGTGATCCTCCTCAAATTGCTGAGAGAACTCTAAAGCCTGAAGCAAGCTAGAAGAAGACAAGGCTGCCAACTACAATTTTAAACACTTGTATGTTGTTTTTAATGGAATTGATCCACAAGATTTCACAGGAAATTCCAAATGTGTCTCACCCTGAGAAGCTTGGAACATTTTGGAGACTACCCATGAAAGAATTTCCAAGGTTAAAATGCCTAAACTTCAAATGTTTACCACCAACTTTGAAAATTTTAGGATATATGAATCTATTTATGTTTTTTATACACATTTATGTTGTTAGAGTTGTGTGATCCAAATCTCATTTGATCCGGTTTGAAAGGTTTGATGTACAACTCACTTGTTAAAAAAAAATAAAGGGGTAAAATTGGGGATATGTGGGGCGAAGGTCCAAGGGCCGAAAACCTCTAGTATTATTATTTTTTAACATTAGTGAATTTTTCTTTCTCTACTTGTAATTTTCTTGATAAGAATTTTTCACGTAAAATATTCGTTTTCGAGAAAAGTTTGGGACTAATGTGGCCGCTGTTGAAGAAGGTAATAGCATTAATGAACTAATTGGTTCATTATGGAGATTTGAAATGAACAGAAAGATAGAGTTAAGCAAGGCAATAATATAGCTCTAAGTGTGAAAGTTGGAGTTGATACCTCCAAAGGCACCACAAATGACACAACTATGACAGTAGGAGAGTTATAAGAACACCTTGCTCTCTTAGTAATGAGCTTTAAAAAGCAATAATAGCAAAGGCAGAAAGAGAGTTGCTTTCAATGACACAAATTCCAACGAAACGAAAAAGGAAATAAGTGCCATAAATATGAATGCTTTGGGCACTTTTAGTAAAAGCGTGCAAAGAACAAATCATTTAATGTCACTTGGAACGATGAGTCAGAATGATGATTGTGTTGAAAAACTATCAAGAATTTATTGATGAATGGAAAAAACTAATAGTATATTAAGTAAGAAACTATCAGTCTATCTATAATTACAAGCTCATTAATTTTATAAACTGCCTGCTAACTGACTAACAAAGTAATTATACTAACTGAGTCTAATCACTCAGCTAACTGTCTACTTTCTTCTCAACACTCTCCTTCTAGTTGAGGGGTGATAAAAGCCTTTTAACCCCCAACTTAGACACCAAATATTCATGCTGCTTGATTCCAAGAGCTTTAGTCATCAAATCTGCAAGCTGTTCAGTTGTCCCAATATGCTACATTTGAATCAAACCTTCTCCAATTTATCTCGTACAAAATGACAATCAATTTCTATATGTTTAGTGCGTTCATGAAAGATATGGTTTGTTGCAATTTGTAGTGCTGCCCGACTATCTGAAAAAAGTAAAGACTTGTCAAGCTGACTAAGGCAGACTTCTTTCAACAAGCCATCCAACCAAATAACCTCTATTACTACTGCTACCATGCTTCTATATTTAGCCACTACTAACGATCGAGAAACAATAGTTTTTTTTTTTTATTTCCATGAAACGAGAGAATCTCCAAGCTTAACACAAAAACCAGTGACGGATCGTCTGGACATGGGACATGAAGCCCAATCGGAATCACAAAATGCAATAAGTTGTGGTTTACTAGATGCAGCCAACAGGATACCTTGACCAGGATTTTTTTTATATATCGAACCACCCGAAAAGCAGCCTCCAATGAGATTTTTTTGGTTGGTGCATGAACTGGCTTAAGTGTTGGACTGCAAACGATATGTCTGGTTGTGTATTGGTCAAATATAGCAACCTTCCTAGAAGTTGTTGATATACTGCAACATCAGTAATCAATTCATTGCCATCAACCCTCATTTGTATAGATTCATCATACTCAATCGAAGTGAGTTTTTGATTTTGTTCAAGGGGCGTACTCACTGGTTTTGCTTCTCCTAACCCAACATCAGCTATCAACTCCAACGCATATTTCCTTTGATTCAACACAATTCCTTCACTTAATCTCATAACCTCTATTCCAAGAAAATATTTCAATGCACCCAAGTCTTGTAACACCCTTACCCGTATTCGACACCGAAATAGGGTACGAGGCATTACCAGAACACATACACTTGTAAACGTATTGAACCGAGTTATAAAATTTCATCTAAATTAAAAATTCCAAATTATTAACATACTTTTATAGTTCTTCACTATATATCCTCAAAATATTATATTCATAATAAATAGGGCCTACTAGACTCGATACATACTCATGCAATTCAATGCTTCATTTCCTTTTCATTCATTTCACAATTTCTCATGCTTACAATTCAAATCATATCACTAGCAATTTCCTTTTAATTCACTTACAATTCAATATCATTAAGATCAATACTAATACGTATTTGCCATTTAACTCAATGTTTATCGATTATACCATTCATTAACACATCTATGAAATTCTCAATTTTGCAATGAAAGTATCACTTAAGCTTAAATAATATCAATTCAACTCATTATCCCCTTTTTCGTCATTTTACACTTCAAGTATGAACTTACTATTTCGTTACCTTTTTATACCCGTTTCCTATGCATATCACACAAGACATAAACATACCATTCAACCATAGTCTCAAGCTAGTGCATTTAAACATAATTCTTTTTGGAACTAACCACATGATAAACTATTTCACTAGAGATTACATAATTTGAATCTTATCACCCTTTTCTTGATCACACGCATATTTCCATTTAGGTACTTACCATTTCAATGCATAACTTATAAGTTTAACGTGGCATAATCCAGCCACAACTTGGCCAAAGCCTAAGCATATACACCAAATATGTTAGCCAAATAAACATATAGCATAAGCATTATAAGCAAGGATGAGCACAACATTTGTTCATGTATCAAACTTACCAACATGAGTTAATTCATAAACCATTCATAACATTACTTCATGCCAAATCATATACCCAATATACCATACACACACACTATGAAACTTTATTTTCCCACATGAGCTTAAACCATGTCCAATAATGCAAAAATATAAACGTCATTTCTATTTCATCGTTTATCAATTATAACTGAACATATGACTAATTATACACAAATAATTCATATATTTTCCAATTTTCCTCCTCCTCCTCTCCATTCCATATCCTTAATGTGTATAACACACTTAAACAACATTATCCATACTTTCACTATTTTCCTGTATGTAAATTCAAGTTGTCTGTCTGAGTTAGAGTCACTAATTTATTTATATCTCGAGCTACAGAGCTCCAAATTAAGATCCGTTAATTTTTCCCAAAACTAGACTCATATATCTTTTTTTCGATAAAATTTTTAGAATTTTTGGCTTAGCTAATAAGTACAGTTTATTCTTTAAAGTTCCCCTGTTTCACTGCTCGACAGTTCTGACCCCTCTTCACTAAAAATTAATTATCTCATTGTACAGAATTTGGATAATGTTCTCGTTTGTTTCTTTTGAAAATAGACTCATTCAGGATTCTAAACATATAAAGTTTAGCCCATAATTATTTTTGTACAATTTTTAATGATTTTCCAAAGTTAGAACAGGGGATTTCGAAATCATTCTGGCCCTGTCTCACTAAAATTCAAATATCTCATAATATAAAACTCTCTTGCTTGCTCTGTCTCTTTTATGTGAAAATAGACTCATTCAGCTTTAATTTCATATATTATTCAGCCTCTAATTCAATTTCCACCATTTTGGTGATTTTTCAAAGTCACACAACTGCTGTTGTTCAAAACTATTTTATTTCTAAATTTACTCTTTAATAGTTTTATTTCTTCATATCATCTTACTCAAGGGTCGATTAAATATCGAACTCAATATTCAACACGTAATCTTATTCATTTCACATGTACTTTCACTTGTCCAATTTCCCCGATGAACACTTCAGAACATTAACCGTTACTCGGTGAAATCAGCATTTAGCAACCACCTTATATTCAGTTATACGGGGAATCGGCACATAGCAACCCCTTTCACAATCAAGGATACGATGGAATCAGCACTTAGCAACCACCTTTAGAATCAATAATTCGGGGAATCAGCACTTAGCAACCCCTCGAGGAATCTACACTTAGCAACCCCTTTTTGATCAGTGATTCGGGGAATCTGCACTTAGCAACCCTTTTTCGATCAATGATTCAGGGAATCTGCACTTAGCAACCCCTTTTTGATCAGTGATTCGGGGAATCTGCACTTAGCAACCCCTTTTCGATCAATGATTCGGGGAATCTGCACTTGGCAACCCCTTTTTGATCAGTGATTCGGGGAATCTGCACTTAGCAACCCCTTTT
Source organism: Gossypium turneri (assembly GCA_008044935.1). Lineage (NCBI taxonomy): Eukaryota > Viridiplantae > Streptophyta > Magnoliopsida > Malvales > Malvaceae > Gossypium > Gossypium turneri. Next base: position 2,963,377 of record CP032576.1, read on the forward strand.
CGATCAATGATTCGAGGAATCTGCACTTAGCAACCCCTTTTTGATCAATGATTCGGGGAATCTGCACTTAGCAACCCCTTACATTCAATGAATCTCGGTCTAATTCAAGTGTTTAATCGGGAACCTTATTTTACAATATTTTACCAACTTTTTCAAATTTAACCACATTTTCGTAATCTACATCAAATATTTATTCTATATTCAATCATATCTCAACAATATATTAAATAAAATTAAAACAATGCATTATTCACATACAAACTTACTTAAACTCACATTATTCAATTTAGTCCAAAAATCATATTTGCCCCTAAAATTTCACAAAATTACAATTTTTCCCCTAGGCTCGTAAAATAATTTTTATTCAATTTCCTTGCATTTTAGGCCTAGCCGAACCATTTTCATAACTATAGCAGTCCACAATTTTCACTTATTCACACACTTATACACATTTTACAATCTTTTTACAAACTAGTCCTTTTATGCATTTTCACCGAAAATCACTTAGTAAAAGTTGTTTCTCTAACCATAAACATGCATAATCTACCATTAACCATCAAAATACACAAATTTCTAACATGGGTCAAAACCTAGACCTTCATCATATCTCAAATAAATGGTAGAAATAAATAAATCATGTTACAAGGATTTCAAAAACGTGAAAATCATTAAAAACGGGGCTAGAATGAACTTACAATCGAGCTTGGAAGCTTGAAAAAACCTAGCCATGGCTTCTCCATGCAAATTTCGGCCCCTAGCTTAAAGATGGACAAAAATTGGCTTTTAATTTTGTTTTTAATTCATTTTAATTACTAAATGACTAAAATGCCCTTAATGAAAAACTTTGGAAACATGCCTAACCATGTCCATTTTTGTCCACCAACTTAACCAATGGTCTAATTACCATATAAGGATCTCCAATTTAAAATTTCATAACAATTGGACAGTTCTGACATGTAGAACTCAATTTTTGCACTTTTTACAATTTAGTCTTTTTTAGTAAATTGAGTGCTCAAACGTCGAAATTTTCGAACGAAATTTTCACGAAATTATTCCGTGAAATTGTAGACCATAAAAATATAATAAAAATAAATTTTTTCTCGTCGGATTTGTGGTCCTGAAACCACTATTCTGACTAGGCCCAAAATCGGGTTGTTACAAGTCTTTAATCTTAAAATTTTGGTGCAAGACCTTTTTAAGCTCATTTATTATACCATTGTCACTTCCTGTGATTAGCAGATCATCAACATAGACAAGTAGGATGACTATGTTACCCCCTTCTCTTTTGGAAAACAAGGAATAGTCATGTTTGCTTTGTGTGTAACCTCCTTGCAACAATGCCTTAGTAAGCTTTAAATTCCATTGTCGGGAAGCTTGTTTCAAATCGTACAATGATTTGAGCAGACGACACACCTTGTGCTCCCCCTGTGTGCGAAAACCATCTGGAATGTTCATATAAACCTCTTCACACAAATCTCCTTGCATGAAAGCATTGTAAACATCCATTTGGAAAAGGGGCCAGTCATGCATGGCAACCATACTAACAATAGTCCGAACAGTGACATGCTTAACCACAGGGGAAAAAGTCTCCTGAAAATCAATACCAGCCTGCTGATTGTATCCTTTCCCTACCACTCGGGCTTTAAACCGTTCAACAGAGCCATCAGAGTTATACTTGATCTTATAGACCCATTTGCACCTAGTAGGAACAACACCAGCAGGTAAAGAAATGACCTCCCACGTACCATTATCTTCTAAAGCTCGAATTTCTTGTTGCATAGCATAGACCCATCTTGGATCCGAGATGGCCTCAGCATATGTTTGGGGTTTAGTCAGGGAAGAAATATAGGTTGCAAACAATTGAATGTGAACAAGTAAATGAAACGAGGAATAAACATGAGAAATAGGATATGAACTTGTAGTAAGGGAAGCGGAAGATTGGTTGGAACAGATGTAATCTCTCATCCAGGCAGGTGGCTTGACAAACAGTGTGGTGCGTCGTAAGGGGTTTGATGGGAAAAAAATTAGTTCAGGAAGGATGCAAAATTGAGTAGGTAAAGTAGTATCAGTTGGTAAGGTTTGGGAAGAAGAAGTTGTTGGCAAAATAGGTGATGGGGAAAGGATAGGAATGGAAGACAAATGCTCCAGATTAAGAAAAGTAGAGCTATCAGCTGTAGGAAACAATAAAAAAATGTTTTGTGGGAAAGACAAAAGGAAACATGGTCTCATGAAATACAACATTGCAATTAACAAAAAAAAATTTGGTTTCAAGATTGAATAACAAGTAACCTTTCTGAACAGTAGAATATCCCAGGAATAGCCTTAGGAGAAAATTTATCATGATAATTAGGTGTGGTAGCATAACGAAGACATCCAAACACTTTAAAATGAGAAAGATGAGGAGGTTTACGATATAAAAGTTCAAAAGGACTCTTCTAATGCAAGAGAGGAGTAGGTAGTTGATTTATCAAAAAAACATGCAGTTAATACACACTCACCCCAAAATTTACTAGGCATATGAGACAGAAATTGGAGAGACCTAGCAACGTCAAGAAAATGTCTATGTTTACGCTCAGCAACTCTATTTTACTGAGGAGTGTGAACACACGAGCTTTGATGTACAACGCCTAACATAGTAAAAAATTCGTTGCACTTAGTCTTAAAATTTTCATACCTATTATCACTACGAACGAATTTAATGCTAGTGGAAAATTGATTCTTAACCAAGGCAAAGAACTGTTTGAGATATACAAGAGCATCACTTTTATATCATAACAAATACACCTATGTCATTCTTGAGTAATCATCAATAATGGTTAAAAAATACCTATGGCCACTATGAGTAGAAACTCGATAGGGCCCCTACAAATCTATATGAATAAGAGAAAAAATAGTATCGACACAAGATGTACTTATGGGAAATGGAAGTCTAGTTTGTTTAGCAAGAGGACACATAGGACATTGTTGTATGCTATCACTATTCGAAATTGTGCAGGGAAGATTAAGCACCTTATTCAATCTTGAAACAGAAGCATGGCCAAGTCCAGTATGCCAAAGAAATGATGGTTCAATGGATGTAACAGATACAATAGACGGAGTCACAGCCACACTAGTCTGTCGAGAAGGTTCTAGGATGTAAAGACCACCTCACTCCCTACCAATCCCCCTAATCTTTCCACTTAAGAGATCCTGTATGAGGCAAAAAATAAGGATAAAATGAAACAACGCAATTAAGATCATTAGTAAGTTTAGAAATAGAAAGAAGGTTATAATGGAAATTTGGAACATAGAGAACTTTGGTAAGCTGAAGATTAGGTTGAACAGTACAGGTGCCAACATGAGTAATTGAAACAAAATAGCCATTTGGTATTCGAACACAATGTGAATGCGATGCACATGCAACAGGAGATTCTAAGAATTGGAAATCATAGAGACTGTGGTCAGTAGCTCTAGTATCCATAATCCAATTTTGACCTACATCAACCATACCTGCTAGGCTTGCAGCAGCTTCAACTGTAGGCTCATTGCTCAACAAACTCAAGATTTGCTAATATTGTGCTTGAGTAAACACATGTGCTTGTGGACTAGACACACCAACATCACTAGTCATTTCATTGCCACTTACAGGATCATTAACAGAAATATTGTTCACTACGGATTCAAAAACATTGTTTGCCTTCTTCTTAGTGAACTTATAATCTGCAGGGCAACCAATTATCCTATAGCAACTTTCCCTTTTATGCCCTTTAATCTTGCAATGATCACAAGTTCTAGAAAAACGTTTCTTTTATACCATGTGTGCTGAGTGAAAAGAGACTGGATCGAACCCAACAACACTAGAACTATGTTGCATCTATGATTCCTCTTACACGAGCATAGAGTACGTTTGATTGACAGATGGTAATGGGTTCATTAACAAGATTTGACTACGCATCGCATTATATGTTTCATTCAATCCCATTAGAAATTGGAATAGACGCTGCTGCAAAACATGCTTAACATTCTGCCTTGACTGAACAAATCCACATGAAGAAAAGGGTACAAGAGCATCGTATTCATCCTAGAACAGTCGTAATTTAGTAAAATACACAAAGATGGAAGCAACAGTCGTAATTTAGTAAAATACACAAAGATGGAAGCAGTACCTTGAAGATGAAGGTGATTTCACGATGCAAAAAATAATCTAGAACCATCAACCTTGTGGAACCGTTCACCAAGATCGTTCCACACCACTGCTGCGCTAGATGCAAAAACAATCCCTGCCGAGAGCTCTCTGCTAACTATATTCAAAATCCAAGACAAGACAATGGCATTACACCGCTTCCATTGATAGCCCATCTCATCTGGTAATGAATCCTTAGAACAAGTACCGTCTACAAACCCCAAGTTGTTTTTGGCTAACAACACGATTTTCATGGTCCAGATCCGAACATTATAATTCTCAACTCCAAGTAACTGGTGAAACACCAACAAGGTACCTGGAGTATCGGATGGATGTAGGTAAAGGGGATGATTAAAATCAATAATCGATTCAGAGGGATTCACCATGATTAAAAAAAACTCCGATGTTGAAAATAAAAAATGTCGACGAGCAAGAACAAGAAGAAAACACCACAAATGAAAAAAGCCCTATATTAACAACCAGACTTTGTCCAACAAACGTATTTGGGCCAACAGAAACCAACAGAAAATGGGCTTGTCTATCAACCTATAGAACGTAGAAACAAAAACAAGATCAACCAACAATATTGAGCAAACTGGAATGATCGGAAGCAGTACCAAACAACCAAGAATGATTGGAAAGACAACAATCGTGAATAGCCGAAAAGACAACGATCACCGGAGCTCTGGAACCATGTTGAAAAACTGATCAAGAATTTATTGATGAATGGAAAAAACTAATAGTACATTCAGTAAAAAACTATCAGTCTATCTATAATTACAAACTCATTAGTTTTATAGATTACCTGCTAACTGATTAACAAACTAACTATACTAATTGAGTCTAACTACCCAACTAACTGTCTACTTTCTTCTCAACAGATTGTGACGATGATTGGATTCAGTCTAATTTTGCCAATTTGGAAAGAGCTCCAATACCATCTTTTTGGTAAAAGTAGGCCCGTTTTTAAGACCCAGCTAGAGAGCCCAAGTCTGTTGCAAGTTACTATATGGTCCCAGTTTTAGTTTTTAAAAAAATTCAATTCAAAAACAATTTTTTTACACAACGAAAAATAAAAATTTTGAAAATCGACTCGGTTTATGATATTTATAGCAATAAACACTAGACCAAATTTGCACTTGTGTTTTTGGATAGAATGATCCTTGTCGTTCTCGACTTTCAACCAAACGATATTTTTCTCTATTCTTGTACCACGAACTACTTCGAGTGTGGGTTTGAAAGATTCAAATCAAACACAAAACTAGAAATAATTTTCTTTTCTTTAATGTGAAAATGAAAATTCTCTTCTCAAATAGAAACCGATAGAATCGTTATTCCGGAAAATATATTTAATTCTTAGAGAATAAAAGTGTCTCTATTTTCAAGCAAAATAATGATATTTGAAAGTTGGGTAAACAGCCCCACTAGTGTCATTTATTTATAGGGAAAAAGGGTAGAACATTTGTTGCATCGTAGAAGCTTATTTCAACTAGAAAAACAAACTCCTAATCTAATAAGAGTACAAGGGGCGGTAACCTTAGTTAATATTACTAGGGTCTGTCGTCCACCTCTTTAACATGAGGGGCTTTTGGGCCTCTCCATATCGGATCCAATTACAAGTATTTCCTAGGCTTTTAATTCAATACTTTATAATTTGATCCAACCCAATATTTGTTTTTCTATTTCCTAAAATGAACTTTAATATATTTCTAATTAAATAATTTTCTTAACCCAATTTTAATTTCGTTAAAATCATAAAACTTTACCGTAAAAGAATTTATAACAAAATATATCCAATATTTCTTCATTCAACTGTTAATTATGACCAAATGATTTATTTGCATTTTTGAACTTCATTTAATTTGAAAAACATAAATTCATTTTTCAGGTCATTTTCATTTAGGAGAAAACCACATTCATTTCCAAATGATTCTATTTCTCCATTTTCATTTTCATCTTTGAGAAAACCATAATCATCTCCAAATGTTTCCCATTTTTCCATTTTCGCCTATTAATTATAAACTCATTTGGTCACAAAGTTATTCCACTATAATATCGTGTCTGAACTCTTCCCAGCAACATACCATTATGAAAGTAACTCGATCAGTGTTTGTCCACTAACCTTGTCATAAGTGTGTTACCTTCATAGGGTATCATTAATATTTTGGGGGTAATATTCGTTCTGCCAATATGATCCTATTTTATCTCATGGTAACCATTACATCTTCTTTCATGAAAAGTCAATTACTATCAAATAGTAATCAAGTCATCTATCACAGAGACGAACGACCTGTGACCATATTTACTTTTCATCAACCATGTAATGCTAATGAGAGGATATCATTTACCCATGTCTCGGGCTATGAATTCCACTATTGTGAATGACGTTACATACTACAGAAGTCATACACCCAACGCAACAGCTTTTGATTCCTTATCTATTCGAACTAAGGTTTTTAATTACATTAAAGTGTACGAATCACACATACGTAATCTATCATCCGCTCAAGATTTAGGTATCTCATACTATGAACGTCACTAGTAAATAAATCTATAAATAGATTCAGGTTCTATTCTTCTTGGGTCCAGACTAATGTACTGTCAGTCCAGCCGGTCATGTCTATATCTCTATCTTCTGGAGTCATTCGCTCCGATGGCCAAGACAAAACATCTTCCCAATTGGACTTGGTAGACAACATATTAGTCTTTCAATCGGTTTGCACATTTCCAATTAGACTAAGGACATGTTTAGGTTCAACTACTAATATAAGCTCATTTCTGATGTTCTGTTAATGCTAAATACGAGTTATTTACGCATGATTAATAAGCTATATGCTAGGTTTGATCTGTATTATGTAATTATGATTTGTTGTTTGCTAAGCATGGTGAATCTGTTATAAAAAGCATGTATGTCATATACATATATGATATCTGTTAGTTCTGCATAAGCATTAGGGGTGGGAAATATGCTAGCATTCTAAAATATTGAATTTCTCTAACAAAAAATTGAATTTCAAAATAAAATTTAAAATTTTCATATTTGGCTAATGTTGATACAAGTGTTCAACAAAATAAGAGATAGGAGTGGGGTAGTGGAAACAATGAGGTTTGTTTACCTAGGTAGACGGAGAGTCAAAGTTAGGCAAAAGCAAGCAAAGGGAGTGGGAAGGTAAGGGAGATTGAGTGCTAAGGATAAGTGCTTAAGGTTGCTAGAAAGGGAAAAGATCCCTTCTTTATCATTCCCTATGGTTTTTATAGAGGGAAAGCCTCATGTCTAGTAGTGCCATGTCACCGATAGTACATGCAGTGGCTTGCTCGTGTGTTCGGCTAGGTGGGAGGCCAATTATCATCAAGCGCAATACTGCTCTAGCATTCCCTTTGCTAATATAGTACAGGGTTGCTACGCTGCAGTGGTCTCCTCTTAGATATAAAAGCTTTCCCACTTAAAAATTGGTGGTTACCTAGTGATCAATGAAATAAAATTTTGAAGAATGCAAAAAGAAACATATATAAAATTTACTAAATGAAATTTATTCTTCAATCCTTAGCTTAATTTATTTCTTGATCGACTAAATTTCGTGATTTTAAATCAATCGCTGCTGAAACTGAATTATTATCTTTCTACATTCTTATGTTTTTATGGAGTATAAAATTAGCATTAATTATTTTGATTTGAGTTTTTATATCAAAGAAAGAGGAACTTCTTAATACAGTCTTATCGTTTCTTTAAATTGATCGATCTCTCAATTATATTTCTTGCACTAGAATGTTAAAAGGTTAAATAATTATTTGTAATTTTTAAGATTAATTAGATAATTCAATCAAATACATTCTTAATTTGAGAGATGTGTATATGAATTAAGGGTCTATATTTGAACAAATTCTGATTCAATTGTATGATTAATTAGATAATTCAATCGATTATGTTCATAATTTGAGACATGTATACTAGATTGAATATATTAAAATCAAATAAAGGCTCAAGATACAAACATTAAGGCAAGGAATTATAATTGTAAACATATAAAATGGAAAAGGTTTTAAAATATTTATTCTCAATAGAAAAATAATCTCAATCCTTCAAATTCAGAAATTGAACAATGAAGTTTGCTCCATTAAATAATCCATGTCCTTGCAAGCTAAATAATAAAAGCTAAGCCGATTGAGTCTTAACTCGATTGGTATAAGAATGGTTTTTAATGCAGGAGGATGTGGGTCTGAGTGCAATGAAACACATTATCCTCCTATTTATAGGTTAGAGAGGAGCTATGGGTAGTTCTAAGCATTATGTTAAAAAGAGCAGATATGATCAGAATCTATAATAAGATTGTTTAAAAAAAAAATTAAAGGTAACATTTTGAATACTTTTTTTTTTTAAATATTTTCAGTTTTACAATTCATGTTCGGGATTGATAACCATCACTCCTAGCAATCAAGGGCGAAAGGAGGGGCTAGTAGGGACCCTTGCCCCTAAAATGAAAAATTCCTTTTTTAGAATCTAAAAGTTTATAAAATCCTAAGTTAATATATGATAAAATTATAGTTTACCCCCAAATGCTAGAATTTTGAATTAGTTCTTTTGAAACCCATAATAATATAAACCAATACAAATGGAAAATTACATTTTAATTCCTATAAAAATATATAATTTAATCTCGATCCCTCCTCGTGTTCCAAAGTACCAACAATTTGGTTTTAGTAACAATGACAAAAAGTAAAAGGAAAGAAGTCGATTCATGCATATGGCCAAAGAAGTTAAGAAAATTCAGAAAATTAAATTTCGTTTCAACTGATTCTATAGGTTCATGTGAGAACTAAGCACCTCAATGAGATGATGGCAATGGTGGAATGCTTTGTTCATTTTTGAAGAAATTCTCAGGGTCTACCATGGCTTTCACACGAGCCAATCTCATGAAATTATTGTTAAAATACTTAGTCCCATAAACCTCCGCAACACCAAAATCCGTATCATTGCTTTTATTGCAACCAATATCAAGATCTCTATAGTTAAGAAACGCCTCCCTAGGGTCACTACTCGCATATTGAGCCATTGCACCGTACAATCTCCTCGACATTTCAACGTACCGCTTGGCTGCACCGATCCCTCCATCGGACTCCGACCAGTAAACTGTATATTGGACCTTAAAAAGGTACCCACCTCTCTGATGAACCGCCGTTTTAGTCTCTGAAATCTCGTCCATTCGTCCACCGTGAGGGTTTAGTTGCACGAAAATGCTCCCTATGTCCATCAACATTTCCCATAACATCACCAGTCCTTGTTTGGGAATCACATTTTTGTAGTAATCAGATTTGGTCTTGAAGAACACTTTATTCTCCACCACACGATTATGCAATACATCAATGGAGGTCCCATTGGTAAACCCGGCCCAAAAAAGGGTCGATTCGACCCAACTCATTTCGATACAATCATTTTGTTGTAAACGCAATTCGGGGAATTCCTCGTTCATCAGATTCATAAGTTTTCTACTTCTTCCAAGGAATTGGCCAATGAAAGAAACTCGAATTGTTTTGTTTCCATTGCCAATTGTTATAGGTTCAGGTTGAAGCCTTATAAACAAATGTTTAGGCAGCTTAGGTGCAATATGTTGCCAACTATATGCAATATCCGTAGCACCTTGGTCCAATGTCCTTTGCACTTTGAAAACAGTGACCTTACGGGGAACATGAACCAATTTGAGCTTCCATGAAAGGATAACACCAAAGCTAGTTCCACCACCTCCTCGGATAGCCCAAAACACGTCTTCTCCCATTGATTTACGGTTATGTATCGTACCGTTGACATCGATTAAACAAGCATCAATTACATTATCGATTGAAAGTCCGTATTTTCGTATCATATTCCCATATCCACCTCCGGTAAAGTGTCCACCGATGCCAAGCGTAGTACAAACTCCCGATGGGAATCCATGGACTTTACTTTTCTCAGCTATCTTATAATAAAGTTCCCCCGTCGTCGCCCCGGCTTGAACCCACGCCGTCTCGCTTGTGATATTGATCTTTATCGACCGAAGATTGAACAAATCGAGGATGACAAACGGGATGTCGGATATATACGATAAGCCTTCGTAATCATGGCCGCCACTTCGGATTCTTAATTGGATACTATGGATCTTGGCACAAATGACAGCAGCTTGGACATGGGAGGCATGTCGGGCAGTTAAAATAGCCAAAGGTTTTGATATTGTGGAAGATGATATGATTCTAAGGTTATTTGCACGCAATTCGTATAAATATTGAAAGGAGGAATTGTTGGGAACGTATATAGAATTTGTAATTGGATTTGAAGTGCTGGAATGTATTGGAAGACATTGGAGGAAATTATCAAGAACTGAATTTGACGTTATGGATGAAATTGATAATAGGAAAGATGTTGAAAGAATGAATAATTTAGAACTTGAAGAGTTCATTTTTGTTTTCAAAGAATTTACAATGGTGTCTATATAAAGAGTAGAGGCCTAGAGGATCAATTTGCCAAATGAAGCCAAATCTAGAATACTTAATTTATTTAACTCTTTGGCATATTACATGTTTATATCATTTTAACCTTTTTTTTTTTGAAATATGAATAATAAAATTCGAAGATAAATAATTATTTTTTATGAAACATTTAAGTTACAATCTCTCTCAATTATACTTGTCCATTGGCCAGGCCGGGTGGTTTACTCGAAAAGTGAGAGGGTTTGGGCAAAATATAAACCCGAAAAAGGGCTTGGACAAAAAAATAAGCCCTGTTTTTTAAACGAACTACATCTCGAGTAAGTTTTTTTATCCCGGACTCTGCCCGAATTTAAAAAAAAATACTGTTGCTTTTTATTATTATTGTTTTTTTCATTTTTTGCTATCATATTGCTATTATTTTGTTGTTATTGTTTGAATATTGTATAAATTTTTTATTATTATTAAATTTGCTACTATTTTAGAGGTATTTGCTTGCTAAGTTGCATCAATCTTAGTGTTACTTAAGTATATTTTTTTAAAATTTTTTTTCCAATTATGTTAATGTTTTTAGTGTATTTGATATATTATATTTTTAAATTTATTTTTATATAAAAAATAATAGAAAAAGTTTTAATACGGGCAGACCAAGTTGGACTCAGATTTTAGCAATTTTTTTCGAACCAAGCTTGAGCAAAATTTTAGGCTCATTTTTTAGGCTGGACCTGAGCCTAAAAATCGTGCCTAAATTTTTTTACCTAGCTTGACCTGACTTGACCCATGGACAACCATACTCTTGATCCAAGTGTTCTCACAAGACAAGGACAAAGCTAGAGGAGGGCTGTCCTCCCCACCAAAAATATCCATTTAGTCCTTTTAGAAAATGAAAGGTTTTAAGTTAATTAATGGTACAATTGTAAAATTTATAGTTTAATTTTTTGAAAAATTATAAAATTCTATATTATTACAATGATGAATTTACATTTTAAACTCTTTTAAAAATTTATAATTCAAATTTGACTCCTAACTTTGCTGCTGACAACATAGTTTTGAATCGATGAAGTAGTCCACTTCACTCTCTAATCATACTCTTAAAATAGAGGGTTTTTAGATTATTTTTTTTCAATACAATTTCGATTCAAAATCCTTCATGACTATCTTGAATGATGATATCCAATTTAATCTTTAAGATACAATTTTAATACGAAAATTTTCATGACTTGAATCCCTTAGAATCAAATTTCAAGATTAAATGTCAAACACTTGAAACAAATTTCAACAAAGTATATTGGGTTCTCCGCTTAGAAAGGTATTGGTAGAGAATGAGCGAGCTATCCAAAGAAAGAGAAATAGGATTCTATGATATAACAAAGGGATAGGGACACATCAAGAGCTTTAATTTGCTACAAGCTAAGTTAAATAAGAGCATTTGGCTGGATTTGCTTGAGAATCAACTCATCAACAAAGGTCGAAAACTGCAACTCCATTCAACAATTCAAATAATATCCGCTGTCGTTTGGGTAGTCCACACCAAATCGAACATCATTTACGTCAAGTAAACCCATGCAGCTAAGAGAATCGACAAGCCTATAGGCTGATTTATGAGTACAAACAAAGTTCAACGAATTAAAATACTGAGTGTATCATAGGTAAATTTAGAGATTACAATATAGCAATTTGATTCAAAAATTATATCTCTAAACACCAAGAAAACTCTAAGCCTTGCAATTAGACGTGATCATGGGTCAAGTTATCTATTTAGGTCTGGAGACCTGCTTGAAGATTAAGAGAGTTTGGACAAAAATAAAAACCCGAGAAATGGACTTGGAAAAAAATAAGACCCGTTTTCTAAATTGATCAGGCTTCAGGTAGAATTTTTTGGCCTAGCCTAGCCCAACCTGAATTAACCTAAACTTTCTTTTATGCTGTTGTTTTGCTGCCATTTCGCTATTTTATTACTTTTATTTTGTTGTTATTATTTGGATATTGTATAACTCTTATTTTATTGTTAATTTTGTTACTATTTTAGAAGCATTTGCTTGTTAAGTTGAAACTATCTTAGTGTTATTTAAGTATAATTTTTTTAAAATATATTTTCAATTTGTTGGGAAACATTTATTTTAATCTTTTTGTGTATTTCATGTATTATATTTTTTAAAAATTTATTTTTTATAGAAATAATAATCTAAAATTAATAATACAGGTGGGCCAGGTCGGGCTCAATTTAACCTATTTAATTTGGATTGGGCTTGGCAAAATTTTAAGTTCATTTTAGGGCCAAGTTGGACCCAAACCTAATAAAGGGCTTAAAATTTTGCATCTGCCTGACCCGACTCATAATCAGTTCTACTTACCACCAAGCTAAGCTTGGCCTTGCGTGCATGCTCTTCCCATGCGGCATCTGCATTCATTTCTTTTTAATGTATAGAGAACGGACTAAATCTAAAAATATATATCGATACAATGTGCATTTGATATGTGAATGTTGATTTGATATAATTATACTCAAAATTTTAATTTTAATTTAATTATATTTATTTTATTTTATTTTGCACATTTAAAAAATAAAGAAATCCGATTTATTTCTGTTGGGTAACATAAATGTTTCTATAGTAATAAGTAAATATAAAATGATTCAACATCTAAACTTTTTATATCGAATTAATGGTGGATTCCGAGGATCCTTTGTAAATTTTTAGCTAATGATCCAAACCCAAATCTTTTTCAAGCCTTGATAATTGACGTTTGTTTTATAACCTTTTTGGCCATAATCAGGCAATTCTCACAGTAAAATTCGATTTAATTTGAAAAAAAAATTAAAAAATTTAAAATTTTGATGTTGACACCATTTTTTTGATAAAAATGGGGTCGACTTAGGTTTTGAAAAATAAAAACGAAAACGGGAGTCGCCACCAATCCTTTTTAATGAGGTGTGATTGGATCACCTCGAAAAGTCGTTGTTTTTAATAAACGGTTTGATTTTATTAAGACAACGATTTTGGTCCACGAAATTCAGAAAAATAGGTTTGGGAGTCGGTTACGTACGAGGAAGGATTAGCACCCTCGTAACGCCCAAAATTGATACCTAGTTGATTAGTTAATGTCTTAGTGCCGAGAATTGAAAACTTTAAAGAGATTTAAAATACGATCTTTTATTGAAACATTTGTATAAATCAAATTACTCGTTAAGACTCTCCCATTTCAGAAAGACAAAACGTCACACCCAATGCGTTAGGGCACAATATTTTACCTCTTCAGAAATGAGCTTGTCTAAAAACTTGCACAATATAATTTAAAAGGGTATTCAATGGTTTAAGTCATGTGAAAATATTTCAACCCAATACGTCAGAGCACAATTTCTCAAAATATTAAACATTGAATATTGCATTTTTTCTTTTAGAAAAATCCTCGTCTCGAGAAAAAAACGTGTCATATCCAATGCGTTAGGACACAACGTATTGAATTCTCGATAATAAGCTTTTTATTTATGTTTTTGTTTTAAAGAGCACTCTCGATTATTTAGATTCAACGAAGAAAATTGAAACCCAATACGTTAGGCTCAATTCTCTCGAAGATTCCAAATATCGAGTATTGCTTTTATTTTAAAATTTTTTCGTTTTTTGACAAATCCGAGTAAAAAGATGTAACGTAACAACAATGATGATAATGTGAGTAAAATAATACAAGCAAAGGCTATAAAATAAAATAAAATAAATAAAAAGACAAACTAATATAGTACACCATGGCAAACATACAAACAATAATATTAAAGCATTCATTCTAAATAATGTGAATACAAAATAAAGAAATAAAAAAATGAATAAGATAATGTAAATGTAAAAAAATACATACATATGTATACATTTTAAAATTATTATATATAAAGATGTAAGCAAGCAAATGCATACACATATGCGTATATATATGTATTATAAAAGGTGTACAAAAGTATGTTTTTATATACATGTATTTATAAAATGCGTATAGATATATATAGATGTGCAAATATATGTGTATAAAAATTATAGAATATAAAAAATATGTATATATATATGTTTGTATGTATATAAAAATAAGTTATATACAAAAAATGTACGGGCATAATGCATACATGTATATATATATGTATATATATATATAAAGTAAAAGTAAAGCTAAAAATAATATAAAACTAATTAATACATTAACACAATAGTAATGAATAAATATAAGGAAAATAAAACTAATAATAATTAATAATAATAATGAAAATAATAATAAAACAATTAACTAAATAATAAAATTGCTAAAAACGCAGACTGAATCGAAATAAAAACGAAAATACTGGGCGAATTCGAAATAAAAAAATGAAAAGGATTAAATTGCAACGCGCGCCAAAAGAGAGGGACCAAAACAGTAAATAAACCAAATCCCCAAAATGCGTCGCTGCAATGGACTAAAATGAAACAAAAGTAAAACTATGCAGCTAATTTAAAATAAAAGAAAAGAACGAAAAAGGGCCAAATTGTAACGCGTTGCAAAATAGGAGGGACTGCGCGCGCAAATATCCCCTTTTAAGAAAACAAGCGGATCCTCCCCCCAGGGTCGGGTCACCGCGCGGGTCAGGGCCAAAACGGCGTCGTTTTGGCACCTGACCCTTAATGGCAAAACAGCGCCGTTTAATAACCTCTATTTAAAACAATTTTTTTTGAAAAATTCATTCTTTCATTGTTTAAAAAAAAAAAACTTCAGAGAGAAAAAAATAAAAAAAAAACCCTCAGCTCCCTTTTCCTTGGCCGAACGGGCCACCATCGGCCCCGCCGTGTGCGATGGTCGGAGGCAGCTAACTGTCGTTTTTTTTACCCCGTTTCAGGGACCAACTGAAGGCCGAGCTTTCATGGCCTTAGGACTAAGGAGCGGAACCCCAAAAGCCACCCTCCTAGTCTGATTTCGGTGACCCAAAGAAGGACTCCGGCCTCGACACTTGCGGAGCGATTCAGGTATGTCTTACTTCCCCCTTTTTTACTACTTTTATTTACATATATGAGTAAAAAAACGAAAGAAAGAAAAGAGGAAATAGATCTATAAAACCGAAAAGAAAAAAAAATGTATCACCTTGAATGTTTTTCTTATTTTTTATTTCTTTCTGCTAATATCTATTTTTTTGTTACAAAAATCGAAAGAAGAGAGAGACAAAGTTACATTTTCCTTCGGCTTTTATAGTCGATTTTGCTACTGCTTGTGTTGTCCTTTTTCTTGCTTGTTTTCTTCTTTGCAGGTGACTGGCGGCGCAAGTGGGCGTGGCGGTGCGGATGGGACGGTGGCAGGTGTGCCACTTGCAGTGACGTGGCGGCGGTGGCACTAGGGTTTCAGAAAAGCTGAAACCCTAGTTTGACTAACTGTTGGGCCTGATTTGATTTTTTTTGGGCCATACGGGTTTTGGGCTGTTTGGGTACTGGGCTTGAGGTAGTTGGGCCTCGGGTTAAAATTTGTAAGTGGACAGGGACTGTTGAATAATTTGGGTTCATTTTGGGCCGGGCAGAATCTGGGCCTTACATTTGAGTTAATCAAATCGAGTTATTTGAATTATTCGAGTCAACTCGAATAAGTAATTCGAGTTTCGAGTTCGAGTCGAGTTAAATTTTACAATTTAAATAACTCGAATAATTTGAATAAAAAATTGGTGTAAATACCCTTTTAGTCCCTATCAATTTTGAAAATGAGCAAATTGATCTCTTTCAACAAAAATTACAAAAAAAAAATTCAAAATAATTTTCAAAAAATCAAAATAAATTTTAAAATTAAAAATATTTATAAAAATTCCAAATTTTATATATTTTTTAAAAAAATTATAATTTTTTTAAAAATCTAAAAAATATATAAAGAAAGTTAAAATTTTTAAAAATTTCTAAAATAATAATTTTGGGACCTAAATAAGTTAATTAATGATTTAAGTATATAATACTAAAGTATCTTATTTTTTATTATTTTGCTTTGAAAAAGTTCTAAAATATATGTGGTTCCGAATTTATATGCTCTAACATGAAATTAGTTATTTTGTAACAAGATTTTGATTTGAAATGTTTAATTTTTTAATTTAACTCGAACAATTTCACTCGATTCAGCTTGACTCGAATTTCATTTCACTTGACTTGATTCAAAAAAATTTCAAATCGAGTTAAGATGATAAAATATGACTCGTCAACTCGATTAACTCAAAATTTTTTCACTCGGTTTGATCGAACGCTCACCCCTACTCTTTATTTAGGAACCTTTCCAAATAATTGGACTTTGGATAATGGTAATCTTTGAACATTGGTACTTTAACTTTTAAACAACTATATATGTGCTCCACTAAATGTGTAGCACTTTTTATATATTTGAAATTTAGTTCATTTATCTTTAGTTAAAAAAAATTAGTTTCTCTATTTTTAGATTTCAAAATTTAGGTATGATTATTAATACCGTTAAAATTCATCTGTCTAATTCGTTGAACTTGAATTTAACTGAAAAAGTTTAACAATGTTAAAAACTGGACTTACATTTTTAATTTAGTAAAGGAACTAAATTTCTTGAAATAAAAGTAAGAATATTAGATTACAAATGTACGAAGAATACAGGGATTTAAAGTATTTACTTGAAGTGGCCTCTTGCTATGGTTCTATGAGTTTGATTAGTAAGGCTTTTTGTTATCTTTGCATGAATGGTTGATTCCATAGTTATGTTTCATAGACGAATTGATTGATTAAGGGGGAGTGTAATGTGCTGCAATGTTTTTATAAAAATGTCAAGGAAGGAGATTATTAGTTAGAAATATATGGGTTATAGATGCAACTCCAGTTGCAACTTAATTTGCATTTTGCAAGTTAAGATGACTTGTCATATTTAATTGATATCTTTTGATCGAAAAATTTTAGATTTTTTATTTTAGCACGTCTTTGAGAAGTTTTAGCTGCAACTTATAGAAGTAAAAAAAAAAAGTGAAAATTAAGTTAAGCAAAAATTGTTTGAAGACTTTTAATGTGATCGAAAATTTCTTATTAAAGAGATTTGATTTTCACAAAACCATTATACCAAGAAGATATCTTTAAATCTATTCCATATTGGTGACTTTATTAAGTAGAATTCGATGAGACAGATATATGCATTAATTATAATTTAACAAGTCATTGTATGCTTATTTAAAAGAGGGCTTATTTTAGTTTTATGGACGAGATTGAAAGAGCACTTAACCTGTTCGCTTGAAAAATCTATTTTAGTGTAAAATTGTTGTAATTTGTTATTGTTGTTCAATTTTCAACTAGGGGAAAGTCAAGAGTGATATAATTTATGTATATGAGTGAGATTGCAATTCGATGAGCATATTAGACTTAAATCAAATATTGTACAAATAGCTTTATAGTGGGCTATTCTTTGGGCAAGACCTAGCATGCATAGGGAATTTCTGAACTACCTTACCAAACTTTAATGTGCATCTCCTTTTCTATAAAGTTAGTAAATAAGGCTAATTGTAACTAAATGTGCAACTAGAAGGCAAAACCAATGGTAAATTATTTTATAGACCCTTCCCACCACATCATTCATGGTCCCTTTCCAATTATTTAATGACATTTCAATAATTTTTTCCATGTCATTGACACATAATAATAGTAATTTTTTTACCCTGAACCCCGAACCCCAAACTCGAATCTTGAACCTCTAACTTGGAACCTCGAGTTCATGTTCAGGGTTTGTTGTTTAGGTTCGGGGTTTGGGGTTCATGGTTTAGGGTTCAATATTTGATGTTCAGGGTTCAAGGTAAAAAACTTCCAAAATTATGTGTTAATGACATGAAAAAATTGCTGAAATGTCATTAAATTATTGGAAAGGACCATGAATAGTGAGGTGGGAAGGGTCCATAAAATAATTTCTTCAAAATCAGTACACTTATATTTGTATGAAGGCATATCCTTAAAGCAACTTTGAAATATAAGGAAAAAAATATTTTTAAAAAAAATCAACATATACACTTGCACTTGTGTCCATTTACAATCGTATCCAACACATACATCCGAACAAAGTAAGATAACTTAAGCTTTGACTCACATTCAGACAAGTATCAAAATATTATGGTTAAATTCTGCTATTAGTTTATATATTTTGTGAAAGTTGTTGATTTAGTTCTTGTACTTTAGTTTGGTCATTTTTAGTTCTTGTACTTTTCAAATTTCGAAGTTTTAGTCATCACTAAATGATAATTGTTAAATTCATTAAGTTAAGTTTTGTTATTTCTAAAATCTGATGGGCCAAACATATTATCAAGTGTAATGCCATGTCTGCTTGTTATTTCCACATATCACTCACTAAAAATTCAGTTTATGGATTAACCACTGTCATTTGCGACAAGATTGAAATTTCAAAGTTTGAGACTCAGAATGAACCAATTGAAAAATATGGATTAAATCTACAACTATACATATTGTACAGGACTAGTAATTAGATTTAAACAAACAGATTTAACAACCATTGTTTGGGGTAGAACTAAAATTTTCAAAATTTGAAAAGTACAAGGACTAAAATTGATCAGATTAAAGTACAATGACTAAATCCATAACTTTTACAAAGTATAGGGAGAAATAGCATAATTTAACCGAATATTATCCCCTTCTCTCTATATATAATATAGAAAATAGTTTGAGCATGCCCTTCAATAATCAAATGGATAATATTAAGCTACAACACAACTACCATAGCTGAAAATTTCCCATTTATGTTGCAGATGAAAGGCAAATCAATATAAGAAAGCCTCCAATATTCCACGTTAGGGGTGAGTATCCGATCGAGTCGAGTCGAATCTAGTAAAAAAATGTTGAGTTAATCAAGTTGATGAATCCTATTTTAGCAACCACACTCAATTTGAATTTTTTTTGAATTGAACCGAATCGAGTAAAAAATTTTCGAGTCGAGTCGAGTTAACGAATCCTATTATTTATACTCAATGTTGTGTTTACATGAATCGATTATTTAATCAGTTGACGAAGTACAAGATTATTTAACTATATAAACAATATAATGGTTTTGACTTTTAACTTTAGAAAAGGTAAACATTTATCAAAACAACGTAGTTTTGTCTTTTCTTATTCAGATTTTTGGATAACTCGAATTGTGTAATTTATATTCAAGTTAAACCAAGAATTTTAATTTTTTTATTCAAGTTGATCCGAATAATTTGATTAACTCAAATAACTTGAACTATTTAACTCAAAATTTAAATTTTTTATCGAATTTTTCAAATCGAATCATATTTTGCTCACCCCTAGTCTACCTTATATTTTGGTACTCTTCTATGGTGCCTTCACCTTTATTAATAAAGTTATTTTTTTTCTTGCCAAATTAAATATTTTATTAAAATCCCAAAAACGGGAGGCTACTACAAAAATCAATACCCTACTGCAAAATAAATAAATAAAAGATCAATTAAGTTGCCGAATCGATTGAGTTGGTGTTATTCAACTCCTCTCGGCTAACCACATGAAGAAGGCAACCTAACTGCCCAAGCATCATATAGCCATATTTGTTTGAGCAGGTCAAAGAGTAAATTATTTTTCGTTTTTGTTCAATCATTTTGCATAATTGCAGCATCTAAGTAAACATTAAAATCCTGTAAAAAAATAAAATATAAAATATAAAGATGTAAACATCAGTTTCCTTATTTATAATATTAAATTGTAAGCCGATTGAGTTTTAATTCGATTGACATGAGCATTGTTATTAACCCAGGAGGACATGGGTTCGAATGCAGTGAAGTACATTATCATCTTATTTATGAGTTGGGAATGAGCTATGAATAGTTTTAGACCTTCTGTAAAAAAATAGATATGATTAGAACCTATTTATTAATTTGAAATGTCATCCCAATTAAAAAATTTAAGTTAAGATAGATGATACGTCGTTTTCATTCAGGATTTGATAAAAGATTTGCCACAAATTTGATGAAGTATTTAACAAAATAAAATATTTATTTCTTGTTTCCATAAATCACATTCCTAATAAAAATAAAATTTATTAATTACACATATTGAATCTATTATTATATCTTAAAAATTACAAACATTTGTTCAACAAGCTTTAAATTGAAAGAAAAACATGCTTCAATACATTTGAGTTCATATTTTTCTAATTATTACAATAACAATGAAACTAATTGAACTAAAACTTAATTGACTAAAATAGTTAACTAATGAATAAACATTAATAATTATATCTGTCTTCCCTTAATGGGGAAGAGTGGGAATGCTTTGTTCATTTCTAAAGAAATTAGTAGGATCAACCTTAGTCTTAATATGGACCAACCTATTAAAATTACCCTTAAAATATTTGATCCCATAAACCCTCCCTTCCAAATAGCTTCCTCTATCATTATGATTGACACCCAAATCAATGTCTCTATAATTAAGAAATGCCTCCCTTGGATTCTTGGACACAAAGGGTGTCATGTACCTATGAAGCTTCCTTGTCAACTCTATGTAACGCTGTGCTGTTTCAGCCCCACCTTGGTTCCAATTCGCTAAGTATTGAATCTTCCATAAATTGCCAGCTCTGTGTGGAAATGGAGTCGCTGTGGACGCAATCTCAGCCATTCTCCCACCGTATGGATTGAATATCATTTGCGCCGGCTGTAATTCGATCATTTTTTCCCAAATACCTTCCAATGCAGTCTTCGGGATCGGTTGTTTTACGTAGTCTGATTTCCTTTTGAGATAACTCAACGACGGGGTTCGGTTCAATAAAACATCGGTTGGGCTATCGATGGTGATGTTCGTCCAAAAAAGAACCGATCGAATCCAGCTTGTTTCGATGCAATCCGATTGAGATAAACCGAGTAAAGGCAAGTTCTTGTTCATGATTGAAACAAGTGTCTTGGAATCTCCTAAGAACAAGGAAATGAATGAAACCCTAACGGTACTTCCACCGATACCAGTACTACTATTTACGACGTCAATGACGAGCCTAACGAAGAGTTCTTTAGGGAGTTTAGATGCAACATGTTGCCATTGATCAACAATGTCAGTGGCATTATCTTCCAATGTTTTCTCAACCCGAAAAACAGTAACTATTTCAGGTACACGGACCAACTTAATTTTATATGCAAGTACCACACCAAAACTAGCTGCTCCACCACCTCTAATAGCCCAAAAAAGATCTTCCCCCATTGATTTTCTATCATGAATTCTACCATTAACATCAATGAAATAAGCATCCACGATGTTATCAACTGTTAAACCATATTTTCTCATCATATTACCATAGCCACCTCCAGTAAAATGACCTCCTACACCCACTGTAGGACAAACACCAGCTGGGAAACCATGTGTTTTGCTCAACTCCGAGATTCTATAATAAAGTTCACCAAGAATTGCTCCACTTTGAACCCAAACAGTCTCGGTTTCCATATCTATATCAATGGATCGAAGGTTGAACATGTCAAGGACAAAGAAAGGAACAGTGGCAACATATGATAAACCATCATAATCATGTCCACCACTTCGGATTTTCATTTGAATGTTGCCCTTTTTGGCACAAATAATGGCGGCTTGGATATGGGATTGGTGTAATGCAGTGAGGATAAGGAAGGGTTTGGGTGTGTAGGTCTCATTAAATCGAAGGTTTCGAATGTAGGATTGTAAGACTGTGGCATATGAGGGGCTTTGAGGTGTGAAAATGGCTTCACTAATAGGGTGAGATGGATGTGAATTGTCTAAAAGACATTGAACAAAAGCTTCATGGACTGAATCAGAATTTGAAGCAGAAGTTGCAAGGGATGAAATTGAAAGAAGAAGTGAAACAACAAGAGGCCATGAAATTGCCATGTTGATGAATTTTGTTGAATTGTTTTGTGTTGAAGTGAGAAGATTTAAGGAATTTATAGGGAAGTTTTTTTGGGGTGTAATCAACTTGTAAGGCATTATACTAAATATATTATTTAAAAAGATAGGTCAAGACCGAATAGTTTGACCTAGAAGATTTCAAGTATGGAACGTAAATGGTTGGCGTTTTGACATTCATAATATTACGTAAAAATGTCAACTGTGTGTGTTAGTGTTGGCGATAAAGCCATTAACAATAATCTTGCTTATATTATTCCATCACATGTCATGCTCACGTATATGCTAATGCATGTTGTAGTTGACAGGTTACTCGTATTCTACATAAAAATGGGTAAATTAATTTTTATATATTAGATCAAAAAAGTAAAATTAGTCTTTTTCAATAAAAAAATTATCGATTTGTGTTACTAAAACATGACATGACTGATAGAATAACCAAACAGTGGCACGTGACATGTCACGTGTACTTTATGCTAAAGTATAGAATCAGTTTTTAATGGTAGATCTGGATGAAATTTTTAACAGGAAGACAATATTACTCTTTGATTTAATGTATAGAGATTAATTTATTCATTTTTCTAAATAGAGGAAGTAAAATATAAAGAAAATAATATGACAGCAAAAAAATATATAGAGACGTGAAAGTTGAATAATTCCAACCTATTAGTTGATGTAAACCAGCTTAATTAATTGAAAAACCCTTTATAATACAATTTATTGATTTAAAAAAAATGATATTTGAATCATTTGTAAGATTTAACTCGCAATACCAAATTTAATAATAGTATAATAGATTTAACACGTTCCCGTAATAAGGTTGGGGCCTTCTCATATACCTGTATTCCATTATAGTTCCTGCTTCCGGATTTATTTATCTAATCAGCTACTCTATTATATTTTCTAGAAATGTGTTGAAAACGAATTTTTCAATTTCGACATAAAAATTAACTATTCAAACATAACTCTAATAACATACTAACACCAGCACCATCAGCTAACATAATTTTCACAAGCATTATTATATTCCAACTCTAATTGCCTAACACCAAACGTGATGCCATAATTTAAGGAAAATGGTTGCAATCTTTTATGTATGTTTAATATAAAATTTAAAAATAGTGACTAAGATAAATACTTTATCAGCATTTCGCATTAGGGTTACTTCAATAAATTATAAAATTATCTTAAAATAAGTTTATAATAATAAATATCTAACATTTGACATCTATACATAGGAAACCTTATTAAAACCATATGATAAAATAATTATAATAAAAAATACATATTACCTTACCTTATCTAAAAATTAAATGATTTACTTTATCTCAAAATTAAATGATGTATTATCAATTAAAATAATAGAACGTATTTTATCTCAAAAGGAAATCATAGAATTTTAGGTTTCAAATTCAAATTCTATGTTGGGAAGAACCAACCTCACCCTTCCTCCCTACTCATAAAAGATAGTTCTATTTTGAAGCATGTCCAAGCATCACCATTAAAGATTGACACTTTCTTTTCTTTTTCTTATATGTCAAAAAATTTTCTTGTATTAAATTCGCACTTTATTAAGTTGTTGTCATTAATTAAAATAATCAATTAAGCCTCTCCGTTAAGAGTTTCCGCCATTGTCCAAATTGACTGTTAAATAAATTGGCGGACCAACCAGATGGTGATAAATGGCAATTTTCGGTTTAATCTAATATTGTTTCATGGAAAATGATTAAAAATATTTAAAAAATTATAAAAAATCACAAAAAAATATAAAAAATAAAAATATTAAAATTGATATAAACTTGTTAAAATTATAAAAACATATAAATATTATAAAAATACAAAAATTCTAATAAAATATAAAATTTTAAAAAATTATTTAAAATATTTAAAATAAAAATATATTAGAGTTCTTAAAAAATTTTGTTAACAATTATAAAAATATTAAATTGATATAAACTTATAAAAAAACATAAAAACTTGAACTAGATCGATTAGCCTGAAATTAGCAAGGGTACTGGTTTAGGGAAAGCCATTAGATTGGTTGACCTGGGAACCGGGCGGTTGAACCAATTTTTTTATTTTTTAATATTTTTTATCATACGAAAATTTCAACATCCACCTATTACCATATGTCAGAATGAAATATTCTAACCAAATTTTTTAGAATCGAACCAATCAGGCCACTAATATGCCAATTCAATTGATCTATCTAATTCAATTAAATAAAAATAAAAAATTAAATATTTTAAAAAAGTAAAATCATTTCAACCATCTGGTTTCCAAGTCAACTGGTATAACGGCTTTCTTTGAACCGATACCCTTGTCGATTTCGATCTAAGTGGTCCAACCGACTGATCTGGCCCAATTCAAGTTTTTTATATTTTTTTATAATTTTTATAAGTTTATATCAATTTTAATACTTTTTTATAATTTTATGATTTTTATAGAATTTTAATACGTTTTTATAAATTTTTAAATATTTTAAATATGTTTTTATTACTTTTATAAATTTTTATGATTTTTTTAATTTTTTATAAATTTATATAAATTTTCATTTTTTTTTTAACTTGTCACGAGCCCAAAGCACCAAGTAAATGCTTAAGAAATTAGAATACGACACCATCTAATAACCTTCTTTCTCGTAGAGAAGACCCTACACAGATTTCCACCAACTCAGCAAAGCATGCAATAAATTGAGTGGCCGCCTAAAAGGACAAAGCGCTACGATCAACAAAGGAGAACTAGTAATTAGATCTGAGCATGTAAATGGGCATGTCAGGGCAACCCCAAAGTCCTTACAAATATTATGCTGCAACATGTATGTAGGTATGGCCATTCTTCAGCTTAGCCACCTTTACTCTACTATAATTTTCATTATCAAATCTATCGGAAGGTGCTTCGGAGTGCTAATTCTAACACCTCTTAATCTCTTTTTAGTTTGCAGGTTACCCATCACACAATCTATTATGACTGCATCAACCTACCACAAAAAGGCATCACCAAGCATCATTTATTAAATTGGGTTTTTTGACATTTAACATACAAAATTGGTGTCTTATTAATTCATAATACCAGTCGATTAACTCTTAACTCGATTGACATTGGTATTATTGCCAGTGCAGGAGGACATGCGTTCAAGTGCGCTGAAGCACATTATCCTCCTATTTAAGAATTGGGGATCAGGCGCTATGAGTAGTTCTAGACATTATATCAAAAAGAGCAAATATGATAAGAACCTATAATGAGATTAATGTTAAAAAAAACTCGTAATACCAACTCAATCAAAAATTTAATATTAGTATAATTAACAAATTTTAAAATCAATTACCTACATACTCTAAAATGAAACTATCCTACTAAGAATTGGATTTGAGAATAATTACCTGTATAATTACTCAATTCTCACCTCCCGGGTGCTCCAATTACATCCAATTCGGTAAGACTCACTAATTATAATGGTTACCCAAATATGTCATCACAATGTAATTACACACAATTACACTCAAATTCAATTACTAGCTCAAAAATTTTCTTCCAAAGACCACGAACTATTAGTTTCCTTGGAGAAAACCTCTACTATATTTTTTTTCAAAGAAATAAAAAAAAAAAAAGAAATACCGGTCCTTAAGCAGCACACGCATGTTCTGGGAAAAAAAAGAGTACACGCATACAATTTTTATATTATATAAGATAAAATTCGTTGACTTTTGACTAAATAAATAAATATATATATTTCCCTCCTTTATGTAAATATAAATTGTTTAAGATCAATATTTTTGAATTTTGACTAATTAATCAAGTCTTTTTCTAGAAAAACTAATTACTATTTTATTGTATGATTGATTAGTTAATTAATTCTTTTGATGAATTATAAAAGAAGGATAAAACCCTAACAACAATACGACTAACGCGACTCAAATCCAGATCACATCTAGAGTAATGAACACCCTAATTATTAGGCCAACACACGAGATTCAATTAATTAATTAAGTTTCAAAAGTTATAAAAATCATATTCCCCTTGAAGGAAAAAGAAAAAAAAAAAAACGTACTTAGCTTTCGATTTGACGTGAACAAAGTCAAAAAACCATTTTAGTTTACCTACAAACTAAAATTTCATAAAATATATAATATTTAAAAGTTTCAAGGATATAGAAACATTGAACTTTTACCCAAAAAAAATTTAATTAAAATGTTTCGAAGTAACGCATTCAATTGAATCTTCGAATGTTAAAATTTTTGTCAATTACATCTCTTGATTAACTCTTTCTACCATTAACTGTTATTTTATTGACATAACCGTTAATAGTCATTGAGTCCGTTGTTATAATGCAAAATTTTTTTTAAAAAAAATTTAAAAAAAATTCAAGTCTGGCACTTAAACATACATCTATTTGTCTAGCTAGGTTCATTCTGGATTAAAATTTGGGTATCTATGTGTTCAAATTCATTATTGACATAATATTTAAACTATTAGAAATACTAAAATTTATAAAAAAAAATATGAAAAGTAAATTTTTGTTATGAATATCTGATTTAGTGGATATCCATTAAGATTAAAATAAGTTTTGATTTACTTTAAATTCTAATAGTCATTAGAATTAGATCTCTACTTTATTTATACTTCTTATGCCTATAAATAGAGACTTTGAAGAAGCATTGTAGTTATCTCATTGATAAATAAATACACTCTCTCTTTTACTCTCCTATTTTCTTTGTCTTTTTATTTTATAACACGTTATCAGCACGATTCTCTTTTATTTTATAATACGATCACTCCAAATTTATTGCTCAAGCTGTTGTCGATTGCCTTTTAGAGCTACTATTATTTCAGTCTTCAAGTGGGGCCTTCTCACGATGGGTAACCATTATGCAAAGAAATTTATATAATCATTACGTGGGTTATAACGATGATGTTAAAGATCTTCATGTATAGTTTACTATGATTTTTTATATTATGTTTATTATAATTGGAGACTAATCATGACAATATGAATAGATAGATTCTAATTTGAAACTCACATATGTTTGCGACGGTGATTATGAAATAAAGAATCAATGGAGACGTTTAGAAGTCTGTCCTACTAGATTTGTTGCATTCCCCGAAGTGCATGCAAACATAAAGAAAATAAAATATATAATCATGGACCACTAAAAGTGGGAATATGGTAATAAATAAGAGAACAATGAGAGTTCTCAAGATAACTCTTCAAAGGGTAAAGATAACTTATGTTATCAATGTGATATGAAAGATTATTGACTACATATGTGGCATATGCCCAAATATTTTGTTTCTGTTAATATTCTTTAAGGAAGGATATGAGAATGTAGTAATGAATTCTATCATTACAGATAGAATTTTTTTTATCTTATTTGGTACTAAAACAAACAAATATTATTTCAATATTTGATAGTATAAAATTAATTGAAGGCTCTAGAAGAGCTATTATATTATTACCTAAAGTACAAAATTTGTCATTGATGATGCAATAGCTCGATATTCAGTGGTGTCGAAAACAGTGGTTCGAGACCACTAAATTCGACGAGTAAGTTCGTAAATTTTATTATTTGGTATTTACGAGTCAAATATGATTTTTGAAAGATTTTTGAATTAGTGATTTGTATTTAATAATAATTAGGTTAAGTGGTTTTAGAAAATGAGGTATTGAGGCCTCGTTTCTATAAACCTAGCCGTAAATATTTATAAAAATATTTACGGAGTGTCATTAAAGTAGAATTAAAGTTTCGATAGAAAAATTTTAATGTTTTGATAGTTAATTAATTAAAATTGATTAAATTAAAAAAGGTGTAAAACTTATGAATTATAAGAAATAGTGATTAAATGGCTTAAATGGTAAATAAGGGAGGACTTAAAGAGTAAATAAGCCTAAAGGGGATGACTAAGGAGGCATAAGTGTGAAAAAAATAATAAAATAATGTGAATTAATGGCAAAATGGTAAATTTAGTGAAATTAAACATACAAATTAGAAAATTAAAAGGTTTCTAAGCAATTCTTCATCAATTTTTCAGCCAAAACAGCCATAGGAGAGCTCCTTAAGATGTTTTTTCATATTTTTACTTCAAGTGAGTTCAATTCTTGCCTATTTCTTGTAATTTTTATGTTTTTGAGGCTTTTACAATTAAGTCCAACTTAATATTACCTTAGTTTTTGATTTTATTGAAAATTTTGAAACTTGTCATTGATGAGTATTAGATGTTTTAGATGAATAACATGGATTTAGAGCTTTAATTTTGTTGTATGATGATTTTATAAAGTGATTTTATTAAATATTAATTTTAGGATCAAATTGTGAAGAATTAAAGAATTAGGGTTTGGTATTAAATTTATGTTTTATCAAGGGTTGTATGATAGCCTAGAATATTTAGATAAATTATTAATTGAGAAAAATTAGTTAATTTGATAAGATTAATTAGTTAAGGACTAAATTGCAAAAGTTGTGAAAGTTTGGGGTAATTGTGTAAATTTGAAAAATTTTGAAGGGTATTAATTGTGAAATGAATTAGAACTGAAATATATGCTAATGATTGAGTAATTTTATAATTTAGATCAAGATCTTGTAGATACTCGTGAAAAAGGGAAATTAGCTAAATAGTCCCTGAACTTCTGCAAATATTACAAATTTAACCCAGGTAAGTTCATACGGTTAAACTTTAATATTTATATTGAGTTGATGAATGATATTATGTGTTTATTCTATTGTTGAAAATAAAATATTGTTAAAGTTATAAATTTGAATTGAATATTCAAATTAAATGGAACACGAAATTTGAGTACATTCGGCGTTCAGCGAATTGACGGCAATGGAGGAAATTGACAGCAAATTACTCAAGTAAATCGAGGTTTAGCATTTTTTTGAGAAATTTCATGTTTACTTTCCGTTTAGCTCTCACGAGTTTCTGTTTAACTTATATGAGTTTCCGTTCAACTCCATTGAGCTTCTATTTAACCCTTATGGGTTTCCGTTCAGCTCTTACGAGCTTCCGCTCAACCCTTATGGGTTTTTGTTTAGCTCTCATGAGCTTCTGTTTAGCCTTTGGGCTTCTGAAAAGGATGTACTATTATCTGTAAGCCGTTCTCTGATTTAGGAAGATTTGGTAAGTAACTATGTAATTGAAATTGAAAGACATATTGTTTGTTATTGGTATTGATTTGAAATAAGCATATTCATCGATTGAAGTTGTGATTGGCAGGGAGTTTACGTTGAATAAATTTATTTAATTGATGTGTTATAGTAGGTTCGGTAAGATTTATGTTTAACCCATCAAACTTTCTGAGCTTCATTAAGCTTACTTGTGTGGTTTAATGTCTTTGTAGATTTTCGTGAGGTCGGAAGATCGGATCAGCACACCGAGTCACACTATCCAACTTATTCCGGTAGTTTTTGAAGCGTTCAACATGGTTTATATGGCATGTATAGGGATTGATATGGATTAGATTAAAGTTGACATATATAGATGTTATGAATGATGTTTTGTTTACATAATCAACCTAGATATATATTTTGGTTTGGAAATGAAGTAAATTGTGATGTGGTTATGATGGATATATGCTTATAGGTATTTAGTTAGTAGTAAACCTTAATAAAATTTGCTAAATAGACTAAATAGGTAAGTTTGAGTATTTAAGGTATATGTGATGATATATTGTATATAATACATGACTTTGGCTTGTTTTGAACGCTTTGTTGTGGAATATTGATGCGTTAAAATGTTGTGTTTAGGTTGATACCTAAATAGGTTAGAAATGTGGCCTTGAAATGGCCTATTTTCGTCCACACAGGCAGAGACACGGGTATGTGTCTCAGCCGTGTGTGACACACGACCTAGCACATGGGCGTGTGGTTTAGCCGTGTGTCCCCTGCATCTTTAAAATTGAGAAACAGAATGCTCAAAATATTCACATGACCTAGCACACGGGAGTGTGGCTTGGCCGTGTGACCCCTGCACTTTAATTTTACAAGTCAGTATGCTCACACGGCCTAGCACGCGAGCGTGTGGCTTGGCCGTGTGACCGAAGTCAATAAGAACTCTAATTTGGACACGAGCTGGGACACGACCGTGTGCCCCAATTTTGAATGCCCACACGACTGAGACACAGGCATGTCTCTTGATTGTGTGAGCCACACGGCCTAGCCACACGGGGGTGTGTCCCGTGCTCCTTTGAAAATTTTTGATATTTTCTAAAAAAATTTCTGAGTTCCTGATTTAGTCCCGATTTATTTCAAATGTGTATTTTGGGCCTTGAGGGCTCATATAAGGGACAATATGAGTGATTATGATTAGCTTCTGACATATATGTTAAATGATATGAAATGTTCGTATTTGATCTGAAAAGTCCAGTAATGCTCCGTAACTCTGTTTCAGCGACGGATAAGGGTTAGGGGTGTTATAGATGATGCTTTATTTTCCACGAAGTCTCAAAGAAATATATTGAATTTTAAAGATATTCATATTAATGGATATCATATTGAGACTATGAATAAGAAAAATATTGAATATTTATATATTACAAAGGTTGAATGTGAAAAGAAATATGTTTTGGAAAGACTATCTGTTTTTCATCAGGTTTATATTATACACATATTAGTGCAATTGAGGCACATGTTACTACAAACTAGAAGTTCGTAAAACCACATACTTTTACTATTTTCCATGACAGGTTAGGCCATCCCGGGTCTATTATGATGCGAAAATTAATTGAGAATTCATATGGACATTCATTAAAGAACTAGAATATTCTTTAATTTAAATAATTCTCATTTGTTGCTTGTTCTTAATGAAAATTGCTTATTAGAAACTCACTAGCTAAAGTTGAGATTTAATGTCTTACATTTCCGAAATGAATATGGTCCCATTCATCCACCATGTGGATGGTTTTGATATTATATGATTTTGGTAGATGTATCTACAAAATAATCACATATGTGTTATCAACTTGCAACCTGTCGTTTGCAAGATTGCTTGTTTAAATAATTAATTTTAGATTATGCAATTAAGACAACTCATCTTGTTAATACTGATGATCTTATATCTTAGTCTTTTATTGATTGAGTTTGAAAAACTTTTGTAAAATTTTTTTATTTATGCGCATAATGGTTTAGAGAAATTATTTGATTGAACGCCTCTGATTAGTATCTAAACCATTACTTATGAGAAATAAACTTCCTATTTCAACATGAGATTATGTTGATTTATGTGTTGTACACATTAAGCTAATAAGTTATAAACACTCCCCATTACAATTGGTTTTTGGTCGAGAGCTAAATATTTCTCATCTTTAAATTTTTGTATGTGCGTATATGTTCCAATTGCTCCACCACAACACACAAAGATGAGTGAATCCTCAAAGAAAGTTGGGAATATATATTAATTATGAGTCTCATTGTATTATTATATATTTTAAATGTATTGGAGATTCAATTATGACATGATTTGTGATAACTATTTTGATTCAATAGTTTTCCTGACATTAGGGGGAGAGAAATAATAACTTGTAATGAGTTAGGGAGGAAAGTAATTTGAACCAAAAGTTCAACAAGGATAACTCATTACAAGTTCCAAATGTGAAAATTCTCATAAAAGAAAATAATAAATCTCGATAAGTTATGTCAATTCGAGAAAATGTTGAACCGATAATAAAATTGGTCAATAATGGTTTTGCATGCAATATTATTGTTGAAATAATGAAATAAAAGGAGGATCTTGAATAAATATGTTGAGAAATATAAATATGGAATAAATTGGTCAAAATAGAAAGATGCAACTCAAGTACAATTAAATTCGTGGAGTTTTTGGACCAGTATTCCAAATATATAAAGGTATAAAGCCAGTGAGGGTACAAATGAAGTAGTTTTGCAAAAGCGGAATAAAAATATGAAGTTTTTCGCTAAACCCTGGCATTGATTATGAAAATATAAATATTCTTTTGTGGTGGATACAATAACCTTTAGATATATTATTAAACTGACAGTTCATAAAATATTTAACTTGCGTCTAATGGTTGTATGGTTGTTGTTACAACCTTTTATGAATCACTATATAGTAAAATTTATATTAAAATCATTGAAGGATTTAGAATGCTAAAAGCATATTGAAATTCTCAGGAAATTGTTCATTTATATGAATTGAAATAATTTGAACATATGTGATAAATTTGACTGAGTGAATAAGTAGTTGAAGGAGAATTATAAGATGATCCAGAATACCTATTTATATTTTTATAGAAGAATCATGATAAAGTTTGCTATGATTATTGTTGAAACTCCTGAAGAGATCAAAATATATTTCCCCAAAATTTTTCCTCACTCATGGCTTTCAAAAGAATAGTAATATAAATGCTTAGCAATACACTCAAATAGTCATTTGAAAGACTAGTATCCAAGATTGAATACGTAGAATATGAGAAAGTATGTGATGTTTTCATGAGGGGGAGTAAATGCGCACTATATTTTTTTCCCTTAATCGAGGTTTTGTCCCATTAGGTTTTCCTGGTAAGGTTTTTAATGAGGCAGTATATTATGCGTATTAAAGATATGTGCTCTTTTTTCTTCATTAGGAATTTTTTTTCCCACAGGGTTTTTATCTTAGTAAGATTTTAACGAGACACATTATCTACTAATGGACATCCAAGGGGGAGTGTTATGAATATCTTATTAAGTGGATGTCCATCAAGATCAAGATAAGTTTTGATTTACTTTAAATTCTAATAGTCATTAGAATTAGATCTCTACTTCATTTATACTTCTTATGCATATAAATAGAAACTTTGAAGAAGCATTGTAATTATCCCATTGGTCAATAAAATGCGCTCTCTTTTGGTCTCCTATTTTTTTTTTTTTGTTCTTTACTTTCTGTCTTTTTATTTTATAACAATTTAAAAAAAATAAACATTTTAAAACCATAATAAAGAATGATAATTTGACAAAATGTTTAAAACCATTACCTAACAATTATCCGAAAAATAATATGAATACTGACAAAAGACTATAACTTATTAAGTGGATTGCCTTCCGAAACCAAGTTGTATAATTTTTTTGGTAAATTATACTGGTTAAACTATTAATAAGTAAAATGATCACTAAACTATTCAAAAGTTTTCATCCAAGTCATTAGGCTGTTAAAATCATTGTTGTATGACCATCTTTGTTCGCACCACCTACATCAATCGAAAGCTCTCCTTCCTTTTCTCTTCTATAGTTCAATTTTTTTTCATGAAACACCATGAATCTACGAACCAAAATCCAAACAGCTTTCATTTTCGATCTTCAACACTGATCGTTAGAACGACTTAGATCTAAGGTATGTTCTTCTACTCAACAATGGGTACTAATTCACCATACAGATTGTCAAATCCTCACATGGAGCTCACCGGCCGAACTTAAAAAAAAATTAATAGCCTAGCGGCTTAAATAAAAACTTTCAAATAGTTCAATGACATTTTTATAACTTTTTGAAGTTAAATAACAAAAATATAAACTTAGTAATAGTTTAATGACTTTAAATGTAGTTTACCTTTTATATCGGATCACACATCAAACAACATAACAGGCAAAGATAACAAAAAAGAAATGAAAAATAACACTTTAATCTTGTCACTAATCACGCGGATATGTCCTCTAGGCCAGGTTGCTGAGTTGTATATGTATTAGACGATAAAGGATTGTATCAAACTGCGATTCCATATAATCCCTATCCCTTTCCAATAGTAGTATGACAAATCAGATTTTTCCTCCTGATTTTCATTAGACCCATTAGATTACTAAATTTCAAATCCCAACACCCTTTTTGGTTTAGATAGTATTCTTGTGATCCTGTTAAGGGTCGTCTTCCTCACTCCCAAATTATGGAATTGGATAGGTTCCTGGAAGTTATTTGTAAAAGTACCTTTCTAATCGTAAATAGTTAAATGAACTGCTTATCATCAATCATAATTTTGTGCATCTTGTAACCATAATTCTGCCATCCATCTTCCGAATTTGCCACACTACATAGCACCCACTCTCCATGTCAAAGCCATGATGATCAGAGAGCACACACGACCCGGCTCGCTCCTTCATTAATAAGCCTGTATCTTTTTTTTTCCCAACAAGCCATCTTGCATAGTCGAATCAGATCTTTCACTTGTCTAATCACCGCAACCAAACCCAAAGAAATCTTTATCAAACAAGACTCTATTCCTATGGCACCAGATTGACCACAATGTACAGGCTAACGCAGTTGCTACTTCTGGTTCAATCTCATTTGTATTCTTATATATATAATCCATTCTTTAATCTAGTCTCTAATGTTGAATTCGATTAGATTAGATATTTTCAATCCACAATTAGACCCAAGCTAAACTGCCCTCGCAAATAGTCATAGTCCTAGCCTGCATTTGAAGGAGTCAAGCTTCCATAACCCTTTCCAAATTTCCTTAGACCAACTCATCCCAGCGTTGCCTGCCTCAGTCCCCTTTCCACAAAGTGACGTAATCTTTTAAATTATAAAAGAATTTGACTTTTTTTTTTTTTTAAATGAACCAACATGTCATAGACATCATTACTTGTCTTAGTCCTTATTGTTGGGAATCATCATCAAATGGAAAATGTATAAATTAAAACAAATTTTAATATATGTATTGAAACTAAAACAAATTAGAAAATTAAAATATAAATCAATCACGGGTACTCTCTAAAGAGGTAAATAGTTGATCATGAAATAAGTATACATATAAGTCACTTAATTTGATGGGGCATGTTTAGTTTTAATATATATGTATGTATGCTATAGATGAGTTCTATTTAATTCTTTTCAATTTTTAATTCATCGTACTTTATATAGTTTGATTCCATATTACAGTTGTTGGATAATACAACACTCGTACACACGTGAACACACGTGTGTATGTAAAGAATCAAGTTGTGGAGCAAGTTGTGTTAATTGTCAGCTACAACTTGATCATGAATTGGCAGTTAAAGATTAACGCAAATTAAAAGTGAATTGATATAATTAAGGTTTATTGGACTTCATTTATTAAATAAATTATACATCAAACATGTGTAAGTATTTAAATAATTAATTTTTAATTGATGATAGTTAATTAGAAATTAAGGTTAATAGGTAAAAATTACATATTAGGGCTATGATCTCTAAATCACACATAATTGCTCAGCAGTAAAGATACTTTTATTAAGGAATAACTCACTTTTTTGATATCTCATTTTCATAAAATAAAGTCATTTGAAAAATTAAAATAACAAGACTCAAGGATTTCAACGTATCAATATATTTAGATATGCTTACGCATTTAGTTTTTGTTCTTGATGATGATTTGACAATCAAATTTTGGCATATGAAGTTTTATAAGTTTTTTTTTTTTATGATTCTAACTATAGTTGTTCGGACATGTATTTCTATTTGTACTATACTTGTGACGGTAAAACCACAAGACTCAAGAATTTCAATATATTAATGGATTCAAGTACACTTTCACATCTAATTTTTGTTCTTAATAATTTGACACGAAAAATAAATAGTTAGTATGACTGTATTGTGCTTGTAACATTATATATGATGAGTTAACATGAAAATAATTAGTATATTTTAATCATATTATAGTCAAAATCTGATTCATGTAGAACTCATTTAAAGCAAGAAAACTATTAGTCATTATCCAAACTATTAGTCATTATCCCCAACATCAAATACACTCATCAAACATTTCTAACAATAAAGATGTTAGACATTAGTGTCATCATCAAATACACTCACCAAGAGAAAATTTCAAGTTTTGATTTTAACTCCAAACTTAAATTTAATTTATTTATTGTAATTTCGTGATTTTTAATTTTTGTACTTGCTTAATTTTGAAATTTTAGTTTTAACTAAATAATAGTCATTAAATCTGTTAAGTTGAATTTTGGTATTGTCAACATCTTATGCAATAAACATATCATCGTAAGTGTAATATTAATTAAAATGACGTAATTTTTTCTTAAGTGAAATAATAAACTGACATGGCATTACACATGTGATACTATGTTTGTTGTATAAAATTTTGAAAACATAGTAGAATTTATCTTATGGCATGTTTGGGAACCATGATTTGGTTCAAAAAATTTAGATTTGAAAATCCAAATTCTTTGTTTGGATAACAAATAAAAAAAATTGATTTGAATTTGGGCAAATTCAAGTCCAATTTTATAAGAGTTAACTTTTTAAAACTTGAAATTTTCAAAGTCCAAGATTGATAATCGGACTCTCTTCTTTCACGTTGTCTTCAAAACTTAGACAATAAATAAATAATTTTATTTGTAATAACGAAACTCAAGGTTTTCATAATCGAATTGGTGGGCAAAATAGTTAGACCACCAGCTTTTGGTTCAACAGGTTCAATTGGTTTGACCGATTCAATTGATTAAATTATTAAAAATAAACATTAAAGAATAGAGAAAATCGATTTGATTTTTTTGACCAACCAACTGATCTGATCCCTTATTTTGGAATAGTACCTCGGTCGTTTCTTGGTCCAATTGGTCTAACCGGACAATCTAGTCCAAATTTAAAAACAGTGACGAAGTTTCATGCATTTAATTTAATACAATATAAATATTAAATTTTTTCATTTATACCATAATTTCCACAATTTTAATTTATAAACCCCTAACTTTTAATTTATTCCTAATTAAGTTCACTTATTTAAGTACAAATCAAATTATATAATTTTATCTCAAGCCAACCACTCTAATGTCTTTCTCAGGACCTATACTTCGATTGGCTCTCAGTCAAACCTGTCCAGTTCGGTTCAAAAAACAGTGTCCATAATCCTTCTAAAGAATTAAATTTTTAATAGTGTTTTTATGACTTAAAATTAGTTGAAATCCAAATATAAATTTAAATTATCCAAACAATAAATTTGGATTAATTCAAAACCTTGATTTTCAAAATAGTTAAACACAAACAAAAAATTTGAAAATAATTAATTCATAAATTATAAATTTCAAAACAAAAATTTGGAAATCCAAATTTTAGTTACCAAACACTACGCTACCTTAATGAATTTAACGGTTACTATTTGATTAAGACTAAAATTCAAAACTTAAAAAGTAAAACGACTACAAATGACCAAATTAAAATAGAAAGACTAAACTCTAAAGTTATGTATAATATAAGAACTATTAACGTAATTATCTAATTTTCATATGTTTCAATAATAATTGTTGTTGTTAGTATTTGTTGGTAAAATTGAAAATCTTTTTCGTGAACATTTTGAATTGTGCGTTACTTGTCATAAATGATAAGAAATCCTTTAACTCAGCCTTTCTATCAATTAGATAATTTCAATATTTTAATAACAAAATGTACATAATTTAATTAATCAACTTATTGAATGTTTTTGTGTGTCTGTCTTTTAAATAGGCTAATTTTCTTATTTAAATAGGTTTCTACAAATGTCAACACGTACCTTACTCTAAGATTAACACGTATTTTATAGTTGTGGGTTCGTCTGTATGATGATGCAAATACCTCTTGTGCGAACCCATATAAAGATACGAACCCTCCACGCATGAACTCACGTAGACGAACTGTACATGCTATTACTATTGAGGTAAAGAGGGTCGAATCGATCTCAGTCGGGTAACTAGGTAGCAAATCTTGGCTAACAGCATAACACAACTATATTGAATATATAAAATATATAAACTGAACCGATGAGGTGTTGGTAAGGAGGATGTTTTCAGAGTTCTAAGATTTTAGGCTAAGCCTCGCGGGTTTTACTTAAATAATTAGCAAGTTTATTTAAATATATTTTAATTATTAATTGGATAATTTATTGTAAAAATTAATTATGATTATAGTTATTTAGATGTATTTATTATATTTTTATTTTTTTTAATATTTAAATATTCTATATAGGGTAAATGTGTTAAAAGGTTGAATTATTTGTCCAAGTTCAGATCTTCAACTAAATATTTAATGAGAGTTTGGACAAAAATATTAATTTCGAAAAATGGGGTTGAGCAAGAAAAATAGGCCTACTTAAAATATGGGTTAGGCTTGAATTTTAACATTTAAGACCTAAGCTCGACACAAATCATTTTTAATATTTGGGTATATTATTTTGTTTTATTTTTATATAATATGTAAATTATATAACATAAAAATTAAATCTATAATAAAATATAATTTCTTTTAATAAAAGTAAAAAATATACAAATCATCTCATAATTTTTTTAAATTTTACATGGTATTATATATGGATTTAGTTTTTTATGTATTATAAATTATATTATAAACATAAAAAACTAGTCAAGGTAGACTCGAACAATTCAGACATTAAATATTTGAGAATAACACATATTTCAAACAAACCTAATTTTTTTATAGATAAATATTTTTACACTATTTTATTCCATAATATGCTGTTTAAGTTGAGCAAAGTTCTAAAGATTCGGAATAAAATAATACAAGGATACTTATCTATAAAACTTATTGATTGCATATCCCATAAGTTAATCACATTTATTTTATTCCATGATATCTATAAAACTTATAGATGAATATCTTTATATTGTTTTATTTGATGTTTAATTTGACTTTATTTGATTTTTTTTTTTAATAGTATAGGGACTAAATTGATCCATTAAATAGTAGAGGGATTAATTTGATCAAATCCCTATAACAGAGGAATCTCTCAAGTACATTCACCTTTAAAAAAATATTGAAATTTCATGTTCAAACTTATTCGAATTCAGTTTACAGAGGTTTTCAAACCCGAATTAATGGTTGAATCGGTCAAATCATTGGTTCAATCCGGCTAGTTTGTTCGACTCAACTGAATAAATTATTTTAAAAAAATCAAGAAAAAACGATTCAACTGGTTCTAATCCTATTCAACCAACTCAACTTTTTATTCCAAATCAATACCTCAATTAATTCCCGATCCAATCAGCCTAATTCGATTCTGAAAAGACTTATTCAAAATATTAATTCTATTATTAAACTTTAATTCGAATCGGATGAATGAATTACAATTCACCTTATTCAAATCCAGTTGGACTCTTCCCAATTTAAATCCATCACCCTAACCCAAATCTTCATCAATCTCAGCCCAAATCCATCCATCCATCCATCCACCCAAGCTACCATACAAAAAAGCTAACCATGAAGTACCTATCCTTTTCCAAGTTCATTCTACTCTCATTCCTGTTTTCAGGTTGCCAACTGTTCCATGTCCCACCATCGACGCCAAGGCTACTGCATGCGTGGCGTTTGCGACAGGCAAAGACACTAAGCCCTCCGCCGTATGCTGCTGTGGGTTGCAACAGCTTGCTCAAACTGTTAAATCAGTAGATGATAAGAAAGCTGTCTAGTTTGTGTGCTAGTTTTTTGTTTAGTTCCTAGTAGTTTTATTTAGTTAAGAATGAACTTAGTTTGCTTATGTTTTGATGTGTTTAGGTGCTGATTGACCTAATCAGCTTATGTGCAAGCAAAGTTTTGTAAGTTACAATGTTATTAGTGGGAGTAGTTAAAAGTTTGGCCGTATTTGGTATTGGTTTGACTATGGGTGAGTTTGGATGGGCGGTGCGTTTACCAGCGGTTAGTGTAAAAACAGCGGTGGCGGTGAGATTAGATACTGTAGCGTGAGACAAAAAGTAAGCTAAACACACCGCGCCACATCCAATCGCCCATCCAAACCCACCATATATATATTGTATTTTTAAACAAATGGAACACAGATCAGTTCAGCAACGTTTTTGCTGTTGTCTTTTGCTCATTGTTCTACGTTTCTCTTTGAAAAATGCCAACAAAAACCCATCTAGACTATGGAGATACACCAATAAAAAGAATTATTTTCCTACTATAAAAATCATGACAAAAATAATTAGTAGAGATTAGCAGGGGAAACTCTTGTCATTTTTCAATTGGAAACTCTTTTTTAAAGGGAGTATAAGCATTAAAATCTCAGCATATTAACAATACAGAGAGGACCCCTGCGAATTGCTATAGTCAGCCTCTTATAGCTGACAGACATAACATACATAGATGAAATTAACCACAAACCGAAAGCAAATTAACTTTTCTATTGATCCCGGCCTTGGCTAAACGATCAGCAGTCCCATTTGCTTCTCTGAGAATTTCGATAATATCTCTACTTTGACCCCTGCAAAATACCAGAACCGAGTTGAATGATACTCCTTACACAGCTTTGGGCATTCCACGGTGATCTGACCCAGCAAACAGCAACAGCACAATCACTTTCCTCTATCAACTTATGCGTGCCTGACCATTTACAAGCCGAGTATATGGTAAGGGATTCCTTAATAGCCAAAACTTCAACTAAAGCTGGATCCGTAAGACCTACAGATTTAGAGAAAATGACTATCGAGGAAAGTATCCCACCAATCCCCACTGTACCATTACTGCCTACAACACCCGCATCTTCATTGAATTTAACAGCACCGCAGGGAGGAGGCGTCCAAATTACCCTCTTAGTGTCGTTCTTATGTGTATTTGGTACACGAAAGTTCTGAGGGGCACGAAGAAAGTAATCCAAGGAAACCCCGGTTGACCCCCACTTAGCACGGAACCACCGGCCCAATCTAATCAAGATGGACTCAAAGAATTCTTGTTGATCAAGAACCTTTCCGGTGAACATCATCTTATTCCGAAAAATCCATATACTCCAGATAATGGCAAAAAATGTCACCCAACACATTTCAATAATGCAGATAGGGAATGCACAAAAGGAAGAACGATAGGGCACCTTTAGGCCACATGGACTGCTGCTGCCAAACAACACGAAAAATAAATGCCCAGTCATTTCCGGTTCAAGGTGACAGAATGGGCAAGTTGTCACTCTATCCCACATCAATAACCATACAAAGAATAAATTTTGGGGGGAGCATATACTGACCATACTTGTTCCCATACACTGTCCGGAGTCATGTGTTGTCCCTTGAACCATTGCACAATATGCCTTAGCTGAGTATTGTCCATCACTGGCCCCGGACCACCTGATACAGTCCTGAAGTACAACACTTCTTGAGGCACTATCAAGAGTCTGTAGGAATGACTCCCATTGGTCCCTTTCCCAATCAAATACGTTCCTCTTTAGATTAATTTCCCAAGTCCATATATCATTCTGTCTAATACCGAACTCACTAACTTTTCCATCCTTCTTAGTGGCAAGAGCAAATATTATTGGAAAAGCCTCTTTCAAAGCTACATTCCCGATCCATTTATTCGACCAAAAATCAATGCTCTCCCTGTCCCCCAATAGAAAATGAACATTAGAGGTAAAATGCGTATAAGCTGAGTTGCTCGAGTTGAGCGGTCTAATAAGCTGAGTAAAGGCATCAACGAGGTCTTACCCGTTTCATACTTGGCATTCACCACCCTCCTCTGTAAGTTGTTTGAACTGGACCGTACCTCCATAGCCATTTGATTAATGAGTCTCCCCCATGTGCCTGGATAACCTAGCAGCCATAACCTTTGCTACTATTTTATAGATACCCCCAACCAGACTGATGGGTCAAAAATCGCCTAATCCAGATGGAGCCTGTACCTTAGGAACGAGAGTGACGAAAGAATGATTCAGATTAGGATCCCATTCCTTACTATCAAAGAACTTGTTGACTGTTTCCATTATCTGACCTTTAAGGATACTCCAATACCTCTTGAAAAAATTTAGATTGAAACCATCAGGCCATGGTGCTCTGCTGCCATCAACTGTTTGTAATATGCCCCATACTTCTTCCTCCGAGAAGCGTTGCTCAAGAGCAATGGCATTCTGAGTAGAAAGCTTTCTGAAGTTACAGTCAATATCCACCAGCTTACATACATGGCCTTTATTATAAGTTTTCTTAAAATGGTATTCCACAGCGGACTTGATCTCCAGCTGCTTATCCAACACCTTATTCTCCACTTGTAGCTGAGAAATTAAGTAAGCTCTTCGCCTCCCAGAAGCAACAAGGTGAAAGAACCTTGTGTTTCAGTCTCCCTCTGTAAACCACCTCAGCCAAGATTTTTGAAGCCACTCTCGTTCCTATTTCCGATACAAATCCCATAACTTTAGTCTTAAGTCTCTAAGCATCGAAGCATTCCTTAAAATCAACGAACCAATAATTTGCAAAAACTTCCTGGAAATTGGTTTGTTGCTTGTAAAGATTAAACTGGGAATCAAGGAATGGAACAGTAAGAGCCCAAATGAACGAGACTATCATAACTCACACGTAAAGAACTTCGAATCATTTCCTATAAATCATTCAGCCAAAATGAATGCCACAAATACCATTAGAAAGACATTTCAATTAGTACAAATAATGTTGCTAAAAACTCGTCGGAAAGTCGAAAAAAACTTTTAAAAGAAAAGATTGTTCAGATAAATTAATTTGGTTTTGGTCAAAAAACATTCACAAGTGCTAAAATCCATGATTGATTCGTCTTCTTTTGCCTTTTTTCCTTTTCTTTAAGGTTAGCTGCTTTCAATTTGTCAAAACCACCGTCTGCAAAATATATGTTTAAGTGAAATTTTTATTCTTTTATTAAATAAGTAAGACTTGAATATTAAGATTGGGTTTGGTAAATATTACACTAATAGTGATATATATTTGGAAGTGTTATACTATACATCAGAAATCGCCGAGTAATAGGAATGAAAAATAAGAACATGCAAATTTTATGTGAAAAATTCTTATTGGGAAAAATCAAGAGTAGAGGAAGAGAAATTCACTAGTATTGAGAAACAACAATACAAGAAGAGTTCGACTACACCTATATTAAGGGGTTAAACAACCCTGTTATAATCAATATCTACTAGAAGAAATATAATCCTATAGAATTCAACTTGTGCGGTATGGTCCATACACAGATCCCCTATTTTGCCTCTCTATTTTATTTCTTTAACACGTGACGGAATTTGGGTTACACAACCCTAACAGAAAATAATAGCAATATTTATTTATTTTTGGATATTTAAATAAAATCTACAATTAAATTTGTGAATATATACAATTTTTACGAGTGTTAATAGGCGATTTGTATCATTCTGTTCTGCCTACGCCTTTATGTTTTATAATGACTACTCTTTTAATGAATAAAATCTTGAATAGCTTACCAACATACACACAAGAGATCAATTGGACAGTTTGCAGTGCACATGGGAAGGATTAGAATTCAATGGTGCTACTCTCTGTTAGTTGTATGGTTCCCGAGTGTTAGAGAGAATTCTAGAGATGGTGAATGTAAGACAAACTCAAGATGGAATGAAATTTATTTTATTTTATCTTTTGGTTCACTGACGTCATATCTCTTTCTCTCCAACACCCTCACTAGCTACTTAGTTTTTGATAATGACTTCGTCACTTACAACACTTTATATAGTTGTTGCAAGTGATTATTAGTTTTTATACATGTACCAAGTAATTAATGTGTATCTTGTTGGAAAAATTACTTTTATGAGAAATTTGAGGTATTTTCTCAATCGGTAAAAGTGGAGAGTTGAATTATAAAATTATGGTTTCATATTCTACTCCATGAGACCTTTACAATGGTATATCATATGCTCAAAATGGTTGAGTGATGAATGAGAAATTGATGCTCAAAGTAAGCTACTTGGAAATATTGTTGAGGAAAAGTAAAAGCTTAGACCCCACATTGATTAAATACCAAGTGTGAGATGTATTTATATATGTGACTCTCTTAATAATTAATTGGATGACTAAACTTGTAACATTGCCTCTCGCACAAAAGGGGGTGTGCAAGTCCAAACCTGATAAGGTTAGACACGCTTGAACAATGTTGGGTGACACGAATTGTTTGAACCAGTAGTGCCCAAATATAAATATTTTAGCCCAGACATAATTTTCTTATATAAGGATACCTATCTTATTGAATTGATTCCAAGAAATTTGATTAAATTTTTGTGGATTTTTTTTCCAAAATTCCAACATTCTCCATGCCTATAAAAAGCCATGATTTCTGAACGGTTTTTCACAAGAAAAATATTTTAGCTCAACACGAATTTATTTTCCTCAGCAGACATAATCTTCTTATATAAGGATACTTATCTTATTGATTTGACGCCAAGAAATTTGATTAATTTTTGTGGATATTTTCTCCAAAATTCCAACATTCTTCATGCCTATAAAAGGCTATGATTTCTGAAGAGTTTTTCACAAGAAAATACTCTATGATATTTTTCTCTTAGCGAAACTCTGTAGCTATCAAAACTCTTCATTTTCCTCTTCATATTTTCAAACATTCCGATGATAGAAAAATACATTATTCGTTCGTTGATCGTTGTAGAGGTGCTACTACTGTGATCACTGTTGTTGTTGTATCTTGGGAGACATTCAACCAACG
This sequence comes from Gossypium turneri, assembly GCA_008044935.1. Classification (NCBI taxonomy): domain Eukaryota; kingdom Viridiplantae; phylum Streptophyta; class Magnoliopsida; order Malvales; family Malvaceae; genus Gossypium; species Gossypium turneri. The sequence goes on from CP032576.1 coordinate 3,008,203, forward strand.
TTACTCCAAGTACCGTAGGAGCGGTCGAATCTGTCTTAAGGAAACTGTGTTTCACAGGCCTCAACATTTTGTAAAATCCCTATTCCTCCTTCTGATTTAAACTCTTATTTGATTTTAATTTTGATTGTTTTTCGTATTTGATAAATTAAATATAAATTATTCTATCTTTACTTTATATGTGTTTATTTATATTTAATTTATTTTATTCGCTAACGTGCTTTGTCTAACATATCTAATACATACATGCATTTTAGATAGATACATTCATACATCTAGATTTCCTAGATACATCCATTTTTAGTCATTTTGATTAAATAGACATATTGATGACATCACATTACTCAACGTACTCCCCTTAATGTGATTTTCTTCGACTCCCAATGCTTTTCAAAGTTGCTGAAATCTTGTTCTTGGAAATGTTTTGGTGAAAATGTCAACTAGTTGCTCTTGTGAAGGACATAACTATAGCTGGATCTAGCCTTCTTCAATTACTTATCGAATGAAATGATGTTTGATGTTGATATGTCTGGTTCAACTATGATAAAATGGATTTTTTTTTAACATAACAATGGTTGGTTTGTTGTCACAATGAAGTTGACCACCTACCTTTTGCTTCTCTCCAATGTCTTCCATAAATTTTTTCGACCAAATTGCGTTTTGTGCCGTGACTCCAGCTGTTAGATACTCTGCTTCTGTAGATAATTGAGCCACTGTTTTTTGCTTCTTTGAACACCAATATATCACACCAGTTCCAAGAGAAAACACATAATCCGAAGTGTTCTTCATATCATCAACACTTCTGACCCAATCACTAATAGCCTTCTAATTTTTTTGATGAATGTTTTTCAAACATGATCTCGTATTCAATGCTACCCATGACATATCTTAGCACTTTTTTGTTACTCCAAGATGTAAGCGGCTAGGTTTACTCGTGAATCTTGAAAGCAAACTAGCTGCAAACATCAAATCAGGCCTTGTAGTTGTCAAATAAAACAAACTTCCAATCAAGCTTCTATACATGTTTACATCTACCATTCTTCCATCATCTTCTTTTCTAAATTTTTCATTCACTATACCAAAGAAGTATCAACAGGTTTGCAACCAAGCATACCGAACTTCTTCAAAACATTTTTGACATATTTCTTTTAACAAATAAAAACTTCAGGATCATCTTGATAAATCTCAATACCAAGAAAATGATGTAATAATCCGAGATCAATCATCTCATATCTTTCCATCATGTCCATTTTAAATGCTTCAATCATCCTTTCATTGTTACTGGTATAAACCAAATCATTAACATAAATTGCAATAAGAAGGATACGAGTTGTACATTGATACTTAACATACAAAGTTGGCTCACTTTTGCTTCTTTGGAATACCTTTTGAATGAAATGTAGTTGTTAATCTCACAGGAGCTTGCTTCAACGCATACAGAGCTTTCTTCAATTTGTACACCTTTTTTTCTTGGCCTTTAATCATAAAGCCTTGAGGTTGTTGCATGTATATTTCTTTCAATTCTCCATTTAAAAATGCTGCTTTCACATCAAGTTGGTGGAGATTCTAACCTTTTGATGTTTCCAATGCAATGATTGCTTTAGTACTGCTCAGACGAGCAACCAGAGCAAATGCCTCATGATAGACAATACCAGACTATTGTGCATAGCATTTCACCATTAGTCTGGCTTTGTTTCTTTGGACCGAACCATCTAGATTGTTAAAAACAAAATTTTAGAATCAAACTTCGAAGTTCATTTTACTAGAAGGGAGTTTTGCAATCCATAAAGTAAAGAAAACACAAAAACAAAATAATACTAGTATTGTCTATGTCTGCAGCTACTAACCTAATAATGTCTATTTGTGAGGCAAAACTTTCATAACGGAGAAAATAAATAAATAAAAAAAGTCTCCTTAATTTGTTTAAGCAAAATTTTCTAGATTTTTTGGTAAATTTTCATGTCAAACTTCCAAGCCCTTTTTAGACACATTCTTGACTTTTTTGGGGATTGAGTCGTTAAATAAATTTAGTTAGAACTTCCAATTTCCTTTGAAATAGTATATTATGGTTCCAAAATGAAGTTCTTTAGCTCAAGTTATGGCCAAAATACTATAACAACATCATGTTGAACGTTTAAACCGCAAAACTTGTCAAAAATAAGCTTTAAGTTCTTTTTCTCTAAGTGTTTCTCTAAATTCATAATAAATAAAATATAAATAACATAATTAAGAACTTAAATGGTATAATTCAAGAAGAAAAATAGTATAAATAAAATAAAATTTACGCACTTATCAAATTCCCCCACAATTGAACCATACTATATTTATCCTCTAGCATGAAAAAACACTAATACAAAGATAACCTAAAGAAATTCTTAACTCAATGTGACAATTAAAGTTATTGTTTTATATCAATGAAACAAGTAAACATGTTTTCATGAACACAATTAAAATCAGCAGCAATAATTTATACAATTTGGTAAAATTAGAAACAATAAACCTTCATGGTCGCTTGTGATTGTCAGTTCTAATAATGTGTGATGCATAATAAGTGTTAGAAAAATCAAGAGAACACAATCAAGTTTTAATATGCCTTCTAAGGTCATTTAGGACTTTAAGGTGAGGGACTATATCAAGTATGGTAATAAGGATAATTACGCTCACAAACCCTAAGCTATTTGTAATACGCTTAACCCGTATCCGTCACCAAAACAGGGTTACAGAGTTTTACCGAGCAAATGGAACAGTAAACCATTCAATTCATACATCAATCCAAATATAATCTAATTTCATTCAAATACATTCATAGTGTCCCTTAATCAAGCCCTTGAGGCCCTAAAAAATACAATAGAAATTATCAGGGACTAAACCGAAAACATTTGAAAAGTTTTAAAAAAAAGTTAGAAAAAAAATTTAGACTGCAGGGGTCACACTGCTGAAACACACGCCCGTGTCTCAAGCCATGTAACAAGAAATGAGTCAATTTCAAGCCATTCATTTCACCCAAATCAACCTTGAACCTACAAGCCAAAAGCATCTATGAACAAAACACCAAAACATGCCAAAACTTGCATAATAAGACCACTTTCAATATGCCAAAAAATGCATCATCTAAGTCCCCATACTTTATTTTACATAAACAAATACAAGAAAATGAAGAAAACATTTCCCGTAAAATATTTTACTTGAAACAAGCACAGCCTAAATTCATTAAGCTTTGTTATTTCTAAAATCTGATGCACCAAGCATACTATCATATGTTTAACGCTATATCAACTTATTTTTTTTCACATTTTACTAACTAAAATTCCAATTAATGGATTAATGACTGACATTTCTATCAAGACTGGAACTTTAAGATTCGAAAAGTATAGGGACTTAAAATGATCCAATTGGAGAACATAGATCAAATCTACAACTGCACACATGGTATAGAATTAGTAATTAAATTTAACAGCACGAATTTAACTGCTACTGTTTAGGTCAAGACTAAGATTTCAAATTTCGAAAAATATAAGAACTAAATACATAACTTTCCCAAAATATAAAACTAATGGTAAAATTTAACAAAGAAAACTCAACATAAAATCAAGTCAAACATCATTTTGAAAAACAAAAAACACAAATTTTGTTTATTCAGATGTACACTATGACGTAAACTGACTCAACCCCATCTTCATTCTTTCTATTTTTATAATTACAAACAAAATTTGCGACCTTTTCCCTCATAGTTTTTGCTTGTCCAAAGTGCAAGAGGAACTTTGACTTTTAGCTATATGTTAAAAAGTGACCACAACATTTTTCTCAAACAATAAAATCACTTCTTCCTCTTTTTTATAAACGAATATGATAAAAACTTTAACTATAGTTTCATACAATTTAAGGCGATTATTAGTGTATTATCGTTACAATACACTTTTTTACACGTTTACTAGTAAATCTTTCGAAAATTGTAGGATTATAGGTTAATACAGTGGAACTTCAGTATTTAGTTTATTGGTTTTGGGTGATTATCTATAAACTCTTATTGTGAGTTTGAGTCATAAGGATTGTCTTCGCGTAGTGTGTGCGTGTGTGATAGCTAAGGACTTGTTGAGGTATTCTCCTTCGTGAATTGTACACAGCTTTCTACGGAGTAAAAGATAAAACCCTCCTCCGGGGAACAATACTTTCTGTTGTTGAGGGACCAAATCGGCGTTCTCGAAAACGACACTTCAAAAATCTCCCCTGGATGAGCCGATCCCCTTCAACAAAATCCTACCAAAGAAGTGCAAGTTATATACATAAAAAATATGCAATAATAAAATTACATTTTCAACCTAAAATAATGTCATTTTGATTCCCTTAAAAGAAAATCTTTGACTTTGTATTTGTTAATACTAACCACTAATTTATTTGTTAAATTAATATAACACCTTTTACACCACCTAAGAGGTCAAGTGGCCTTTTCCCTAACTTTGGGATAAAAAGTTTTTCCTTAAAAGAAAATCTTGCATTTCTTCTTTCATCTTGTTCCAACAAATACTTGCAAGAAATGTGTATATAGGGGAGGGATCCACTTATATCAGTGTAAAATTTAAGTAGATTTACATCTTTTTTGTAATTTTTTATACAATTAATATTTTAACAATCCAACCTTCATATTTCATATTCCATTCATACAGACCATGCATGTCAAGTTTGACATAAATTAAAATTTTTTGACTATTCATTTTATGTAAAAAAAATTCAACTGTTAAATATATATTAATATAAACAATATTTTATATCAATATAATTGATATATCAGATTAATTAAAAATTTAACATGCATTACAAGTACAAATATTTTAATAAATTCAACGGTTTAATCATTAAAATATTAATCATAATTTTATTATAGGTTCTTTTCATATCTGCTCTTTTTTATACAATGTCTAAAATCACCCATAATCCCTCTCCAACCCATAAATAGGAGGATAATGCGCTTCAACGTACTCGAACTCACGTTCTCCTATATTGACAACAATACCCATACCAATCAAGTGAAGACTCAATCAGCTACTACTTACTATTTTCTATTTCTTGGTGAACGGGACAACCTTCTGTCTTCTTCAAATGCAATTGATTATAAAATTTATTGATTTTCCAAGAATAGATAAGAAGACAATTGACTATATATATTTTTATAAGAATTCAACATTGCCTTAATTGCTTGACATAAAATAAAGTGGACTAGTTTGTTTCCCAAGAATATTGCGTGTTAAAAAAAATCTTAAATTTACATATGAATTTTATATAAATTTTGATATTTTTCTAATATTAATTTAATTTAATTTAATTTAATTTGTATAAATTATTGATATAGTATCATTTTAAGTATATATATTTAATATATAAATATTGAATCAAAATTAAAATTTTATATATACATTTAAATCACAATCAAAGTTTCACATGTACAATTGTACCAAATCAATATTTATGTATCAAATTACAAATCGGATCAAAGTTCATATATAATTTTAATATTTATCCCTAAAATCATTTATTTAAATATGATAATTGTTCTTATTTTCTAGATGTTCAACATTTACATGTCAATTTTTTTTATCATACATAGGCACTATTTTTATAATAGTTAATACATATTTTCATGACAAATTAAATTTGTAAAAATAGAACGCCGGTAATGACAATATATCACAAAGAAAATAAATAGCACACAAATTTTTACGTGGAAACCCTTTCGGGAAAAAACCACAGGCAGAGGAAAAGAAAATTCACTATATCGAATTCGAATGATTACAATAGTAGTTTCGACTACATCTATTTATAGGTTGAAAAAAACTAATTCTAATCAAAGTCAAATATATTATGCTAATAAATGCTAAATATATTATACTCATAAATACTAAATCTTCTAAAAAGAAAATATATTTTGTTTAACTTGACTTGCAAGCAATCTCTTAGAATTTGGGTCACACAACTCTAACAAAATCATTATCAAATATGTCCATAACCTCTTGACTCAATAGCAAGAGCAATATATTGTAGGTGTTGGGGATCGACTCATATAAACAACGAAATTAGAACAAAAAGAGAAAAAGAAAATTGGGCACACAAATATTTATGTGGAAAACTCCTCCAAAGATGATAAAAACCACAGGCAAATGAAACTTCAACTTTTCACTAAATGGGTAAACAAACAAGAGTACAATATAGAGAAAATAAACTTAAATGTACTAAACGTACAAACCCAAACCCCAAAAACAAAGCCGTAACTCTTATAGAGTTCTCTCAAAAGAGATACAAAATTCTCTCCATAGTTACCACGAAAACTCTTACCAAAACTCATCTGCAACTACATCTTGTCACCCCCAAAAGAAAAGTTCTATAGTACTACATCTTTAATTGTCTTATAAAATTGACCTCTTAAAATAGAGATACAAGGCCCCTTTAAATATCCTAAGTTTAAAGGACTAAAACGACTAAAATATCCCTAAAGTAAACAGAGTTCGATTGGGAAAAGATAGCAGAGTTTGACTGGGAGAAAAAATCCGGTTTATGTGGAAAACATGTCACCACGTCGCAACATCCTCATTTGCGTCGTCATAACGTCGTCCATCATCGCAACGTGTCGCAACGTCGGGAAGCTTCTTGTTGTGACGTCGTCATCTGTTCGGCCAAAAATACGAGGCACACCCCACAGTAAGTGTGAAAGCTTGAGTTTAATCTCAAGCAACTCCATTTCTTTGTCCTAATTATCAAAAAATATTGTAAGGCCCAAATTTTGCCCGGGCCCATACCAGCAAACCAAACCAAACAAACCAAACTAATAAAACACTTCCAGTCCATTACAACAAAAATTAACCCAAAATGCCCAAACCCAAATTCAAGCCCAAACGTAATAGCCCATAACAAACTTTCAGCAGTAGCAAACCCTAGCCCCTATTGCCCATGTGCGTCGCTCAGCCTCCCCGCACGCCTCTTGGCTGCCGCCGTTGCTCGCCAATCGACGACTTCGCGTGTCCAGGCGTCTGACACCTGCAAGAGAAAAGCACACGAAACAGAAGAATACAACGAAAAAGAGCGAAAAGCAAAAAGAATAGAAAATGAAAAGTGGTAATCGGCTATAAATGCCATAAGCCACTGCTTGTATTTTTTTCGGACAATAGCAATAAAAATATAGATTTTGAATCAGAGAAGGTGATATTTCGTTTTTTTGTGTGCGTTTTTTAGATCTAGTTTTTTTATTTTTTTCTTTTTATTTACAAAAATAAAAATAAAAGGGAAGAGAAGAAACTTACCTAGGGCCGCATGCAAGGTCCGTCGCCGGAACCGCCTTGGTCGGTGAAATCGGGACCGAAGGGAGGCTGTGGGGGTTTCTCTTCTTTCGGCCTTCGAGCCCAAAGGCTTCGGCCTTCAAATGGCCTTTAAATCGGGTAAAAGACCCGACCTTTACGTTGCTCCGATCACCGATGACGGTGAGGGGCATGGCGGCGCCGGCGATGGCCCTATCGGCCGGACTTGGAACCTGCGAGAGAGAGAGGGGCTGAGCCCTCTGTTTTTTTCTTTGAAAAATGAAGCAAATTCTCTTTTTTTTCTTTCTGTTTTGGTATTTATATTAGATAAAACGGCGCCGTTTGATGGGGGAGATCTGCGCATGCTTTGCCCTAATGGGTAATTTATGCATTTAGTCCCCCCATCTTGCATTGAAGTGCAATCCAACCTTTCATTTATTTTCTAATTTGGGCCGCAAACTTTGCTTCTGCTTCAATTCGGTCCTTAGACCAGGCGCAGTTGTTGTTCCCTAAAACGGTGCCGTTCAGATGGCATGGGAATATTTCCCTTTCGTCCCTGTAGCTATGCACGCGTTTAGTTCAGGCCCCGACTATTTTTTTATTTTTAAATTCTGTCATTTAATTTCGTTTTAATTTCAATTTGGTCCTGGGTCCATTTAATTTATTTGTTTATTATTATTTAAAAAAAACAAAAACTCTTTTATTATTATTTGTTTTAAGTTTTTATTTATTTATTATTTATTGTAAACTATTATATTTATATATATATATATATATATATATATATATATATATATATATATATATATATATCTTTTAAATTTTCATACGTATGTATATATTCTTTGAAACGGTTTGTCCTTATTTTTTCTATATAATATTCTTTACTTTAAAATGTTTTATATTTATTTATTCAAAACTCTTATTATGTATTGTTCTTATTAATCATTCATGTTAAGTTGTTATTTACTTTAGATTGTTATATGTATATTATATTTTTGTTTTATTTTCCTTTGGTTAGTAATGTTGGTATTTAAATTAGATATGTTGTGTGTTCATTGCCGTTGTGCGTACTATAATTTGCTTATTCGTATCCTTGTATATCATGCATTGATGTATCACTTTATTCATAAATTGTTATGTCATGTTCCGTTATCATTCAATTTCATTTCATCACTTCAACGTTACGCTCGAATTTGTACACCCCAATAATAAATCATTGTATTTTATCCTAAATAAAACAAATGCATCTCGTTCGAGTATTGTATCGCAATTATTCAAAAGGGAAAGGTTTTAAATTAAGGCAATATTTCGCGCTTGGAAAATTCGAGAAAACGTGCCCTAACGTGCTAGGTTTCGATTTTTTGTTCGACCGAATAGCCAAATATCCTTTTAAAATTTCAAAAATAAAGGTAATATTCTATATTTAGAAAATTCGAGAAATCGTGCCCTAACTTACTGGGCTTCAATTTTTCTCGTTGATCCTAAATAACCAAATATCCTTTAAAAATTAAAATAAATGAGGTTTAATAAAAAAAATAAAAGGCAAGCTTACTCTCAAAAATACGAGGTGTCGTGTCCTAACTTACTGGATGTGACATCTTGTTAATTCGAGATAAGGAGGCATTTTTTATTTTGATTTATTCGAGTAATTTTTTAAAAATAACACAATAAAGAAGGATTGTATTTTTAAATTCTTTTCGAGTTTTTAATTTTCGACACAAAGACACTAATTAATCAACTAGGTACCAATTTTGGGCGTTACGAGGGTGCTAATCCTTCCTCATACGTAACCGACTCCCGAACCCATCTTTCTAAATTTCGTAGACCAAAAAGCGTTATTTTAATAAATCAAACCGTTTATTAAAAACAACCGTTTTACGAGGTGACCCGATCACACCTCATCAAAAAAGATTGGTGGCGACTCCCGTTTTCGTTTTTATTTTCAAAATCCAAGTCGACCCCGTTTTGTCAAAAAAATGGTGTCAACAAATATCATTATCAAATATTTTCTTTCAATAAATATATATAATTTCTTTTCTTATTACCTTCAATCTGAAACCAATACATAATATTTTCTTGGAAACGACTTCATACATAAAAGTCGTACAACATAGATTAGATGCTTTTCTCGCAAGTTTACGCATGAATTTGCATATCAAACTCTTCAACTCAATATTATAAGTTTGATCAATTGGAACGACTCATTCCACATTGAATAGGCCCTATATCACATAATTTAAGTTTTATTTCGCTTTTAGTCATTTCAATTAATATTATTTTTTATTGATGTAGGACAAGTTGATTTAGGGAAGTCAGAAAAAAAATAAAAATGTGAGGAGTTAAATTGTAATTTTACTATTATACTAATTTATAATTTCATAAAAGTTGAAAGGACTATATAGATAATTTTTTATTAAGGGCAAAGCCACGGTTGATTTGATATTTTAAACCAATTTTGAACATCTATTACTATATTTAAGTGTTTTACTAAATTGGTATCACCCTCAATCGGGTCATCAATTCAGTAATGAATTTACTAAAAGCCTGTCATTTTTAATAAGTAATTGATATTAATCAAAACCAAATTTTTGTTTTTACATCATTTTTTAGATTTGTTACATAAATTTTTCACCCGCATCGTGAGCAAAAATTATTTTAAAATATTAATAAATTCTAAACGATATACCAAAACATAGATTTGCATAGTGGAACAATTTTAAAAAATATCTGGCTCTTTTTGAGATAATGCTTAAAACTATCCATAACACCTCTCAAACCCATAAATAGGAGGATGATACACTTCAACACACTAGAACCCACATCCTCCTGCATTGATAACAATGCTCATATCAATCGAGCTATGACTCAATCAACAATAATTTTTTTTTAAAATATCATTTGAGAACAAAAATAACTAAGCAACATCAGCAATTTAAAGAAAAAATATAGGTTTGCATTAGTGGATGTATGTCTAATAAAATAAAATCTTCAAAATCAACTATAGTGGAATAATTTGGCAGTGTCTCCAATAAAATAAAATCTTCAAATTCAACTATAAATGGAATAACTTGAAGCTGCCAAAATGGAATTACTGCGCAAAGTAGTATATAAAAAGTAGACTATGGATATATCAATAAAAATAATTTTTCAAGTTGCAATTATATTAAATATTATCATTAAAATTAATTATTATAAATAATGTAATTGAATAATTAAGTTAATAAGCTAAATCAAATTCTCGTGATTAGTTTGATTGTCAAGAGATGTTCACTTAAAAAATTCACCCGAATTCGAGTTTTTGGAATAACAAATAATACGTATTTATTTAGACAGCGTTGTTTGGATATAATGTTTGCCCGTGTTTGTAGAACTTGAACTTGATGGTTGAATTATTCTCAAGATTCAATAAAATATTACTTAGCTCACTGTTACTTGCAAACTTAAACAAAAAATTTAGCCTAGTTTATGGCAACAATATTTATATTGTGAAAGGGCGTAATAGTTGTGATGGAGAGTCATAACACTTGCATCTGTTTACCATTTCATTTTGATTCTTTCATTGAAGTCGATGCTTGGTTGAGAAGCTTCACTAGGGAGCATCAATGGCGGTTTTCAATCTACTCCTTGTTGTGTTTCCTTTCTTCTGTTTGTCAATAACCTCCCTTGCGGCGGACACCATTCGTGTGAATCAATCCATCAGAGATGGTGAAAGCGAAACCCTAATTTCGGCAAACGGGACTTTCGAGTTGGGATTTTTCAGCCCTGAACTATCGAGTAATCGTTACATAGGAATATGGTATAAGAAGCTATCTCCTAAGAAAGTGGTTTGGGTTGCCAACAGGAACAACCCTATCAATGATACAAATGGAGAATTGTTACTAGCAGAGCAGGGAAACTTGATCCTTATGAATGCTACCAAAGGAACTGTTTGGTCTACTAATTCACCAAGCTTAGCTACTAATCCAACTGCTCAACTTTTGGATACTGGAAATCTTCTTGTCCAAGGCAATGGAAATGGAAATGTTGTGTGGCAGAGTTTTGATTATCCGACTGATACATTTTTACCAGGTATGAAGCTCGGGATAAACTTGGTTACTGGCATGAATCGAAAGCTAACAACCTGGACGAGCATCAACGATCCTTCATTGGGTGACTACACGTTTGAGATCGATCCCGATGGACTGCCTGAGATTTTCCTCGAGAATGATTCGAAGATGGTATACAGGACTGGATATTGGAATGGTATAACGTTTAGTGGGGTAATCTTTCTAGGACCGAATAATCCCGTTTTTACAGCCGATTTTGTTTCCAATGAGAAGGAGATCTATTTCAAATATGAACTTAAAAATAAGTCGGTTCTTTATAGGATGGGTGTAACCCCAGATGGCACCATCGAGCGGTTCATATGCGATGATCCCGCCCGAGGATGGAGGCCGTATTTCAACGTAATGTTGGATACATGTGATCAATATAAAATATGTGGTGCATACGGTAGTTGCAACATCAAGAATTCCCCAGTATGTAGCTGCATGAAAGGGTTTGTGCCTAAGGATCCCAATGATTGGGAAAAAGCTAATTGGTTACACGGATGTGTCCGGAAAGTCCCGTTGAGTTGCGAAAGAGGAGAGGATTTTCTCGAGTACCCCGGAATCAAGTTGCCAGAAACGAGGAAGGCTTGGTACGACCGGACCATAGACCTTAAACAATGCAAGAACCGATGCTTGAGGAATTGCTCTTGCACTGCCTTTGCAAATCTTGATGTTAGAGATGGAGGAAGTGGATGCATACTTTGGTTTGGTGATCTGATTGACATCAAGGAGTATGAAGAAAATGGACAGACTATTTATGTGAGGATGGCTGCCTCTGAAATAGGTACAATACTTTCGAATTTATATTTTATATACCACAATTAAAGTTGTCCATGGACTAGGTGGTATGTTCTGCCCAGCCAGTCTAACTCGATTTGGATTAAGCTTGGACAAAAAAATTTCGTTCTAAAATTGATATAGCCTAATTAATTAAATAATTTTTAAACAGTTTTTTTATTTAGAATTAATTATTGAAGTATATAAATATTAATGGGGACGGATCCACTTACATAGTGTAAAACCAAAAGTAGTTTTACACACTTCCGTAATTATTTATATAATTAATATTTTAATGATCCAACCGTTGAATTTATCAATGTTATTGTACTTGTTATACTTGTAAATTTTTAAACCGACCCGATATCTCTATCATACCGATCTAAAATATTCTATATATTAATATATATTTAACGGTTGAATTTTTTTACATAAAATAAATGGTTGGAAACTTTAAATATTAATCATATAAATAATTATGATTATGGAAGAGCGTAGAACTATTTTAATTTTTACACTATGTAAGTGAATCCCTCCCTATTTTTAATATTTATTACTTTTTAAACAACGATATAAACTTTTAAAGTAGGTCAGACTTGAACTTGAACTTGAATTTTTTTTAAAATCAAGTCTGAACTTGTTCGATCGATTCCATGATTGCTTCTATTGCGAACATATAACAAAGATACCTTGTTAAAAATATTTTTTTTTTGTATTTATTTTTAAAATCTTTTAATGAGGTGGCATTGTTGACTTACTAAGTCTATCAAAAATAAACTAATATACTTGGACTTTTGTTTTCAAGTACATTAAGAATGGATTTGAATGAACAAATTTTCAAACTTTTTGATGATTTTAAAATACACTAGATCAAAATATCAATGTCTAATTACACTGTTTAGATAAAAATTGAAAAAAAAATTGATATTTTAAATAAAAAATAGAGAAACAAAACTGTTTGAATAAAATAAAATCAATATTCAACAAAAAAATACATAATGTTGGTGTACTCATGGGTCGGACCTCTCGTCCAGGCTCGAAGTCCCGCTCAAAAGATGAGAGGATTTGGACAAAAATATAATGCCCGAAAAATGGGTTGGGTAAAATTTTAGGCTCGTTTTCTATATGGGACGAATTTTGGGTAAGATTTTTTAGCCTGAGTCTGGCCCGTCTCAAATATTATTATGTTATAAAAAATAATTATATTAATTATATATGTTAAATAACGATTATATATTTATATTTATATTTATATTAAATCACTAACTTAATTACAATTAAACCCATTACTCAAAGCCTAAAAAAACTTACCACTAAACAACTCAACCCAAAATATAAAATTTTAAAAATTATATTTAATAAAATAAAAATATTTATTATATTTATATGTGTTTTTAATATAATGAAATATTTATTATATTTATAGTAGTGTTTTTTAATATAAATATTTTTTAATATATTTTTAATGTGTTAGAAAACTTTTATTTTAGCCTTTTTTAGTGCATTTTTGTGTATTATATTTTTTTTAAAATCTATTTTTAAATAAAAATTAAACTAAAAAATCAAATATGGACGGGCAGGTTTGGACCTGAGTTTATGTTTCTTAACTTGGATCGAGTTTGGGTAAAAAATAAGTGAGTTCATTTTTCTGGTCAAGCCGAACCCAAGCCTAGAAAAATAATCTAGATATCTTACACGACCCAACCCATGATATATATATAGTAATGTTGAATGACACTTTAGTTTGATTTATAATATTTTGCCCTTCGAGCTTTTGCTTTCAATATATATGTGTATTATATTTAAGTGTCTAACACAAGTCAATCAGATACCAAATAAAATTTATAAAAATCGATTTAAACCTGTAATAAATTTAGAAAATTACATACCATTTTAACTAAAATTTCATTTAGTGTTCTTTTATCAAATTTTTACAAATATAATTTTTACATAAATTTTTCGTCCATATGATTTTTGTGCCATAATCTAATATATATAATACGGCAAATAATAATTTAAATTGGAATGGTTATTATGGCAGAGGCATTTAAGCTTTCGAAAGGAAATAACAGGTTGAAGATGATTATAATCCCTATTACTACATGTGGTGGAATATTTGGGATTTGCTTAGGCATTTTCTTGATCATGAGGATGAAGAAACTTAATAAGAAAGGTAAACTTTCTCTTAAACACTAACACTTTGTATTTAGGAGAAAGGATTGTCTGAAATAGGGACATTACATCATTTTGTATTCCTTTCCAAATATTTAATGACATTTCAATCATTTTTCCATGTCATTGATACATAATTTTGGTAATTTTTATTAATCCGAACCTCGAACCCTGAACCCCGACTTCAAACTCAAACCCAGAACTCGAAACCTTAAATCTTGAATCTTGAACTCGGTCTTCTAGTTTAGGATTTAGGGTTTAGGATTTGAGTTCATGGTTCAAGGTTCTGGTTTTGGGTTTGGGGATTCAAGGTTAGGTTCGGGCTCAAGTTTGGGGTTCAAGGGTTCAAAGTTCAGGTTAATTACCAAAATTATGTATCAATGACATGAAAAAAATTGGTGAAATGTCATTAAATAATTGGAAAGAGATACAGGATGACGTGGTGCCCTTGTTTCATACAATCCTTTTTCTTGTTTGTTTTGCTTTTTAAGTAGTAAGGGTATTACATGCCACAATTTATATCGCAGTCGTAATGAAAATGTTATAACCGAGTTTGATTTTTCTTTACAACTCACATGTCATTGATTAGAGCAAATCATTGCCACACACAACATAGTACTAATAAGTGATTTCTGCAATTTGATTTCACGAGTATGAGTCGAACACCCTTAATTAATAAATCAGATATTAAAATCTGAATTTAAGGTTACTTGGAATTAATTGTTTTGTGGTTAATCTTCTTTTGACAAATGATTCCTATGGTTTTTAGTAAGCACACAACAAGAGGTAGAAGAGCAAGAAGACAACAATGAAAGAGGGAAAGGAGATTTAGAAGTACCATTATTTGATTTTCAGACAATATCTATAGCCACTAACAATTTTTCACTACAAAATAAGCTCGGACAAGGTGGCTTTGGAGCAGTCTACAAGGTATCTCTGTCCAAGAAAAAACAATTTTTATGGTTAGACTTTGTTTATCATTCTGGTTGAAAATCACTTTTCAATCATGAATTTAAAATTAAAAAAAAAATCAGTTTTTCAAATCAAACAATAATTAGTATATATAAACAATTTTTAAATAGTTTTCAAATTAAACCTTCATTTTAAATTGGGATTTTAAACAATTTTTCAACTTATCTTTTTTATCTCAATTTAGTACCTAAGTTTTTCAAATTGATACTTGAGTTTTCTTTTATCCCAATTAAGTACTTGAGCTTGGCTTTCGATGTTCAATTTGGTATTTCAGTTGTTTTTTTATACCAATTAAGTATCTATAATTAAGTACTAAATTGAATATTAAAACCAAACTCAGATGCCAAACCGAACATTGAAACTAAATGGTATATTAACCCAAATATATATATTGTTTTATCAAAGAAACAATAATCTAGAGATAAAAAGGAGTTGCAAATGTTGGGATTCAATTTAAGACCTAAATACAATTCTACTATATTTTTAACAAACAATAATTAGTATATATTAATGTTTGGAGGAACCAATCGAGGTCAAGGCTTCTGCTTGTTCCTTTGAATTCACCTCCATGTATGATTGCATGAACTAAATACGATAAATTTTCGAATTTTACGTAAGAATTTGCTCAACTTTGCAGGGAATATTGGAAAATGGACAAGAAATTGCTGTGAAAAGGCTTTCAAAGAAATCAGGCCAAGGAATTGATGAGTTCAAGAATGAAGTGTTGTGCATCTCTAAGCTTCAACACCGCAACCTAGTCAAGCTTTTAGGGTGTTGCATTGAGCCACATGAAAGACTTGTGATTTATGAGTTCATGCCAAACAAGAGCCTAGACTCCTTTATATTTGGTTAGTTTCTTTTTTTTTTATTTATTTATTTATTTATGTTTTTCATGTTGATTTTACGATTTATGAAAATTAATCCTTTCAGGTTTTGATAATTACCTTTTTTAACAATATATTTTTAAGGTTCGAATTTGAGTTCCCTTCTTGAAAGTGTAATTTATCTTACCACCGCATAGTGACAAATGTTGGAGCAAGAGGGCCTTTGCCCCCCCCCCCCCCAAAAAAAGTTTGAAAAAAAAATTATTATACCCTTTGAAATTTTTGAAAGTTTTAATTAGAGCCCAAATTTTTTATTGAAATTTCAGTTAAGTTTTCCAAAAGTTTTGAAATTTTTATTTTCAAGCTTTTAAAAAAATCTCATTAATTTTTAAAAAAGTTCAAAATAGACCCCTAAAACTTAATGACACGTTCCACTATTGTCACTGCACCCAATATTTGTTGGTAGCTTTAAATTTTTTGTATTATCTTGAAACTGATACAACGCAAGTAACATGAATATTTATACATTCCGCTGTCGTTACTGTCACTACATTCAATACTTGTTGATAAGTTTTAATTTTTGGAAGTATTTTGAAATTGATACAATGCAAGTAACATGAATATTATATTCGGCAGATGAAAGGCAAAGGGTATTGCTAGATTGGCCTAAGAGATTCCAAATTATCAATGGAATTGCTAGGGGACTTCTTTACCTTCATCAAGATTCAAGACTTAGAATCATACACAGAGATTTGAAAGCTAGTAATATATTACTCAATTATGAAATGACTCCAAAGATTTCAGATTTCGGCTTGGCTCGAAGTTTCGGAGAAGACGAGATCGAAGCTAACACGACGAGAGTGGTTGGCACATAGTAAGTATTTCAATCATATTTTTGTAAACCATGTATGTTATTGTTGTAAATTTCATTAAATCGAATCAAAAAAATTTTATGCAGCGGTTATATGTCTCCTGAGTACGCGATCGATGGCTTGTTCTCTATAAAATCTGATGTATTCAGTTTCGGAGTTTTGGTGTTAGAGATAATAACTGGAAAAAGAAACAGGGGATTCTCTCATCCAGACCACAAGTTCAACCTTCTTGGACATGTAAGATCAATTAATTGTCCACTTAATTATAATTTGAGTCCCTCTACTATACTAAAAGTTATGAATTTATCTATCTACATTAATTTGGCATAATTTAGGTTTTCTACTTTTATAATGTTATTAGTGTGTTTAAATTGATAACGCCATAAGTGACATGATTTTCTTACAAGGCTAATATATTATTTGGTATCTGAGTTTTGCTTCAATATATAATTTGGTACTTGCATTCCCTGATATGCAAATTTATTATTGATTGAATTTCGTTGTAGTCTTTGTTATAAAAGGTAGAGGAGCTAACAACCTCTAGACTTAGTGTCAAGATTCTTGTATTGTGTGACATGAAAGCTTGAGTTCAATTTTTAGCATAGTAGAGGGACTAAAAATAGAATTAAACCATTAATTTTCACTTTCATTATTATTTTTAATAAGATTTTTCGATATTGTGTTCATCAGGCGTGGAAGCTTTTAAACGAAGGGAGGTCATTGGAATTAATAGATGAAAAGGTAAGGAGTTCAAGCGAAATATCCCAAGTGTTGAGATCAATACAAGTGGGTCTCCTATGCGTGCAACAATGTCCAAAAGACAGACCAGACATGGCAACCGCAGTTTTGATGCTGAGTAGCGACAACATTCCTTCATTACCTCAGCCTAAAGAACCAGGCTATTTCGCTACAAGAATTGTCCACCATAAGCGTGACCCTTCTTTCTCGACCAATCTCAGCCCTTCATCTAATTCACTGTCCATAACACTCCCAGGACCTCGTTAGTAATTTATCCAAATCTGCATTTCAGAATTTTGGGTCTTTTTAATATATGCATATATAAAATTATAACTTTTAATTCATTGATTTATTTAAGGTTTTTTTATATACCTCAAAGATATGGGTTCAAACTCTGATATTATCTTCCTCCTCTCGCTGTTTGGGGTCTATGTTTTGTAGCAAGATGTACAAAAAAAATAATACTTTTAAATGTAATTATATGTTCCATAATATTTTTCTGCACAATGTTTTATTATAGATTCTGATCGTATTTACTATTTTTTACATGATGTTTAGAATTATCAATAGCCGTTCCTCAACTCATAAATAAAAAGATAATGCACTTCAGCACACTTGAATCTACGTCCTCCTGTATTGACAACAATATTTATGCCAATCGAGTTAAGACTCAATCATCCCTTTGCCCAATATTTTAAATGTTGACTTTTATTGTTTTAAATGTTTTAATTAATTAAATTTTATAATATATATATACCTTCATGTCTTTGAGCCAAGCCTAAGTAAACACAAATGGTCCATTAGGTAGCTTGGTCCATTCGGTAGCTTTAAGCCTAGCAAAGGCAAACAGCCCACATACATTGGCCAGGCCACCGAAGCACACCAAGAGGTCTAACATCATAGAGTACCATTACCCCTTCTCTAAAAGCACCCTTCTCTTCTTGTACATTGTTGAAATTTTTACAAGTCTTCTCTTCTTATACATTATGGATCTCCATCTCACCCATGGATCAAATTAAAAAAAGGGGTGTTTTCAGGGGCAAATTCAAAAATATTTTTGGGGGTAAAATTGAATTATAAACTTTTGAGATGTCAAAGTGTAACTTTTATCATATATTAATTTATAATTTTATTATTTTTAAGGGACTAAATAGAATTTGTTTTTATTTTAGGGGTCAGGGCCCCTGCTTGCCTCCTTGTATTGACCCATGGGTATTCTACAACTAAAACGCTTCATCGAAATCATACAAAAACTTACAAAATCTCAAGTAGAATGCAATTAAACCTCATCATTAGTATTCCAAACGATGGAAGGACTGACACCTAAATGGCCTCAACGATATAGTCTCAAAGAAGTCCATTTTATATATTTATTTTCAATTAGGGGATCTCTATAACCATTTCTCTGCAATCATCTTATATAGAATAAGACATCGTTCCAATGGGACCCATGCCAAAGCTCTCCTCTTCTATACAATTCCTCTCTGTCACAAGATGAAAGAAAGCTCCAAGAGGCCTACTAAGTCTCTGTCAAATCCTTTCGAAGAAGCCTCCAAACTCATGAAACCTTTAAAAGTCACCATTCTTAATAGTGCGAATCAGCGGCTTTCTACATCCCCCACAATGTAAACCTTCGTAACAAACCATCTCAATTTTTATATTATAAAAAATTTTATTCAATATTTTAAAAACTAAAATATTACATAATAATTACATATTTTTAAAACCAGTTCAAACCAAACAGATATCGCCTTAAAACAAAGCAAGTTGAAAGATAAAAGCTTTCTAATTATATTTGTAAGTACACTTCTAAATTCTCAATTCTTAATTCTAAGTCTTAATCTAGCTGGAAAAGTCAACCCATGTGAAATTCCTTTGACTGCTTCCTAAACCTAACATGGGGCCACCCCTAACCTATTTGATTTAGATATTTATAGAATTTTTAATTTTGTTTGATTTGTCTAATTATGTACCCAAAGAAAAAAAACAACATCAAGTGGACAGATTTTTTAATATTCAATTCCCTTAAAAAGAGTTAGGCACTTTATTCTTCACAGATTTGTTTATCATCAAATTGAGTACATAAAATGATAATGTCAACTTAATGTGATCCATTAAATACTCTTACATATATAGAAATATGAAAAAAAAATTCTTTGAGAAATTAGGGATGACATTTATTATATACTACTATGGTTCCCCATGTTTAATTTTGAGTTTTATATTAAATTATTAATTTAAAAATTTTGAAGGTACATCGATTGAGTCTTAGCTTGATTGGCATAGGTATTATTGCTAATGTAGGAGGATGTAGGTTCGAGTGCGCTGAAGCACATTATCTTTCTATTTATGGGTAGACCAGTTCATGGATTGGGCTACCCACCCAGGCCCGAAGGCCCGCCCAAAATTTAGAGGTTTGGGTAAAAATATTAGGCCCGAAGAATGGGATTGGGCAAAAAAATTACACCCTTTTTGTAACAGCCCAATTTTCAGTGGTGTAGAAAACAGTGGTTCGAGACCACTAAATCCGACGAGTGAGTTCAAAAATTTTATTATTTAGTAATTATAATTTAAATGTAATTTTAGAAAGATTTGTGAAATAGTGATTTGAGTTTAGAAGGAATTATTAGGTTAATTGGTTTTGAAAACGGGGTATCAAGACCTCAATTTTATAAAACGAGCCATAAATATTTTTATAAATATTTACGGTGTTGACACCATTTTTTTGGATTAAAAACAGGGTCGACTTGGGTTTTGAAAAATGAGATCGAATGTGGGAGTCGCCACCAATCCTTTTTGATAAGGTGTGATCGGGTCACCTTGAAAAGTGGTTGTTTTTTAATAAACGATTTGATTTTATCAAAACAACGGTTTTGGTCCACGAAATTCAGAAAAACGGGTTCGGGAGTCGGTTACGCACGAGGAAGGATTAGCACCCTCGA
The DNA here is from genome assembly GCA_008044935.1 of Gossypium turneri. Lineage (NCBI taxonomy): Eukaryota > Viridiplantae > Streptophyta > Magnoliopsida > Malvales > Malvaceae > Gossypium > Gossypium turneri. The sequence continues at coordinate 3,028,871 of CP032576.1, forward strand.
TACGCCCAAAATTGGTACCTAGTTGATTACTTAATGTCTTAGTGTCGAAAGACTGAAAACTTTAAAGAAATTTAAAATACGATCCTTAAAAAAGACTCGAATGGCATGGATTAAAATTCAAGAGGATATTTGGCAATTTGGTTAAACGAGAAATCGAAACCCAGCACATTAGGGCACGTTCCTTGAATTTCCAAACGCAAAATATTGCCTCATTTTGAAATTTTTAAATAGGATATTTAGCTATTTGGTTGAACGAGAAAAATCGAAACCCAGCACATTAGGACCCGTTTTCTCGAATTTCCAAACGCAAAACATTGCCTCATTTTGAAATTTTTAAATAGGATTTTTTAGCTATTTGGTCGAACTAGAAAAATCGAAACCCAGCACCTTAGGGCACGTTTTCTCGAGTTTCCAAATGCTAAGTATTGCCTCATTTATAAATTTTTTGTTTTTGAAGTATGGTATTAATATGCATAATGGAATAGCAAATATGACATTGTGCATAAAATAATATGTGTAAAGAACGAAATAAATAAAATAAAATAAAATAAAAATTAAATCAATCATGTATATACAAGTAAATAAAAAGACTAAAACATTTTAAAGAATGAACGTATAAATAAATAAATGAACATTAAGTAAAACAAATAATAACAAAGAAGAAAATAGATCAAAAATTATAAAATATATAAAAAATATTCATGCGCATATAAAGAAAATATTTAAAATTATAAAAATGAAAACATATATGTATATATATATATATGTTTTCAAGTTATTAAAATATAAAAGCTTATATGAGTATATACGTATATTTATGTATGTACCTATAAAAAGGATAAAAGAAGATATATTAATATATATGTATATATTCGTAAGAGAAATATATATGGACATATGTGTATATATATATAAATTATAAAGTATAAAATATATATATATATATATATATAGGTACACGGGTATAAATAAAAAAAAAATGCATGTATATATAACAAAAACTAAAAAGTTAAAAGATATGGACAAGTAAACAATAATAAAAATTGTAGTAACAAAGATAACAATAATAATACTAATATTAAGTTTAATAATAATAAAAGTCACAACAAAATAAGGATTAAATTAACAAATAAATGAAACATAGGACGAAATCGAGAGCAAAATGAAATTACAGGGTAAAAACTACAATAAAACAAACAATAAAGACTAAAATGGAAATGCGCGCAAATGTCGGGGACCAAATGAATAATAAAACCATTATTAGGACACGTGTTCGCTGTCCAGTACGCCAGAGGGCTAGGGACGAAATCGAAAAAGAAACAAAAGTTCGGGGCAAAATTGAAATAAAATAAAATCGAATAAAAGGGAGCAAATTAAAAAGAAAATAAACGCGGAAGGACTGAAATCGCAAATAGACCCTCAGGTATGAAAACAAGCAGACCTTCATCGGGTCGGGTCGGGTCGGCTTGATCCGTGTCAAAACGACGCTGTTTTTGGACTATTTATGCTAGCCCTAAACGACGCCGTTTAGGGTGTCTATTTAAGTTTTTTTTTTTTCATTCTTCTCCACTTTAAACAAAACAAAAACCTCAAAACACTCTCCCCACCCCTCGCTTCTCAGGCCTAGAACCCTGCCGTGGGCCACCGTGCTGGTCGCCGATTGCCGGTGCCGGCGCTGCCATAGGCGGCGGCCAGAAGGCAAAAGGTCGGTCTTTTTAGCCCCGCTTCGAAGGCCATTTATGGCTCGGGTGTTCCTGGCCCTAAAGCCGAGAGAGAAAAAAATAAAAGTCGCCATCCTCGTCCATTTTCGGTGACCCGAAGGACTCCGACAACATCCCAAAACGTGTTCAGGTACGCTCTTTTATTATCCTTAAGTTATTAACTGTAAAAGAAAAGAAAAGAGCAAAAACCGAATGGAATCGAAGAGGAAAAAGACTAAAAATATCACCTTTCAAACTGATTTTATTTCTTCAATATTTTTTCAAGAAAATCGGAACCCTTTACATGTTCTTAGTTTCGGCTTTTATAGCCGATTTACATGAAATTCCTAGTCTATGCCTATGCCTGTCTTGCTTGCCTTGATTTGTTTGCAGGGATCAACGCACGTGGATGGAGGTGACGGTGGCAGTTGGCGGTGGTTGCTGGCAGAGCAGGTGAGCAGAAGACCAAAGGTCAGAAGACCCTAGGAGTGGCGCCTAGGGCTCCTCTGTTTTCTGCTAGGGTTTTTTTTGTTTTGGGTTTTGGGCTAAGGTTAGGCTATTGGGCCTATTCGGGTTTGGCATGTGGGCCGGTTCTGCTGGGTTAGGTCTGTTTTAGGTGAGTGGTTGGGTATCGGGTTATTGGGCTATTTGTTTGGGTTGTGTTGTATTGGACTTTATGGACTGTAATTTGGGCTTTTATTTTGAGTTTAATTGGGCCCCGGGCAAAATGGCCTGCAATAGCTGCCCCTCTTTGCTCGTTGTCGTGTAACGAGAACAGAGCAAAGACCAAGAAAGGTCAATTTTGCCCGGTCTTGCCGAATCTTGACTTCCTTTAGTGCTTCTTTTCTTCAAATAGCCTCCTTCCAGTCCACTGTGTCTTGTTGCTTCGATCCACTCCACTGCACTTCAGGGAGTTCTGACTTGTAGCTTCAATCTTCTTCGCAACAACTTCAGGAGAACGATGTTTGTAATTTTAGTCTGCTCCACTGCTACGTCAGGGAGATAAGACTCAATGCGATCTTGCTCTGCTGTAACTTCAGAGAGATAAGATCCTTTATTTTAATCTGCTCCACTGTAATCTCAGGGAGATAAGATCTGAAATTCTTCGGTCTATTCCACTGTAACCTCAGGGAGATAAGACCTGATGCGATCTACTCTACTGTAACTTCAGAGAGATAAGATCCTTTATTTTAATCCGCTCCACTGTAACTTCAGGGAGATAGGATAGTGTCTTCGATCTGCTCTGCTGTAATCTCAGGGAGATAAGACCTGATGCGATCTACTCTACTGTAACTTCAGAGAGATAAGATCATTTATTTTAATTCGCTCCACTATAACTTCAGGGAGATAGGATAGTGTCTTCGATCTGCTCCACTGTAATCTCAGGAAGATAAGATCTCTGGCTTCAATCTGCTCCACTGTAACCTCAGGGAGATAAGATTTGCTTCTTCAGTCTGCCCCACTGTGACTTCAGGGGAATAAGACCTGCTTACTCAGTCTGCTCCGCTACTGCTTAGGGAGACAAGATCTGCAATATTCACTGATCTGTTCTCTGGGGAACATGACCTGTATAATGAACCTAATTATGCCTAATGATTAGGATGGCATGATCAAAATGAATCAAATGCTCCTAACTAAACATGTGTGAATAGTGTTTGCATGAATACAGAATTTTATTTTTTCGAGAATGATCCCGCTTAGGTTGTCATTACTCAAAGTTTATTAAAGCTTTGCGACTGACATGCTACAACGCTTTCTCGCTAGACTGGCTTTTCTGAATAAACAATTAGCCAGGTTGCCCCCCTTAAAGTTTAATCCACTAGGGCACAGGAATTTATACCATCATTCTCCCACTGTAATCCAAGGGTAGAAATATGGTTTTTCCTCAAACCTCTCTTATCACAATTCAAGGATACAAGATCTTAATTCTTTTGGTCCCTTACACCATTCCCAGGGTGTCGTACCAAAAACTTATGCGCAGATGAAGGCTCTCTTCTCCGAGGTAACCTCTTCCCATTGCCTGATGATTATTGCTTGCTTGTTCATTTAAGCTTTGTCATTAACCCGTCATCTTATCATTTTGTTCAATCAATGCATTTGACAACGAAATCCAAAGAGAAAGTCCAAATTTAGACTCTTCCTTCTCAAATTTCCAACCTTTACCTGGTGTGTTCTAAACAAACGTCCTGTTTTAGGTTCCTATATTATTTAAAAACTTTTCAGAGTAATATGCAAAACTTCTTTCGTGAAAGTTTTATTAGTCCATTAATCATTATTTCAATGCAACATGTTTGCAAAAAGATCATAACAATGGATAATAATGAAGCTGGTTCTGATCATAACTCAAAAGAAATAAAACATCGAAGATAGCGAAAGAAAGATAACAAAGAAGTGGATTGAGAATGTGTATCTTCACAGAAAGAAAAAATGTATTTTCAAGAATACACATATAAATAGAATAAGAACTAGGTGCCCCAGTTATCGCAGCTTGAATTTCTCTGTACAAACTTTCTGAAGACCATTCTGAGTTTGACATGTGTTTAGGAGATCTATAATACTCTGTCAATGCTCCAAGACGCCACATATCCTTTCTTGTTGGTTCAGGTAAAGCAAAATCATCATATGCCCCCCGATCAAAATTTGATCCGTTCAAATCACCTCATGCCCCAATCCGATCAATACTTGAGCCGCCCTTTCCAGGTTTTCGACTCAAGCCCCCTTTGGTCTCAGGGTGCCCTTTGCGGGTTTTCACTCTGACCTCTCCAAAGTTTTTTTTTTTAGGAAGCAAAGCGCCCTTTGCGGGTTTTCACTTTGGTTCCCTTTTCTTTCAAGTGAAGTATTTCTTGACAGAGTCTGCGTTTACAGGATTTGGCAAACTTTTGTCATCCATCTCACATAGGATCAAAGCCCCACCGGAAAAGGCCTTCTTTACAACATAAGGACCTTCCCAATTTGGCATCCATTTTCCTCTCGAATCTTTTTGCATGGGGAGAATCTTTTTTAGCACCAAGTCTCCTTCACGAAACTCTCTGGGGCGGACCTTTTTATTATAGGCTCACATCATTCGTTTCTGGTACATTTGCCCATGGCAAATAGCTCTTAGTCTCTTTTCTTCTATTAGGTTCAACTGATCGTACCGAGATTGGACCCAATCGGCTTCGTCCAACTGTAGTTCAGACAGTACCCGTAGAGAAGGGATTTCAACTTTAATGGGTAATACCGCCTCCATTCCATACACCAGAGAAAAAGGTGTTGCCCCGGTAGAAGTTCTAACAGATGTTCGATAGGCAAGGAGAGCAAATGATAACTTCTCATGCCAATCCTTGTAAGTTTTAGTCATTTTCCCCACAATCCTTTTAATATTCTTATTGGCCGCCTCCACTGCACCATTCATTTTTGGACGATACGGCGATGAGTTATGATGTTTGATTTTAAACTGGCTACAAACCTCAGCTATTGTGCTATTATTCAAATTTAACGCATTGTCAGATATGATTTTTCTCAGGCATTCCATATCGACAAATAATCTCTTTCTTCAAGAATTTACTGACTGCTGACTTCGTGACATTTGCATATGAAGCAGCTTCCACCCACTTGGTAAAGTAATCAATGACCACGAAGATGAAGCGATGCCCATTAGAAGCCTTTGGTGATATTGGCCCAATAACATCCATACCCCATATGGAAAACGGCTAAGGAGAGGTCATGACGTGAAGAGGTGAAGGAGGCGCATGTATTTTGTCTCCGTAAATTTGGCATTTGTGGCACTTCTTGGCATAATCAATGCAATCTCCTTCCATGGTGGGCCAATAGTACCCAAATCTCATGATCTATCTAGCCATCGTAAATCCATTGGCGTGTGTCCCACAAATACCCTCATGTACTTCCTCCAAAATTTTCTTGGCTTTCACGGCATCCACACATCTTAACAGTACTTGATCCTTCCTTCTTTTGTATAACACTTCCCCGTCTAGGACATATTCGATGGCTATTCTTCTCAGAGCTCTTTTGTCATTCTCTGTCGCTTGATTAGGGTACTCCCGATTCTTCACGTACTGTAGGATACTCTGATACCAAGGACAATCATCTTTTCCTTCCTCCTCAATATTGCAGCAATGAGCTGGGGTCTCGTAGATACTCATCTGAATAGGCCTCATTGCCTCGAGCCTATTCACCTGAATCATATAAACTAGAGTAGCTAATGCGTCAGCCATCTGGTTTTCCTCTCGTGGGAGATAATAGAAGGTGATATCGTCAAACTCATCAGCCAATTCGAGGACCAGTTTTTTATAATCGATTAACTTAGGGTCCCTAGTCTCCCATTCACCTTTAAGTTGGTATATCACCAATGCAGAATCCCCTTATACTCTTAGCACTTTCATGTTTCGTTCAATGGCTGCACGAATGCCCATAATACATGCTTCATATTCTGCCATATTATTCGTACAATCGAAGTCCAACTTGCTAGCAACAGGATAATGATCTCCCTTTGGGGATACCAAGACTGCCCCAATTCTATTACCTATAGCATTCGAAGCTCTATCGAAATTTAACCTTCATACGTTATCCATTTGAGGATTCTCTTCGGTGCTCGCCACATACATCAGGTCCTCATTTGGAAAATCGAAGTCCAAAGACTCATAGTCTTCCAAGGCTCTACTAGCTAAGAAGTCAGCTATCGCACTTCCCTTTACGGCCTTCTGACTTACATAAACTATGTCAAACTCAAATAGCAGAATCTGCCATCTAGCCATTCTCCCGTTTAAAGCAGTTGATTCCATCATATACTTCAAAGGATCCAACTTTGAAATCAGCCAAGTCGTATGATACAACATATACTGCCTTAGTCTTCGGGTTGCCCAGATTAAAGCACAACACAACTTCTCAATTGATGAATATCTTATTTCGCAATCAGTAAATTTCTTGCTGAGATAGTATATTGCCCTTTCTTTCTTTCCTGTCTCATCATGTTGGCCCAATACGCATCCCATAAAATTCTCAAACACTGTTAGATACAGTATCAATGGCCTATCTGGATTTGGCGGCGATAGTACTGGAGTATTAGCCAAGTATTGCTTTATCTTATCGAAAGCCCTCTGACATTCCTCATCCCATTCACCCGGATTATGTTTCTTTAAGAGACGGAACACTGGATCACATTTCTCCGTCAATTGTGAAATGAATCGAGCAATGTAATTCAATCTCCCTAGGAAACCTCGAACTTCCTTCTGAGTGCGCGGGGGAGGTAAGTCTCGTATTGCCTTTACTTTGTCAGGGTCAACCTCAATCCCCTTTCTGCTAACTATGAAGCCTAATAACTTCCCTGATCTGGCTCCAAACGTGCATTTTGCCGGGTTAAGCTTGAGCTGAAATTTTCTCAATCTCAAAAATAACTTTTTTAAGACTTGAATATACTCTTCTTCAGTTCTAGACTTTGCGATCATATCATCAACATAAACTTCGATCTCCTTATGCATCATGTCATGAAACAAAGTCACCATAGCTCTTTGATATGTTGCTCCCGCATTTTTTAATCCGAAGGGCATTACATTGTAACAAAATGTTCCCCATAAAGTAATGAATGTTGTTTTCCCCATATCTTCAGGGTGCATCTTTATTTGATTGTAACCAGAAAAACCATCCATGAAAGAGAATAATGAGTAGCCTGCCGTATTATCTACCAAAGTATCAATGTGAGGCAATGGAAAATTGTCCTTTAGACTAGCCTTGTTCAGGTCTCTATAATCCACACACATTCGTACCTTTCCATCCTTCTTGGGAACAGGGACAATGTTTGCTACCCAATCTGAATATTTGATTTCTTGTAAGAATCCAACGTCAAATTGCCTTTTGACTTCTTTCTTTATTTTCAACACAACATCGGGTCTCATCCTTCTGAGCTTCTGCTGAACTGGTTTACAATCTTCTTTTATGGGCAAATGATGTACCACAATGCTAGTACTTAACCCGGGCATATCCTGGTATGACCACGCGAAAACATCTATGAACTCTCGGAGCAATTCAATGAGGTCTTGTTTTGTCTCTGCGGTGATCTCAGTTCCAATTTTCACCTCTTTTCCATACTCTAGGCTCACGATTTCTAATGATTCCCTATGAGGTAGGATCTGCTTATCCTCCTGTTCTACCATTCTTAACAAGTCCGGAGATACCCCATAATCTTCGTCATTTTCAAAGTCGTGAGATCCCTCCAAACACATTTCTTGCTCAAAAATAGGCTCCGTGTTTGAAGCAGCGTCACTCATATCATTGATATCTGAGGACCTATGAGGGCATATCAAAGAATATACAAAGAATAATAAATTTATGAATAAATATTTGTGCAAAAGAGTCACAAATGAAAGAATTATTTGTAAGACAATCAATCAAATGGAAAATATTTATTTGCATAGAAAGGAAAAAGAGTGATTGATCGAGATGAATGTAGATATGTATTTCATTAAAATAATGATATTTAGGCCCAAGCCTATTTCACAAAAGATTTCATATCATTTTTAGGCCAAAAACAACAGGAATGTTCTGAGCATTACTCAGAATAAGCCCTAAAGACTACAGGCATTTCTTCAGCAGTCCAATTGTTTAGCTCGCTCCCAGGCTCGTAAGGACAGATCTCCAATAAGGTCCTTTTTTCCTCTGCTTCTATAGCGTTGATATAAACATTTTCCAACATTCCTTCAATGCCTTTGCTACCGGACACTCCACACTCAGAATGAATAAATCCTCCCGACACAAAAAATGTAGATATGTGGGGAAAGGTTAAAGGCTCCCACTTAACTTCATATCCGTTTAAACGTGCCCTTCTTTTCTCTTGTCTTTTCTCTACTTCTTTCTTCTTCTGCTTCTTGTCTGGCTTGTATCCTAAGCCAAAACTATAAAACTTTTCCTTCAGCATTGGTGCTTCAATCCTTCCCTGAAGATATTTTCCCAATCCATTCCCTGGTGAGGCTCCTCTTCCTACCATCAATCGCAACCCCATTTCGGCGGTCCTGGATATTTTCGGTACTGGAATTCTGCTTCCTTCCGCAATAAACATCGCGTTCACAAATTCTAATGACCGAAAAGAACATTCCAGTGTCTCATCGTTAATTTCCACATAAGGTGCATCACTAGTCATCATTGCGATGATATCCTCCTCTGCATCTATTGTTACCAACCGACCCTCCGATACCAACTTCACCTTCTGATGTAGTGATGAAGGTATTGCCCCGGCTGAGTGTATCCACGGTCTTCCCAATAAACAGTTATAGGAAGGCTTAATATCCATTACCAAGAAGTCCACCTCATAAGTGATTGCGCCAATCCTTAACGGTACCTCAATTCTCCCCATAACCTTCTTTTCCGTCCCACCAAATGCCCTTACTATGCTCTGGCATGCTTTCATGTGCGAACTGTCCACCGGTAATCGACTAAGAGTGGATAAAGGCAATATATTCAGTGCAGATCCATTATCAACCAGGTCTCCCGGGAGTGTGTACCCTTTGCATCGGACAGTAACGTGTAGGGCTTTAGTAGAACCCCTTCCTCCGGATGGTATTTCGTCATCATTGAAGAAGATAAAATTGTCAGCGCCTATATTGTTGACCAACCGATCTAGCTTGTTTACCGAAATATCGTCAGCCACATATGTTTCGTTTAGTACCTTCAGAAGTGCATTCCGATGTACTTCTGAGCTTAGGAGTAAAGCTAATACAAAAATGCGGGCTGGCTATTTGTGCAGTTGCTCCACAACACTATATTCACTGTGTTGACACCATTTTTTGGATAAAATGGGGTCGACTTGGATAAAAACGAAAATGGGAGTCGCCACCAATCTTTTTTTGATGAGGTGTGATCGGGTCACCTCGTAAAATGGTTGTTTTTAATAAACGATTTGATTTTATTAAAACAACGAGTTTGGTCTACGAAATCCAAAAAAAAGGGGTTCGGGAGTCAGTTACGCACGAGGAAGGATTAGCACCCTCGATACGCCCAAAATTGGTACCTTAGTTGATTATTTAATGTCTTTATGTCGAAAATTAAAAACTCGAAAAGAATTTAAAAAATACGATCCTTCTTTATATTGCGTTATTTAAAAAAAATTACTTGAATAAATCAAAATGGAAAATACCTCCTTATCTCGAAGTAACAAGATATCACATCCAGTAAGTTAGGACACGACACCTCGTATTTTGAGAGTAAACTCGCCTTTCACTTTTTATTTAAACCTCATTTATTTAATTTTAAGGATATTCGGTTACTTAGAATCAACGAGAAAAATCGAAGCCCAGTGAGTTAGGGTACGATTTCTCAAATTTTCTAAATATAGAATATTACCTTTTTTTTTTGAAATTTTATGCGTTTGGAAATTTAAAAGGATATTTTGCTATTTAGGTTTAACGAGAAAATCGAGACCCAGTAAGTTAGGGTACAATTTCTCGAATTTCCAAAATGCAAAATATTGCCTTATTTTGAAATTATTGAAAGGATATTTGGCTATTTGGTCGAACAAGAAATCGAAACCCAGCACGTTAGGGCACGTTTTCTCAATTTTCCAAACGCAAAATATTGCCTTATTTAGAAAAATTTTCCTTTTGATGTATGGTGTAAAATACGCATGGCAAAACAATAATGAACATGATGGCGTAAAAATAACACTAGCAATAGCAACGAAAATAAGATAATAAAAGGGACTAATCAATAACATACAAGGTGACAAGTACACAAGCTAATAAAATTGAATCCTTCTTTCTAAATAATAATGAAAATATAAATAAATAAATAAATAACGAATAGATGTAAAAACGTACATGCATGAATGTACACAAAATTATGAAAATATGAAAAATCTATGTATGTATACATATTTTAAAATCATTAAATATAAAAATATGTGTAATGATGTATATATATATATGTAAATGTATATGAATTAAAATATGTAAATATATAAGTATATATATGTGCATGTAGAAAATATGATATATAAAAAATATGTATTTAAAATAAATAAAGAATATGTACATATGTATACAAATTATAAGATATAGTAAGAAATGTATATGAGTATATATATATATATATATTATAGAAAAATATGTACGTGTATATATGTATCATAAAAAAAACGCATGTACGTATATATAGACTTAAATCGAGTAATACAAATAATAAGAAAAATATTAGGTAAATAAAATATACACATATATATATACATATATAACTTAAAATAAATAATAAAGGAACTCCCCTTTTCCTTTTTTTTTAAAAAATAATAAATTAAATGAATTAAAGGATGAAATTAAAATCAAACCAAAATTCAGGGGCCGAAACTGTAAATAAATAAAAGAGGGTGGTTCGGGACCGAATTGGGACGCGCTCAAAGAGTGAGGGACCTATAGGGAAATATTCCCCAGCCCTAAACGCAGTGAGGGTCTGCGCATGGTCTATGGACCAGATTGAAACGGACACAGAATTCGCGGCCCCAATCGAAAAAATAATAGAAAGGTCAAATAGCACTTCAGCGCAAGATGGAGGGACCGAAGGCGCAAATTACCCATTAGGGTAAAGAGGCGCAGATCACCCTCCCTAAAACGGCGCCGTTTAATAGCTAATATAAACCAAAATATATTTTTTACTTCACTTTTTCATGTTTTCTAAAAAGAATTTGCAGGAGCCTCTGTTTTTCTCTCAACCCCCTCTCATCTCCAATGGCCGACGGTCTCTCAAGACCTCCATCGCACCACCAACGTGGCCAACGGCCGGCTCTGGAAAATGGGCCCGTTAGCCCCCGCTCCACAGCATCCTTGAGAGTCAAAGCTCTCTCAACCCATGGAAGTCGGAAATAAGGGAGGTTCTCAACCTCGTGGACCCGATTCAGCGACGGAGGAGAGGCCCTCCGACCGTGCGACCACCTCCACTTCCGGTGAGTTCCCCCTTTCCCTTTATTTTTGTTTTCGTATATAAAATAGAAAATAAATAAAAATAGGAGTAAACAACCTAAGTAAATACCTAAACAGAAAATATATCTTCTTGAAAATGTTGTATTTTATTTGCTGAATATTTGTGAAAAAGAGACCTTTTTACAGATGCAAAGATCGGTTCTTTAAAACCGATTCCCCCCTTTTCGTTTCTTACAAATCGGCTTTATAGCCCAAAAGAAAAATAAAATTTTGGTCTTGTCTCCTTCTCCTTTTGCTTGTGTTGAGTGTTTGCAGGGTGATGGACGAGCGGCGCGACATCAGAGGCAGGTACGGATGGGACGTAACGAACGGCGGTGGCAGAGGAGTGGGTACTGCAGAGGTGTACGGCGCACATGGGGGAAACTAGGGTTCTGAAACCCTAGTTTTTCATTGGGTTTGGGCTGTATTTGGGCCTATGGTTTGTATTTGGGCTGGTCCAATTAATTTTGTAATGTAACTGGGCCATTTGGGCTGAAATTTGTTTTGCTGGTAGGGCCCGGGCAAATTTGGGCTTCTACAGCTGCCCCTCTTTGCTCGTTGTCGTGTAACGAGAACAGAGCAAAGACTAAGAAAGACCAAATTTGCCCGGTCTTGCCGAGTCTTGACTTCTTTTAACGCTTCACCTCTTCCGGTCCACTGTGTCTTGTTGCTTTGATCCACTCTGCTGCAACTTCAGAATCTGCTCTGTTACAACTCCATGGGGATGAGATTCGTGGTTTTAGTCTGCTCCACTACTGCTTAGGGAAATAAGACTTGATGCGATCTGTTCCACTACTGCTTAGGGAGATAAGATCTGTAGTTTTGTCTGCTCCGCTACTGCTTAGGGAGATAAAACTTAATGCGATCTGCTCCACTATTGCTTAGGGAGATAAGATCTGTGGTTCTGTCTGCTCCACTACTGCTTAGGGAGATAAGACTTGATGCGATCTGCTCCACTACTGCTTAGGGAGATAAGATCTGTGGTTTTGTCCGCTCCGCTACTGCTTAGGGAGATAAGATCTAATATCTTTGACTTGCTCCACTACTGCTTAGGGAGATAGGACTGGTGGCTTAAATCTGCTTCACTACCGCTTAGGAAGATGAGATTCGCCGTCTTCGATCTGCTCCACTACTGCTTAGGGAGATAGGATCTAATATCTTTGACCTGCTCCTCTACTGCTTAGGGAGATAGGACTGGTGGCTTAAATCTGCTTCACTACTGCTTAGGAAGATAAGATTTGCCGTCTTCGATCTGCTCCACTACTGCTTAGGGAGATAAGACTTGATGCGATCTGCTCCACTATTGCTTAGGGAGATAAGATCTGTGGTTTTGTCTGCTCCGCTACTGCTTAGAGAGATAAGACTTGATACGATCTGCTCCACTACTGCTTAGGGAGATAAAATCTGTGGTTTTGTCCGCTCCGCTACTGCTTAGGGAGATAAGACTTGATGCGATCTGCTCCACTACTGCTTAGGGAGATAGAACTACTAGCTTTAATGTACTCCACCGTAATCAGGGAGGTAAAATCCGCCATCTTTGATCTTCAACCTATTCCACTGCTAACTAGGGAGATAGAATTATCAGCTTCAATGTACTCCACTGTAGTCACAGGGAGGTAAAATCTGCCATTTTTAATCTTCAATCTATTCCACTGCTAACCAGGGAGATAGAATTATCGGCTTCAATGTACTCCACTGTAGTCACAGGGAGGTAAAATCTGCCATCTTTGATCTGCTTCGCTGCCAAATACAAGAAGGCAAGATCTGTAATCTTCAATCTATTCCACTGCCAAATACAGGGAGATAGAGTTATCAGCTTCAATGTACTCCACTGTAGTCAGGGAGGTAAAATCTGCCATCTTCGATCTGCTTCGCTGCCAAATACAGGAAGGCAAGATCTGCAATCTTCAACCAGCTCTGCTACAAACGAGAGAGGCAAGGTTTGTCTTCGATCTGCTTCACTGTCAATGCAGGAAGGCAAGATCTGCTATCTTCAACCAACTCTGCTACAAACGAGAGAGGCAAGGTTTGTCTTCGATCTGTTTCGCTGTCAATGCAGGGAGGCAAGATCTGCTATCTTCAACCAGCTCTGCTACGACCGAGAGAGGCAAGGTTTATCTTCGATCTGTTTCGTTGTCAATGCAGGAAGGCAAGATCTGCTATCTTCAACCAGCTCTGCTACGATCGAGAGAGGCAAGGTTTATCTTCGATCTGCTTCGCTGTCAATGCAGGAGGGCAAGATCTGTTATCTTCAACCAGCTCTGCTACAACCGAGAGAGGCAAGGTTTGTCTTTGATCTGCTTCGCTGTCAATACAGGAAGGCAAGATCTGTTATCTTTGACCAGTTCCACTACAAACGAGGGAGGCAAGGCTTTGTTTTCGATCTTTACTGATCTGTTCTCTAGGGAACATGACCTGTATAATGAACCTAATTATACCTAATGATTAGGATGGCATGATCAAAATGAATCAAATGCTCCTAACTAGACATGTGTGAATGGTGTTTGCATGAATGTAGAATGTCATGAATATGATCCCTTTTTAAAGTTTGGGTTGTCGTTGCTCGTTGTTCGTCAAGGTTCTATCACTGATGTTTTCTCGTTCAGCAAGTATCTTTGACAGAAGATTCAAAGAAATAGTCTCAATTTAGACTATCCTTTCTCAAATGTTTTCAACCCTCAGGTTTGGTCAGTTCTAAACAATAGTCCTGTTTCAGGTCCTCATATTATTTAGAAACTTTCAGAGTAATATGCAGAACTCCTTCTGCATGAGTATTGTCAATCCATTAATCGTTATTTCAATGAAAAATGCTTGAAAAAGATTATCAAAATGGAGAAAATGAAATTTTGTTGAGAGCAAAGCTCTAAACAAACAAATCAATCAAGATAGCATATTTTGCTGAGATACGAGATGAATAAGATAAAAAAAGATTATCACAATGGATATGATGGAAATTTGTTAAGAGTAAAGCTCTAAATGAACAAATTAATCAAGATAGCAAATTTGTTAGAATACAAAATGAGAATATGTTAATCAAGGTGGTGTATTTTGTTAAAAATACAAAAAATGAATGAAATGGAAATAGGTGCCCCAGATATCATAGCATGAGCTTCTCTGCCCCAAATATTTTGAAGACCTTTTTGAACTTGATATGTGTCTAGAAGACCTAGAAGACTTTGTTGATACCCCAAGATATAGCATCTCTCCTTCTTATTAATTCAGAAAGGGCAAGACTACCGCATGCCCCACCTTTGATCAAAATTTGAACTGCCCATTCCTGGGTTTTCAATTCAAAACCCGTTTGGTCTCAAGGCGCCCTTTGCGGGTTTTCACCTTGGCCTCTCCTTTTTCTTTTTTTTCTTCTTTTCTTTTTCTTTTTATTTTTGTTTTTCTTTTCGCTTTTTTCAAGTGAAGTATTTATTGCTTGAATTAGAATTCTCAATTAGGTAGGTTATTGCCATCTATCTTGGTCAATATCGACGCTTTTTCAAATAAGGCCTTCCACATAAGGTCCTTTCTAGTTTGGCATCCACTTTCTTCTGAAGTCCTTTTGTATGGGAAGGATCTTCTTCGATATTAGGTCCCCTCATGGAATTCTCTAGGGCGAACCTTTTTTGGTGAGCTCGCATCATTTACTTTTGGTACATTTAACCATGACGGATAGCTTTTAACCTTTTCTCTTCAATTATATCGGACATGGATCCATTCTGCTTCATCCAACTTCAACTCTGACAAGACTCGAAGGGAAGAAATATCACCTTCGATGGGTAAGACTGCCTCTATTCCATATACCAATGAGAAATGAGTTGCCCCGGTAGAGGTCTTTTCTTTTATTTTTGGTTTTTTTTACTTTTTATTTTCTCCTTTTTTTGTTTTTTTTTGCTTTTTTGTTTTTGCTTTTTTTTTCCTCCACTGAACTGTTCATTTTGGGCGACATGGTGTTAATCTTGGACAGACTGCAAACTTCTGATGTCGTGTCGTTGTTCAAATTCAATGCATTGTCTAATATGATCCTTTTTGGCATTCTGTATTGACATATGATTCTTCAAAAAATTTGCTGATTGTCAGTTTTGTGATATTGGCATATGAAGCAACCTCTACCTACTTGATGAAGTAATCGACGAACACAAAGATGAATCGATAATTGCCGGAAGCTTTTGGCGAGGTCGGCACAATGACATCCATGCCCCTCATAGAGAGAGTTTATGGAGAAGTCATAACATGAAGAGATAAAGGAAGCACATAAATCTTGTCTCCGTAAATTTGGCCCTTGTGGCGTTTCTTGGTATAACTGATGCAATCCCCTTCCATGGTGGACCAGCAGTACCTAAATCTCATGATTTACTTGGCCATTGCAAAATTAATGCATGCGTTCCTCAGACACCCTTATGGACATTTTCTAATACTTTTTAGCCTCAGCAGCATCCACACGTCTTGGTAGCTCAGGCATATCTTGATCATGCGAAAACATCTTTAAATTCTTAGAGTAACTTAATGACATCTCACTTTGTCTTTGCAGTGATACATGATCTTCACCTCTTTCTTTTCTCCTAAACCCACAATCTCCGCTAATTTTTTTGTAAGGTAGGATCTGTTTCGATTTATTCTACCATCCTTAACAAATCAGGAGATAAACCACAGTCTCGATCGTCTTCAAAGTCCTGAGGTACCTCTGGACACATATCTTGCTCAAAAGGAGATTCTGAGTCAATAGCAGTGTCGCTCATATCATTGATATCTAGAGACCTGTTATAGGAACGAAAGAAGACTCAAAGAACAAATGAACCAAAGGGTAATTATCTGTGTAGTATGAGTATGAATGAAATGGAAGGAACAAGAATGTTTGCCAAAAAAAGACACAAAGATGCATTTCGTTGAAATAAAGAATAGTGGACATGTGTCCTTTTCACAAAAGGATTTTCTATTACTCTCAGGCTTAGAGCAATAAGAGCGTTCCAAATATTACTCTGAAATGGTCCTAAAAATTAAAAGAATCTCCTCCACAGTCCAGTTGTTTAGAACGCCTCTAGAGATGTAGAAACAAATCCCTGATAGGTTTTTTAGTTCCTTCTTCAAAGGCACAAACATCTTTACTTTCTAAGCCATCGATGTGTTCAAAGAATTCTAATTCTTTTTCATCTATCTGGCTCTGTACTAAAGTTCTGAACTCGACGTACTTTTGGATTTTAGGAAATTTATTGTATGCAATGAAATGTAATGTTAATGAATGAAAAGATGCTTGCAATGAAATGTAATACAGATGCATGAATGCAAAAAGAGACGTTGATTCTTGGTTCAATTCTATTAGAACAACTTGACTAGAAAACAAATCTCTTTACATAAAGCGGATATATATATACGGCTTTGCCGTTATAGGCGGGGACATTCGATCCTCTTCTTCATTCGAGCGTTAAGATAAATCTCACGATCTCTTCAAAAGGACATCTCTTCTATCTCTCTTTTGCTTGATCCGGGCCACTACTCGTTAATCACTCATCCTCGTGACGCTCGTTGGCTTCTCTTTTAAGAAAGTTCAGCAGCTCTCAAATAATCTTTGTCATCTTGAATTCTCAGGCAACGGAGCAATGGTTGTGTAGTCCTCCATTAAACTATCATCCCTCTCTTATGACGTTTTCTTGGACCATATTCGGACAACCGTATTATTATCCACTTTATCAAGAAACCCATTTCCTTATGACAAGCTATCTATTTAGCAACTGAACGTTAATCAACACCTCTTTTTTATGATGAAAATGCAATGCAATCATAACCAAAAAGACAACAGGTTAGTACAAAGCAAAAGCAAGCAAGAATAAATAGAACACCTATTCGGGTGACCACTAGGGGTTTGAAGTGGTTCTAACTAGGGTGGCTCCTAAGGTCTTCTACATGTGGTTTAGTTCTAAAGCAAAGGTACCCGAACCAACAGATTCCTCGATTCTCACCCATTATAGGCTCATACGGATTGAGTTCGGTTCAGGGGAATACATTTCCCTATGGCTGCACGGAGATGAAAATCTCACGAAGACATAGGTACGGATGTATCCCGAAAGCGATCCGCTATCCTGCACGGAGGTGAAGACCTCACGAAGGAAATAGCTTCTCACTCCCACTTAAAAGGGTGTGACCAACGGTCATGCAATGTAATGCAGAAATATACTAAAACTTAAACTAACACAGCAATTATAAACCACAACCATGAAAAATGTAATAAAGGCCGATGAAATGCAATGAAAGGATCGTACATTTAAACCAAGTTTTCGATTTTCGACAAGAAAACAAAAAGTAATCAACTTGTGGCTTGACTCTCTTATTTTAGGTCCCCAGCGGAGTCGCCAAGCTGTTGACACCATTTTTTGGATAAAATGGGGTCAACTTGGATAAAAACAAAAATGGGAGTCGCCACCAATCTTTTTTTGATGAGGTGTGATCGGGTCACCTCGTAAAATGGTTGTTTTTAATAAACGATTTGATTTTATTAAAACAACGAGTTTAGTCTACGAAATCCAAAAAAAAGGGGTTCGGGAGTCGGTTACGCACGAGGAAGGATAAGCACCCTCGATACGCCCAAAATTGGTACCTTAGTTGATTATTTAATGTCTTTATGTCGAAAATTAAAAACTCGAAAAGAATTTAAAAAATACGATCCTTCTTTATATTGCGTTATTTAAAAAAAATTACTTGAATAAATCAAAATGGAAAATACCTCCTTATCTCGAAGTAACAAGATATCACATCCAGTAAGTTAGGACACGACACCTCGTATTTTGAGAGTAAACTCGCCTTTCACTTTTTATTTAAACCTCATTTATTTAATTTTAAGGATATTCGGTTACTTAGAATCAACGAGAAAAATCGAAGCCCAGTGAGTTAGGGTACGATTTCTCGAATTTTCTAAATATAGAATATTACCTTTTTTTTTGAAATTTTATGCGTTTGGAAATTTAAAAGGATATTTTGCTATTTAGGTTTAACGAGAAAATCGAGACCCAGTAAGTTAGGATACAATTTCTCGAATTTCCAAAATGCAAAATATTGCCTTATTTTGAAATTATTGAAAGGATATTTGGCTATTTGGTCGAACAAGAAATCGAAACCCAGCACGTTAGGGCACGTTTTCTCAATTTTCCAAACGCAAAATATTGCCTTATTTAGAAAAATTTTCCTTTTGATGTATGGTGTAAAATACGCATGGCAAAACAATAATGAACATGATGGCGTAAAAATAACACTAGCAATAGCAACGAAAATAAGATAATAAAAGGGACTAATCAATAACATACAAGGTGACAAGTACACAAGCTAATAAAATTGAATCCTTCTTTCTAAATAATAATGAAAATATAAATAAATAAATAAATAACGAATAGATGTAAAAACGTACATGCATGAATGTACACAAAATTATGAAAATATGAAAAATCTATGTATGTATACATATTTTAAAATCATTAAATATAAAAATATGTGTAATGATGTATATATATATATATGTAAATGTATATGAATTAAAATATGTAAATATATAAGTATATATATGTGCATGTAGAAAATATGATATATAAAAAATATGTATTTAAAATAAATAAAGAATATGTACATATGTATACAAATTATAAGATATAGTAAGAAATGTATATGAGTATATATATATATATATTATAGAAAAATGTGTACGTGTATATATGTATCATAAAAAAAACGCATGTACGTATATATAGACTTAAATCGAGTAATACAAATAATAAGAAAAATATTAGGTAAATAAAATATACACATATATATATACATATATAACTTAAAATAAATAATAAAGGAACTCCCATTTTCCTTTTTTTAAAAAAAATAATAAATTAAATGAATTAAAGGATGAAATTAAAATCAAACCAAAATTCGGGGGCCGAAACTGTAAATAAATAAAAGAGGGTGGTTCGGGACCGAATTGGGACACGCTCAAAGAGTGAGGGACCTATAGGGAAATATTCCCCAGCCCTAAACGCAGTGAGGGTCTGCGCATGGTCTATGGACCAGATTGAAACGGACACAGAATTCGCGGCCCCAATCGAAAAAACAATAGAAAGGTCAAATAGCACTTCAGCGCAAGATGGAGGGACCGAAGGCGCAAATTACCCATTAGGGTAAAGAGGCGCAGATCACCCTCCCTAAAACGGCACCGTTTAATAGCTAATATAAACCAAAATATATTTTTTACTTCACTTTTTCATGTTTTCTAAAAAGAATTTGCAGGAGCCTCTGTTTTTCTCTCAACCCCCTCTCATCTCCAATGGCCGACGGTCTCTCAAGACCTCCATCGCACCACCAACGTGGCCAACGGCCGGCTCTGGAAAATGGGCCCATTAGCCCCCGCTCCACGGCATCCTTGAGAGTCAAAGCTCTCTCAACCCATGAAAGTCGGAAATAAGGGAGGTTCTCAACCTCGTGGACCCGATTCAGCGACGGAGGAGAGGCCCTCCGACCGCGCGACCACCTCCACTTCCGGTGAGTTCCCCCTTTCCCTTTATTTTTGTTTTCGTATATAAAATAGAAAATAAATAAAAATAGGAGTAAACAACCTAAGTAAATACCTAAACAGAAAATATATCTTCTTGAAAATGTTGTATTTTATTTGCTGAATATTTGTGAAAAAGAGACCTTTTTACAGATGCAAAGATCGGTTCTTTAAAACCGATTCCCCCCTTTTCGTTTCTTACAAATCGGCTTTATAGCCCAAAAGAAAAATAAAATTTTGGTCTTGTCTCCTTCTCTTTTTGCTTGTGTTGCGTGTTTGCAGGGTGATGGACGAGCGGCGCGACATCAGAGGCAGGTACGGATGGGACGTAACGAACGGCGGTGGCAGAGGAGTGGGTACTGCAGAGGTGTACGGCGCACATGGGGGAAACTAGGGTTCTGAAACCCTAGTTTTTCATTGGGTTTGGGCTGTATTTGGGCCTATGGTTTGTATTTGGGCTGGTCCAATTAATTTTGTAATGTAACTGGGCCATTTGGGCTGAAATTTGTTTTGCTGGTAGGGCCCGGGCAAATTTGGGCTTCTACACACTGTGTTTCAGAAACTTTAAAAACTCCTTTGCCTCCTCTTCTTTTATTGGTTCATTAACCAATGGCTCAACTTCTACTGCTTTCCCTTTCCTCTGTTCTTTCTTCCAATTCTCTTCCCTGGACGACTCTGCTTCAGCGTTATATCGTTTCCTATTGCGCGTGTAAGAACCTATTTCCCGATTTCTTTTCACTTCTTTTCCCAAGATAGTCACATTGCACCCATAATTCCACGGCACCATTTGGCTATCCTTATACGAGAAATTTGATGGTTTTTGGATTACAATTTTTGGTGTTACCTGAGCCCTAGCCTCATTACCCTTAGGGCGTGAGATAATGACCACAGGATGATTTATTTTCAGAGTCCCTATTCCCGACTCTGTCACGCATATGCTCCTCCTTTCTTCCGTATCTTCATAAAACCTCATCTCCTTGTTATCCATCATGCTTTGAACCAAAGCCCTGAATCCTTCACATTCTTGGATTTCGTGCCCCGTTTTATGGTGGAATTCACAATAATTTCCCGTTACATACCCTTCCTCAAAATCTGAAGTAACTAACCCTCTCTTTGCCATCTCTTTCCAGACCAGTTTCAATAAAGTTTTTACTTCGGCAATGTCAGTCTTGACTTCTTCTCTCGTACCTTCACTCACCATATTCACCCCCTTATCATCGTGATTAGGTAACAGATTTTCTACGTTAGGAGAGTCGTCAAGTTTGACAACACCCAATTTGATAAGTCCTTCCACTACCTTCTTGAAAGCTGTACAATTTTCTATTGAATGCCCTGAAATTCCCGCATGATAATCACATTGTGTGTTCGGGTCATACTATTTTAGATACGGGGGTTGTAGAGGACTCAAGTAACGAGGGGCAACAACATGTACATTAAATAAAGTCTGATACAACTCCTTGTATGACATTGGGATTGGCGTGAATTGGGGCTTTTCAGTAGTTTGCCTAGCTCCCGACTCTTGTCTTGACGATCTTTGTTGATTAGCAACCACTTTCTTTGGTTGATTCACAGTAATTGACCTACCGTAGGCATTCACATTATTCACTTCATTTTCTCTTTTTCTCGGGGCTGCCCTTCTATTATTCTCCCCTCCATCTATTCTTCCACTTTTAATGGCATGCTCAATCATTTCACCATTCATGATTATATTAGAGAAATTCCTTGAAGCACTTCCTAACATGTGAGTAATGAATGGGGCCTTTAATATATTAATAAAAAGCGTCGTCATCTCTTTTTCCAAAAGCGGTGGTTGCACCTGAACCGCCACCTCTCTCCACCTCTGCACATACTGTCTGAAGCTTTCGTTCGATTTCTTCTCTAAATTCTGCAGAGTTATCTTATCAGGCATCATTTCCGAGACATGATTGTACTGTCTCATGAAAGCCTGTGCTAAATCCCTCCAAGTAGCAATTTTGGTTCGGCTCAGCTGATTGTACCACTTTGACGCCGCTTCTGTAAGACTTTCCTGAAAGCAATGTATTAATAATTGATCATTATTAATATACCCCGTCATTCTTCTGCAAAACATAGTAATATGGGCTTCTGGACAACTGGTCTCGTTATATTTCTCGAATTCTGGCATTTTAAATTTGTAAGGTAGCACCAAGTCCGGAACCAAGCTCAGATCTTTTGCGTCTATCCCATGATAGCTTTTGATGCTTTCTATTGCCCTAAACTTCTCTTCTATCCACTTCCATTTCTCCTCAAATTGTTTTGAAAGTTCCTCCTTCGCCTTGTCCTTTTCAGCCATCTCATCAAGATCTGGGATAGCAATATTATTCGGGCTATCACTGGGATTAGAGCCCGCTCCGGGTTGAAAATTCATCGGTATTGAAGCATCGCCTTGGAACTGCTGAGGCTTAACCGACACAGAGGGTCTTCGTGGATGCAGCTCAGTCTGAACCTGCGCGTGCGGAGGCGTGAAACCTGGAGGATAAAGTGGTTCACCATTGTTTTCTTCTTCATTAATAATCACAGGACCTTTCCCCTTATCTACTCCCTTTATAATTGCGTCATCTTAGTCATCAAATCATTTTGAGACTCCTGCATCTTTTGTACCATGTCATGCTGAATCTTTTCCATTTGTTCTTTCATTTGCGTCTGCAACTGGTCTTGCATTTCCTTCTGAAGTCGTTCTAGCTTTTCCAGCCTTTGATCCATAATTTTTGACTTAGCACGGGTACCGTAACAATGTTCAGTTGGCAAGTTTTTGTTGGTTTCCATGATAACTGCCATAATTTTAATTAATTAGGGCTCTTTTTGAAATTTCAATGCATATGATAAAATGTAATGATGATGAATGAATGCAAAAGAGGCATTGATTCTAATTCAATTTTATTAGAAAAACTCAACTAGAAAATAAATTTCTTTTACATAAAGTGGATTACATATACGGCTTTGCCTTTATGCTCAAAGCCTTAACTCTCCTAAGGAGCCAAGCTAACTCTTGACCCCGACTTGATTCCGATTCATATTTCAAACTCAATACATTGGCCTGAACTGCTAAAGCTTGCAAATGATCAGCTACTTCCCGAATTTGAGTTATGGTTGCACCCATCACGTAATCCCTATCTCTAATCTGATTTTGAGAATGATGGAGCTGCTCTTGGCATTGTTCGTTATGCCTCTCAAGAAGTTCCATTCGCAGTTCAGAGTTTTGCAATGCGTCTTCAAGCTCTCCTATCCTTTCCTTCAACTACGGCACAAGTGAAGTGACCTTTCTAACTCCGCTACCCGATCTTTTAATCTTGCCTCTTCATTTTGGCATTCTAATAAACTTTTCTCTAAGGCGCTCTCTCGAGCTCGGGCATCTTGAAATTTCTTCTCCCACTGATCAGCTTTGGTCTTTTCTTCCTTGATCTCCTGTCTCCATTGTTCCGATGTTTTTCCCAAACCTGCAGTTCGCATTGACAAACACAGCTTCTTATAATCCGTTTTTAAACTATCTAAATCCTCTTTAGCGTTATTCATCCCTTTTCTTAACTTTTCCGCTTCCAACTTGTGGATATTGACATCTAGTCCCAAACGCATCTTTTTCTCTTCTAGCTGTTCTATCCTCTTTCCAAACTCTGAACTTCTTTTTTCGAAGTCTTGTTTGATGATCTCTAATTCTGAAGGGACCACTCGTAAATGCTCTTCTATAGAACGACCACATTCTTCTCTTGGCTTTGGGATATTATCATTGATCCTCTTACTCCGCCACCCGTGATATTCAGGAGTTGTCGTTGCTCCTACGGTAATTCTTTTCATCCG
Source organism: Gossypium turneri (assembly GCA_008044935.1). Taxonomy (NCBI): domain Eukaryota; kingdom Viridiplantae; phylum Streptophyta; class Magnoliopsida; order Malvales; family Malvaceae; genus Gossypium; species Gossypium turneri. The sequence goes on from CP032576.1 coordinate 3,052,828, forward strand.
GTGAATTTGTTTCCAAGCGTTACACATCTTTCGAATCTTTCCCCTGTAGTTATGACCTTTATAAGAAAACTCACACTCGGCTAGCCTTTGCGTTGCCGGTACGAACTACCTTGACTTATATTGTCTTAACACGAGCAGAGGGGCATATCCGACAGCTCCCCAAATTCCAAGCAAAGGGACCCAGTCAAAGTCCCCACATCGGTACAAAATCTCGTCGAGCACCATCCAAGAAGCTCTCCATTCAACATCTTCATCTCGTAGATTTTACAGGATCGTCATCCACTTTTCCTCTGTGATGTCATCACGTCTTGGTGTCGCTGCTAATTCCTTCAAAGGCGAATAATTTTCTGAGAAAACTTGATAAGAAATCTTATCCACCTTCCAGAAATGGCTATGAAACCAAACTAATAGGAGTTGTGCACAACCAACGAATCTTCCCTCCCCCGTTCTTCGACAGGCACTCAAAGATCTAAACGTTTCAGCCAAAATTACTGGAACGGGTGTGACCCTCCTATCAAGTTGATCGAACAAATCTGTAACGGCTTCATCTATATGCCCCAACGCTTTAGGAAAAATAACCAACCCGTACATACTCAAAGCAAAAACATCGACTTTCTTCTTCGTATCTGGGTGTGCCAAAATCTAATCTCGCAAACTTCTCCAAGGGATACATCTATTTTCTCCCTTTTGTTTGATTCGTGCGGTGACCCATTGCTGACTCATTCTGGTAATTCTTGTTAACTTCTTTGTAAAAGTCAAAACATTAGCAGCTCTAGAGTAAACTTTATCCACTTGGATTCTTGGACAACGAAGCAAAGTTGTATACTCCTCCACAGTAGGCACCATGTCTACCTCCCCAAATGTGAAGCAGCTATAAGCGAAATTCCAAAATTGGGCCAGAGCTCGAAATAAATGTTCATCTACATTGATGTCAAGCAAGTAGGGTAAATCACTATAATTACAGTAAAATAATTACTTGACTTCATCATCCCACTGAGCCCAAATTTCTTTCAACTTCTGAAGGTTGTTCTGAGTCACATTGATGCTGGTGTAATCCCATAACTCTAATGCATACCCCATTGTCAGACTATCACCTTTCTCGAGTTGCGACTTTTCTGACCATATTCGGATAACCGCATTATCTTCCACCTTGTTAAGAAATTCACTTTCCATGATTGGCTTTTCTATCTAGTAACCGAATGTGAATCAACGCCTTCTATAATGAAATGCCATGCAGACAAAATGCCATGAACTCAAAACAAAATAGTAAGTTAGTATCAACATTAAAATCCGATACAAGCAAGAAATAATAGAGCACCTATTTAGATATCTACCAGGGGTTTGAAGTAGTTCTATCTAGGGTGGATTCCTATGGTTCACTATATGTGGTTTGGTTCTAAAGTAAGGGTACCCAAACCAGCGGATTCCTCGATCTTCACCCATTATAAGCTCCTACAGATCGAGTTCGGTTCAGGGGAATACATTTTCCTATGGCTGCACGGAGATGAAAATCTCACGAAGACATAGGTACGGATGTATTCCGAAAGCGATCCACTATCCTGCACGGAGGTGAAAACCTCACGAAGGAGTAGCTTCTCACTTCCACTTAAGCGGGTGTGACCAAAGGTCATGCAATGCAATGCAAAAGATATCAAAATTTAAACAAACAGAGCAATCATAAATCACAATGATGAAAATCATAATGAAGAATGAAATCCAATGAAAGGATCGTAAATTTAAACCAAATTTTCAATTTTCGACAAAAAGACAAAACGTAATCAACTCGTGGCTCGACTCACTTATTTTAAAAAAAGTCCCCAGTGGAGTCGCCAAGCTGTTGACACCATTTTTTTGGATGAAAAATAGGGTCGACTTGGGTTTTGAAAAATGAGATCGAATGTGGGAGTCGCCACCAATCCTTTTTGATAAGGTATGATCGGGTCACCTTGAAAAGTGGTTGTTTTTAATAAACGATTTGATTTTATTAAAACAACGATTTTGGTCCACGAAATTCAGAAAAACGGGTTCGGGAGTCGGTTACGCACGAGGAAGGATTAGCACCCTCGATACGCCCAAAATTGGTACCTAGTTGATTACTTAATGTCTTAGTGTCGAAAGACTAAAAACTTTAAAGAAATTTAAAATACGATCCTTAAAAAAGACTCGAATGGCATGGATTAAAATTCAAGAGGATATTTGGCAATTTGGTTAAACGAGAAATCGAAACCCAGCACATTAGGGCACGTTCCTTGAATTTTCAAACGCAAAATATTGCCTCATTTTAAAATTTTTAAATAGGATATTTAGCTATTTGGTTGAACGAGAAAAATCGAAACCCAGCACATTAGGGCCCGTTTTCTCGAATTTCCAAACGCAAAACATTGCCTCATTTTGAAATTTTTAAATAGGATTTTTTAGCTATTTGGTCGAACGAGAAAAATCGAAACCCAGCACCTTAGGGCACGTTTTCTCGAGTTTCCAATTGCTGAGTATTGCCTCATTTATAAATTTTTTGTTTTTGAAGTATGGTATTAATATGCATAATGGAATAGCAAATATGACATTGTGCATAAAATAATATGTGTAAAGAATGAAATAAATAAAATAAAATAAAATAAAAATTAAATCAATCATGTATATACAAGTAAATAAAAAGACAAACATTTTAAAGAATAAACGTATAAATAAATAAATAAATAAATGAACATTAAGTAAAACAAATAATAACAAAGAAGAAAATAGATCAAAAATTATAAAATATATAAAAAATATTCATGAGCATATAAAGAAAATATTTAAAATTATAAAAATGAAAACATATATGTATATATATATATGTTTTCAAGTTATTAAAATATAAAAGCTTATATGAGTATATACGTATATGTATGTATGTACCTATAAAAAGGATAAAAGAAGATATATTAATATATATGTATATATTCGTAAGAGAAATATATATGGACATATGTGTATATATATATAAATTATAAAGTATAAAATATATATATATATATATATATAGGTACACGGGTATAAATAAAAAAAATATGCATGTATATATAACAAAAACTAAAAAGTTAAAAGATATGGACAAGTAAACAATAATAAAAATTGTAGTAACAAAGATAACAATAATAATACTAATATTAAGTTTAATAATAATAAAAGTCACAACAAAATAAGGATTAAATTAACAAATAAATGAAACATAGGACGAAATCGAGAGCAAAATGAAATTACAGGGTAAAAACTACAATAAAACAAACAAGAAAGACTAAAATGGAAATGCGCACAAATGTCGAGGACCAAATGAATAATAAAACCATTATTAGGACACGTGTTCGCTGTCCAGTACGCCAGAGGGCTAGGGACGAAATCGAAAAAGAAACAAAAGTTCAGGGCAAAATTGAAATAAAATAAAATCAAACAAAAGGGAGCAAATTAAAAAGAAAATAAACGCGGAAGGACCGAAATCGCAAATAGACCCTCAGGTACGAAAACACGCGGACCTTCATCGGGTCGAGTCGGGTCGGCCTGATCCGTGTCAAAACGACGCCGTTTTTGGACTATTGGTGCTAGCCCTAAACGACGCCGTTTAGGGTGTCTATTTAAGTTTTTTTTTTCATTCTTCTCCACTTTAAACAAAAAAAACCTCAAAACACTCTCCCCACCCCTCTCTTCTTAGGCCTAGAACCCTGCCGTGGGCCACCGTGTTGGTCGCCGATTGTCGGCACCAGCGCCGCCGTAAGCAGCGGCCAGAAGGTGAAAGGTCGGCCTTTTTAGCCCCGCTTCGAAGGCCATTTATGGCTCGGGTGTTCCTGGCCCTAAAGCCGACAGAGAAAAAAATAAAAGTCGCCATCCTTGTCCATTTTCGGTGACCCGAAGGACTCCGGCGAAATCCCAAAACGCGTTCAGGTACGCTCTTTTTATTATCCTTAAGTTATTAACTGTAAAAGAAAAGTAAAGAGCAAAAATCGAATGGAATCGAAGAGGAAAAAGACTAAAAATATCACCTTTCAAACTGATTTTATTTCTTCGATATTTTTTCAAGAAAATCGGAACCCTTTACATGTTCTTAGTTTCGGCTTTTATAGCCGATTTACATGAAATTCCTAGTCTATGCCTATGCCTGTCTTGCTTGCCTTGATTTGTTTGCAGGGATCAACGCACGTGGATGGAGGTGACGGTGGCAGTTGGCGGTGGTTGCTGGCAGAGCAGGTGAGCAGAAGACCAAAGGTCAGAAGACCCTAGGAGCGGCACCTAGGGCTCTTTTGTTTTCTGCTAGGGTTTTTTTTGTTTTAGGTTTTGGGCTAAGGTTAGGCTATTGGGCCTATTCGGGTTTGGCATGTGGGCCGGTTCTGCTGGGTTAGGTCTGTTTTAGGTGAGTGGTTGGGTATCGGGTTATTGGGCTATTTGTTTGGGTTGTGTTGTATTGGACTTTATGGACTGTAATTTGGGCTTTTATTTTGAGTTTAATTGGGCCCCGGGCAAAATGGCCTGCAACATACGGAGTGTCATTAAGTTAGTGATAAAGTTTCGTCAAAAAATTTTAACGTTTTGATAGTTAATTAAATAAAAAGGACTAAATTGAAAAAGGTGCAAAACTTGTTAATTAAAGAAATAGTGATTAAATAGCTTAAGTGGTGAATAAGGAAGGACCAAGAAGGCAATTATACACATATTAGAAGGCTGAAACGGCATGTGCAGAGAAAAATCTTGAAATTGGATGAATTAGGGGCAAAATGGTCATTTGGGAATTGAGGTAAAAATTAAAACAATGACTAAATTGAAAATCGACTAAATTGAAAATCTAGAGATTTCTTCATCAATCTTCAGCCAAAAACACCATAGAAGAGTCTCTCAAAAGCTGGTTTTTCATATTTTTACACCATGTGAGTTCAATTCTTGCTCTTTTCTTAAATTTTTTGTGTTTTTAAGACTTTTACAACTAGATCCAACTATCTATTTCATTAGTTTTTTTTTATTTTATTGGTAATTTTGAAAGTTACCATGGATGAGTGTTGGATGTTTATGATGAATTAACATGGAATTGAAGCTTTAATTTTGTTATATGATGATTTTATCAATTGATTTCAATAGAAAATGATTTTAGGACTAATTGTGAAGAACTAAAAAATTAGGGTTTGCTATTAAATTTCTATGTATCAAAGTCTGTAAGTAGCCTGAAATAATTAGATAAATTGTCAATTGAGAAAAATTAGCTCAATGACGGGATAATTGGTGATGGACTAAATTGCAAAAAAACTGTAAAAGTTGGGATAATTGTGTAATTTTGAAATTTGAAGGGTATAAATTGTGAAGTGGACTGAAATTGAAATATATGCTAATGAATGAAAAATTTTACATTCTATATTAAGAGCTCGTAAATCAACAAGAAAAAGGGAAATTAGCCGAGTAGTCTCTAAACTATTACTAATTTTACAATCCAACCCAGGTAAGTTCATATGGTTAAACTTTCATGATTATTTGTTAATTTAGGAATGGTATAATATATTTATTCATATTTTGTTGTTGAAATTAAGATTACTGTAAAGGTATGAAAATTGAATTGAGTGTTTAAATGAGTAGAACGCAGGATTGAGTACGATCGTTCCATGGCAAAGAATGAATTGACGGATAAGACCATGGTTGGACCATGGTAGTGTTTAAATGTAAGACCATAGCTGCGCTATGGCATTTTAATGAAAAGACTATAACTGGGTTATGGCACATTGAACGTAAGACCATGGTTGGACCATGGCAGTATATATACATGTGTAAGACCATAGATGGGCTATGACATTCTGATGATAAGACCATAACTGGGTTATGACACTACAAATTTAAGACCATGGCAGGGCTATGGCAATGCATGTGTAAGACCATAGTTGAACTATGACACAAAAAGAACGATGTACTCATATTCGTAAGTCGTTCTTCGATTCAGTAAGAAATAGTAAAAGACTTATGTGATTGAATTGAAAGATTTATAGATTATTATTGATATTGATCTGTAAGAAGTGTGTTTATTGATTATATTGTATTTGACAGGGAAAAATGTATGATTTATTTACAATTTAATTTATTATATTAAGTTTGGTAAGATCAATGTTTAACCTATTGAACTTACTAAGCTTCATTAAGCTTACTCGTGTTGTTTAATGTTTTTGTAGATTAACGTGTAATCGGGAGATCGGATCAAAACATCAAGCTACACTATCCAGTTTAATCCGGTAGTTTTTGCAATGTAAATTTTGGTTTATATGGCATGTATAGGGTTGGTTTGGCAATGAAATAGTTTGAATTGTGGTTGTCAATCTTAAATGTTTGTATGTATGTGATTAGTAGTAGAATTTGATAAATCAATGAAATAAGTTAAATAGGTAAGTATAAGTAATTGAAATATTTGTGATGTTATGTCATGTTGAGAACACGTTTTAGCTTGTATTGATTGCTTGGTTGGGATATATTGGTGTATGTGAATGTTGAGTGCAGATTAATGTCAAAATGGGTGAGAAAAGTGGCCTTAAAATGGTCTATTTTCATCCACACGGGTGTGTGCCTCAGCCGTGTGTGACACATGGTCTGACACATGGGTGCGTGGTCTGGCCGTGTGTCCCCTGCACCTTGAAATTTCAAAACAGAATACCCAAGTTTTTACACACGGCCTAGCACACGTGCGTGTGGCTTGGTCGTGTGACCCCTGCACCTTGCACATAGCCTAGCACACGAGCGTGTGGTTGGGCGTGTGACCCAAGTCAGAAAGTTACACGGGTAAAGACACGGGCTGGGACACGACCGTGTGCCTCATATCGAATGCCCACATGGCCTAAGACACGGACGTGTCTCCTGGCCGTGTGGCTCATATGACCGCTCGATTGAAAATTATTATTATACGCGAATTCAACCAACGGTAAATATTTTTCCCAATTACCTTCGAACTCCAAAACACAAAATCGAAACATATTTTTGAGAATCTGAATCACTCTCTCGGACTGACCATCACGGGCGTGTGTCCCCTGCTTCTAAGAAAATTTTTGAGATTTTGGAAAAAATTCCCTGAGTACCCAGTTTAGTCCCGATTCACTTCTAAGGTGAATATTGGGCATCGAGGGTCCATCTAAGGGACAATATGTGTGTTATATGATTGATTCTTAATATGTGTAACAGAAGTTGTGAAATGTCCGTATTTAATTCGTAAAGTTCGGTAATGCGCCGTAATCCTGTTTCGGTGACGGATAAGGATTAGGGGTGTTACACTTTTAAAATATGGGTCAAGCTTGGGCTTGAACATTCAAGGACCAAGCTCGGCTTGGCCCATTTTTAATTTTATAATATTTTATATTATGTAATTTAGAACACATTAAAAAAATAAACCTATACAAAATATATAATACTATTCTAATGTAAACATTAAAATAATGTTAAGATGATTATATAAAAAATTTCAATAAATTAAAAATTATTAAATTATTAAATATTAAAATAATATAATATAAATATTTTTAAAAAATAATATGGGTAGGCCTAAAATGAGCTTAGGTTAGTCTTTTACAAATATGGACGGGTTTGGGCAAAATTTTAAACCCATATTTTTGTCGAGTTGGGTTGGTCAAAAATAAAATATGTTAATATCATGCTTAGGCCCAACCTGGCCTATGAATACCTCTATTTATGGGTTGAGAATGGGCTATGGGTAGTTCTAGGACTTGTATAAAAAAAAGAGCAGATATGATCAGAATCTATTATGAGATTATTCAAAAAAAAATTGAAAGTTTAAATATGTTTTAAATCTTTATATATTTCATATATTTGATTTTTTTTAGAACTTTAGTCTCTCAATATTTTCATTAAAAATTGTTGGTCCCGTTATTATCACTGTTAAAATTCTTTTATCGAATTCACTAGTGTGATGTTTTAATGTTTTTAAAAAGTCATTCGATAGTGGTATAACAAAAAAATAAGTTTGAAAATACTAATGTAGATTTTTATTTTCTTAAAAACACCTATTTGAACTCGTTATACTTAATTTTATTTTATTTTTGCTAGAACAGTGTTTTTAAGAAAAAAAAACGGCATCAATATTATAATTGAAACGGTTAACAATATTAACTATTATAAAAGTAGAGAAACCAAATATGTCAAAAAATCCAAGTTCCAGCATACAAATGGAAGTTTGACCATTGTCTTATAATATAAAAAAAAATACAAGTCCATCCCAAAATATATGTGTCAAACTCTAAGACCCTTAAGATTTGTTTGGCCGAAGAATTTTGAACATTTGAAGATTTTTAAAATGCTAGCAATTATAATTACTTTGTTTGAATAAATAATTGTTTTAAAAAAATAAAATTATTGGATTTCCATGAATTAAAGAATAATAATTATATTAAAAATAAATAATATAAAAAATGTTTGATATGTGTATCATTATATTTATAAAAATTTATAATTATTTTTAATAAAATATAATTTTTAAAAATATATACTACCCGCATATTTTTATCTAAATAAATAAATAAATTCACTTTTAGAATTTTAAAAACCTTGATATAAATGAAATCCCTCGTTCAAACATATTTATCAGGGCATTTAAATTATATATAACCACAATATTATAATTAAAAATTTAATAATATTAACTATTTAGATTAACTAATAATATTTAAAAATATAAAAATCAAAATATATTAAAAATTAAATTATAAAAGTAAGGTTAGATAAACGATTTTAAAAATTATCAAAATATATAATCACAAAAGAAAATCCCTAAACCTTAAGGTAAACAATTTTTAAAATTTTATATTTTAAAATGCATTGTTTTGAATATGCTAGTATTTTTTTAATAAATAGTTTTTTTTAAAGAGTATTGCAATTTAATGAATTTAAAAATAATTATAAAAGAAAAATAATTATATTAAAAATAAGGTTAAAATATGTCATAAGTTCAAGTACTTTTCAAAACTTCAGAATTTAGTTCATCTAGTTTTCAGATTTTGAAATTCAAATCTATTAAGGAGAGTCGACTACTTCGAGAGAAGTCTTTGAAGTATCGTCTACCAAGCAGTAGGTAGAGCCCCAACAACCAAAGGTATTGTCTATTGGGAAGATTTTGTCTCTCCATGCCTTGTAGAAAGCCAACATGTCGTCAGTGATTGCCCTAAAGGCTTAGTTGATAGAGTCGGGAGCGCCTCGATCATATGTAAGGGTGTCCAAACAGTCGGTTCAATTATTAACCAAACTGAACTAGTATTAACCGAATTAATCGAAATGTATGATTTTTTAACCGTTAACGAAATCGAATTTTTTTTTTTGTCTTGAAAGGTAATCTAATTAATCGAAATTTTATATCTTGAAACACTACATGATTAAAAACACTATATAAGTCTTGAAATTAACATATAATATTCATTATTAAGTTCGGTTAATTCGATTAATTACTCGATTTCAAACCGAATTAACCAATAACCGAAATTCTAAAAAATCATTAACCAACCTTCGACCGATTAATCGAATTAGATCAATTCAATCGATTAATTTGATTTTAACCGAAGCTTGAACACTCCTAATCATACATGGGCATTCACCCACCTATTAAGGGGACTTGAGCATGCATCTCGCCTTTAATGGGGTTTGAACCTCGAACCTATATTATATGTCATCTTTCGAGAAAAGCAATACTACTAAAAACATAAAAACTACGAAGACTTATAATATATTTTAATAGAAAAAAAAAATCTCGGATCTCAAACCTATAATTCATAATTAGAATCGTCAACCGACAGCAAAGGAGCGGAAGGGGTAAAAGGGAAATTCAAAAAAAAAGTGGTTTGTTTTGTTTGACGTTGTTTTGTAAATGTTGGTGTTGGTACTTTTTAGGTGGTGATGGTCTCAAAAATAATGTAATAACGTGGCAGTCTCCTAGGATGTCCGTTTTGGTAAATGGGTCCGTCCTTTCCAACACACTCGCATCTTGTCGGCTGCCCTTTCCCTTTCTCATTCCCTTTTTCTTTCTTTCTTTCTTTTTCAATTTTTTTCAATTTTAAATATAAATTAGGTAAATTATACTGATAGTCACCTATTATTAATAAATTCATTTTTAGTTATCTAACTATGAAAAGTTATAAAATGGTCACTTAACTATTAGTAAACTTATTTTTCGATCACCTAACTATGAAAAGTTACACAATTATTAGTAAATTTATTTTTTAATCACCCAACTATTTAATTTTATCTTTTTTGGTCATCAGTTGGCTAATAGTAGGTGTGTTCAAACGGTTAACTGAATTGAACTAATATTAATTAAACTTTTTAATCCTTTAACCGTTAATCGAACCAAATTTAAAAAAAAAAAAACTTAACTGAACTAAAATATTTCGATTAATCCAGTTGGTTAACCAAATTAATCAAAATTTATATGTTTTTATTTTTATTTTGTTAAAGCAAGTACAAAACATATCAAAAAATAAATAAATTGATAATATTCATTTGACCGAATTAACCAAACTAAAACTACATATAATTTGTATTATTAATTATTAAGTTTGATTAATTACCCATTTCGAACTAAATTACACATCGTGTAAATTTTGAAGGCTAATTTTTTTAAGAATCAAGACTAAACTGGCATAATTTATAAATACTGATAGCATCATTAAACTTTTCAGTTAAATCATTGATCTAAAAATTAATAACTCGATAATTTATATGCAAATAATTAACAAAAAGTTATAGATAAACCATTTATATGCAACATATTTGAAAAAACTAGCGATTCAAGTTTATGTGTTCATCGATAATTCGACTAACTCTTCAATTTTGTAAAATATAGTAGCATTTTAACTCACTTCCATTACTAGCATTAGCTCAATAGTTATTGTTGTTGTTGCAACTTCAAGGTGTGTTACATTCTTCCAATTTAGTCCGTCACAGAATTGAGAGGTTTATAGATAATTTACGAAAGACTCGATATATCATTTGGTATTCGATTTTGACACTTTTTTTAATGTAATATTTGTGTTTTTCATCCAATGTGATATCTATATTTGACAAAAGTCAGTCAGTTTGGTACCCAAAAGTAATAATGTTAACTTTTTAATATTTAATTTAGATTTTAAGGTTGATTTGATGGAAATTAATTGCTAACATTATTAAGTTTGAATTTTCATGATTTTGTTAATAAAATTTATGTTGATTGCGAGGTTGTTTAATTTTGTATTTAATTTGTCAAATATAGTTTGATAGTTGTGAATTTTTTCCAATTGATTTGATGAAAGTTAATTGGTAATGTTACTAGTTAATTACAAGGGCAAAGCCAAAATTTTTTGTTTAAGGGGCAAAGTTAAATTACAATTTTTATGAGAGCTTAAATGTAATTTTATCATTGTATTAGCTTATAATTTTACTGTTTTCATAAGGACTAAATTATAATTTTATTATTTTTGGGTTTCAAAGTACAACTTTATCATATATTTACTTAAATTTTACATATTTTAGAGGGCATAAAAACAAAATTTTTCATTTATGGGGAGGCCCTACCTGCCTCCAGACGTTGCCCCCAGTCAATAATAAATTTCTTTATAAAGTCTAAATTAAATAATTTAAAAATCAATCTTGTTATTTTCAAATATGAAAATGTACAATATTTTTTAAATAAAATTATTACATTGAATAAAAATATATATATAAATATGACTTTGAAAAAAATATTAAACTAAGTACTAAATTAGAGGTGATTATGGTCGGATCGGGTTCGAGCCAAGCCTTAATTGAATTTTAGGTTCAGGCACAGCCTAAAATTTTGCTCAAGCCTGGCTCGGCTCGCCTATATTAATTTGTATATTATTATTTTTATGTAAAAATAAAATTAAAAAATATAATACATCAAATACGCTAAAAATGTTAAAATAAATATTTCCCAATAAATTAAAATAAATTTAAAAAAATATTTATACTTAAATAACACTAAGATTTGGTACAACTTAATAAGCAAATATCTCTAAAATAGTAACAAAATTAATAATAAAATAATAGTTATACAATATCTAAATAATAATAATAATAATAATAATAATAATAAAATAGCAATATTATAACAGCGAAACGATACTAAAATAGTGACAAAACTATAGGGAAAACAATCGAGATAGTAGAATTTTTTTTCCCAAACTCATTTTTCGAATCTATATTTTTATCCAAACCCTCTTACTTTTCAGACGAGTCTCAACTCATGATCAGATGTATACTAAATGATGGATTAAGCTTTTAGGATGTGAGATCTAAAAAATAGAGAATAAAGAATAAATGAAGTTAAAGTAGTTAAAGTCATTAACCTAAAAAATAAAGAATAAATATGTAGGAAAAGCGTATTAATTTTTTTGAAAATTAATTTTATTATAGTTTCTTTTTTTATACAATGCATATAACTACTTATAACTCCTCCCTAACCCTTAAATACGAGGATAATGTGATTCAGCTCGATATTAATGAGTTAATATTCAATCAATAAAAATATATTAATTAATAAAAAGACAAATGAGGACAAATATATATATATTATTTTTATAAATATATTATGTTGGTATATTCGTAAAACATTTGATTTGGTTTGCAAATTAAGAGTTTATATATATGTGTATATATTATAAGGTTGGAAAAGTATAAAACAACTAAAATATTTGTTAGTGTACCAAAAAAATGATAATATATATTAAAGAGGTGGCAGTGTGTTGTCAATTTTGTTAGCAACAACTCCTATGATTAATTGGTGCTCCATTGTCCGCCTTCATCTTGGACTTTATTGGATTCCTTACTAATCAATTAAATAAAGGTTAAAAAAAAGGGTAAATTATCTCCAAGAATACTGAATTATTAGTGAGTTTATGTTTGGATCATTTAATTTTAAAAAGTTACAAAATGATCACTAAATTACTTGGGTTGTTAGAATTGTCGATGTATGGCCTTCTTCACTCTCACCCCCAACACCAACCAAATGGGTAAACTTCCCTCCTCTTCTACAGTTTGGGGTTTTTTTTTTTTATGAAACAACTTTGAACATATGAATCTACGAAAAAAAAATTCAACTAGTTTTCTTCTCCGACTCCGACATCGACCATCAGATGCACTTGGATCGGAGATATGTTCTTCCACTCATTAATGGGTACTGTTCCACTGTATTGATTATCACTGAACTTTATAAAAAAACTTAACAGTCCAATGACTTAAATAAAAATATTTAAATACTTCAGTGACTATTTTATAATTTTTTAAAATTATGAGTATAAACCTTTGTAACCATGCCCATCCTCCAAATTTATAATAATAAAAACAATTATTAGCAGGGAGGAAAATATCATTGTCATTAAAATATTAAAATAATTTTATATTAATATTAATAATTTAAATTTGATATTTCTTTAGTATCTATATTATATATACTATATATTATATAACTAAAATATCATGATTTATAAAATAAATTGTATTATCCCGAGGTGATTTTATCTTTTCACATCGATTTATATAAAAAAAAAGGAAAATACACATATATAATATGATTTGAACTCATGCCATTAACTTTTTTAACATCCATATTTTATCATTTCAATCAAAGCCTCGTTTATTTTTTATTTTAATTTTTTTATAAATGATTTCCTACATAATTATTATGTTTCCACCTACATCGTGATTGTGTCCTAATCCAAGGGCGCCCTACCCCCAATTGAAAATTTATGTTTTGGGCCCTTTAAAATTTTAGATTTATAAATTAATACATGATAAAATTATAATTTGACCCTTAAAAAATAATAAAATTTTGATTTAATCCTAAAAACTATAAAATATAAGTCAATATAATGGTGAAATTGTATTTTATCTCACAAAAAACATATAACATAATCCCGCCTCAAAATAAATTTCCGACTTCACCCTCGCGGTAATCTAGTAATTACTTGCATAATTTATTATTAATTAAAAATAATTAAATAAGTTGATGTGAAATTAAAGTATCTTAATTCAACGTGAAAGCATGAATGTGGACATAAATAAAAAAAATAAAATGAAAATGAAAAAGGTCACGGTGGTTGTATCGTAGAAATAAATTAGACTACATAGTCCCGCCAACATCATTTATGTCCCTATTTTATGTACACCTTATTCCCTATTCCTATATGACCAAATTCCCCCCCCCCCCCCCCCCCCAAATTATTGGTTCTTATTAATTAATTAATTTATTAAATATATATATTTCAAATTTATGCATTTGGTTTATTAAATTTTTTGAGTCGTTTTCGATATGTAAAAGTACAATAGAAGTTTCTGCATTAGGAGTCGGATTAAATTTTGTCCTTTCTACTTAAAAACTGAATAAATTAGTCCATGTACGTTAGATAAAAGAGTAAATTGGTTATTATATTAAAATTTTCATTTATTTCTACTGTTAAAAACTGGTCTTTAGACACATCACGTAATATGAAGTATTGGCATGACTAACAGAAGAACTATCATGGAATAAATTGAAATGTTGTCGGTAAAGCTATCATGGAAGCCATTGTACTAGGTATGAGATTGCATTTTGCCCCCTCTACTAAAAAAATGAGCAAATTAGTCCCTAAACATTAGATAAAAGAGTAAACCAGTCATTTTTGTTAAAAAAATAACCTATTTGTACTATTAAAAATTGGCATGACTAACAAAATAACTAAATAGTGACGTGGTGTGCCACATGTACCATCATGCTAAAGTACATGAACTAATTTTTAATAGTAAAAATTGATGAAAATTTTAACAGAATGACCCATTTACTCTTTGATTATACAGGGACTAATCTGCTCATTTTTTGAGTAAAGGGAGTAAACTGCAATTAAATTCTTAGTACAAGAGCCTCCATGGCAATTTTACCTATATAATCAAATTTAAACCCCGAGTCTCAATTTCTTGTTTTGGGTAATCGGTTCATCGAGTGACACATGTCACCATTGGACAAGGAGAAATTTCCGCTTAAATTTTAGTATTTTACAATTTCTTTTCTAATTTTTATTTATTTAATTTAAATAAAAATATATATTTAGAACTCTTCATCTCTTTATAATTCAAACGTATGCGGATGAGTGTATGACCGGCTGCTACTCTTTCCCTTTCCTTTGTTTAGCTCTCACGTCTTCAATCATCGTGGGTGGGTTTTTTTTTTTTTTTTTTTAATTTATTTATTTTGGCGTTTACTTTTCATTAAGAAATATATTTTGCATTTGTATATTTGCATGTATTATATATATATATATATATGATATTAGATCGTTTTGTTGATGATAGTAAGAATCCTCTCTTCCTATTCTTGTTTTTCTTTTTAATTTTCTTCTTTTGGCTACCTTCAAACCATTTGAATGTTCTTTTTATTTCCATTTTCAGGTAAAATTCTTTGTGCTTTCTGCCATTAAAGGCTGCTTTATCTTTTCTTGAGAACGATCAAATTTCGTCGATGGGTTTATTTTGTTGTTTGTTTTCATGGGTGATTTGGGTTTCTAACTTGATTTTTTTTTAACTGGGTTTGTTTTTTATTAAGGAAAAAAATAAAATAAAACGATTGATTATCAAATTATATGTTTTATTTTTGTGTTAATATTTATTTATTTTAATTCTAGTGCCTTGAATAGGCATGCTCTGACAAAGAATAAAAAACGAATTTTTATTTCTATTTTTTTTTTGTAGTTAGAGACTTTAGAATTGGGGTATGAAGAAATTCCTGGGTTTTCTTTTTGTGGTTTTAAATTTTTTTTATAATAGTAATAATAATTTTGTTAGTCAACATTTTGTGCTGTTTTTTATTGTTGTTTTATAAATTCTATGGATGGAGAGCCCATTTTTTTGGAATTTTGTTTTACCTTGTTTTTTTTTTTTTTTCTTTATTTTGGTTTTTGGATCTCTTAATGTTTCAGAAATTTGTTAATTCTTTTTTGTTTTAGTATTTGCAGCAAATTTGGCAGAATATTTCCAAGTAAGGGTGTTTGCTGGATCACTGAAATTTAGACATAAATTCAGGTTCTTGCCAGTTTAAACACAATTCCTAGGAAAGCTATTTCCAAATGCTAAATTTTGCCAGAGGAAGAAGCCAGACAAGGTCAACCAGATCTATGCCTTTTCCTGGTAACATTTCCTCTCTTCTTCAGTTCTAACCCAATTTTCTTTATTTAGTTTTATGATTTATACGATTTTTCATCTTCTTCTTTTTCATGCCATTTTCTTGGGACTTAATCCTGCCGTTTTCATTTAGAAAGCTTTAAATTTGGAAAAGAAAAAAAAAATATTATGAGAAACCTCTTGAAATTTCATTTTACCTTTTTTCTTTCAAAATCCTAGTAACAGTTTGTTACTAAATGTAGAAAATTGTAATTCTTTTTAAGTTTACAATTTAAAATATGCTTAAGTTATTCAGAATTTGGAAGTTGATTTGCTTGCATCTTAATGCTTTTACAATGATTCCTCTGAATTCAAAATTGTTGTTTGTGTTTTGCATGTAGGCATGGAATACCATGATCCCAAAAGGAAGAGCAATTTTGTAGGAAAAATCCTTATGGCTGCTGCCCTTACAGCCGTTTGCATCATCATGCTCAAGCAATCTCCCACATTCGGTACTCCAAGTCAGGTATCTTCTTGGTTCAATCTCTATTTCTTCAACTTCCCTCTTTATTCTGCCGTGGTGCCTGCTATTTGTTCGCTTTAGAATATCAGTTATCAAAAGATTATTCTGAATGTTTGTCATGCTGATTTTTTCTTAACTTTGATAATTGACGTATTGCTATTTTTTTTAACCACTTTTTAAGATAGTTGTTATGTATGGATGTATATTTTCTGGGGTTACAAGAGCAGTCATATCAGGACCCTATGCCAATCTTCTTAAGGATTCATTCTTGCTTGCTGTTGGCTTAGTTTAATCAAGCTGTCAACTTGATTGTGGATGTGTTGTTTTCCCTTTGCATCTTCACTTCTACATGATGAAAAATTATAGTTGCTGCTACTTCATATGAAAACTTGGAATCAGTCCTGTACTCCTGTTGTTTCTGTAGGAATGGCTGTTTTTAGTTATATAACTTTTCAACTTCCGACAATTTCTTTTTTCATTTTTGACTTCTTTCCAGTTCTCCCGACATGAAGAAGGTGTAACTCATGTTCTTGTAACTGGTGGTGCTGGCTATATTGGTTCACATGCTGCTTTACGACTTTTGAAGGAGTCATACCGTGTAACTATTGTGGTATGTTTTTAGTTTAGGAATGTAGCTATCTCCTTTTGTAATCTTTCACAGCCTGTGCATAATTATCTGGATTTTAAAGGAAGAACTTATCTCCTTTGTAGGACAATCTTTCACGTGGAAACATAGGTGCCGTTAAGGTTCTACAAGAGTTATTTCCAGAACCAGGAAGGCTTCAATTCATTTATGCTGATCTGGGGGATGCGAAAGCTGTATCCTTTTAGTGAAATTTATTATGATTATTTTTTTTAAATGATCAAATTTAGGCTTTAAAACATGGATATGGTTTATTGTTTCCTTGATCCTATGTTTTAGGTAAATAAAATATTTTCAGAAAATGCATTTGATGCTGTAATACACTTTGCGGCTGTTGCATATGTTGGGGAGAGTACGCTTGATCCTCTCAAGTAAGTCTCCTTTTTGATTTATGATCAGCATAGTTAATATAGGTCAGATGAGCTGTGAAGTAGATTGCTCAATCTGCTGTTTTATGCTAAAAGAAAACCGGTAATTTGACAAGAGCTGATTTAGTTGAAGAGCTTTAATGTGTCCTTTAGTGCTCTGAATGAGTGCAGGGAGTATATACTTCATTTGCGTCGTTGATGGGCGCCCTTTTTTCCCACCTAAGCTTGTAGCCTTGTTTATGAATTACATGGCAGATATTCCGTTCTCTAAGGTCAACTCAATTCAACTAATTAAGTTTTGTAGCTGCAGTTGCCATGATTTATGAAAGTACTTGAAAGGAAGCTAAAAATTTTCTCGTCACTGAACGAGCAGTTTAGAGGAGCTATTTTGGGTTGCTAGATTTCCGAAGGAAATTTAATTTGGATTCATTTTGTTTAGGTGTATCTGAAGATGAGCTTGTTTTACCAAGTATGCTTGATAACATCCTGACATCTATGTAGAAGGCCTTTAGAATTGTCTACTGTCCTTTCTTTCTCTTACCTAACTGTTCAAAATGAAAAAGAAATTGACTTTGGAATGGAGGTCCGCTTGTTGTATCCTTTTTATGTGCTTTCTTCTAATCAACTGTGCTAGTCAGCCACAACCTTTTTGCTACTTTTCAGTAAACTACTGGCACTGCCAGTGATAGCATCATCTACATGTCCCTTTCTATTTTCATTAACTCCTCCATGACAAATCATGATGTTTTCACACGCTTGTTTTGAGGAAAATGCATCAGCATCTGTTGTAACTTTTCTTTTGAGTACTTGGGGAGAATTGAATATGTCAATGTCGATTAAGATTGGCACCTAAATCTGTGGTTGTGAAATGTTATTGCATGATTGACTACTTAATATTTTTTGAAACTTCTCAGTCTGTACTATTTAAACTAATATGTTCTCTAAGGTGTGTTTGGCCTTGATGTGCAGGTATTATCACAACATTACTTCAAACACCTTGGTGGTGTTAGAGGCAATGGCTGCTTACGGTGTTAACACTCTGATATACTCTAGTACATGTGCCACATATGGGGAGCCTGAAAAGATGCCAATCACGGAAGAAACCCCACAGGCAAGTAAACTTGGTTTTATGCGTAGATATTTCTTGAATTTTTTGTTTGAGGCCAATAAACTAAAGGACCAACCTTTATCAACTTGTTTTCAAGGTATGTATGGTTATAATGCAAGGCAACTAACATTTGTTTTGAACCAACTCAGGTTCCAATCAATCCGTATGGAAAAGCTAAGAAGATGGCAGAAGATATCATCTTGGATTTCTCCAAGAATTCAGACATGGCGGTTATGATCCTAAGGTTTGTCTATTTGTTTAGAATCTTGGTAATGCATTTTAGTTTTTCTTGACACGGTTTTCATATTTACTCCTTTGTTTTCTTTATCTAAACATGCATAACTTTTTGAGCTTAATGATATCACTTAAGTCTTCCAAGTCTTCAACCAAAACTAAGTATTTATATTTGCTTGTAGATTCTTATGCTTTTTTGTATACTTGGACGGAGTTATTCATCATGTTGTGATATTTTTGCCTGCTAAGACTTGCATATATAAGACACATACTTTGAAGGTTTAAGCTGCATATGTAAGTATTTGTAACAAGGGCAATCTGTAGTTCAAGAGTATAGGTCAAATGAGCTTAGAATGTTGCTTATTCAGATGGTTATGACTAACAATATGGGATTGCTGAGAGTTATAGACCCCAAAGAACTTGTATCATGCTCAATGTGTAGGGATCTAACCAGAAATTCCTGGTAGTCCAACAAATTTCCATTGGTTACAAATTCATATGTTTTTGGTGAACATCTTTCAGATACTTCAATGTGATTGGGTCAGATCCTGAAGGAAGATTAGGTGAAGCTCCCAGACCTGAGTTGCGTGAGCATGGACGAATTTCAGGTGCTTGTTTTGATGCAGCTCGTGGTATTATGCCTGGTCTAAAGGTATTCTATTTCTTTTACCACTTTTCTCATCTTTAGTGATTGCTTTGTATTTCTAGCTAAACTTGAGGTCAAGAAGTGGACAATATAGTGCAGCTTATATACAAGTTTATAACTAGAAATACGACTAGCTATATTTCTAGTTATTGCAGTTTGAGGGACCTTTGCAAGATATTGAACATAAAAAAATCGTGGAGATCTTACTGAAAGTTCTGCTGTTAATTTTAAATATCGAGAGCAGCAGCAGCACCTTTTTAAGGCTCAAGCAATCTATGCAGATGTAAAATTGGATAATTGTGAGAGTTTTACCCTCTTAAAATGGATGGCCTAATTTGGTCTCAATCAAATTGATAATGGCCTCTGTGCGAATAACAAATAGAGATATTCAAAACAAGTATAAATAATTCTATGGTTCAATAGCTGCCATGGAAATTTTGATGAACATTTATAATGTGTACATTTCATCTTTTCCTTGAAACTTGTTTGTAGATAATGATTTTGCAGAAGCTGATGTTTTGGGTGTATGATATGTATTTATATATATATATTCCTGCTGAGATCATCAGCGTTGCAAGCATCTTTTTAAATTCTTTAGGCTGGTTTTTTAGCTCATGAAAGATTTCAAAGACCTGGACTGAATGATGACCTGTCATTTCACATGCTCAACAATGATGCTTCTTTTTTAGGTGAAAAAGGTCATCTAATGTATATGATAAAATGAACTGTGAACTTTTTGTCACAACTGTACTTTTCAATCAAGTATGTGCTATTTGATGTTTGTTTTATACTCATTATAATGTCATCACACCTGTCGGTCCACATGTTTGCAATATTTTCTTTATCTTCAAAATGATTACACTGCAGAATGGGAAAGATAAAGTCTTGATGTGTTTTTGTAATTTGGTATTGATTCATCACCCAAAATTTCCATGAACCACTTGGGGTGCATCTTTGCTAATCCAGTTTTTGGGTTTCTTGTAGGTCAAGGGAACAGACTATAACACACATGATGGGACTTGCATACGAGATTATATCGATGTTACTGACTTAGTCGATGCTCATGTTAAAGCTCTTCAAAAGGCACAACCCAGTAAAGTAGGAATCTACAATGTTGGCACTGGAAAAGGTAGATCGGTAAAAGAGTTTGTAGAGGCCTGTAAGAAAGCAACAGGGGTAGATATAAAAGTTGATTATCTTCCCCGCCGACCTGGTGATTACGCTGAAGTATTTAGCGACCCAACTAAGATCAGGCGTGAACTGAACTGGACAGCTCAACATACCGATCTCGAGGAGAGTTTAAAGACTGCATGGAGATGGCAAAAGGCGCACCGTGATGGATATGGAGCCTCTTAGATGAGGGTCTTTCATGATGTTCACAACATTTTATAGCAAACGACTAATGCAGATCTCAGATGGCGCCGACTTCAGCAGTGTTTCTTCTGTTCTATCCGTTGCATAGAAGAGGGGGGGAAAATTTTTTGAGATAAAAATGATTTCCCATTGCTATTACATTATTTGATCATATGTATTTGAAGCCAATAGTGATAGTTGAATAACATGATGGCCAGGCTCAGGTATAGCTTTTATTATCCATTCATTTGCTCGTGTTATACTTGCTTCATTCATTAACCGTAGGTTCAATAAGGCTGCCATTGTGCCTACAGCTAATTAGCAAGCCCATGGAGTCTTACAAAAACTTGAATATTAATGAAGGGGATTGAAAAATAAATAAATAAAAGAAAAAGAGCTTGATGTACTAAATTTTTTTTATTAATACGTATAATGATAATTTTTTGGTATATGGAGTTTGAGAATTATTTGATACATTAACTTTGGAAAAGTTTGATTTGCTTTTTTAGGCTTTTAGATCTTAAAAGATTCAAAATCTCTTATGTGTTATCGCTCGGTCTATCTCGATCTTTTTTTCTTTAATTTGTATTGTTTTATATTATGTAATCTATAACACATAAAAATTAAATCTATAGTTCTATTATAATGTAAACATTAAAAAAAGGTTAAAGATCACTGGCTATGAATTCTTAATAAATAAAAATATTAAATATTAAATTAAAAAACAATATAAATATATTTTAATTTTTTAAAAATATGGATGGGCCTAAAATGGGCTTGAGTTAGCTAATTACAAAAATGGTCGGGTTTGAACAAAATTTCAAGTCCATATTTCGGATCAAGTTGAGCCTGAGTAAGCATAAAGTGTTAGTATCATACCTACACTTAACTCGGCTTGACCTGACCCATGAACACCTCTAATCTAGACTAGGGGTGAGTATTCGATCGAGTCGAGTAAAAAAATTTTGAGTTAGTTGAGTTGACGAATCCTATTTTAGGAACCGAACTTAATTTGAAATTTTTTCGAATCGAATCGAGTCAAAAAAACTTTGAGTCAAGTCAAGTCGACTTAACAGATCATATTATTTATACTCAATATTGCTTTTAACATAGACCGATTATTTAACTAGTAAACGAATTACAAGATTATTTAACTACATAAACAATATAATGGTTTTGCCTTTTTAACTTGATAGGTACTGTAATGGCCTATTTTTGCCTGGCCCATTCAAAATAAGACCAATCCAAAATCATTTACACAGTCCAAATTAAATACAATTGAACCCAATAAAACTTGGGCCAAGCTAAACCCAGTTACAGGGCCCAATTGGCCTAAAACAGCAGAAACCCTAGCAGCAATTAGCAGCGCCACATGCCCCACGTTCGGCAGCCTCCACACCGTCCCACGTTCAGCACTCCGCGCACGCCACACGCTCGTACCTGCAACAACCATGAACTGTAAAGGGTGGAAAAGAGGTTTTCGGGGGTTTTTTCTTTTCGTTATTTTGGCTATTTAAAGTCAAATCGAATTTGTAATAGGGGTTAGCAAATTTTGTACTGGAAAAACTGAAAAAGAAAATACAAGAAAAAAAAGGCAAGGATTTTGAAGGTGGCAGATTTTATTTTTCTTTTCCTCTGTTCATTTTACTGTTTTTACTTTATTTTGTTTTTCTTTTGTTATCCTAAAACAAAAATAAATAAAGAGAAGAAGGAAAGGAGGACTTACCGTCGTCGGGCACCCTCGTTCGTCGTTATCTGGTCAAAGTTGGGAGAACGACAGAGAAAGGGAGGCTGCGGCGCGAACACTTGAAATGGCAGAAGAGTGGTGTTTTAGGGTTCCAAATTTAGGCTTATATATGTCATTAAACGACGTCGTTTGGGGCCTGTTTTAGTGGCCCCAAAATGGCGCCGTATTGCCTATGCCCGTGTGCGACCCGATCCGACCCGGGGAGGATCCGCGCATTTTTCTCAAATGGATAATTTGCGCAATTGGTCCCTTTTGTTTTTACAGTGCTTTAAAATTGTTTTTTATTTCTTTTAAATTAAGTAAAATATTTTATTACTGTTTCAATTTGGTTCGTGTTGCTGCGCAACGTTTTGGAAGATGGGATTAATTTCCCTTTTGTTCCTCCTCCTGTTGCGCGCATTTTAATTTAGTCCTTTTTAGTGTTTTATATCTTTAAATTCAGCCTTTTAATTCTGTTTATTTTACAGTTTAATCCCTAATTGGTAGCTTTAGGTTTACTTTAGTTTTTTTTTTTATATTACCGATATTGTTATTGCATTATTATTTTTATAATGTTATTTATTATTATTACATATATTTATGCGCATATGTGTATGTATATATATATATATATATATATATTATTAACATATATACATATTTTTTATTTTATTATTATATTATTTATGCATATACACGCATATGTTTTATTATAATATATGTATATATTTTAAATGTTCTTTAAATGAATACACATACATATTCTATTATTATTTTATTTTCTTAGGCTTTACATACATATACATACATACGTATATACATTATTATTTTATAATATTTATACATTTTTCATATTTTTATGATCCTATATATATATTTCTTTTATAATATGCATATTTATACATTATTCAAATTATTATAAATATATTTTTCGCATGTTTTTATGTATATATTTTCATATTTTCATAATTTACTAATATATTATACTTTTACTTTTATTTTTTTGTAAATGTATGAATATACTTTATATGTATTTTATTATTGTTTTTCATGACTTTTGAATTCATATATATATATATATATATATATGCACTAACATTTTGTAATACTTATGCATTTTTTATTTCATATTCATACACATACTTGCAAAATTCACTTATATATCATTTTTATATATATCATATACATGTATAATTTAAATTAAAATATTTATTTCATATTGCATTGTTTTTTTAGCACATTTTTTTTTAAATACATTTTGATTTTGTCAAAACATTAAAATAATTTTTTTTATGATTCAAAGGTTCTCAAAATACAAAACGATATTCAAAGTTAGGGATTTTCGAAGAAAATTGAGCCCTAACGTATTGGGTTCCGATTTTCTTTGTTAATTCCAAATAACCGAGAATATTTGTTATTTAAAATTTATAAGCAAAAAATATTTTCGGGAATTCAGTATGTTACGTCCTAACGCATTGGGCATGACATATAGCTTCCTCGAAATGAAGATTTTCTTTAAAAAAGCTAAAAAGCGATATCCAAAGTTTAGGGATTTTGAGAAATTGTACCCTAACGTATTGGGTCTCGATTTCTTTATCTAACTTGAACAATTGATTATCCTTTTCAAGTTTCATCATTCGAGTTTTGATAAAATCTTTTTAATTTTCGACATTAAGACATCAAATAATCAATTTGGTACCGATTTTTGGGCGTTACGAGGGTGCTAACCCTTCCTCGTGCGTAACTGACTCCCGAACCCGTTTTCAAATTTCGTAGACCAAAATCGTTTTAAGGTGAGCCGATCACACCTAAATTACAGATCGGTGGCGACTCCAGTTTTTGTTTTAAAAGTCGACAACTAAATTTTTGTTTTCAAAAAATGGTTTCGACAGCTTGGCGACTCCACTGGGGACTTTCGAGAGTCGAGCCATAAATTGATTAGCTTTTGTCTTTTTGTCGGAAAGGTTTCAAATTTGTTTTAAATCATGATTTCCTCTTTTGCATTCATTGATTTTTATCATGATATGTTTGTTTAATTGGTCTGAGTTTGTTGGTGTGTTTGCATTTTGCATTGCATGGACGATTTTACCTCTCTAAGTGAGAGTGAGAAGCTACTCCTTCGTGAGGTTTTCACCTCCGTGCAGGATAGTGGATCGCTTTCGTGATACATCTGTACCTATGTCTTCGTGAGATTTTCATCTTCGTGTAGCCATAGAGAAATGTATTCCCCTGAACTGAACTCGGTCTATATGAGCCTATAATGGGTGAGGATCGAGGAATCTGCTAGTTCGGGTACCATTGCTCTAGAAGCTAAACTTCATATAGTGAACCTTAGGAACTCACCCTAGGTAGAATTACTCTAAACCTTAGTAGATACCTGATTAGGAGTTTTTATTATTTCTTTTAATGTTTAAACCTGATACTAACTTGTTGTGTTTTGTTTTGACTGCATGACATTTTGATTGCATTGCATTTGCATCATAGAAAAGAGGTGTTGATTCACGTTCAATATCTAAGTAGAGAGCTTGTCATAAGAAGACGGATTTCTTGATAAAATGGAAAATAATACGGCTGCCTGAATATATTTTGAGAAACACAAGAAGGGCGACGGAAGAGTTCGTGACTTTACTTCATGGCCCGAGGATTCAAGATGCTTGTCTAAGAGCTTTCAACATTCCAATTCCCTTAAAGAAGCTAATGAGCATTGCGAGGATAGGCAGACAATGGATTGCGACTGGAATTAAGCAAAATGAGCTAGTAGTGATATCCATTGGAAATTCGCGAGGTTTATCTTAACATCCGGATGAAGAAGGAGAAGATGCCTTTGCTTGGAGTATGAGGGCAAAGCCGTATATATATATTCGCCTTATGTAAAGAAATTTGTCCTCTAGTAAAGTTTTCTACATGGAATTGAATCAGAATCAACGTCTCGTTATGCATTCATTCCATGCATTCGAATTACATGACATCATACGTATTTAAGTCCACTAAAAGAGCCTAATCGATTAAAGTTATTCTTCAGTTAACCTGGAATCTAACCAACCAACTCAGCACTGTTACGGTACACGAGCGAAATCAAGAAGTATGGATCAAAGATTAGAAAAGCTTGAGCAATTCCAGAAAGAAATGCAGGATCAACTTCAGCAGCAAATGCAGGAGCAGCTCGAGAAGATTCAGCAGAAAATGATGGATAAAATGGCAGAGTCCCAAGGAAGTATGATGACCCAGTTAACTCAATTCTTGACTGGTGGAAAGGATAAAAGAAAGGGCCCCATGGCCAATGTTGAAGAGGAAGGTGATGATGGACTCCTATATCCTCCCGGCTTCACTCCTCCACATGTGCCGCCCCAAGCGGAAGTGTACCCGCGTAAATCTTCTGTTACGATTAGGCCTCAGCAATTTCAGGCCGATGCTTCAAGGTCGATGAATTTCCAGGTCGCATCAGGCTCCAGTCCTGAGAATAATCCTGCCAATCCTATTGTTCCTGATTTCGATGAAGCAGTTGAAAAAGAGAGAACGAAAGAGGAATTGCCAAGGCAATTTGAAAAAAGGTGGAAGTGGGTGGAAGAGAAATTTAGTGCGATGGAAAGCACTGAGAGATATGGTGGGATTGATGCCAATTATTTGAGTCTAGTTCCAGACTTGGTGCTCCCTTACAAGTTCAAGATGCCGGAGTTCGAGAAGTATAATGGAACTAGTTGCCTAGAAGCCCACATCACCATGTTTTGTAGGAGAATGACTAGATATGTCAATAATGACCAACTTTTGATACACTGCTTTCAGGATAGCCTCACAGGGGCAGAATCTAAATGGTATAATCAATTGAGCCGTGTTAAGATTAGTTCCTGGAAGGATTTGGCACAGGCTTTTATGAAGCAGTACAGTCATGTGGCAGAAATGGTTCCTGACAGAATTACCTTGCAAAACATGAAGAAGAAGTCGAATGAAAGCTTTAGGCAGTATGCACAGAGATGGAGGGAGGTTGCAGTTCAGGTCCAACCACCGCTCATTGAAAGAGAAATGGTGATGCTCTTTATAAATACGTTGAAGGCCCCATTCATCACACATATGTTGGGAAGTGCCACAAAAAGCTTTTCTGACATAGTTATGAGTGGTGAGATGATTGAGAGTGCTATTAGGAGCGGACAGATTGATGCTGGAGGAAATAACAGAAGGTAAGCCCCAAAGGAAAAAAAAATGAGGTGAACAGCGTGAATACGTACAGCAAATCGATTACGGTGAATCAGCCAAGAAAGGTGGTTGCTAATCAGCAGGGTTCATCAAGACAAGAATCAGGTGTGAAGCAAGGTACTGAGAAACTCCAGTTCACGCCAATTCCAATGTCGTATAAAGAGCTGTATCAAAGCTTATTCGATGCAGACGTTATTTCCCCTTTCTACTCAAAACCCCCACAGCCTCCGTACCCTAAATGGTACGACGCAAGTACACAATGCGATTATCATGCAGGAATTACGGGATATTCTATAGAAAATTGCATTACATTTAAAAAAGTGGTTGAAAGACTTATCAGTATGGGCGTTGTCAAATTTAACGATTCATCCAGTGCAGGAAATCCGCTACCTAATCACATTTGATAATGGGGTGAATGTGATGCATGAAGAAGTGTTGAGAGGCGTTCACATCAATGCCATATATGAAGACACAATCGAAAAGGGACCTTGTTAGATATCCACCTTTGTAAACCTGGGAATGTTTTAAGCAATTGAACTGCAGCAAAAATATTTGTAGTATCTAGAGCTTACTTTGAGTAATGTTCAAAACACACTTGTTGCTTTTAGCCTAGAGGCAATAAGAATTCCTTTACGATATAGGCTCATGTCTGAATGTTGTTATTTTAATGAAATGCATCCTTGCGATCATTTTTGAGCCAATATTCTTTCATTCTTTTCGAATAATTCTAGATTTTTTCATTCTTTTGGATTTTCTTCCAAATCATTCATTCATTCATTCATAATCATATTGTACAAATAGTTATTCATAAATTTATACATTCTTTTGTATATTCTTTGGTATTTATTATAGGCCCCCAGATATTAATGACATGAATGACACTGCTACAGATTTAGAATCTCCTTTTGAGTAAGACATGTGTTTAGAGGGATCTCATGACTTTGAAGATGACATAAATTGTAGCTTATCTCCAGACTTGTTGAGGATGGTAGAACAGGAAGAGAAATAAATTTACCTCATGAGGAGACAATGGAGATTGTAACCTTGAGGGAACGTGCATAACCGGAGAAACAAAGCAAGACCTTGTTGAGTTACCTTAAGGGTTCAAGGATGTCATCGTATGGTTATACCAGGACATGCCCGGGTTAAGTACTGATATTGTAATCTGAGCAACAACACGACGTCAAAAATTTGTAGTATGCTCAAGATTAATATCATGAACGATGCAGTTAAAATTCTTTGCTGGGGCAAAACCTTCTTCTCTGGTTTATCATAATTTTGCCCGTTGAAGTCGAGTTGTCGTTTCTCCGTATTTTTGTTGGATTTCATCCTAATTGAAGAGGAAGATCCAAAGTTTTCTCATTATAGTTAAATTTTGCCCCAAAAGGCTCTATGAGAGAAACCTGACACCAAAGAAGATCTTTCGCATACAAAGTTAAAGTGGAAGATCTTATGGGGAAGACTTTATCTGGAATAACATTGATTCTGATTGAAAGGGATGACCAGGACTTGCCTAATCCTATGAGTGCAGATTCAATCCAAAAACAAAAACAAAAAAACAAAAAAAAGAAAAAAAAGGGGAAAAAATAAAAGAAGAAGAAGAGAAGAAAAAAGATGTGAAAAAATGAAAATGAAAAATGAAAAATAAAAATGGAGAGGCTAAGGTGAAAACCCACAAAGGGCGCCTTAGACCAAAAGGGTTTTGAGTTGAAGACCCAAAAAGGGCGGCTCAAATATTGATCAAAATGGGGCATGAGGAAATGATCAGAGTAGCTCAAATTTTGATCAGATTGGGGCATGTGGCGATCTTGCTATGCTGAATCAACAGGAAAGGGTACGCGACATCTTGGAGCATCGACAGAGTATTGTAGATCTCCTAAGCACATGTCAAACTCAAAAGGTCTTCAGGAAGTTTGTACAGAGAAGTTCAAGCTGCGATATCTGGGGCACCTAGTTTTTATACTATTTTTATTTAATTTTTGTTCTTGGAATACTTCATTCTTTTTCAAGATACGTGTTCCCAATCCATTCTTCTTTTATTTTTACTATCCTTGATATTCTATTCATTTCGAGCTATGCTCTTAAATCAATTATATTTTATCTATTGTTTTGTTTTTTTTGCAAGTATGTTGCATTAGAATAATGATTAATGGACCAATAAAACTTTCACAAGGGAAGTTTTGCATATTACTCTAGAAGTTTCTAAATAATACAGTAACCTGAAACAGGACTATTGTTTAGAAAGCACCAAGTTTAAGGGTTGAAATATCTAGGAAGGAAAAGTCTAAATTGAGACTATCCCTTCAGATTTTGTGTCAAGGCATTGATTGAACAAAATGACAAGATGTCTTGTCAGTGATAAGGCTTCAATGAACAAGTGAACAATGATCACCAAGCAATAAGAAGAGGTTTTCTCGGAGAAAGAAAATTTTCATTTGTGCATAGGCATTTGGTATGACACCTTGAGAACAGTATAAAGGACCAAAGTGCTTCACCTTACGATAAGAGAAGATTGAGAGGCTAGATTTTTTTTCTACCCTTGGGTTACAGCGGGAGAAAGATGGTACCAATGTTGCATCCCAGTAGATTGAACTTTGAAGTTCACAGTGGGGGGCAATTTGATTGAGTTTTTTTTAAGATACTAGCCGAGCAAGAGGACATTGTAGTGCGTCAGTGATACGGCTTTAATAAACTTTGAGTAATAACTACCTAAGCGGGATCATTCTCGGAAAAAATGACATTCTGCATTCATTCAAACGTCATTCATACATGTCTAGTTAGGAGCATTTGATTCATTCTGATCATGATATCCTAATCACTAGGCATAATTAGGTTCATAAGTTGAATTATACAGGTCATGTTCCTCAGAGGACAAACCGGTGAAACTTCAGCCTTGTCTCCCTGGGCAGTAGTGGAGTAGGTTGAAAATAGCAGATCTTGCCTTCCTGTACTGACGGAGAAGCAGATCGAAGATACCAGCCTTGTCTCCCTGGGCAATAGTAGAGTAGGTTGAAAATAGCAGATCTTGCCTTCCTGTACTGACAGAGAAACAGATCGAAGATACCTGCCTTGTCTCCCTGGGCAGTAGTGGAGTAGGTTGAAAATAGCAGATCTTGCCTTCCTGTACTGACGGAGAAGCAGATCGAAGACACCAGTTTTGCCTCCCTAGGTTTACAGCGGAGCAAACTGAATATGGCAGATCTTGCCTTCCTGTACTGATAGAGAAGCAGATCGAAGATACCAGCCTTGTCTCCCTGGCAATAGTGGAGTAGGTTGAAAATAGCAGATCTTGCCTTCCTGTACTGACAGAGAAGCAGATCGAAGATACCAGGCTTGTCTCATTGGGCAGTAGTGGAGTAGGTTGAAAATAGCAGATCTTGCCTTCTTGTACTGACGGAGAAGCAGATCGAAGATACCAGCCTTGTCTCCCTGGGCAGTAGTGGAGCAGGTTGAAAATAGCAGATCTTGCCTTCCTATACTGACAGCGAAGCAGATCGAAGATACCAGCCTTGTCTCCCTTGGCAGTAGTGGAGTAGATTGAAGATAGCAGATCTTGCCTTCCTGTACTGACAGCGAAGCAGATCGAAGACACCAGTTTTGCCTCCCTAGGTTTACAGCGGAGCAGACTGAATATGGCAGATCTTGCCTTCCTGTACTTGCAGCGAAGCAGATCGAAGGCACCAGTCTTATCGCCTTGACGTTGCAATGGAATAGATTGAAGCCACAATGGTGAATTTTACTTCACTGGCATTATAGCAGAGCAGATTGAAGCCACGACGGCGAATCTTATCTCCCTGGCGTTAAGACTTAGATTAGCTGAAGTGGAGTGGATTGAAGCTGTGGGCAGCGAATCCTATCTCTTTGACATTGCAATTAAAAAGATTAAAGTTACAACGGCGAATCTTACTTCCTTGATGGTGTAGTGGAACAGATTGAAGCTACGACGGCGAATCTTGTTTCCCCGACATTACACGGAGTGAATTGAATCACCAGATTTTGTACTTCTGAGGAATGCAGTAGGTTGGAATGAGGCTACCTGAAGAAGAAGAGCGCCAAGGTCCAGCACGACCGGGCAAAATTGGCCATTTTAAAGTCCTTGCTCTGTTCCCGTTACACGACAACGAGCAAAGAGGGGCAGCTGTAATGGCCTATTTTTGCCCGGCCCATTCAAAATAAGACCAATCCAAAATCATTTACACAGTCCAAATTAAATACAATTGAACCCAATAAAACTTGGGCCAAGCTAAACCCAGTTACAGGGCCCAATTGGCCTAAAACAGTAGAAACCCTAGCAGCAATTAGCAGCGCCACATGCCCCACGTTCGGCAGCCTCCACATTGTCCCACGTTCAGCACTCCGCGCACGCCACACGCTCGTACCTGCAACAACCACGAACTGTAAAGGGTGGAAAAGAGGTTTTCGGGGGTTTTTTCTTTTCGTTATTTTGGCTATTTAAAGTCAAATCGAATTTGTAATAGGGGTTAGCAAATTTTGTACTGGAAAAACTGAAAAAGAAAATACAAGAAAAAAAAAGGCAAGGATTTTGAAGGTGACAGATTTTATTTTTCTTTTCCTCTGTTCATTTTACTGTTTTTACTTTATTTTGTTTTTCTTTTGTTATCCTAAAACAAAAATAAATAAAGAGAAGAAGGAAAGGAGGACTTACCGTCGTCGGGCGCCCTCATTCGTCGTTATCTGGTCAGAGTTGGGAGAACAACAGAGAAAGGGAGGCTACGGGGCGAACACTTGAAATGGCAGAAGAGTGGTGTTTTAGGGTTCCAAATTTGGGCTTATATATGTCGTTAAACGACGTCGTTTGGGGCCTGTTTCAGTGGCCCCAAAACGGCGCCGTATTGCCTATGCTCGTGTACGACCCGATCCGACCCGGGGAGGATCCGCGCATTTTTCTCAAATGGATAATTTGCGCAATTGGTCCCTTTTGTTTTTACAGTGCTTTAAAATTGTTTTTTATTTCTTTTAAATTAAGTAAAATATTTTATTACTGTTTCAATTTGGTTCGTGTTGCTGCGCAACGTTTTGGAAGATGGGATTAATTTCCCTTTTGTTCCTCCTCCTGTTGCGCGCATTTTAATTTAGTCCTTTTTAGTGTTTTATATCTTTAAATTCAGCCTTTTAATTCTGTTTATTTTACAGTTTAATCCCTAATTGGTAGCTTTAGGTTTACTTTAGTTTTTTTTTTTATATTACCGATATTGTTATTGCATTATTATTTTTATAATGTTATTTATTATTATTACATATATTTATGCGCATATGTATATATATATATATATATATATATATATATATATATATATTATTAACATATATACATATTTTTTATTTTATTATTATATTATTTATGCATATACACGCATATGTTTTATTATAATATATGTATATATTTTAAATGTTCTTTAAATGAATACACATACATATTCTATTATTATTTTATTTTCTTAGGCTTTACATACATATACATACATACGTATATACATTATTATTTTATAATATTTATACATTTTTCATATTTTTATGATCCTATATATATATTTCTTTTATAATATGCATATTTATACATTATTCAAATTATTATAAATATATTTTTCGCATGTTTTTATGTATATATTTTCATATTTTCATAATTTACTAATATATTATACTTTTACTTTTATTTTTTTGTAAATGTATGAATATACTTTATATGTATTTTATTATTGTTTTTCATGACTTTTGAATTCATATATATATATATATATATATATATATATATATATATATATATATATATGCACTAACATTTTGTAATACTTATGCATTTTTTATTTCATATTCATACACATACTTGCAAAATTCACTTATATATCATTTTTATATATATCATATACATGTATAATTTAAATTAAAATATTTATTTCATATTGCATTGTTTTTTTAGCACATTTTTTTTAAATACATTTTGATTTTGTCAAAACATTAAAATAATTTTTTTTATGATTCAAAGGTTCTCAAAATACAAAACGATATTCAAAGTTAGGGATTTTCGAAGAAAATTGAGCCCTAACGTATTGGGCTCCGATTTTCTTTGTTAATTCCAAATAACCGAGAATATTTGTTATTTAAAATTTATAAGCAAAAATTATTTTCGGGAATTCAATATGTTACGTCCTAACGCATTGGGCATGACATATAGCTTCCTCGAAATGAAGATTTTCTTTAAAAAAGCTAAAAAGCGATATCCAAAGTTCAGGGATGTTGAGAAATTGTACCCTAACGTATTGGGTCTCGATTTCTTTATCTAACTTGAACAATTGATTATCCTTTTCAAGTTTCATCATTCGAGTTTTGATAAAATCTTTTTAATTTTCGACATTAAGACATCAAATAATCAATTTGGTACCAATTTTTGGGCGTTACGAGGGTGCTAACCCTTCCTCGTGCGTAACTGACTCCCGAACCCGTTTTCAAATTTCATAGACCAAAATCGTTTTAAGGTGAGCCGATCACACCTAAATCACGGATCGGTGGCGACTCCAGTTTTTGTTTTAAAAGTCGACAACTAAATTTTTGTTTTCAAAAAATGGTTTCGACAGGTACATTTATCAAAACGACATGGTTTTGCCTTTTAATTTAATGGTTTTGACTTTTAATTGTAGAAAAGAGAAGCATTTATCAAAACAACGTAGTTTTGTCTTTTCTTATTCGGATTTTCGGATAACTCGAATTGTATAATTCATATTCGAGTTAAACCGAAAAACTTGATTTTTTATTTAAGTTGATCCGAATAACTTAATTAACTCGAACAACTCGAACTATTTAATTCAAAATTTAAAATTTTTATCGAATTTTTCGAATTTA
Organism: Gossypium turneri; assembly: GCA_008044935.1. NCBI lineage: Eukaryota > Viridiplantae > Streptophyta > Magnoliopsida > Malvales > Malvaceae > Gossypium > Gossypium turneri. Next base: position 3,086,594 of record CP032576.1, read on the forward strand.
ACCGAATTTAAAGAATCAACAAGCTCTAGAACAATAAATTTCTCAAACCATAAAAATGAATTAATGTGTAAGTGAACTTAGAAAAGTAAAAAAATTATCTTGTATTTAATATTCAAGAATGTTTTATTACTTTAGATGAGGATTTATGGATGATAAGCTGAACCTTTTGAAAATTAATAGATCTACCATGAGAATGTAAACCTATAGAGTATAAATGGATTTTGAGAAATAAATTGAAGTCTCATAGCTCAATTGATAAATATAAAGCCAGGCTTATAACCATAAGCTTTACTTTAAAAAATAATATAGATTGTAAGTTGAGTGTTAGTTCGATTGGCATGGATATTATTGTCAATGCAGGAGGACACGAGTTCTGTTGGGGATCAACCCGATTAAGTAACGAACAAGTAAAAATAGCGAAAGAAATTGAGAAATTGAACACACAAATTTAACGTGGAAAAACCCCTCCAAAGAGGATAAAATGAAGAATACAAAAGATGGAGATAAAAACTAAACCCCGAAACCCGAAAACAAAGAACCCTCAAAACGTAAACACAAAATTCTCTAAATGTGTTATTAGTTCTAATCTCTAATAGGTGTTTTTTTAAGGTTGTAAAAGAGCTTATTTATAGGCTAAATTTATAGGTCAAATAATAATAAAATAATCTAAACTAATCAGAGTTTAATTGAAACAAATAAACAGAGTTTAACTGAAAGATTATTTCTCAAATTTGACTGAAATAGGAGTCATACTCAACAAGTTCAAGTACGCTTGTACAGCCCAAATTTACCCGGCCCACTTACAATGCATGGCGCAAATGGCCCAACACCCAAATCAGACCCAAAAATAACTAAACAGACCCAATTACAAGGCCTAGTGGCCCAAAATTTTAAAACCATTTCAGAAACCCTAATCCCCCTAACCCTAGGGCGCCGCATGCTAGCCTTCTGTCGCCGCCACTGTCCCATTGCCGTTCACCTACTCTCTGCTCTGCCGCTCACCTACCCACCCGCCGCGCCGCATGTCAAGTCACCCACTTGCGCCTGCGACAGAAATGACAAGAACATTAAAAAAATAATGCTTGTAATGGCTATAAAAGCTAAACAAAAATCTATTGTAAGGGTTGGGCCCCTCTTTCACGATTAGAAGAAATAAAAAAGCAAAAAACAGATTCAAGAAACCTTTTTTGGGTATAAGATCTATTTTCCTTTTTTTATTTTTATTTTTCTTTTTTCTTCCTTTCGAAACTATTGGTGTTCGATTTTGTTTCTTTTATTTTTTTAAACTATATATATATATATAACGTATAAAAAAAAGCAAAAAAAAATACTTTTTTTTTTGAATTTTTCGGCCACCGTGTACGGTGGCCGGCGCGACGGCGTCGACGGCGGCTCTCTTCGCCGGATTCCAGGCCGGACATTGGAGAGGGGAGGGGTTTTTGAGAGAAAAATCAGTTTTTTTTTTAAGAGAGAGGGCAGAAAATGAAGTTTAAAAAAAAATTTTGATTTATAAAGGCACTTGAAACGGCGCCGTTTAGCTATTAGGGTCAGGAGCCAAAACGACGCCGTTTTAGCCCTGACCCGGGCGGTGACCCGACCCTGGGGGAAGGATCCGCGTGTTTTTGGCTTTTGGGTTATTTGCGCAATTGGTCCCTCCGATCTTATGGCGCTTTCAAGGTAATTTTTTGCATATTTACAATTTTGGCCATAAAATTTTGCTTCTGTTTCGATTTGGTCCTTAGACCATGCGCTTGGATTCCGCTAGAACGGCACCGTTTCAGTGACATGGGAATATTTCACGTTTGATCCTCATCCTTTTGCAGTGTGTTTTAATTACCCTTTTTTATTTGTAATTTGAGCCCTTAAATTTATTTCTGATTTCGATTTAATCCCTTTTGTTTTTTTTATTTTTATTTTTTAAACTATTAATTTTTATTTTTTTATATTTTCATTTATCTTTATATATATATGTACGTTATTTTAATATGTGCTATTATTTTTTATTATTATATATTATTATTATTAAAACTATTATTATTATTATTATTATTATTATTATTATTAGCATCATTATTAATATTATTAAATACCTTTTTTACTTCAAATTATGTTATATGTGTATACATACATAGATTTTTACTTTTACAATTTTATTTATTTTTGTGTTGTTGTTATTATTGCTTTATCTTATATTTATTTATGTGTTCATCATTATTTTTATGAAATGTTAGCCCTAGTTGTCTATTATTTCATGTATAATTTTTTTGTCATCTTTATTTATTTATTTATCATTTTGTTGTGGTTATTCGTGTTATGTTTACATCGTCGTATTTATTATTGTTTTGCTACCCATATTAATATTGTGTTTTACTTACTGGGTTTCGATTTTCACAATAAATCTAAATACGCGAATATTTTCAAACTCAATTTTTTAAACGATCTCGGGAATTAAGAAAAGATCGTGTCCTAACTTACTGGGCATGATCTCTTTTCTAAACCCGAGATAATTAAATATCTTTTAAATAAGTAAATTTTCGGCATTTATTCTCGTATCGGGAATTCAATACGTTGTGTCCTAACGCATTGAATATGACACGTTGTTTTCTCGAGATGAAGATTATTCTAAAAAATAATAAAGACAATATTTTGCGTTTGGAAATTCGAGAAAACGTGCCCTAATGTGCTGGGTTTCGATTTCTTCGTTCGACTAAACAGCCAAATATCCTTTTAAAATTTCAAAGTAAGGAAATATTTTACGTTTAGAAATTCGAGAAAGCGTGCCCTAATGTACTGGGTTTCGATTTCTCGTTTAGCCAAATAGCCAAATACCCTCTTAAAGTTTCAAAGTATGGGTTTTGGAAACCATAAGGTGATCTTGGTTTCGAGAGTTTAAAGCATCGTATCCTAATGTGCTAGATGTGATATTCTTTCGGAATAAGAGAATCTTAATTGCACGAGGCATGCCATTAATTGCACTTGACTTGACATTGCTTATGTTGTAGGGACGTCGGGTTGATCTACAAATAAACAAACTTAGAGCAATTTAATGCAATTAGTTATATGATGAGAAATCTAAAAAAGGATTTAAGTTATGACATATTTTATCAAAAGGGTTACTATATATTTTGTCGTTGAACTTGTCCATTTGTACTTTTTTTTTTTAATTTAGTTGGTACTTGAACTTATATTTTGTCACTCAGATTAGTATTTCTATGCTAACACAATTAGTTTGTGCTAACGTGATATTAATAACCAATCTAGCGGTGCCATGTAGCAGCCTTTCAGTATATCACATGACAAACATAAATAATTTTTTAGTAATTTTTTATACATTTCAATTTTTATAAAATATTTACTTTTTAGGTTATTATTTTGATATATATATAATATAAATTTATAAGAATATATATACAATTAAAAATATATAAAAAGACTATAACATTTTGAAAAAATATATATAATATTAAACTTTTTTTTATAAATTTATAAAATGACTAAAAAACACGTCTAGAATGAATTGGGACAAATTAGTTATCCAGATGCATTTAAATCTGGACAACCATCTATCTAAGTTCATTCACGATGTAAAAATTTTTTATTAATTTTTATATTTTAAAATTTTATATATTTTTTAATTTCAAAAATAATAATATATATAACATGATATTTTATAATAAAAAAATGTAAACTTGTTAAAAAATACATCTTAAATAAATCTGAATAATTGAGTCTCCAGTATATTGATCTGCAACTCAAATTAATTTTTCTTTTTAACAAAACTCCTCAAACTTTTGGCAAGTTTTTGAGCTTTCATATTTCGGGCCTCAATCACGGTTGCCCTTTTTTAACTATTATTTTTGTGAAATCAAATTGATTTTATATTCTTATTAAGAAAAATTATTTTATAATATTTTCCAACATAAACTCCATTTACAAGAAAATCAAACAAAGTTAGAATAAATTCCAAAAATTAAATAATAATTATGTTTAATATTTTATGCAAGTTCTTTTATAAAATTTTAAAAAAAATATATTATCTTTTCAAAGTCCACTTAAAATAAATAATCTATCCCATTTATACTCATTGTTTTTAAACATAATATATTTAGTTTTTAGAAAGTATTCACACAAGTAGATGTAGTAGGCATTGTTACTGTTATAAAAACTAGATCAATAGTGGGACCAGTTAGATTATTGGTGATCAAATTAATTCAATCGGATTAGTAGGTATTGTTACTGAAAATGTTGTAAAAACCTTAAATATGACGTGTCATCTAATCGTTAATGGGATTAATTATTTTTGGGTACATATTACTTCAATTTTTGGAGTGCAACAAAACTTATTGATTGTCATCTGTATATTTGTAAAATGAACTAAAAATATAAGCATATTTGTAAATGATGAAACACTTTGTCTTCTAAGATTGAAAACAAAATCATGGGGAGTTATGATTTCACATCAAAATAAATTGTTTGATACACTTAGGAATACATGATTTGCCCATCTGGTTGAATCCAAAGATGTGTAAACCTTTCTATACATTTACAATATTTAAAAGGTTTAAAAAATGGTAATGTATAACATTAACAATGGTGTATAGCAGGTAAATATAGAATAGTAAGTTTGTTGTATTTGATGAAGCAATGCATTTGAATGGATTATACTTATATCTAATAAACAAACAAACCCCCACACCATCCATCCATCCTATAATATAAGCTCTTCAAAAATTAGCTGAAAAAATAATGCCTTTCTGAGTTAGCTCCTTTTGGATCAACACAACTCAAGATCCTTTGTGTTTCATCTTCTCAACCATGTGACGTTTCTTTTCGCCGAGTTTTTCCCCAATTTTCTTCCTAAAATCACGCAGTTTTGCCCTCCTCCCCATCTTCGGCCCCCAATCATTGTCATCAATGTCCTCGGTCGGGCTTTCTAGCTCTTTCAAAGACCTGCTATAGAATGCGGGGTATGAAGTTTCCGCTCTATTCTGTTGCCCTGATTCATATAGTTCATCAGATGGGGGATAAGGAACTCCTAGATCTTGCAATGACCTCCAACTTCCACAAGGAGAAAGCGTGGGGCACGAGCTTGATGATAGTCTGCCTGAGGATTCCATCGATCCTACCTGAAGCAAATCCTTGCTTTCTAGATCATAATGTGAGTCTCTCTCTCTCCCACTGTTTTCATTTGCTCTCGATTCAGTAACATGAGGACCTGGAGTTTCACGCGGTGTTTTAATATCAGAAGATGATGACGAGTCATGATTGAGCCATATATATGGGGCAACATTTCTAGGGATCCAATCATCTTTTTCTGCCATCATCCATGGAATGTATGCACTTTCACAGTTTGGAAGCACCATAGTTTCCCTTATAGCCGCCTACACAAATGGAGGCATAAGCCAAAACTCACTAGTCAGCTTTAGTTGGATCAGTGCTGAATCCAGCAATGTAACTTATGCTTGTGGCTAACAGATATTATGTTCACTATAGCTTGAAAAAGTCATGACTGGCTTTGTAAGATGATGCATGCAAGTCATCGAAATAATCTACACAAATAATTGAAAGGGCAAGTTTGCCCCCAAAATAACTCAAACAATATGCATAACAATAACTATACCATCTTCAATCTCAATATCCAAAATAATATATGAAAAATATTTCATGTTTAAAAAAAATGGACTAGCAGTTCCAAAAGGATATGATATTATGGTAAAAGTACCATAGAGGCTCCTATATTAGGAGTCAGATTGCATTCTACCCCCATTTACTCAAAAAAATGGGCAAATTAGTCTCTATACGTCATATCAAAGAGCAAACTAGTTCTTTTTGTTAAAAGTTTCATCCGTTTCTATTATTAAAAACTGACATTAACAAAATAACTAGACAGTTACACATGTCATGCCATGTGTACCTCATTCTGACATTCAAGGACCAATTCTTAATAGTAGAAATTAATGAAACTTTTAATAGAATGACCAGTTTGCTTTTTGATAAAATGTACAAAATAACCAGACAGTTACACATGATGTGCCATGTATACCTCATTCTGACGTTCAAGGACCAATTCTTAACAGTAGAAATGAATGAGATTTTTAATAAAATGACCAGTTTGCTTTTTGATAAAATGCATAGAATAACCAAACAGTTACACATGGCATGTCAAGTGTATCTCATTCTGACATAAATTTTTAATAGAATGACCAATTTGCTTTTTCATATAATATACAGAGACTAATTTGCCCCTTTTTTGAATAGATGAGACAAAATGCAATTTGACTCTTAGTACAAGGACATTCATGGTACTTTTAGCATGATAGCATTGTGGTAAAACAAAGTACTCCAAGAACTTCCTATTTGCTTAACTAACTGCATATCTTCTAAAAAGAGAAATAGTTGGATAAATTTCAGCAATGAAGTAACAAAAGTTTTCTCTTAAAACACTAGGGAACATAAGGTGTATTAGTCACACAGTTTGATCATAAGCCTTTTTCTTTTCTCTGCATGGGAGGAGGGGTGGAAAACAAATCTATTTATATTAATGTCTATTGCTTAAATGAGATCAACATAATGGAAAAAAGAAACTATAAAAGTAAATAAAATTACAGTAATAAATAGAAAACTTTAAAAAGAAAAAATACACATGAAAACTTTATTAAGCAAACTAAAGGAATAAAAATGAGATAATAAGATATATGTTTGTCTTAAAGCAATATGTCACTATGTAAATATTAAGTTCATACCTTAAACCGGTTGATCAAGAATAAAGCAATGTGTCCATTAGTAATCTTGTGATCCCCGATAGAAGACACCAGGACAAACTCTATATCAGGCATAGATGTGAAGCCAAACCATAACTGATCAGAAGGAGGTGGCCTTATATATAAACGCAGTGTTCCTCGAAGGGATACAACCCGTACTGACAAAGTCAAAGGCACCTCCAATATGAAATATCTATTAGTTTAGGCACCAAAACACACACACACATACACACTTATTTCTTTACAGTAACAAATACTATTGAATAATTTTAGTAGCGACATACTAAAAAGCATGCTCAATTCATTATAACATAATGAAACATCCATATAGCAGCAGTTTATTGCTTACGTTAACCTGTGATAGAGTTCATATACGAAAACCAGCTAAGTTTTGTTAAGAACATAATGGCATGACAAATCACCATGTTAATAATATCTGAACCATCCACTTGAGATCAAGGGGCTGAATCACAGGTCTCAACAACAACAAATTAATCATATTGTTACTTCAGCAAATATTTTGCCTACTTTCTAACATACATGATCTGAGGTTTAAAGACAAAAATTAAAAAAATCGTCCACCAAAATTCAAGAATCATTGTCCTATTGTAAGGAGTATTTGGTTAAAATTCCTATCATTTGATGGTTTACTCATCTTCTTTCTTGTATATTTTATGATTTTCTGCTGGCTAATAGCCTCACTAGTCAGATTCAGAATCTTAATTTTCAAACATTGCAAGAAATCAGCCTTCATTGCCATTGATCAGAAACCCCAAAAGTGCAAACTTCCGCACAAAAGTGCTATTGCCCCTAAATTACCATTCACAACCACCTAACTGCCCCATGGCTGCTTCAAATTTGCTCACACTTTTTAAACCATTCCATTCATAAACGCCTGTTTCCTAAAAAATCGGGTAGAACTAATCACTTTCATGACTCCTAAAATCTAATCCAATAGCACATATACTAACTGCAGCTAGAAATAATTTCAGCCGGCCTGTCCTCCAAATTCAAGAACCTGTATGATCTATATAACATTATAATAGTCATTACTTATGTTTCTCGATCAAACTGAACTAAAAAAACCTGTCACATGTTTACTTTCTATTGGTAAAAGATTTTAAACTTTGACCCATTTTTATTTCATATTTGAAAAAGAAAAAGAAAATATGAAGAATATTTCTATAAATTCTGAATGATCTAGTTTCACACATATATTTTTATAAGTTGATTAATTAAAATATTTAATATGATATATGTTAAAGTTGAAAAAAATATGATACAAGCAAAGTCAGCATGTGACCATTACAAGAAGTTATTTTAGACCTTTCCACCACATTATGTATGGATACAATCAATCAAATTAGTAAATGTCAATTTTTCTCTGACACAACCATTTTAAAAGTAGTACCATCAAATAAAAGATGACTCCATCTTCAAATGAGGAACTTTAAGGGTTCACCCAAGCCCTTAAAGGTTATTTTATCTTTTATTTGCTTGTTAGTTTGTTTTCGCTACAGCCAGAATAACACTACTATGCAATATAAGTTGCATGAACACTCAGCAATAACAAAATATCTGTCTATACTATTTTGCCAAGCATCAACAGACGTAGCAAAACCTTGACAAAACATCTAAAACACCAGAGGAACACCAAAACGTGAACAATCCTCAAGATTCACAGTCAAAGGAAATGGGTGGCTAGCTGCATTCTTGAGTTAGCGCCAGTTCTGAACCCAAAAAGGTTTTTTCTTTTTTTCGAATGATTGTGTGAGAGAAAAATAATAGCAATTTGGAGGCTTTTCTTCAACTATAAGTATGACATGGGGAAAAAAAACTGACATCCGTTACTTGATTGATTGGACCTATTTCTGATGTGGAGAGAGGGATTATTTTGATTCCCTTTCAACATTGATAAACCAGCAAGTCCATCTTCTCCAACATTAACAGCATCTCCTTCAACTCCATATTCGTTAGCAGCTGCTGCATCTCCTTCCATTCCAACCATCACATAAACTTCTAACTAACATTTCACTTCTAATTTGATTCTCAACTGAGTGGAACATCGGTCGAGACCAAATATTATATTGTTGTATACTATTCTCCCTCTTTCATTTGTCCCTCTTTAAATTTTTGCGACTACACCTTTATCCACATTGTGTCTGGAATAACATTCATTTTAAATTTCTTAATTTATTGGGAAGTATAAAATACATATCCAGACATTTTAGGGCAAATCCATGTCCAACATAAATATGATATAGCTGTGTCTGAACTTCATAACATGCAACTAAAAGCTTTCTATCTATGATATTCAGGTACGAGCCAGCTTAAGAGATACTTCAGGTAACATCTATAAAAGATATTCAATTTGCAGGCTACCAGACCACTCTATATCTGCGGGTAAAATATTTTCTTCTGCAATTAAAATGCTACCATCATTAAGGATGTGAGTTGCACCTGAATTGCTTCTCTTATCACATCTAACAGAACATAAATGAATCTCAACATTTTCATTTTTGTGGGATTCCTTTCTCTAAAGAAACCCTTGCTAACAAAATAATATTCAAATTTCTTATTTTATGTTCAATAAGATAGTATTCAGATGCAGAAGTGATAGATTATCTTATTCTATATTCAACTGAGAACTAGAAGACGGGTTCCCTCTAGATTCTTAAATACCAAGTTTAAAGAACTTTGACTGGCAGATATAAAGTTCCCTTCTTCAATTTGCAAGAACTATCTATTTTTCAGTGAAATTCTGCATGGATACTTTCATAACCATTGAATGCCATTTTTATGCATTTGTTTAAGCTGAAACGCCTATATGTACAAAGAGATACACACACCTGTGAGACCTGTTTGGCTACGTTATTCACGGCAGATTTCCATCGAGACATCAATGTAGCCTTAGAGCCTTTTACACCATCTGAAACTCAATGAAAGTAAATCAAAAGATGATAATAGCACATTTATCCTAGACAAATCAACAGAAGGGAAAAAAAGAAAAGTATAGAATCGATTTAGAATTTATAATTAGATGAAATATGTTTAGCTACAGAAAAGGGTGCATTTGAAAGAAAAGCATCACCTTTGAATAAAATAAAAAAGAGGGAAACAAAGTGAAATGTTGAACTTGTTGAGGTGGAAAAATCAAGAGTGGAAAGAGGTGTAAAAGTAGCCCAAAAATCGTGATGCATACATTCCTCTCCAAACTACTATAATCATAGATCTACTCAATTTAGATGGGTTAGAAGATAAAGGAAACTAACTAATAAAATTTAGTATAATTTTACAAATACATCCCTAAACTTCAATGAAAAACAAGGATATAAAATTGTATTATTTTAAAGTCATCTGATTTCTTTCCTTGGCTGAAATACAAACAAAACAAAGATAATCTCCAGTTTAGGCTAAGAACCACTTTATTTCTATCCCATTATTTCTTTCTTTACGTCTTTTTCCATGTCAGACTGGGGGATAGTGAATAAAGTCAAAGTACCAACCATAACTGCTCCTTGAGCTATATTTGGAATCAAACAAAACCACAAGATTCAATATAGTTTTAGGCAACTGCAATGGAGCCATAGAAGCAGATTTCAGAAAGACACATGATGGAGATGCAAAGTAGAATTTAGGGATTAACGTACATGAGATTTTGCTTGTTACTAGGTTGTATTTATGACCTTAATTCTAATATTCTACACATCTAGGATTGTATTTGTTACTTCACAATAAAATTATGGATTAGTATTTTAGTTTGGTTCTCCTTATTCGACTAGGTTTTGGTTTAAGTCAAGCTTGTCAATTTTCTATTTGATATTAAAGTATCTTAAGATCTACTAAGAATAAGAGTTCTAGTTCTCTTTCTTTGGGGACAGATTATTTTGAACCTTTTTTCAGCATCATGATACTGTGAGTTGTGCGATACAATCAATGTTAGGTGACTCCTAAGGAACCCAGCATATGATGCTTAGGTTCTAATTCCATTTTATTGTTTGTCTGATACAATCAAAGAACTGTAGATTTGAAGCTTATGAGTCGTTTCTTTTCTTTATCCATTTTTTACTGTTTTTCTTTAGTATTACTAAGTATAATTCAACAATAAACATGCGCCCCGTCCTATCAAATCCTACCAAAGCTGTCCTACATTACTCTCCTCTCACCTTTGAATTGAAGCATGAAATCTTTCCAAGGGAAAATTCCTCAAATCAATCAGTTAGGGCTAAATCCCTTTGAATGATTCCTTCATGGTTTACTGAATCTGAAATGACAAAGCTGACTACTAGGCTAGCTACTGCGGGTTACCTTATAAGTAGATATCAAGAAACCAAGAGAATAGGCATCTCATACACATAGTTTTCCTACCTGTTTCTCTTCATAAAACGTCCTATACCAAGAGGGGAATCATTAATGGCATGATAGAAAGAGAGGACAACTCCAGGAAAGAGATTTGGAGTCAACAAGGCCTTCCAACTAGGAATTTTTTCAAGTTGTGATGTTCCAGTAGACGGTTTTAGTTTTGATCTTTGCCATTTTGTGTCCAAGAACTTTAAATATAAATGGGACTCCACTTTTTTGACAATTACTTCATAATTGAACAATTAACAAACCTTATGCAAGTGTCATGCAGATCTTCTGAGCCATGCTGATTGGGAAATGCATAAAAGTTCAGTATCATTATTATACTAACCAATTTTAGGGTCGACCATATCCTCTTTAGGAAGATTCAAATGCTTTCCAAAATGCTCAAATCCTTCAAGAAGGTCCGAAGACATATCCTCAACAGAATTTGATTCTGAAGTTGTATCCACTATGCCTTTCTGAAAATCTTGGTCACGAACTTCAAGTCTTGTTTCAACACATAACAGAGCTCCACCAGAATATTCCATATCAACCTCAAATGCCGATACCTCATTCATGTCATTGCCAAGAAGCCTCATCGCATGGATATAAGGTGGGAGATTCCCAGTGTCTATGTTGGTACAAACGACTTCACCTATGTAATTAGGGGTCCTCATATTGGACAATGTTCTCTGTTAATCATAAAAATAACCACAAGTATCATCAATTTACATTGAAATACTTTCCAAAAGAACTAATTACAGAAAAAAGTAGATGTCAAAATGACCATTGAACATCTAAATCAAAACATCAATGCAGTAAAAGTACACACAAGAGAAATGTAATCTTCATTGATGACCAAAATACTGGCCAAAGTATTCGCCATCCCAGGTAATGTACTAATAAAAGAAGAGGTTGAGTCAAGAAACTCAGAATACATACCTTTAGAAACAAAATAGGTTTTCTTTTTGCCTTTTTTGGCTGAAAAATGAACCAAATAGTTGAAGCAAATTTTTTATTGGTAATAAACAATGTCAATATAACTATACCCAGCAGCAGAAAATATGTTCCATTTTATACTTAAGGAGGGTGGACTGAAATGAGCAGAGTAGACGTACTCAAAAAATGCAACTAATAAACCAACAAAAAACATGATGAGGCAATATCATGCACAAGAAAGAAAGAAAACAAAAAAAAAGAGAAGAAAAGAAAAACATCCAACTTTGGTGACTGTCCAACCTGAATCCGTTGTTGAAGGGAACTTTTCAAGTCTGCACTGCCTTTGATATCAAAAAAGATTCGAGAAATTAACAAGTTCCAGCAAAGTATTCCTTCATCGTAATTAAGCCTGTCTAGTTCAGAATCAGCATCAGAAATAACAGAAGCACAACTTTGACTTGCTGAACGAGGAAAACCTTGTGGCAATGTAAATGGTATATTTTCTTCAGTTGAACTGTTAGACATCTTGCCTGACACTGAATCTTGAAATTGATTCTGTTTCTCACAGGACTTTCTCTCTTCACGGGTGGATTGATTACCCGAATTTCCCTTTTTTTCTGAACCAGATTTTGAACTCTTTCTTGACAGTCTTCTCCAAAACAATTTAACTTTTGATATTCCATCAGACTTGCTTCCCTTCTCTATTGGCTCAGCACTGAAACCTAAGGAGGGCTTCATAAACGAGGAATATCCAGCGTTTAGCAATGCCATATAAGCTTGGAAGTCCACATTCAACTTGGTGAACCAGTTCAGCTTTTCATTGTCCTCACATGAAGCAAGACGAAGACCTTTGCACCATGACTCCTTTTCCCAGGCAGTATCTAGATAAAGGTAAATGATTTTACTTGCATTGTAAATTACTTTAGTCTTGCTCTCAACTTTTATTGGATATCTCTTGGCCCTGTCAAATCATTAATACAAAGCAAAGAAATGAAGCTAAGTCAAATGTTTTGAAAGCACATAACTAGATCAATGTATTAAGCTATATCAAATTATGTTACATGGACTTCGGTATCAGTATCTGAAATTGGTATATGTCCGTGTCCGACTTGTCTTTTGTTTAAAATTTTGGACTTGCAGAGTAAAAAAATCCAAAATTATATACAGCTACTTGAAATGTCTTATAACAATGTCTCAAATAAAGATATATAATGCAATCCTTAAATAAACAAACATGTCTATTTATACATTCCTTCATATGATTTCATTTAAAATATTTTTATATCGTTGTATTCATATTCAAATACAATGGGTTTTTTTTATTTTTTAAATTCATTATTTTTTCCAGAAGTACTAATTCTTTAATAGCCATAACTTCAACTTGGAACCCAGTATCAGCTGGTACAATTTGTATGTTCCATCAATCAATTTTCCATTTTTATCACTAATTACTACCCAACTTTAGTTCAAACAATCAAGATAACTAATGGTGACATTCAAGAGAAGTTAAATATAAAAGACACAAAGATTACAAACGGAAATGTTGAAAGAGGACAAGAGCATTGATATCTGAATCAAACTATAGAAACGGTGGACCAAACTCTGTCATCCTCCTCCTCGAATTAGAGGAGTACAAAGGCCAAAGTCAACTTTTGTGATGGAGATTCGGAAAAATACTCAATATCCAATACTACCTATGGAAAGTAAGAAACGAGTAAAGCAACCATTATCAAAAAGTGTAACAGAGGTATTAATCAGAACGGTATGGCATGATATGAAGGTAACAAAGCAAGTCTGGCATCTATAATCTTCAAATGAAAATAATGTTATGTAAATTTCAGGGAACGGGGGAAAATTATCACTGATGTTGACATAGAAAGTTTAGTTTTGTCATGAATTCGTTTGAAATAAGAAAAGTGTTGATATAATAAACACATGGACATTGACAATACCATTTCCTTGTGGGTAAACTAGTAGCAGAAACAGCCTGAATGATGCAGCCCTTGAGGGGAATAATTGTGCAAGAAGAATCAGAATTGGACAAAGTCAGATAACCATCTTGGATTTTAGCATGTCTTCGAGCAGGAGAAACCTCCACCGTCTCCCTTTTTCTCTTCTGCTCCTTCGTTGGAATTTTCCCTGGTTCAAGAACCCAAACAATCCCCTAAGGCAGGATAAAATGATTTAAAATCCCAAAAAAACTCCAAAAAAACAAAATTATAACAACAACAACATCAACAATAATAATTTAAGCAATAAAGGGGATGCATACATACCTGCAAGTTGCAAATGGAATCAAAGCAATCTTGGGGATTACGAACTGCTGCATCTGCTGCATGAGTTTCTTTTTTGATCTTTTGTTTAATCTTACGATTCAATAGATTCAACACAAACAACACTACCAACACTTCAAAACTCAGAATTGCACAAATCCCCGCAACAAACCCAACGAGGAACCAACTCAACATCCTTTCTCGATCCTATTTATCTAATGTTTAATTCCATTTGCGTCTATTTTATCCCTTTTTTTTTTGGTGAAAAAAAAAACAAACAAACTATTCCTTAAAACTTTTTTGAGAAAAAATTTAAGAAAAAAAAGAATAGTAAATTCTAAAGGAAATTGTCTTTCTATACTACATTCTCCTTAAACTATTCCTTCTTCTTTTCCTTGCTCTTCCGGAATTAATGCACCATTGCACTCTATTCAATTTTTTTTAATAAATTGGAAAAAAGCTTGACCAAGCGTTGTCAGTTATGAACCAGGATTCATTCCATATATTGAAAAAAAAAAAAACACACAATATAATTATAAGAAAATAAAATAACTCGAAATTCTAATACACGCATGCATGTAATAAAATATGCATAATAAAATTAAAATATAAATGTCGATTGAGTCTTAGTTCGATTGTTATTATTACCGGTCCAGGAAGGCATGGATACGAACGTGCTGAAGTGAGTTTATCGTCCTAGGGTTGAGATAAGTCAATGAATAATTTTAAGCATGGTATCAATTTAAAAATTGTCAGATACTTTCACAACTGAAATAGATTTTCAAAAAAATTATAATTAAAATATTATATTAAAATAAAGTTTTGATTTAATAATAAAATTAATGTTTTGCTTATACTAAATAGCACGGTTCAAATCTAATAAATAAATTAATGCTCGATGAACTCGTGACACTAACTTAAGAACTTAAATAATAATATAAAATTATCAAAATCCTTATAACACAAACTATTTTTTAATAAAAATTTGTATTATTAGTATTGTTCGTTTTTATTATTTTATTTTTATATTTTTTGTTTTTTTATATTTTTGGTCAGTTAATTGTCGTTGGAAGGAGTTGTACCTGTTAAAGGCAGTTAGTATAATATTAGATCTGTTGATGGCGGGAGAATTTCGGTAAAAATGTTAAGTACGAAAAAATAAGTTGGGACAATCTGAAAAATGAGATTAGACAACAAATTTAAGCTCATTAAAATATGGGTTGAACTTGGATTTGAACATTTAAAGCTCGAACTTGGTCTAACCCGTTTTTTAAGTTTACAATATATTTTATTATGTTTTTTTATATATATTAAGTAATTTATAACACAAAAAATATTAAATTTATAGTAATATGTAATATTATATTGTAAACATTAAAAAAATGGTATGCCTGTATAAAATTTTAATAAATGAAAAAATATATAAAATTATTAAATATTAAATTAAAAATAATATAATTATTTTAAATTTTTAAAAAATTAATAGAGGTGTACTTAAAATGAGCTATGTTTAACTATTTACAAATATTGACGAGATTAAGATAATATTTAAATTCATATTTCAAGTTGGGTTAAGTTTAAGTAAGCTTAAAGTGTGCTAATATCATATTTAAGTCTGACCCGAACTTAACCTAATCCATGAGCACTTCTAATTATCATATTGAAGTCCGACCCTAATCATTCCTTTACAAATTGAGATTTATTAATTTAAAGATGATTTTACCTTTTATATAAAATTTTAAAAAATATTAACACATAATAAGATTTCGATATAATAATTTTTAATTTTTTTTATCATTTTAATCCAAGCTTCACTTATTTTTTATAATTAATCGCACGAGTTAATTATATGTAATAATTCAATTACTCTTAATATTTTATTTTATTTTTTAAAAATTTTACGTTTAATATTGTTAAAATTAAATAAAATTTAAATACTTTTTTACATTTTTATAAATTTTACAAATTATTAAATATTTTATTTTTTAAATATTGTTTAATATATTAATAAATTTTAAAATATTTAAAATACTTTTAAAATACTATTATTAATTTTAAGTAATATTTTAATTATTGTATTTTTTGAATTTTTTATAAATTATATTTATATTTTTAATTTGTATATATTTAATAAAAGAAATTATTATTTAAAGTCTGTAAAAAATTGATTAAAAAATATAATAGAAGCACACCAAATTAAGAAATTTGTGTACTTTAGATAATAATTTGAGAAAAAGAATTTAGTATCAAAATGAATAAATGAATATACTTTAACCATCAAATCATGAATTAAATATTCAGTAATTTATAGTTCTAATTGTCAAATTGAAATTGTTTAAGTATTTATATTTTAGGGTTTAATATTTTTTTATTTTAAATGTTAATTAAACTTTATAATTTATTATTGATTAGTAATCTTTACTATCTATATTTGAATTAATTTTTATATATAGATACTCAAGATTAATAATTAATAATAAATTAAAAATGATAATTAATTATAATTAAGATTTAAAACAAACAATAAAACTATTAAATTTTAAAATATAATATTAATTCGATAATATTTATTTAATTTATAAAAAATAATTTAATTTTTTATATTTCAATATTCATTTAATCTATAAAAAATTAAAATTATTAATTAATTCAAAAAATAAAAATGTATTTAAAATATTTATTTAAAAATTAATTAAGTTATAATAAACTTAATAAATTAAAAACCTTTTTATATATAAGAATTTGAACATGTTAAAAATAAAAGATAGTGATAATGGATTTATTTTATTTTAAAAGTTAAATATATATTATTCTATTTTAGCAATATTAAACGTTAAAATTTTAAAAAATAAAAGTTAAATTAAAAAAACTTCTTCCAATTCTAAAATGTACGAAAAATAAAAAGTATAAAAATTAATTAATATAAAATTTTAAATATTTTTAACGATTTTATTCAACACTTAAAATTATTTAATTTATAAAATTACCACTTCTCTTTTCTTTTTCTTTTTTTTCATTTTCACCACACAAATAATTTCTTCTTCTCCTCCTTTTAATTTGAACTTCTTGTTTTGGAATGAGACAAAAATATCAAATTTTAAACTTTTGAAAATCAAAATATTTGTTTTTTTAGTATAAAAATTTTAAGAATTCGGACAGAGGCGGCCAGCCCCCAAAAACCTCTCGTACCAGTATTCAACATGGTGATGCCGGCTACACATTGCGTACAGGACACGGCGGTCATAGTGACGGAGAAGACGGCAGGTAGTGGCAGGACCTGGAACTTTTGAAACTGGCGAACAGGAACCGCAAGAAGAAAATTAAAAACATACTAAATTTTCAGGCGATTTGGAGCGACGGAGGAACATTTTTTTTTGGTGTATGAAATTGCCAAATTTGAATGTAGATCTTGGGTTTTCAAGCCTTTTTTTATATGTAAATATACCTGGATAAATGAACAGACGAGATGGAAAGGGAAGATCTGACAACCTTTGTTCAATTACCATCGCCGGCGACGATGAGCAACAGTAGATCGCTGGGTTTGATTTTGAAATCAGGGTTATGGTGAGATGGAGAGAAATGAGAGAGAGAAAAAAAAAACATATTTCAAACACCAAACGGTGCGCGTAGCAAAGTAAAGGGAAATTAAGAGAAGTGTTTAAGTTTTTATTTTTAAAATTCGACTACCAAACTTCGATTTGATAATTTATACTTTTGATTAATAGATTCGTAACGTTTAAAGTTGTTTTATAAATAAAAATAAAAAGTAGAAGAGAAGTAGAATGAAAACTTTCGATTTGTGCAAACAATGCGAACAAAGAAAACTATACAACAACGATTTTAATAATCTAGTGACTTAAATGAAAAATTTTAAATAATTTAATAACCGTTTTGTAACTTTTTAAAGTTGGGTGACCAAAACGTAATTTTGTTGATAATTTAGTGACCTTGCATGTAGTTTATCCGTTTTCTTCTTTGTTGGATTCAAATTTTATAAGGATAATGACAAGATTTAACCTTGACTTTAGTAAATTTGTCAACATGATACTTGCACTTTTAATTTGTTCGTTTTGGCACGTATACTTTTTTTCATCTTATCTTTTGATACTCCGAGTTGATGTTGTTAAAATATATCTCCTAGTATTGCTAAAAGAGTGACATATGTCAATCCACTTGTCTTAATATACATATAATTGATAAAAAAAAATATTAACATTGGTAATAAAAAGTATCCAACCTGATAACGAGACACGTAATTGTTCAATCAACGATGATGTATCACCGATAATTTACATTTATAAACTATTAATATTTCAAGGAAACTTAACAATTGTACACTTTTGGCCAATCATGATTAGCTATAATAATTACATACGAGAGCTTAAAAAAACCAAAAAAAATTTTCTTTTTAAGTACTCATTAATTAAAAAAATAACTAAAATAAAATTTACTAAAAATAAAAAATCAAAATTCAATTCAAAAATTAAAATTTTCATAATTAAAAATATTAATAGTGTTAACAATTAAACTTAAATTATAAATAAAAAATTAATAAAAAATTAATTATAATTTTTAAAGTACAAGGATTAAATCTTAATATTTATCAAAATATAAGGACTAGTGAAATATTTTGACATGGTAAAATACTAGTATATATTGCTAGAAACTAAAAGCAACTGTACTTAGAAGTTCTTGGGCCGACCCACGAACAGTATAGTTTGGATCTAGTAGATTTACATAGCAGTTTTTTTCAGGTAAAAGTATCAAGGAGATCCCTATATTATAAAAATTGTATTAAATTAGTCTATATATTATTAAATAGATTAATTTAGTGTTTATACCATTAAAAGGAATCAAATTGAAATAGAATTAACATTTACTATTCTAAAAAATACCATTTACTGTTTAACAAAGTTAAAAAAAAAATCTTTTGTTTGAAATTTGACTTACATTTTATACGGTAAATATTTCTATTATAATTTAGACTCTTTTTAACAGTATAAGAGCTAAATTGAAACAATATACATAATACATAATACAAGGATCTTCATGGAAATTCAACCTTTCTTTCCTGCTTGGAATTCGATATTATTAATAAGGCAAATGAATAAATAAATATAAAACTTTTGCTCCTAAATCGTCTCTTTTGAATCTGTGCTTCATTTTCGTTGTTTCTCCGTCTGCTTATCCACGGCCGAGAAGTGAGCCACCTCTTCTCTTTCTACAAGATTTCAGTTCCTTTTTCTGTATATATATACATATATTTTTTTTCATTTCTACTGCCATTGAAAATTTTGGCTACCTTAAGTGTATAAATCTGTATCTGGGCCTCTCCAAGTTTCTCCTAGAACCGTTAGTTCTGTTTCAACTATTATCTGAATTTTTATTTTTTGCATTATTTTGCTCATGGGCTTTGTCATTCCCTATCTTGTTCATTCAGTTTGTTTTTCTTTACTTGTATATGTTTAAAAAGCACTATTGGCTGAATGGCGGAGAGTGCCGTAATTTAAACTAAAGTCATTTCGTTTGGATTTGTTGTTTTACAAGTCCAAAAAGCTAGATTTTTGCAGGGAAACTATTTCATATAAAATTAACCAAACTTGTTGTGGGAATTGTAAATACCGATTTCCATGTTGGTTTGGTGTAGGCAATTGTTGTCAGATATTCTTTGTGGTTATAATACTTGAGGCCATGCCTGCTACAAAGAAGGTTGCTTTACATTTTTCTGCCTGCTATAGGTTTCTTTAATTCTAGTAGTTCAGGGTTTTCTTTTTCTTTTTTCTTTTAATTGTTTTTCTTTTTGTTTGTTAAAATTTTTGAGCTGTGTGCTATGAAATTTTGTCTACATTGAAAAATTTTGTTTCTTTAGAAGAATATTTCTCTTCTTGAATATATACCAGTCAGTGTTTTTATAATGCAATAGAATAGTTTGACTGTGATTCCTATGGTGTCTGAGATGTATGTTATTAAAAAATCTCTCTTCTTTTCCTGCTCTAATGGTTCTGAATTTTTGTTTTAAACTTCGGTGGATTTACTTTTTACAGTTTTTCTTGGGATTTGCGATATCGAAAGTGCTTAGATACTTTTGTTGTTTTTCTTTGTAATTGTTAAGAAGAACTTACCTGGCTGTGTAAGAGTTCCAACGTTTACTTGTATTAATTTTAGTCAGTACATTTTCTACTGTGATATCTAATTTTCTGTTGGATTTTTATGCAATTAAATTGATTGTTTATTAAAACCATTAGTTGTACAAACTTGTATTAAGGTTTTTAATCTTTTATATAACTATGGATATGTTTATTAATCTTTAGACTTTCTCGTTGACCTTCCTGTTTCTTATATAGTTTTTGGTAAAATGTCAAGAAAGCTTGTGATCTGGTTTCCGGTTATTCTATTGTGTAGAATTTTTTCAACATACGGTGAATTTTCTTATTGGATTTTCCCCTTTACCAGAGTTCTGATTGCAGTCACATTGCCTATGCATTCAACAAGTTGATGAAGCAAATTGGACATCCGGTTGAGTTTGAACTGCCAGATTGCTTTAATAAGTGGAAAGACCCGCCATATACTGTTATCAGGCGCAGTATCCTTTTCACATAAGTTTGTAATTGTTCTTCCTCCACAATTTATGTTTATCATTAAATGGCCCATTTCATGCACTACGACCTTTATCTTGTACTTTACATCTTGTTTTTCTAAGAGAGATGACTTTACTTTGAGCTTAAATGTCAGTTTGTTTTTTATTTTGTTGGTTTAACAACTTAAGACATATATCTCACAAAGAAGATTAAAAGGCGCCTGGAGGATGATGGAATTTTCTGTTCTTGCACATCATCACCACCTGGTTCTTCTGTGTGTGGCAGAGATTGCCACTGTGGGTAAGTTTTGTCTCATTTTATCAGAATTCATGATTGAACTACATTATAAATGATAGTTTTTGGATTTTAAAGCATGAACATATTACATTTTTCTGGTTTGCTCTCACATTACTTTGATTTATCAGAAATTTATTGAAGTGAATTTCATCTTGAGCCTTCAATGGTGTGTTACAGTTAGATTAGAACCCCATATCAGCACGTGACTATTGCACCTAAATAATTGTTGTTAGAAGATGCTTTCATCTTTACTTATATTTTTTTATTTTACATTATATCATGTGGGAGGTCTGAATAACCTCGCTTTATGGATTTGTAGTGGGTTGAGTTTGGGGAAATTTCTTCTCATGTTTTGTCATCTTGGTATATACAAGGGTTATCATAGTATCACTGTGCATGGTCAAGATTGCTGGAATTTTTTGCAGCAGCTAGATAGGTGTTTGGGAAGTGATGGTTTTTTTTGGCAGTAGCATCCATTGATAGGATTTAAGTATATGGTTCTTATAAACTACCTTGCTTGGACCTGAGTTCTACACTTGTGCTGGCATATTTCTGAACACGGGTATGGGGATATTTCCCTTAAAGGATTCTCCAAATACATGGAAAAACTTGGGAAAATCAAACATACCTATCTCAGGATACATACCTATATCCAACATTCACACGAGTTCGAGTAAACCTAGCTTATAAATATTTAGTATGTAGATAACTTTTTTTATTTTTTTGAGGGGGGTGTTGTGTAGATAACTCTCTCTTTTTGGTGTTATGGACATCAGCCTAATCTACTGTACCAGCAGAGAATTGAGATTTACCATGAACGAACAAGGAAAAGAGAAAATAATCAGGCATTTTCATTGAAATTAATACTGTTTGAGAACTCGCTGTTGCTGTTACCTTCATGAACCAAATATAATATTTTGTGGGCTTAGGCATAACATGCCATTTGGTAATTCGTTATGCATATATTATGACGTATCTTCTTACTCTGTAGAAATAGTATGGAGTTGTGTATGTAACTTTGTTGCTTCATGCAGGATGCTACTGTCTAGTTGCTCTTCTGGCTGTAGCTGTGGGAGTTCATGCCTCAATAAACCATTCCAACACAGACCTGTCAAAAAACTGAAATTGATTAAGGTATAGTTTGATTTTTTTTTTTTTTTCTGTTGTCTTGATTGAATCTGTGTTTTGCTGAAGCTTTTATCAGAACCATGTATAAAGGGAATAAATATTCTTTTCTTTATTGCTGAAACCTTTTAAGATCTGTATACTGGAAGGAGCCACTTTCTTCCAAAATAACAGCTAACCTTGCCTGTTTAATCGATTTTTGGGGAAGAATGTAACATGGATTTGTTGGCATGACACTGTTAATAAAAGTTCTTGTGTCCATGTGCCTAGAGACAATTTATGCATTTTGTTGGAAACCGGTCACTCTCAATTGTAGTTTGTTGTTTGTACACTTTGAAATGTGAAGTTAAATGGGATCATATTTGTAGACCGAGAAATGTGGAGAGGGCATTGTAGCTGATGAAGATATCAAGCATGGAGAGTTTGTAATAGAATATGTCGGGGAAGGTATGCAACTCTTGCTCTATCCACTGCAGTTGCTATCCCTATTCTAAGCATCATTTTTTTCTCTTGAACATGCTTGTAAATTTTTAAATAGTATTTTGTCAGTGTAGTTATTGATGACAAAACATGTGAGGAGAGGCTTTGGAACATGAAGCATCGTGGAGAAACCAATTTCTACTTATGTGAAATCAATCGTGATATGGTAATTGATGCCACATACAAGGGGAACAAATCCAGATATATAAACCATAGTTGCTGCCCCAATACTGAGATGCAGAAATGGTTCTCTACCTACCCATATTAGTACACTTGCATTGATATCAAGTGATATGCTATTCTTACACTCTTTTGTTTATTTTACCTTTCTCAGGATAATTGATGGTGAAACAAGGATTGGCATATTTGCAATGCGAGATATAAAAAGGGGGAGCATCTGACCTATGATTATCAGTATGAGTGCTTGCCTGACTCTCTACCTGTGAATAGAAATATGTTTGTTGCATTTCATGCACTGATAATAAAATCTGAAGTTTTAAATCGACCCTTTACCATATAAAATGCTGAAGCCACTGGTATTTGTTCCTTTGACATTTGTAGTCTTAGTACAATCTAACAAATTTAGCAGGTTTGTTCAATTTGGTGCAGATCAAGATTGTCACTGTGGTGCCGCTGGCTGCAGGCAAAAACTTGGGGTCAAACCTAGCAAGTCGAAGATGTCATCAGATGCTACATTAAAGCTAGTAGCATGCCAAGTGGCAGTGTCCTCTCCAACATTGAAAGCTGTGCTATTTGGAAAAGAAGTATGTGTTAAAAGGTTTTTTGACACTATCAAGAATAAAAGATGTGTTTTAAAAATGCCTTTTCTATTTACTTTGTGGTTATAATTTAATTCTATCTTCTGCAATTTGGTCACGGACTGTTTTAATTGCTTGCCGGTATTGTCAGTTTCAGTTGCATTTGTGCTGTTGTAGAAAATGCAATAACTTGGAATGGTGCTTTCTAGGCTAGTACGTATGGTTGTGTTGTATTGTGGAAAAGGTGATTCTTACAAAATGCTTTTTGTTTGTCGACTTTAGAAAGTTTTGTTTTTTAAAAGAGAAAAAAGAACTGCATAAGATCTTACTTTTACGATGTCTTTATTGCATATTTGACAAAGACTATTGTATATCAGCTGTTAAAGTTTTTCTGATTGTGCCTGGCAAATATTATTCAGTAGAATAAAATTACAACTTCTGTGTTGTGTCTATTTTTGCTCTTGACGTAAAAACAAATTTTGTATGCTATTTTTCCAGTTATAATTGAAAATCCCAGGAACTAAAATCTTTCATGATTTAGGAATAACTAGTGTGTTAATAGTTCCTCTTATGTTAACACTGTAGCTCTATGGATGCATTTATTTTCAGAGTCCAGCTCAGTTTATTTTATTTTTTTTGAAATTTAAATTCGTTTATATACCTCTTTCAGGAAGGGCAGTATCATGTCTTGGAGTTTCTATAATACTATAAATTGATATACCAGAGCTCTTTATTCCCAAGAAGAACCTTAGAAGTTTTTTCCCCTTACTGATCTATTCACTCCTTAGCTCTCTCCCTCCTAGTTCCTTGGATTCTTTTGTAATTTTTGGCTTTTCACAGCCATGATGTATGCATTATGACCCATTGTTATTCGATTTTGACTAAGTTGTTTTATACTTTTTGGTTATGCGTTGTAGTTTTGAGCATTCATTGAATCACTTATTTGGGTGTCATATGCATATTGTAGACTTTGGCAAAAACTTGAACTAATTGTCCCTTTTTCTTTTTTTTGGATTAACCAGAATGGAGGTTTGCCTGTCGGTAAGTGAATTATTCTTTATGCTCTCCTTATATTAATATTTTACGGGGATAAAATGTTTGAAGCTGGCACTTAAATTTCAGGAACTTCTCAGCATGATTATAATCAACGACAGTTACGTTTTCGGTGTTGCATTGGTGAAGTGATAAAAATATCTCGTCCAATAAATGATAGGTAAATATGAAAATTTTGATTTTTCGAATATTGTGTTAGGTTTAGTTGTTAAATGATGTGTACTTATGATTGATTTCTTTTTTCAAAATAAGTGATAATATCATAATGAAAGCCAAATTTGCTTTGAAGAACTTCAGTCAGTTTTGTAGAGAAGGGAAATTCACTTCCATATGTTTCAAGTGAGGAATTCAATAGGGTACATAAAGAAGTTACTTGTTGGCTTAGAAAGAAGATAGTGGGAAACTAGATCAGGGTTAGAATCTGCTACCTTAGGAAACTATATATTTACAGTTTGCCCTTCCAGTTTTCTGGTTTCCATGAAGTTTGCAGCAGGTTTATTCAGTAGGGCATGGTTTATTGCAATAATCACACCACACCCATGATTTTTCTTCAAGCCTCCATTCGTTGTTGTAGGATGACAAATTTGCATCCTGATTATCAATCTATTTTGTGTGACCCTTGGAAGCCATTGTGGTGGTTTCAAACTAGCTGATTGTTCCTTTTTTTCTCTCAACATAACACGACGTAAGGTCTCTTCCCTCTGTGCTTCTAAAAAGAACTTTTCCAATAGGAGGAAGGAGCTTCCTATCAAGTATCCTCCCTTTTGTTTCATCAAACTCAACATTAATCTTGCTGAAGTTTTGAAATTTCTATCACTTTCCTCAGTTTGCTTATGATAGTCCTCAAGGTTTTTCTATTCATAATCATTAAACAAATCTAAATTCTGCCAAACCCTTAAGAACATTGAAGTACAAGGTTAGACTACCTTCTTCTTGTCAAGCCCCTCCAATCTTTTCTAGTAAATCATAAATTTGGAAATAGTTGTTGAGATCAGAATACATCTCAACCACATTAACCTTGAATTTCTTTGCAGTGGAATAACACATTTGATTCGCACTTATCTTTTCATCCATGGTGCCATGACCATTGGAATTTTCTCCCAGATAGCATATGTTGGGTCCATCTTCTTGGGAGCTTAAGTCTCACTGGTAAGGTATCCCATTTTCCCTCTTCCTTGGATATACATCTAGATAGATTGCAGCCGATATGGAGGGTTTCCCTCATGGAGTCAAATGGTGGTGATTTGGACAAAATGTGATTCATTTTGATACAATCAGAGTGGGATTGTTTTTTAATAGAGGATACTAAGGAGATTTCAGGCATGATAAAGAGATAGGCAGAGACTAGAGATGCAGGAATTTTTCTATTTGGACAAAAAAGCAAATAGTTCAGCAATAAATTAAAGGCATAATTGTAAAAAAAAAGCTCAACGTTTGGGGGCTTTTTGTTTTGTGCCCTTAACCTTTTTATTTTTTGATTGACACCCTTAACGTTACGATTTTTTCAGAAATCAGTCCACTTTTAATGGTCAACGTGAGTTGACCGTTAATCAAACTGTAGGTCAACATAGTAGCCCATGTGGCATGCCACATAAGTGCACGACGTCATATATGACGTCATCTATTTAACCTTTTTTTTTTTTTTTCATTTTGTTTCCATTTTCTTTCTTCTTCCCTCTTTCTCTCTTCCCCTGCAAATCACACCATTGAAGGATTCTTCTAAAACCCAAAGCTTTAAATTTGCTCTTTAATTAATAATTTAAAGCAAACACCTTTAAACACCCTTTATCATCAGGGGAATGGCAGTGCCGGATTCGAGCTGTCCTTATCTCCTTTAAACCCCCAAACGTTGAGGGTTTTTTTTACAATTATGCCTAAATTAAAGGTTGAAACCAAAAAAAAGAGGCCGAGTATTGGCTCTAATACTTAGTATTCATGGTTTGTCCACAACAATACTTCTATTTTCGGAGTCCTACCACATACCAAAAACAACTGCTAAGTCTCCACCTCTCAAGTGTTCGATCAAATGCTAAAAGGAATGGATATCATGATTGCTGGTAACCAATTTGGTAACTTCATGGTAAATACAAAGGTGGACCCTCTAACTAAACAAAACCAAATCATAGCAATCTCTACCTATCCCTCTTCATTATCCTATGCATCAAACTCTCCTACGCCCATCACGAGATAGCGATCAGAACCAACTGTACTCTCTTATCTTATTCATTAATCCTTTCTAAACTCATATCCAACGACCCGTCCTTTCCTTTAAACCTGATCCTGAGAACTTCAATTTTATATCCGAAAAGTGTAATGAGTCTAAACTTGCTGGATTACCTAGTAAAATGGATATCTGAGATGATGGAGACTCATTTATTAGTTCTTGAATTGTTACAGATGTGCTGTTATTTATTACTAAAGACATGCTTATGGGAATTGGTGACAATGAAGCTTAGTTGGGTTATTTTTGAAAATTGTTAATGTTGGTGAAGTTTAAAGAGGTTTATTCACTGCAACTGATGCATGTGTGAGCACTAGACAAACCAATCATTCTCGACTTCCTTTCACCAAGTTTATTATGGCTTTGAGCTTGAGGACAAACTCTTTTCTCCAATAGGGGACTATTGTTGTGGACACTTAGTAGAAGTTGTTATTGGTATGTGGTAGGACTCATAAAATAGTTGTTTCCTGTAGTACGTTATTTAGTTTGAAATGACTTTCCTTGATTATTGTAGTAAGCAATCTCTATTTAAAGAGACAATGAATAAAACAAAGGAAAGCAGAATTTTTATCAAAACCCTAAAGAGATCTAAGTCTCTCTCTCTAACGAGTCCTAAGGTTTCAAGCTCCTTGTGATGTGTCTACACCGTTAATCAAAATGAAGGAAAGGCAAATAATCTCGACTTCCTTATCAATCATATTGTGAAACGATCCTATTCTTACATATCCATAACACTCAAAGTCTGTTTCTATATTTGGTATAGATAGAGTCCTGGGAAGATTGCGTATTGGCTGTGAGATGATGATATCTATTTGTTCCAAGTCTGGTTCAGTGTCTAAAGGTTTTAGGCTGCAGATTTTGAAATCTTCTGGTTTCAGGTTTGGTTCAATGTCAATGGTCTTAGATTGACTTGGATAGGATAGAAATCCAATGGTCTCAGTAAAGATCTTGGATGGAGATGAATTTTCTTGACTTTGCTCCTTTATATGGTAAACCCACCTATCTTCTCTTGAATTATTCCGCTGAGCCACTTCAATAAGTTCTGTTTTTTCCTTCAACAGCACAGTTTTGTTGAGGAGTGTAAATGCAATTTGATTCACTAAATTTTTGTTCTCATGGCTCTTCACCTAACATGCACAAGAGTTTTTTGCATGGTTCTATTATCACTTGGACTATTTCTTCTAGATTCTGATGTAGCCTCATGTTAGTGTTGTATGATGCGTAAAAGCAAAATCCGGTAGTTCTGTCCATTTCTTTTGTATTGCTCCTCTATATGGTATAGGGTTTTAGAAAAGAAGTCATTGGAATTATTCTTAAGTTCGTTCTTAAGTTAGCTAAGTTTTTAGACTTTGCTTCTTTAGTTGAGTGTATAAGGAATTAATGACTGAATAATTTTTGTCGTGTTTCATTGTTTTCTTCTGTTGTTCTTTTATATTTGTTAGATGTCCTTGGTCCTGATCCTGTTTATACAGAATCTTATAAATCTCATTCCTGACTGAAAATTTTCAGTTACTTTGGAATTATTAAACGATTTGACAAGTATTCAAAAAAGCACCTGGTAAGAAAGTCTTTTCTTTTCTTTTCTTATTATGATTATTATTTTATTTTTAAAAATATACAGATATGCAAATCAAGTGCTTTTATGTCGTCGCAGGTCATGTTTGAAGATGGTGATGTTGAATTTCTGGACCTGTCGAAAGAGGATTGGGAGCTTATCACTTTGTAAGGTCAATTTTTTTGGTGAGTATTGTTGGGAATTTATATAAACATGAATTAAGATCAAAACAAAAATTATAGAAATCAAATTTCCGAGCAAGAATCTCACTACGATTCTGTTTAATATGATATCAGCAATAACTACAAACTGTAGGATTTATTCCTTAGATCTTTGTAGAGTATCGACCAAGCCACAAAGCAATAGTTACAGCTAAATGTAAGCTATGCACGTCCAGCATCTAATGGTAATCCACACAAAACAATGAGAACATCTCCGAAAAGAGAGATAAGAGTTATTTGATACATTAATGCTAGTTAAAATGTTTCCTTCAATGTGTAGAGTTTCACCAAACAATTTGGCAGCCACTAAGACTCTTAGGAAACCCTTTGTCTAGTGTTTTGTGACAATTGGTAAACAATGACAATCTTATAATTCTTTTTGTAATCTTCATTCCAAGCACTTTACACTGTTAGTACAAAAACAACAATCTCAAACTTATTGATAAGGAATTACCTATTAATATAAAATAAGGTATACTATAGTATAGCATATATCTTATAGTCAATTTGGTTGACTATGAAGGCATACGCTAACAAGTACACCACATGGAACTGCCAGCTAAACACTTACATTGCCATAATCATACCTATAACTGCTTGCAGTTCCAATTTAGCACATATGAAATAAACAGGAATTTGTACAACTGTTTGTAGATGATCAGTTTACTTGCCATCAAGTTAAGTTTCAACATCATAAAAATGATGGGTTCAGAAAGTTAAATCTCTGTTCTTGTCTTCCTGTTTTCAATAAAGATAGTGAGAATCTTATATTTGTTAGATGTCATAGGTCCTGATCCTGTTTATACAGAATCTTATAAATCTCATTCCTGGCTGAAAATTTGTTGTGTTGTGTTGTGAGGTGACATTTTCTTTGGCAGAATCTGGATATATCTCTTATTAGATTAATAGATTGTTGTAAATGTCAAGATCATATTATTGTAAAAATAAAAGAATTTCCAGAAAATATTGAAGATAAAAAAACTTCAATAATTTTTGGAAATAATTAATTATGGAAGAAATTTCTTTCCTAACTTATCTGAAAAAATAGTTAAGCTATATGAAAAATTAAAAAAGGATAAACTTTTTATATGGTCTAAAAAAGATTCAGAAATTAAAAAAAAATCTGAAATAAATTATATACCAAAAGTTTATTTACCTAAACAAGGTGATAAATTAATTTTAAAAACTGATGCTTATTGGGGTTATATTTTAAAAGCTAAACCAAATAATGAAGAATTAATATGTTGATATAGTTCAGTTAAATTTAAATCAAATGAAATTAACTATGTTATTTATGAAAAAGAATTATTAGCAATAAAGAAAGGAATAAAAAATTTTCTTATATATTTAGCACTTGAAAAATTTATTATAAAAACTAACAATCAAGCAATTAAACAATTCCTTACTAACAAAAGTTTAAAAATTGTAATTAGAAGAATTAGATGGTACAATATATTATATATATATATTTTTTTGAAGCTAATATTCAGATTGGGCTTTATTATAATAAATCAATAATACAAAAACATAAAACTAAAGGAGAAACAAACGAAAAGGAGCCCAGATATAAAGCTTGGCCCGAACAAAACAACTATGAAAAATAAAGAACTGAAAACCAAAGCTAATAGCAAAATAACAGAAAAAGAAGGCCCAAAATTAAAGTTTGGCCCGGAAAAATCAAAAACAAAAATAAAAATCAGAAGATTCTAGAACCGCATTAAACACGCCATTTCTCTGCCCTCTCAGAAACCGATCTGTTGCCATCTTGTCTTGATTTCCACGGAGAGCTTTTTTCCACCGAATCCGTTGATATCTCATTTCAAACTCTCCATATTTCATCTTCTTCCTTTCATATTCAGTGTGGTTCTCTCACCCTATCCCTTTCTTCTTGCTTTTCTTCAGATTCAGGAACGCTTCCTACCAGGTAAATTTCCTCCTGGTTCTTCAACGTTTCAGTTGCTAAAATATGCGCTAGACTGCTTGCTATTCGTGGAATATATTCATATCTACAGTTCTTATATTTTAACAATAGCTGTTGAATATCATGAATATAAGCACCTACCAGAGACTTATCTGGACAATATATATATATTGCCGTTGCAAGATTCTTCTTCGTAGTTAATTCCGGTGATGTATGCATGAACAGGTTCACATGTTGCTCTGACAATGTTTACTGGGTATTTGGTTGGTTATTTTGCATTCAGAACGTTGTTTAACTACAGTCCTATCATGGTACTTTTAGATTACCAACCTTAAATTTTTAAGTAGTTGCCTTAGTTTAGATTATTTAGCATGGACTGAATATGCTGATACTGTTCATTATATTTGCAGAATTCTGCTGGAGGTATTCTTGGATTGGTTTTTGGCATGTTTCTTGAAACATTTTTGTTCATTATTAGGACTTCAGAGCCTAACCTTAAATCGCCGTCCTCAACTTCGAGATTGAAGAAAAATCAATAGAGTAGTTAAGAAAGGTTGGTTGTGTTTTCTTTTCTTACAACCTTTAAATATGCGATGTTCTCTGCCGTGAACAATATTACAAGGTAAAGGTTGTGTAGGATTATTTTTCTAACTTTGTTGAGAGCAGATGAATAAGAGAACAATTATATCCATATTTAATCATGGTGAAAGTTACAAATTTTGATTTGGCATATGTGTTAATTTGGAATTAATAATTCGTTCTCTTTAAGAGACAATATTATTTGGATCTAAAATTGCTATAAATATACTAGTGCTACATATATACAGAATTGAAAATTAGGTTGATATTAAGTGAAAATAAATGAAAAATAAGTACATGTTACTGCACTCACATGTTAAGGATTATATGGAAATATAGACATATAGACACATAATATAGATTTCAACTTTCAAAGATGATCTAAAAATGAAATTGTAGATTTTATGGAGAATTTGAACTTTATAAAACGAATAGATATAACAAGTTGTGCCCTAGCTAAGATTTGATTGTAGTGCTGGAGAGACTTAAATTCTAGGTGGATAAGCTAGCTTGAAGTTGGTAGGATAGAAACCAATGGTTGAACTCTTCAAATTGAACTCACCCATGTCACATCCTTTGTTCTTGTAATAGTAATTGGCATGAATACAGTCATCCCCAAAATGTATGTAGTTCATTTTAGTTTCTTCCAGATTTGGCTCCAAGAGTGAGAAAGATTGGTTAAGCCCCCAAAACAAGGTATGTTCACTCTAATTTGTTACTGGAATTCATTTATTTAGATAGAAATCTATGATGTATATTTCGAACCTAGCGTTCTTAGCTCAGTCACCTTTACAAAAGTTAGATCTTATCCTTTTCTTAGATGGAATGCTGGTAGACTAGATTGTGACATTGTTAATAGAGAATATAACTCTTTTTTTGGGGTATGTAATCGCCAAATTTAAACGTAGATCTAGGGTTTTCAAGCCTTTTTTTTTTTTTTTAATTTATTGTCTAAATTTTTGAATGGAGGTATATTTTAGGTACCAATTTGAAGTAAAAAAAATTAAATATCAAAATGGAAAAAATGAATCATTCATTTTTTAGGGTTTAATATTTATATTTTAGGATTTAATGAATTTTTTGTTTTAAATATTGAGTATCTATATTTGTTTTAATATTTATATAAAACAAAAAGAATATATTAAACCCTAAAATATAAATACTTGAAACAATATCAATTTGACAACTAAAATCATGGATTCACTTTTCACAAGTAAACCCATGAATATTTAAATACAAAAAATAAAATAAAATTTACCTAATAAAAAAATTATTTTAAATACTTCAAAAATGAGTTCATGACAAAATTCAAAAAACACTTTTATAACTATTTTATAATTTATATTTCTTTTCTAGATTTTATTTATATTTTTTAAAATATTTTATGTATTTATTTTTATTTTTATATGTTTTTAATGTGTATATATTTTTAATAAAAGAAATATTTGTTTTTTTTATATAAAGATGCATGTGGTGCTCTTTATTTACTGTTTAAATTTTTGATTGGAGGTTTATTTTAGGTGCCAATTTGAAGTAAAAAAATTAAATATCAAAATAGAAAAAATGAATCATTCATTTTTCAGGGTTTAATATTTATTTTAGGGTTTAATGTTTTTTAAAATATTATCTATATTTGTTTTAATATTTATATAAAACAAGAAGAATATATTAAACCCTAAAATATAAATACTTAAAACAATATCAATTTGACAACAAGTAAACCCATGAATATTTAAATAAAAAAATAAAATAAATTTTACCTAAATATAATCAATAGTAAATTAAAATTTTTTATGGGAAAAATTATTTTAAATATTTCGAAAATGAGTTCATGACAAAATTCAAAAAACACTTACCGAATTAAATCATAATATTTAATAAATTTAAAACAGTTTTTATACATAATAATTTAAACATGTTAAAAATAAAAAATTGGATGGTGATGATAGATTGACTAATTAAATTAAGATAATTGAAAATTATATTTTAAAAATTAAACATATATATGATTTTGTTTTAATTTTAATAATATTAAACGTTAATTTTTTTAAAAAATAAAATATTAAGGGTAATTGAATTGTTATATATAACTAACTCATGCGATTAATTATAAAAAAATAAGTGAAGCTTGGATTGAAATGATAAAAAATTAAAAATTATTATATTGAAATCTTATTATGGGTTAATTTTTTTAATTTTATATAAAAGGTAAAAACATCTTTAAATTAATAAATTTCAATTTATAAAGGAATGTTTAGGGTCGTACTTAAATATGATAATTAGAAGTGTTCATGGGTTAAGTTCGGGTCGCACTTAAATATGATATTAGCACACTTTATGTTTACTTAAACTTGATCCAACTTGAAATATGGATCTAAATATTATCTTAATCTCGTCCATATTTATAAATAGTTAAACATAGCTCATTTTAAGTACAAGTATATTAATTTTTTAAAAACTTTAAATAATATTATTTTTAATTTAATATTTAATAATACAACCTGTAAGTAAAAAACCGTTTAATATTATTTCTATCTGACTGTAATAGAAAATAGATTAAATTATAAATACAATGAAATTTAATCATGTAAATACGTTATATTAATAATACTAAATACACTACAATTCAAAGCCCGATGCTAAACTTTTAATTCTTTCTCTTTTTTAAAATTTTAATTAATGCTTTCTTCAATTTTTTTCAAAAGGGTTGGGTCAACAGATGAAAAAAAAAATGTGTCAAATGGGGTTCCCAATTGCGACATGTGACGGTGTGCGATTGGCTAGCGCTGACACGTCAGCAAAATTTAAACGATGTTAGGCTCAAGTACCAAACTAAATGAGGGAAAAAAATTCGGAAACCAATCTTGGACAAAAAAAACCATAAGTACTAATTTGGGAGAAGTGAACAAGTTCAGGTATTAATCTTATATTTTTTCTAAAAAAGTTTGACATATCTTTTTGGTTTACATTGTCATACTTAAAATAAATATTTTATTTTCTCAAAAGTATTTTTTGACATTAGTAATAAACATTATTAAATTTTTTTAAAAGCATTTTCTGAAGAACACTTTTAAGAAAAAGTCAACCTCAGCAGTCATCTGAACTTTTAATTCAAGGTCAATAATAATTAGTAGATAAATGTTTTAATGTTGTTGCAATAATGATGGATTAGAATTTGGCGGTTGATAATGTGTTTGTTGTTTTGATGAATTTTCTTTTTCGGAAAGAGTGTTAATTGATTCCTTTTATTTGTGATAATAATCATGAGTTTTGTTTTTCGAAGCCCACCATGATTACTTTATGTTCTTAATCCTTTCAATTCATGTATAAATTCCTAAAGGTTTAGGATCAATCGCAAATTTAACTAAAACATTAGTGTAAATGCATTTAAATTTTATCAATTTAAATTTAATGTCAAAACATTAAT
Source organism: Gossypium turneri (assembly GCA_008044935.1). Lineage (NCBI taxonomy): Eukaryota > Viridiplantae > Streptophyta > Magnoliopsida > Malvales > Malvaceae > Gossypium > Gossypium turneri. The sequence continues at coordinate 3,121,126 of CP032576.1, forward strand.
ATTAATTTTTATTAATTTTTATTAAATTTTTTTTATTATTTTATTATATTTAAAATATATTTTTAATTTCAAATAAAAATATTAGTTAAAATAAATTAAAATTGAATCAAATGTAATCAAATCAAAGTTTATGAATCACGGACAAAATTAACTTAACTAATTGGGATGAGACTAGATTACCATAATTTTTTAAATTTTATAATAGTTTCTTTTTTTAATTAAAATAATCTTTCAATTTTTTTTTTAATTTTAGAGAAAGCTTCTAACAATCAAAATCTTGCATGAGGCTTTGATTTCAAACTTTTGAACTCGTAAAGTTGTGTTCAATTATTTGAAGGTGACACGTGTATTTACATGCCATCTCAGGTTCGACAGGTTGGATTTGACATCAAATCTGAGTTAGTAGCTAACACCAAAGCTGATTGAAGGATAGGACTTAATTAATATAATACTAATAATTATAGGATTCAATTAAAATGTTTTTGAAGTTTGGGGACAATTGTAAAATTTAGGTATTCATTTAGGGACTAGTGGTGGAATTAGCCCATAAGCAATTCTTAATTATCTTTTACATTGGGCCTAAGATTGACAGACGACAAATATGGGTCAGATCTTCAGCCCTGACCTTTGATGGGCTTAAATTGTAACCCGAAGACTTATTCCCGCTTTTCCTTGGAAATTCATTCACTAAAGCTGCGTCGTTTGGGTTTTGTCTTGCAAAATTCTCCACTCCTGGAGTAGTAAAGTTTTACCACTTCCCTTACGGATTTTCATTTCTCACAGTAAATAAAAAAATGAGCTCCGACGACCTAAACCAACTCGGTCTCGTGATAACTGTGACCGAATTCATTTGCTTGTTTCTTCTTTCAGCCTTCAATGATTGTCGTCTATCTGAAGAACTCTGAGAACTCGTTCTCACTCTTTCCTCAGTAGCTAATGCACCGTACAAACAGATCCGAATTATATCGATGGAATCAACTTTTGACACCACGCTCAGATTGATTTCTCCCTTCTCTGGATCTAATTTTGTTTTCACCATTCTTAAACTCAGGGAGAAGGTAAATTGAAAACAATTTAGATTCTAGCGTTCTAGGTCTATCATGGTTGCATTTTTAAATTAACTTGTGCTTTTTTTTTTAAAAAAATTGAATTTGTAGAGTGAAGAATTGAAGGAGAGGTTAAGGAAGCTTAAAGAACTAGCAGAGAGGAAAGAGTATTAAGAGCTTGATAAATTGAACTTGTAAGTAGAGGCTCATAGGCCGGGTTGGGCTCAACTAAAAATATATGCCCATTTATTGGATCCGAGCTGGGTCTAGCCTGAAAAATGGGTCAAATTTTGCTCAAACCTGATCCGGATAAAAATGTTAAAATTCAAGCTCGGCTCGGCTCGCTCATATTAATTTTTTATATTATTTTTAAATATTTATAATACATCAAAAATTTTAAAAACATTAAAATAAATATTTTTGAACAAATTGAAAATAAATTTTAAAAAATATGTAAACTTAAATAACACTAAAATAGATGCAACTTAACAAGCCAATGTTTTTAAAATAATAAAAAAAATTAAATGCCTTTAAAATAATAACAAAATTAACAATAAAATAAGTTTTATACAATATCCAAACAATAACAACAAAATAGTAGCAATATAAAACAACAAGAAAAAAACATTCAAAAATAAAAGAAATGTAGATTTTTTTGGTCTTTTAGTGAATTCGGGCCAGGATGGGGTAAGCTAGGGCTAAAAATGCCATACTTAAGGCCAGCCTATTTTTTAAACGTGTCTTTTGTCCAAGTTTTTTTTTCGGGCTTATATTTTTGTCTAAATCCTCTTACATTTCGAAGGGCCTTCGGGCTGGGCCGGGTGGCCCGACTCATGGGCAGGTCTACTTATAATGATCGAATTGGCTTTGGTTAGTATTTTCTTTGAATATAATTTTCATATGGATTCTTGCAAAATTTCAAACTTAAGTAATTAAATTAACAATCAAACTGTTGTAGAACTTACTTCAAATATATAAACATTGCTGTTGCAAGATTCTTCTTCGTAGTTAATTCCGGTGATGTATGCATGAACATGTTTACATGTTGCTCTGACAATGTTTACTGGGTATTTGGTTGCTTATTTTGCATTCAGAGCGTTGTTTAAACCACAGTCTTATCATGGTACTTTTAAATTACCAACCTCAAATTTTTAAGTAGTAATGTCATGGCCTCATGGGTGTCTTAGTTTAGATTATTTAGCATGGACTGAATATGCTCATACTTTTCATTATATTTGTAGAATTCTGTTGGAGGTATTCTTGGATTGGTTTTTGGCATGCTTCTTGAAACATTTTTGTTCATTATTAGGTCTTCAGAGCCTAACCTTAAATCATATGTCATGGCCTCATAGGTGTCTGAATTCTTAAACATAAACACTCTTCTATTAGAGGATATATAATAAATATAAAGTAATTTGGTTTAGCTTTAAATTCTATTACACTAGTATATAAGTTTGATTGAATTCTTCCAATAAGAGTTTTTATTGGGTTTTCAAATCTTTTATCTAGCAATACTGCTATTATAGGTATATCATGACCTGTTCTAAATAAAGCTGTAATAGTTATCATTATTATAGGTATATCATGACCTTTTAATTTTATCTTTAGTAAATAATGAAATTTCTGTTAATTCTCTTTTAGTATATTTAGCTACTGTATTATTACTTATTTTCTATGTTTAGTTGATTCAATATTTTAAATTTAGATATTTTATATATTTCTTCTTTAGAAATATGATTTTTATTTATTTTTTCTATCATTTCATCAGAAAAGTATTTTTCTTCTCCGATTAAATTTTCTAATTTTATATCTTGCTATTCATTATTTGGATTTTCTTCTAATTTATTATTAAAACTATTTTTTATATTAAATAGTAAAATTTTGGTGGAAAATAGATTTTGGATAGATGGGGGGTTGAGATGGGAGGGGAGTAAAAGTTTTGCAGGGAAAATAGGAAGGTGTAAAAGTTTTGTTGAGGAAAAGGTAAAAAAAGTTTAGGAGTTTTGGGTAAAAATGTAAATTATTATAGTTTGATATTCAATTTATTCAAATTATTCAAGTTATTCGAATTCGAAAATTCAACTCGATTTGAAGTCAAAATTCGAAAGAAAAATTCGGGTTGACTTGATTAACTCTATTCATTTAACTCGAATAATTTGATTCGTTTAACTCTAAATTTAAATTTTTTTCGATTTTTTCAAGTCGAATCGAATTTTGCCCACTCTTAAATCTAACTGTCAAACTCAAAGACCAAAAATTATATTCTTTATTAACCATGTCACAATCTAGTCTACCAACATTCCATTTAAGATAAGGATAAGATCTAATTTTTGTAAAGGTGACCGAGCTAAGAACGCTAGGTTTTAAATACACATCATAGATTTTTATCTAAAGAAATAGATTCCAGTATCAAATTTGAGTGAATATACCTTGTTTTGGGGGCTTAGCCAGTCTTTCTCACTCTTAGCGTCAAATCTGGAAGGAATTAAGAGGAACCAAATACATTTTGGGATTATTGTATTCATGCCAATTACTATTACAAGAACAAAGGATGTGACATGGGTGAGTTCAATTTGAAGAGCTCAACCATTGGTTTCTATCCTACCAACTTCAAGCTAGCTTATCCACCAGAATTTAGGTCTCTCCAGCACTACAATCAAACTTTAGCTAGGCCACAGCTTGCTATATCTATTCATTTTATAAAGTTCAAATTCTCCATAAAATTTTTAGTTTCATTTTCAGATCATCTTTAGAACTTGAAATCCATATTATGTGTGTATATGTCTATATTTCCATATAATCCTTAACATGTGAGTTCATTAACATGTACTTGTTTTTCATTTATTTTCACCTAATATCAACCTAATTTTCAATTATGTATACATGCAGCACTAGTATATTTATAGCAATTTTAGATCCAAATAATATTCTATCTCTTATGTACAAGCCCATTTGCCCGGGCCCAATTACAAAAAAAAAAACCAATTAAACCAAACCCGGAGCCCAATTAGCCTAACCCACTAACCCAAACAAACCCTACCCAGCTACCCAAGCCCAGCTAGCCTAACCCAGCAGCCCAAAAGCAAGGCCCAATGCTTAGGCCTAACCAGGCCTAACACTCCAAATAAGGCCCAAAAAATTTTAGTTAAACTAGGGTTTCAGCTTTTCTGAAACCCTAGTACTGTCGCCGCATGTCCCATCGGCCACTTGCCCCAGACCTACCGCCGACCTCCTACCGCCACTCCTCTGGTAGCCACCAATTCCACCGCCATCGTCACATCACCTGCAAAGAATAGGGCAAACACGCAAGCAGAAATGAAGAAAAAACATGTTTTCTCTTCTTTTCTTCGACGATAAAAAGCCAGATCTTTTCTGTTTTAGGGGCTTTTTTTGTTCTTGTTTTTTCCTTTTTGTAATATTTTTCTCAGAAATAAAAACAACAAAATCAAAAAGGTGATTCTATTTTCGTTTTCGCATCTTTTTTCTTTACTCATTTTTTTTTACATATACATACATATATATATATATATATATTAAAAACGTTTGATATTTGCGAAAAATAAAAAAAATAAATTTTTACCTTTTTTTTGAATTTTTCGAGGTGGCCAGCGTGGCGCCAGTGCGGTGGGCCGATGATCGGCGCGGGGAGGGTTTGGAACCCTAAAGGCTGGTTTGCTGAGAGGAAATGTGGGTTTTTTAGGGGGTCGGTTAAAATGAAATTTTGGAAGAATTTAAATACCCTGATTGAAACGGCGCCGTTTTGAGACACCTCTGACCCGCGCGGTGACCCGACCCAGGGGGAGGATCCGCGCGTTTTTTGCAAATGGGATATTTGCGTAATAAGTCCCCCCACTTTTGTGGCGTGTTCAAGGCGGTTTCTTTATTTTTTTCAATTTTGGCCACAAATTTTTGCATCCGTTTCAATTTAGTCCAGCAACCATGCGCCTGGGCCTTGGCAGAACGGCGCCGTTCGATTAATAGGGATAATTTCCTAATTGGCCCTTCTACTTTTCGCGCGCCTCACATTTTGATCCCTTACTCTATTTTATTTTTGATTTCAGCCCTGATATTTCGTTTCCGTTTTGATTTAGTCCTATTATTATTATTATTATTATTATTATTATTATTATTATTATTATTACCTATTTATTTATATTTATTTTATTTAAATTTTCGGTACATATATATATACTTATATATTATATATATTTTACAACTTATGTACATATCTATACATCTATATACATATTTTCATTTTCATAAATATATACATATTTATATATAATCTTTATAGTTTAAAATATACCTTTTTTATATTCTTTAAATCTGTACATACATACATATTATTTTATATATTTTAATTTATATACATACATATCTTTTTATTTTTATAAGTATATATATTTATATGTACGTACATATATATTTTTGTATATTTTAATTTGCATAAACATATACATACACATTTTCAATATATTTTTTAACATGTATATAAATTAACGTATTTATTTGTATACATATGTATATTTTCATTATTTTTAAACTTTAATTTGTACATACATATTTTCTTTTATTTTACAATATATATATGCACTTACTTTTTATATGTATTTCATTATTTTCATATTCCATAGTTTTATACAGCTATATATATATATGTACATATTTTTATATATATACATATTTATTTTTCTTTTATATATTAAAATATACTTTATATATTTTGTTAATTTATGTATACACATATTTATGTCCATATATATCTTTTTATATTTAATTGTATTTGTTATTTATTTATTTCATTTTCGTTATTATTTTGAATGAATGTTTTAATTTTATTCGTTTTTATATTTTGTTATTTTATATGTTGTAAGTTTGACCGTTTATATTGATTGCTATTGCTCGTATCGTTTTTATACTTTCATATTCATTATGGTTTTACCATGCATAAAAAATGTAATTTGCTTTCACTATGATTTTGTGTTTTATTTTACTCGATATAACAAAATTTATTTTTTTTAAAAATGGCATTTCGTGTTTGGATTCGAGAAAATCGTGCCCTAACTTATTGGGTTTCGATTTTCTCAATCAAATCTAAATGCACGAATCTTTTCAAACTCAAGTTTTAAATGATCTCGGGATTTATAAAGGATCGTGTCTTAACTTACTAGTTGTGATCCCTTTTTAATTCAAGATAGTAAATATTTTTTAAATAAGCACTTTTTCATTCGGGTATCGGGAATTCGAGATGTTGTATCGTAACTTACTGAATATGATTCTCTTTCTCGAATAACGTGAAATATGCTTCTTTTCCCAAAAATCTTCTTTTTAATATAGGGATCGTATTTTTTTTAATTTTTTCAAGTTCTTAATTTTCGACATCAAGACATTAACTAATCAGCTAGGTCCTAATTTCTGGGCGTTACGAGGGTGCTAATCCTTCCTCGTACGTACCTTTTTTTTCAAGGTGACCCAATCACACCTCAAAAAAGATTGGTGGCGACTCCCTTTTTCGTTTTCAAAACCCAAGTCGACCGTGTTTTTTTTTCAAAAAAGTGGTGTCAACAGCTTGGCGACTCCACTGGGGAAGTAAGATTTCCAAAATAAGTGAGTCGAGCCACGAGTTAATTACTTTTTGTCCTTTTGTCAAAAATTGGAAATTTGGTTTAAATATACGATCCTTTCATTGCATTTCATTCGTTTTATCATGATTCTTAGCATTGTAATTGTTGTGGTGATTTAAATTTAGGTATCTTGCTGCATATTGCATTGCATGACCTTTGGTCACACCTTCTAAATGGGAGTGTGAAACTACTCCTTCGTGAGGTTTTCACCTCCGTGCAGGATAGTGGATCGCTTCCGGAATACATCTGTACCTATGTTTTCGTGAGATTTTCATCTTCGTGCAGCCATAGGGAAATGTATTCCCCTAAACCGAACTCGATCTATATAAGCCTACAATAGGTGAAGATCGAGGAATCTGCTGGTTTGGGTACCCTTACTTTAGAGCCAAACCTCATGTAGTGAACTTTAGGAACTCACCCTAGGTAGAACTACACCAAACCTTAGTAGTTACCCTGATATGTGCTTTTATTCATTTTGAATTGTCTTGAATTGTATGTTTATATCTGATACGGATCTTTGTTGTTTTACTTTGGATGCATGACATTCCAACTGCATGACATTTCATTATTTCAAGGCGTTGGTTCATATTCGGTTTCTATAAAGAAAGCTTATCATGGAAAGGGGGTTTCTTGATAAGGTGGAAGATAATGCGGCGGTCCAAGTTTGGTCAGAAACAACGCAGCGAGAAAAAAGGGATAGTTTGGCTGAAGGATATATATCAGAGTTATGGGACTTCACCCATATCAGTGTAACCCAGAACAGTTTGCAAGAGTTGAAGGAGATTTGGGACCAATAGAACGAGGAGGACAGACAGTTGTTCTATTCCAATTATGGGGATTTGCTGTATCTGCTAGATATGAAGGTAGACAAGCACCTGTTTCGGGCTCTCGCGTAATTTTAGAATCCCGCCTACAGTTGTTTCACGTTTGGAAAAGTCGACTTAGTGCCTACGATAGAAGAATATATGGCTTTACTTCGGTGTTCGAAGGTTCAAGTCGATAGAATCTACTCGAGAGCCGTAAATGCACCCTTTTTGTGAAGGTTGATGAACATAACAGGTATGAGTGAGCAGTGGGTTACAGCCCGAATCAAACAAAAAGAGGGATAACAAGTGCATTTCTTGGAGGAATTTGAAAGATGTGGTCTTAGTGCATCCGGATGCAAAAAAGAGGGTAGATGTCTTCGCTTTGAGCATATACGGCTTAGTTATCTTCCCAAGAGCTTTGGGGCATATTGATGAGGCAGTCACTGATTTGTTCGACCGCCTTGATAAGGGAGTTACCCTGGTTCCAGCAATTTTAGCGGAAACATTCAGATCATTGAATGCCTGTCGGCGAGCGGGCGAAGGCAGATTCATTGGATGTGCACAGCTGTTACTTGCATGGTTTCACAGTCATTTTTAGAAAGTGGATAAGGTGTCATACCGGGTCTTCTCTGAAAACTATTCGCCACTAAAAGATAGTAGCTACACCGAGAAGAGATGACATTTCGATGAAAAAATGGATGGCAATTTTTCAGAACCTGAAAGAAGAGGACATTGAGTGGAGAGCTCCGTAGTTACTTCCAGATAAAATTTTGTACCGGTGTGGTAATTTTGATTGGGTCCCTTTGCTTGGAATCTGGGGAGCTATTAGCTATGCCCCGTTATTAGTCCTCAGACAATACAAGTCAAGACAGTTTGTACCCGTAACCCAAGGGCTAGCCGAGTGTGAATTCTCGCACGGGGGTGATGGTTACAAAAAGAAGATTCGAGAGATATACAATGCATGGAATCAGACTCGTCAAATGAAGCGATTAGCTGTAGGACCAATGACGACTCCTGAGTATGATGAATGGAGGGTCAGAAGAGTCAATGATAATATCCTCAAATCAAGCCACGAAGGCAGTTAATCGATAGAGGAGCATTTACGGGTCGTCTTTTCTGAACTAGAAATTTTGAAGCAAGATTTTGAAAGGAGAAATGCAGAGTTGGAAAAACAGATAGCAAATGGAGGAAGAAAAAATGAACTTAAGGTTGGATGTAGATGTTCAGAAGCTCGAGATGGAGCGATTAAGAAAAGGAAAAGCTAGGGTTGAAGAAGATCTAGACAGTCTGAAAACAGACTACAAGAAGTTGTGATCATCAATGAGGACTGTCGGGTTGGGAAAGACTTTTGAGCAGTGGCGCAAGAAGGTTCAAGAAGAAAAGAACAAAGCTGATATATGGGAAAGGAGGTTCCAAGAAGTGCAAACACAGAACGAGACTTTAAGGAGGAGACTGTCAGAGAATCAAAAGGAAAAAGGGGAACTGGAGAATAGAGTGTTTGAATTAGAAGAATCTCTCCATCGGCATCGAAATCGAAATTCTGTGATGGAATTGAAGGCAAGCCTAAATATACTCAAAAAGAAAATGCGAAGATATATTTCATTGAAGTCACAATGTTCAAATATAAGCCCATTTCAGTTCACAAAAAGTTTTCATTTTCTCTAGGCTTAGAACAATTAGTATGTTTTGAATATTACTCTGGAAAAGTTCTAAAAACTTTAGGCATTTCTTCTGCAGTCCAATTGTTTAAAACACTCCCAGGTTCAACGGGATAGATGCCTGATGTACTTCCTTCTTCTGATTCTTCTTCAAATATGACATTAATGTTCAGGTTTCTTAACGTTTCCTCTGTGATCTTCTTTCTTGGAATCTTAGTCCAGAATACATGGTTCCTCCCGATACGAATGTCCTAGATATGTGGGGAAAAGCCATAGGTTCCCAATCAACTTCTTTTCCGTTCAAACGCGCCTTCCTCCTCTCTTGTCTTTTCTCCAACTCTTTCATTCTTTGCTTAGCATTTGGCTTAAATCCTAAACCAAAGCGGTCTCATTTGTCCTTCTCCACTGGTGCCTTTATCCTTTTTTGAAGGTATCTTCCCAGTCCTCTACCAGGCACAGCTCCTTTTTCAATTGTCATTTATAGTCCCATCCTCGTGGCTCTAGATATGCTGGGCATCGGGATCTTCTTTCCCTCAATAACGAAGGTCGCATTTACGAATTCTAAGGATCGAAAGGAACATTCAATTGTCTCATCATCTGTTTCCAAATATGGTGCGTCACTAGTTACCGATGCAATGATGTCTTTCTCAGCGTTAATCGTAACTAACCGGCCTTCTGTTACCAATTTCAACTTCTGGTGCAATGATGAAGAAACCGCCCCTGCTGAATGAATCCATGGTTTTCCCAGCAAGCAATTATACGAAGGCTTGATATCTATCACTAAGAAATCCACTTCGTATGTATTTGGGCCAATCAAGAGGGGTATTTCTATTCTTCTCATCTCCTTTCTTTCGGTACCATCAAATGCTCTCACTATATTCTGGCATGATTTCATGTGAGAGCTATCCACTGGTAACCTATTTAAGGTGGATAGGGGTAAAACATTCAGGGCCGATCCATTATCAATTAGCACACCCGATAACATATACTCCCCGCAGCAAGTAGTGATATGTAGGGCTTTGGTGGCTCTTCTTCCCCCTGGTGGTATTTCATCATCATTAAAGAAAATGAAATTGTCGGCATTGATATTGTTAACTAAATGGTCCAACTTATTCACTGAGATATCGTTAGCGACATAAGTTTCATTTAGCACCTTAATCAACGCATTACGATGTATCTCTAAACTTAGAAGCAACTCAAGCATCGAGATACGAGCCGATTGCTTATGTAATTGTTCTACCACGCTGTACTCGCTATGTTTTAAGAATTTTAGAAATTCTTTAGCCTCATTTTCAGTTACCGGCTGATTGACGCGCGGTTCAATTTTATCTGTTTTTTTTTCCCAGCTCAACTGCTAAGGCTTTTCCTTTTTTAGATTCCACTCTTGCGTTTGCCGGATCATAGCGTTTTTCACTTCGTGTATAGAATCTTTCATCCTCTCCTGAAGCGTTTACTAAGCTTTCTTCTCCTGGGATTGTCACATTGCAGTCGTAATTCCAAGGAACCTTTTTGCTATCCTTGTAAGGAAAGGATACAGGTTTTTGGATTATGACCTTTGGCGTTATTTGTATTCCAGATTCTCTGCTCATTGGTTTTAAAATAATCACCACTGGGTGATTAGCCTTTTGGGCTTTCCCCGTAGATCATTCTTCTGCAGCATAAACTTCTCCTTCTTTTAGTCCCTTAATCTCTTCATAAAACTCTAACTCTTTGTTATCCATTAAGTTTTGCACCGTAGTTCTGAACTCGGTACATTTTTAGATGTTGTGGCCTTCTTCTGCGTGGAACTCACAAAATTTCCTTGCTCATTCAGGCCTTTCTATTGAATTTTGCTTGATGAGACCTCTTTTCACCATTTGTTTCCAAACCATTCAAGGGGGTCCTTATCTCGGCTACGTTGTCTTTGACTCTTTTTCCTCCATTCTCAATTATCGCGTTCACCCTTTTATTATCATGATTGGGCAACGGATTCTCTGATATGTTTGGTCCTGATGAGTCGCCAATCTTTACGATCCCCAAATTGATAAGTTTTTCAACTAACTTCTTGAATGCAGTGCAGTTTTTAATTGAGTTCCCCTTGGTCCCCGCGTGATACTCGCATTGGGCGTTTGCGTCATACCACTTAGGGTATGGAGGTTGCATTGGTTTCAGGTAAAATGGAGATACCACATGTGCATCGAATAAGTTCTGGTACAATTCCCTATACGTCACTGGGATGGGTGTGAATTGAGGTCTCTCTACGTTTAGCCTTGGATTATATTCTTGTTTCGAAGAACCTTGCTGATTAGCGGTTACTGCTCTGGCTTGTCCCACCGTGATTGATTTAGAATGGTCCTTGTTAAACATGCTTGTATTGTTTATCTCGTGCTCCTTCTTTCTTGGTGCCGTCCTTTTAGTACTTTCTCCTGCTTCTATCTTGCCACATCTTATGGCGTTCTCTATCATTTTTCCAGACATCACTATGTCTGAAAAGCTTTTAGTGGCACTGCCCAACATGTGATTGAGAAATGGAGCTTTCAAGGTATTGATAAAAAGCATGGTTATCTCTTTCTCTAAAAGTGGTGGTTGAACTTGCGCTGCCACCTCCCTCTAACTTCGAGCATACTGTCGGAAGCTCTCATTAGTCTTCTTTTTCATGTTTTGCAATACAATTTGATCGGGTGCTATATCCATCGCATGTCTGTACTGTATTATAAAGGCCTGCGCCAAATCTTTCCAGGAGTGGATTTTAGTTCGACTTAATTGATTGTACCATCTAGCCGCTGACCCAACCAAACTGTCCTGAAAGTAGTGAATCAACAGTTGATCATCGTTGATGTACCCGGTCATCCTTCGGTAAAACATAGTAATATGAGCTTTAGGACAACTTGTACCGTCATACTTCTCAAACTCCGGCATCTTAAATTTGGGAGGGAGAACCAAATCGGGTACTAAGCTCAAATTTTTAGCGTCTATTCCTCGGTGGTAATCAGTATTTTCCATGGCTTTAAACTTCTCTTCTAGCCATTTACATCGGTCCTCTAATTGCTTCGACAGATCCACTTTCGCTTTCTTCACTTCTGCCGTATCATCGAGATTCGAAACCATAAGATTGGTAGGATTCTCTTCAGGATTATTACCTACTCCGATTTGAAAGTTCATTGGCATTGAAGGACTCGTCTGAAACTGCTGGGGTCTGATTGTAACAGAGGATCTTTGTGGGTACAGCTCAGCTTGAGTATGCGCGTGCGGAAGGGTAAAGCCTGGAGGGTAAAGGGGTTCATCATTGTTTCCCTCTTCATCATTAACTACAGGGTCCTTTCCCTTGTCATTTTCTCCTTTCAACAGCTATGTTAACTTTGCCATCATGTCATTCTGGGATTCCCGCATCTTTTCTGCCATATCTCGCTGAATCTTTTCCAGCCGCTCTTGCATCTGATCTTGCATATCTCTTTGGAGCTGTTCAAGTTTTTCTAATCTTTGATCCATGCTCTTTGATTTCGCTTGAGTTCCGTAGGGGTGTTGGTTTTCCAGGTTAACTGAAGTAACTTTATTTAATTAGGGTCCTTTAATGGTTGTTAATGCATATAATGTGATGCAATGCATGAAATGAATGCAAAAAGGCGTTAATTGTAATTCAATTTCATTCTGAAAACTTTACTAAAAAATAAACTTCTTTACATACGGTGGATTACAGATACGACTTAGCCCTAATACTCAAAACTCTAATCTTCTTAAGTAACGAGGCTAACTCCTGTCCTCGACTTGACTCTAATTCGTACTTCACGCTCAACACATCAGTCTGTACTGTTAATGTCGACAGATGATCAGCCACCTCCCGGATTTAAAGCACGGCTTCTCCCATAATATGATCTCTATCTCTTACTTAGTTCTGAAAGTAGTGTAACTGCTCGGTTTGACGATCTTTATTAGCTTTCAAGTACTCAATCCGAATCTCGTAACTTCGCAATGCTGCTTCTAACTCTTCAATTCTTTCTTTCATTTCTTCAATTCTATTTAGGCTTGCCTTCAATTCCATCACAGAATTTCGATTTCAATGCCGATGGAGAGATTCTTCTAATTTAGACACTCTATTCTCCAGTTCTCCTTTTTTCTTTTGATTCTCTGATAGACTCATCTTTAAAGTCTCATTCTGTGTTTGCACTTCTTGGAACCTCCTTTCCCATCTATCAACTTTGTTCTTTTCTTCTTGAATCTCCTTGCGCCACTGCTCAAAAGTCTTTCCCAACCCGGCAGTCCTCATTGATGATCGCAACTTCTTGTAGTCTATTTTCAGACTGTTTAGATCTTTTTCAACCCTAGCTTTTCCTTTTCTTAATCGCTCCATCTCGAGCTTCTGAACATCTGCATCCAACCTTAAGTTTATTTTTTTCCTTCATTTGCTCTATCTGTTTTTCCAACTCTGCATTTCTCCTTTTAAAATCTCGCTTCAAAATTTCTAGTTCAGAAGGGACGACCTGTAAATGCTCCTCTATCGACTGACTGCCTTCGTGGCTTGATTTGGGGATATTATCATTGACTCTTCTGGCCCTCCATTCATCATACTCAGGAGTCGTCATTGGTCCTACTGCTAATCGCTTCATTTGACGAGTCTGATTCCATGCATTGGATATCTCTCGAATCTTCTTTTTGTAACCATCACCCCCGTACGAGAATTCACACTCGGCTAGCCCTTGGGTTACGGGTACAAACTGCCTTGACCTGTATTGTCTGAGGACTAATAACGGGGCATAGCCAATAGCTCCCCAAATTCCAAGCAAAGGGACCCAATCAAAATTACCACACCAGTACAAAATTTTATCTGGAAGTAACTACGGAGCTCTCCACTCAATGTCCTCTTCTTGCAGGTTCTGAAGAATTGCCATCCATTTTTCCATCGAAATGTCATCTCTTCTCGGTGTATCTACTATCTCTTTTAGTGGCGAATAGTTTTCAGAGAAGACCCGATATGACACCTTATCCACTTGCCAAAAATGACTGTGGAACCACGCAAGTAACAGCTGTGCAGATTCAATGAATCTGCCTTCGCCCGCTCGCCGATAGGCATTCAATGATCTGAATGTTTCCGTTAAAATTACTGGAATCGGGGTAACCCCCTTATCAAGGCGGTCGAACAAATCAGTGACTGCCTCATTAATATGCCCCAAAGCTCTGGGGAAGATAACTAAGCCGTATATGCTCAAAGCGAAGACATCTACCTTCTTTTTTGCATCCGGATGCACTAAGACCACATCTTTCAAATTCCTCCAAAAAATGGACTTGTTATCCCATTTTTGTTTGATTCGGGCTGTAACCCACTGCTCACTCATACCTGTTATGTTCATCAACCTTCTCAAAAGGGGTGCATTTGCGGCTCTCGAGTAGATTCTATCAACTTGAACCTTCGAACACCGAAGTAAAGCCATATATTCTTCTATCGTAGGCACTAAGTCGACTTTTCCAAACGTGAAACAACTGTAGGCGGGATTTCAAAATTGCGCGAGAGCCCGAAACAGGTGCTTGTCTACCTTCATATCTAGTAGATACGGCAAATCCCCATAATTGGAATAGAACAACTGTCTGTTCTCATTTCATTGGTCTCAAATCTCATTCAACTCTTGCAAACTGTTCTGGGTTACACTGATACGGGTGAAGTCCCATAACTCTGATATATATTCTTCAGCCAAACTATCCCCTTTTTCCCGCTGCGTTATTTCTGACCAAACTTGGACCGCCGCATTATCTTTCACCTTATCAAGAAACCCCCTTTCCATGATAGGCTTTCTTTATAAAAATCGAATATGAACCAACGCCTTGAAATAATAAAGAATTGAAGAAATGAAAGAAAGAATTGAAGAGTTAGAAGCAGCATTGCGAAGTTGCGAGATTCGAATTGAGTACTTGAAAGCTAATGAAGATCGTCAAACCGAGCAGTTGCACTACTTTCAGAACTAAGTAAGAGATAGAGATCACATTATGGGAGAAGCCATGCTTCAAATTCGGGAGGTGGCTGATCATCTGCAGACGTTAGTAGTACAGGCTGATGTGTTGAGCGTGAAGTACGAATTAGAGTCAAGTCGAGGACAGGAGTTAGCCTCGTTACTTAAGAAGATTAGAGTTTTGAGTATTAGGGCTAAGTCGTATCTGTAATCCACCTTATGTAAAGAAGTTTGTTTTCTAGAAATTGAATTACAATTAACGCCTTTTTGCATTCATTTCATGCATTGCATCACGTTATATGCATTAACAACCATTAAAGGACCCTAATTAAATAAAATTATTTCAGTTAACCTGGAAAACCAACACCCTTACGGAACTCGAGCGAAATCAAAGAGCATGAATCAAAGATTAGAAAAACTTGAACAGCTCCAAAGAGATATGCAAGATCAGATGCAAGAGCGGCTGGAAAAGATTCAGCGAGATATGGCAGAAAAGATGCGGGAATCCCAGAATGACATGATGGAAAAGTTAACACAGCTGTTGAAAGGAGGAAATGACAAGGGAAAGGACCCTGTAGTTAATGATGAAGAGGGAAACAATGATGAACCCTTTTACCCTCCAGGCTTTACCCCTCCGCACGCGCATACTCAAGCTGAGCTGTACCTACAAAGATCCTTTGCTACAATCAGACCCCAGCAGTTTCAGACGAGTCTTTCAATACCAATGAGCTTTCAAATCGGAGTAGGTAATAATCTCGGAGAGAATCCTACCATTCTCATGGTTTCGGATCTCGATGATGATGCGGCAGAAGTGGAGAAAGCGAAAGTGGATCTGTCGAAGCAATTAGATGACCGGTGTAAATGGCTAGAAGAGAAATTTAAAGCCATGGAAAATATTGATTACCACCGAGGAATAGACGTTAAAGATTTGAGCTTGGTACCCGATTTGGTTCTCCCTCCCAAATTTAAGATGCCGGAGTTTGAGAAGTATGACGGTACAAGTTGTCCTAAAGCTCATATTACTATGTTTTACCGAAGGATGACCGGGTACATCAACGATGATCAACTGTTGATTCACTGCTTTCAGGACAGTTTGATCGGGTCAGTAACTAGATGGTACAATCAATTGAGTCGAACTGAAATCTGCTCCTGAAAAGATTTGGCGCAGGCCTTTATAAAGCAGTACAGACATGTGATGGATATAGCACCCGATCAAATTGTATTGTAAAACATGGAAAAGAAGACTAATGAGAGCTTCCGACAGTATGCTCGGAGATGGAGGGAGGTGGCCGCACAAGTTCAACCACCACTTTTAGAGAAAGAGATAACCATGCTTTTTATCAATACCTTGAAAGCTCCATTTCTCAATCACATGTTGGGCAGTGCCACTAAAAGCTTTTCAGACATAGTGATGTCTGGAGAAATGATAGAGAACGCCATAAGATGTGGCAAGATAGAAGCAGTAGAAAGTACTAAAAGAACGGCACCAAGGAAGAAGGAGCACGAGATAAACAATACAAGCATGTTTAACAAGGACCATTCTAAATCAATCACGGTGGGACAAGCCAGAGCAGTAACCGCTAATCAACAAGGTTCTTCGAAACAGGAATCTAATCCAAGGCCAAACGTAGAGAGACCTCAATTCACACCCATCCCAGTGACGTATAGGGAATTGTACCAGAACTTATTCGATGCACATGTGGTATCTCCATTTTACCTGAAACCAATGCAACCTCTATACCCTAAGTGGTATGACGCAAACGCCCAATGCGAGTATCACGCGGGGACCAAGGGGCACTCAATTAAAAACTGCACTGCATTCAAGAAGTTAGTTGAAAAACTTATCAATTTGGGGATCGTAAAGATTGGCGACTCATCAGGACCAAACGTAGCAGAGAATCCGTTGCCCAATCATGATAATAAAGGAGTGAACGCGATAATTGAGAATAGAGGAAAGAGAGTCCAAGCCAACGTAGTCGAGATAAGGACCCCCTTGAATGGGTTTGGAAACAAATGGTGAAAAGAGGTCTTATCAAGCAAAATTCAATAGAAAGGCCTGAAGGAGCAAGGAAGTTTTGTGAGTTCCACGCAGAAGAAGGCCACGACAAAGAGTTGGAGTTTTATGAAGAGATTAAGGGACTAGAAGAAGGAGAAGTTTATGCTGCAGAAGAAGGATCTACGGGGAAAGCCCAAAAGGCTAATCACCCAGTGGTGATTATTTCAAAACCAATGAGTAAAGAATCTGGAATACAAATAGCGCTAAAGGTCATAATCCAAAAACCTGTATCCTTTCCTCACAAGGATAGCAAAAAGGTTCCTTGGAATTACGATTGCAATGTGACAATCCCAGGAGAAGAGAGCTTGGTAAACGCTTCAGGAGAGGATGAAGGATTCTATACACGAAGTGGAAAACGCTATAATCCGGCAAACGCAAGTGTGGAATCTGAAAAAGGAAAAGCCTTAGCACTTGAGCTGGGAAAAGTAAAAACAGATAAAATTGGACCGCGCGTCAATCAGCCGGTAACTGAAAATGAGGCTAAAGAATTTCTAAAATTCTTAAAGCATAGCGAGTACAGCGTGGTAGAACAATTACATAAGCAATCGGCTCGTATCTCGGTGCTTGAGTTGCTTCTAAGTTTAGAGATACATCGTAATGCGTTGATTAAGGTGCTAAATGAAACTTATGTCGCTAACGATATCTCAGTGAATAAGTTGGACCGTTTAGTTAACAATATCAATGCCGACAATTTCATTTTCTTTAATGATGATGAAATACCACCAGGGGGAAGAGGAGCCACCAAAGCCTTACATATCACTACTTGCTGCGGCAGTATATGTTATCGGGTGTGCTAATTGATAATGGATTAGCCCTGAATGTTTTACCCCTATCCACCTTAAATAGGTTACCGGTGGATAGCTCTCACATGAAATCATGCCAGAATATAGTGAGAGCATTTGATGGTACCGAAAGAAATGTGATAGGAAGAATAGAAATACCCCCTTGATTGGCCCAAATACATACGAAGTGGATTTCTTAGTGATGGATATCAAGCCTTCGTATAATTGCTTGCTAGGGAGACCATGGATTCATTCAGCAGGGGCAGTGCCTTCATCATTGCACCAGAAATTGAAATTGGTAACAGAAGGTCGGTTAGTTACGATTAACGCTGAGGAAGACATCATTGCATCAGTAACTAGTGACGCACCATATTTGGGAATAGATGATGAGGCGGTTGAATGTTCCTTTCGATCCTTAGAGTTCGTAAATGCGACCTTCGTTATTGAAGAAAAGAAGATCCCGATGCCCAACATATCTAGAGCCGCGAGGATCGGACTACAAATGATAATTGGGAAAGGAGCTGTGCCTGGAAGAGGACTGGGAAGATGCCTTCAAGGAAGGATAGAGGCACCAGTGGAGAAGGACAAACGAGACCGCTTTGGTTTAGGATTTAAGCCAAATGCTAAGCAAAGAAGGAAAGAGTTGGAGAAAAGACAAGAGATGAGGAAGGCGCGTTTGAACGGAAAAGAAGATTGGGAACCTATGGCTTTCCCCCACATATCCAGGACATTCGTATCGGGAGGAACCATGTATTCTGGACTGAAGATTCCAATAAAGAAGATCACAGAGGAAACGTTAGAAAACCTGAACATCAATGTCACATTTGAAGAAGAATCTGAAGAAGGAAGTACATTAGGTATCTATCCCGTTGAACCTGGGAGTGTTTTAAACAATTGGACTGCAGGAGAAATACTTGAAGTTTTTAGAGCTTTTCCAGAGTAATATTCAAAACATACTAATTGTTCTAAGCCTAGAGAAAATGAAAACTTTTTGTAAACTGAAATGGGCTTATATTTGAACATTGTGACTTCAATGAAATATATCTTCGCATTTTCTTTTTGATTATATATATTCTTTTAAAATTCTTTTCATTCTTTCGTACGAATAGTCATCTTGGATGCTTTTATTCCAAATTATTCTTTCATTAATTTATGACCATACTAAATAGGAATCCTTAAATTCATGCATTCCCTATACATTTTTGGTACTTATAACAGATCCCAAAATATCAATGACAAGAGGGACTTTACTATGGACTTAGAAAATCTTTTTGAACGAGATATGTGTTTAGAGGAATCTCAAGATTTTGAAGATAACATAGATTACAACTTATCTCCAGACTTATTGAGGATGGTAGAGTAGGAAGAGAAACAAATCCTACCTCACGAGGAGGCGGTAGAGACGGTGGCCCTGGAAGAGGGAAAGGTGGTGAAAATTGGCACATGCATAGCTGAAGAAGTAAAACAAGACCTCATTGAGTTGCTTCGAGAGTTCAAAGTTGTCTTCGCGTGGTCATACCAAGATATGCCCGGGCTAAGTACTGATATTGTGGTTCACCGACTTCCTATAAAGGAAGATTGCAAACCAGTTAGCAAAAACTTCGAAGAATGAGGCCTGATGTTGTATTAAAAATAAAAGAGGAGGTGCAAAAGCAATTCGACGCTGGATTCCTACAAGTGGTCAAATACTCCGAATGGGTAGCCAATATCGTTCCTGTCCCTAAGAAAGATGGGAAGGTACGAATGTGTGTAGATTATAGAGATTTAAATAAGGCTAGCTCAAAAGATAACTTTCCCTTGCCGCACATCGACGCCTTGGTAGACAACACAGTAGGGCATTCGCTGTTTTCTTTCATGGATGCTTTCTCTGGATATAACCAAATTAAGATGTATTCTGAGGATATGAAGAAAACTACATTCATAACCCTATGGGGAACCTTTTGTTATAAGGTGATGCCATTTAGATTGAAAAATGCAGGGGCAACGTATCAGAGGGCCATGGTAATATTGTTTCATGACATGATGCATAAGGAATTAGAAGTCTATGTTGATGACATGATTGCAAAACATAAAACAGAAGAGGAACATGTGCAGGTCCTAAAGAAATTAGCTACGAGGTTGAGAAAATTTCAGCTAAAGCCAAATCCAGCGAAATGCACATTTGGGGTCAGATCAGGAAAATTGCTGGGGTTCGTGGTCAGTGAGAGGAATTGAAATTGATCCTGACAAAGTAAGAGCAATACAAGAATTACCTCCGCCGCGTACTCAAAAAGAGGTTCGAGGATTTCTAGGAAGACTGAACTATATCGCTCAGTTTATTTCACAGTTAACTGAGAATTGTGACCCCATATTCCGTCTCCTTAAGAAACATAATCCAGGTGTATGGGATGAGGAGTGCCAGAAAACTTTTGAAAAAGTCAAACATTACTTGTCCAATGCCCCAGTGCTGATGCCACCTTGCCTAGATAAACTGCTCATACTGTATTTGGCAGTATTTAAAAATTTCATGGGATGCGTGCTTGGTCAACATGATGATTCAAGATGAAAGGAAAGAGCAATCTATCTCAGTAAGAAGCTCACCGAATGCGAAACAATATATTCGCCAATCGAGAAGTTATGTTGTGCCCTGATCTGGACAACTCGGAGACTGAGACAGTACATGTTGTACCATACAACCTGGTTAATCTCTAAATTGGACCCTCTGAAATACTTGATGGAATCAACCGCTCTGAATTGAAGAATGGCCCGATGGCAAATTCTCCTATCTGAATTTGACATAGTCTATGTGAACCAGAATGCGGTAAAAGGGAGTGTAATAGCAGACTTCTTGGCAAGTAGAGCTCTGGAAGATTATGAACCATTGAACTTCGATTTCTCAAATGAGGATTTGATGTATGTTGCAACTGCAGAAAAAGATTTCCAAGAAGGTGGTCCTTGGAAGCTAAATTTTGATGGAGCTTCAAATGCTATAGGCAACGGAATCGGGGCAGTACTCGTGTCCTCTAGTGGAGATCATTATCCTTTCACTAGCAAATTGGATTTTGATTGCACAAATAACATGACTGAGTATGAAGCTTGCATTATGGGCATCCGGACAACCATAGAGCGGAAAATTAAGGTACTAGAGGTATACGGGGACTCTGCATTAGTAATTTACCAGCTCAAAGGAGAATGGGAAACAAGAGACCCGAAGTTAGTCCGCTATCAAAAATTGGTTATGGAATTGATTGAGGAATTTGATAGTGTCACCTTTAGTTATCTCCCATGAGATGAAAACCAGATGGCAGATACTTTGGCCACTTTAGCCTCTATGTTCAAAGTGAACAAATTAGAAGATATGAAGCCTATCCAGATCAGCATTTATGAGGCTCCAGCCCATTGTTGCAATATTGACAATGAAGAGGAAAATGATGATCACCCCTGGTATCATGACATTGCGATATGTGAAAAGTCGTAAGTACCCTGACCATACGACGGAAAATGATAAGAGGACATTAAGGAGATTAGCCATTGACTATGTCCTAGATGGGGAAATTTTGTATAAAAGGGAAAAGATCAAGTATTGTTGAGGTGTGTGGATGTTGTCGAGGCTAAGGAGATTTTGGAAGAAGTGCATGAAGGTATCTGTGGAACGCATGCCAATGGCTTCACGATGGCCAGACAAATTATGAGATTTGGGTATTATTGGTCCACCATGGAAGGGGATTGCATTAATTATGCCAAAAAGTGCCATAAGTGTCAAATTTATGGTGACAAAATGCACGCACCACCGTCACCCCTTCATGTTATGGTTTCTCCATGGCATTTCTCTATGTGGGGAATGGATGTTATCGGGCCAATATCTTCAAAGGCTTTTAATGGGCATCATTTTATCTTTGTGGTTATTGATTACTTCACTAAATGGGTGGAGGCTGCTTCATATGCAAATGTCACGAAGTCAGCAGTTAGCAAGTTTCTGAAAAAAGAGATCATATGTCGATACGGGATGCCTGAAAGGATCATATCTGATAATGCGCTGAACTTGAGCAACAACCTAATAGCGGAAGTTTGTAGTCAGTTCAAGATCAGATACCACAATTCGTCACCGTACCGCCCAAAAATGAATGGTACCGTGGAAGCAGCTAACAAAAATATCAAGAAAATTGTAGGAAAAATGACTGAAACCTACAAAGACTGGCACGAGAAATTACCTTTCGCCCTTCTGGCATATCGTACCTCTGTTAGGACCTCTACTAGGGCAACACCGTTTTCTTTAGTCTATGGGATGGAAGCAGTTTTACCCATAAAAGTTGAAATCCCTTCTCTCCGAGTATTAACTGAACTAAAGTTGGATGAGGCTGAATGGATTCAATCTTGATATGACCAGCTAAATTTGGTAGAAGAAAAGAGGTTAAAAGCTATTCGTCATGGTCAGATGTATCAAAAATGAATGATGCGAGCCTATAACAAAAGAGTTCGTCCCAGAGAATTTTACGAGGGAGACCTGGTTTTGAAAAAGATTCTTCCTCTACAAAAGGATTTTAGAGGAAAATGAATGCCAAATTGGGAAGGTCCTTATGTGGTAAAAAAGGCCTTTTTAGGAGGAGCTTTAATCTTGAGCGAGATGGATGGTAAAAGCCTGCCAAATCCTGTAAACTCAGACTCAGTCAAGAAATATTTCACTTGAAAAAAGGGGTACTTTAAAAAAAAAAGGGAGAGGCCAAAGTGAAAACCCGTAAAGGGCGCCTTGAGGCCAAAGGGGATTTGAGTTGAAAACCTGAAAAAGGCGGCTCAAATTTTGAAGAAACGTGAGGTGAAAGGAACAGCTCAAATTTTGATCAAGACCTGAGGCATGTAGTGGTCTTACTATACCTGAATCACAAGAAGGGGTAGGTGACATCTTGGGGTATCGACAAAATACTGTAGATTCCCTAAACACATATTAAATGGTTTTTAGAAAACTTATGCAGGGAAGCTCGTGCTACGATATCTGGGGCACCTGTTGTCATCATATATTTTGAATCTTGGCAAAATTTGTTGTCTTGATTAATGTATTCATTTCAAGCTTTGTTCCCCAATAAAATTTTTCATTAATAGTTATTCTAAATGTTTTTTGAAAAAAGATTATCACAACGAACAAACAAAATATTATTGAGAACAAATCTCGAAATGAATGAGTTAATCAAGATAGCAAATTTTGCAAGATAAGATGAAAAAAGACAATAGACAAAATGAAATTTTATTGGGGAACAAAGCTTGAAATGAATACATTAATCAAGACAACAAATTTTGCCAAGATTCAAAATATAAGATGACAACAGGTGCCCCAGATATCGCAGCACGAGCTTCCCTGCATAAGTTTTCTAAAGACCATTTAATATGTGTTTAGGGAATCTACAGTATTTTGTCGATACCCCAAGATGTCACCTAACAGTATTTTGTCGATACCCCAAGATGTCACCTATCCCTTCTTGTGATTCGGGTATAGTAAGACCACTACATGCCCCAGGTCTTGATCAAAATTTGAGCTGTTCCTTTCACCTCACGTTTTTTTTTAATTTGAGCGCCTTTTTCAGGTTTTCAACTCAAATCCCCTTTGGTCTCAAGGCGCCCTTTACGGGTTTTCACCTTGGCCTCTCCTTTTTTTTTGAAGTGCCCCCTTTTTTCAAGTGAAATATTTCTTGACTGAGTCTGAGTTTACAAGATTTGGCAGGCTTTTACCATCCATCTCGCTCAAGATTAAAGCTCCTCCTGAAAAGGCCTTTTTTACCACATAAGGACCTTCCGAATTTGGCATCCATTTTCCTCTAAAATCCTTTTGTAGAGGAAGAATCTTTTTCAAAACTAGGTCTCCCTCGTAAAATTCTCTGGGACAAACTCTTTTGTTATAGGCTCGCATCATTCGTTTCTAATACATCTGACCGTGACGAATAGCTTTTAACCTCTTTTCTTCTACCAAGTTTAGCTGGTCATATCGAGATTGAATCCATTCAGCCTCATCCAACTTCAGTTCAGCTAATTCTCGGAGAGAAGGGATTTCAACTTCTATGGGTAAAACTGCTTCCATCCCATATACTAAAGAAAACGGTGTTGCCCCAGTAGAGGTCCTAACAGAGGTACGATATGCCAGAAGGGCGAAAGGTAATTTCTCGTGCCAGTCTTTGTAGGTTTCAGTCATTTTTCCTACAATTTTCTTGATGTTTTTATTAGCTGCTTCCACGGCACCATTCATTTTTGGGCGGTACGGTGACGAATTGTGGTGTCTGATCTTGAACTGACTATAAACTTTCGCTATTAGGTTGTTGTTCAAGTTCAGCGCATTATCGGATATGATCCTTTCAGGCATCCCGTATCGACATATGATCTCTTTTTTCAGAAACTTGCTAACTGCTGACTTCGTGACATTTGCATATGAAGCAGCCTCCACCCATTTAGTGAAGTAATCAATAACCACAAAGATAAAACGATGCCCATTAGAAGCCTTTGGAGATATTGGCCCGATAACATCCATTCTCCACATGGAGAAAGGCCATGGAGAAACCATAACATGAAGGGGTGACGGTGGTGCGTGCATTTTGTCACCATAAATTTGACACTTATGGCACTTTTTGGCATAATTAATGCAATCCCCTTCCATGGTGGACCAATAATACCCAAATCTCATAATTTGTCTGGCCATCGTGAAGCCATTGGCATGCGTTCCACAGATACCTTCATGCACTTCTTCCAAAATCTCCTTAGCCTCGACAGCATCCACACACCTCAACAATACTTGATCTTTTCCCTTTTTATATAAAATTTCGCCATCTAGGACATAGTCAATGGCTAATCTCCTTAATGTCCTCTTATCATTTTCCGTCGCATGGTCAGGGTACTTACGACTTTTCACATATCGCAATATGTCATGATACCAGGGGTGATCATCATTTTCCTCTTCATTGTCAATGTTGCAACAATGGGCTGGAGCCTCATAAATGCTGATCTGGATAGGCTTCATATCTTCTAATTTGTTCACTTTGAACATAGAGGCTAAAGTGGCCAAAGCATCTGCCATCTAGTTTTCATCTCGTGGGAGATAACTAAAGGTGACACTATCAAATTCCTCAATCAATTTTTGATTTCAGCCCTGAGATTTCGTTTCCGTTTTGATTTAGACCTATTATTATTATTATTATTATTATTACCTATTTATTTATATTTATTTTATTTAAATTTTCGGTACATATATATACTTATATATTTATATATATTTTACAACTTATGTACATATCTATACATCTATATACATATTTTCATTTTCATAAATATATACATATTTATATATAATCTTTATAGTTTAAAATATACCTTTTTTATATTTTTTAAATCCGTATATACATACAAATTATTTTATATATTTTAATTTATATACATACATATCTTTTTATTTTTATAAGTATATATATTTATATGTACGTACATATATATTTTTGTATATCTTAATTTGCATAAACATATACATACACATTTTCAATATATTTTTTAAAATGTATATAAATTAACGTATTTATTTGTATACATATGTATATTTTCATTATTTCTAAACTTTAATTTGTACATACATATTTTCTTTTATTTTACAATATATATATGCACTTACTTTTTATATGTATTTCATTATTTTCATATTCCATAGTTTTATACACCTATATATATATATATATATATATATATATGTACATATTTTTATATATATACATATTTATTTTTTCTTTTATATATTAAAATATACTTTATATATTTTGTTAATTTATGTATACACATATTTTAGTTTATGTCCATATATATCTTTTTATATTTAATTGTATTTGTTATTTATTTATTTCATTTTCGTTATTATTTTGAATGAATGTTTTAATTTTATTCGTTTTTATATTTTGTTATTTTATATGTTGTAAGTTTGACCGTTTATATTGATTGCTATTGCTCGTATCGTTTTTATACTTTCATATTCATTATGGTTTTGCCATGAATAAAAAATGTAATTTGCTTTCACTATGATTTTGTGTTTTATTTTACTCGATATAACAAAATTTATTTTTTTTTTAAAATGGCATTTCGTGTTTGGATTCGAGAAAATCGTGCCCTAACTTACTGGGTTTCGATTTTCTCGATAAATCTAAATGCACGAATCTTTTCAAACTCAAGTTTTAAATGATCTCGGGATTTATAAAGGATCGTGTCCTAACTTACTGGTCGTGATCCCTTTTTAATCCAAGATAGTTAAATATCTTTTAAATAAGCACTTTTTCATTTGGGTATCGGGAATTCGAGATATTGTATCCTAACTTATTGAATATGATTCTCTTTCTCGAATAACGTGAAATATGCTTCTTTTCCCAAAAATCTTCTTTTTAATATAAGGATCGTATTTTTTAAATTTTTCCAAGTTCTTAATTTTTGACATCAAGACATTAACTAATCAGCTAGGTACCAATTTCTGGGCGTTACGAGGGTGCTAATCCTTCCTCGTACGTAACCGACTCCCGAACTCGTTTTCTAGATTTCGTGGACCAAAACCGTTGTTTTAATAAAATCAAATCATTTATTAAAAACAACCTTTTTTTTCAAGGTGACCCAATCACACCTCAAAAAGGATTGGTGGCGACTCCCTTTTTCGTTTTCAAAACCCAAGTCGACCGCGTTTTTTTTTCAAAAAAAAAATGGTGTCAACATCTTAAAAAGAACGAATTATTAATTCCAAATTAACACATATGCCAATTCAAAATTTGTAACTTTTGCCATGATTAAAGATGGATATAATTTGTAACTACGAAGAAGAATCTTGTAACAACAATATATATATTGGAAGTAAGTTCTGTAACAGTTTGATTGTTCCTTTAGTTAAGTTTGAAATTTTGCAAGAAACCATATGAAAATTATATGCAAAGAAAATACTAACCAAAGCCAATTTGATCCTTATAAGTAGAGAGAGGTTCATTGAGATCCTTCTTCGGCGTGATATATTTATCAAGCTATTGATATTCTTTCCTCTCTGCTAGGGGTGAGCAAAATTCGATTCGACTCCAAAAAATCGAAAAAAATTCGAATTCGAGTTGAACAAATCGAGTTATTCGAATTAATCGAGTTATTCGAATCAACTTGAATTTTTTTTTCAAATTTCGAGTTCAAATCGAGTTGGGTTTTCGAATTCGAATAACTTGAATAATTCGAATAATTTGAATATCAAACTATAATATTTTACATTTTTACCCCAAACTCCCAAACCTTTTTACTTTTCCCTCAAAACTTTTGCTCCTTCCCATTTCCCCCCAAAACTTTTATTCCCCTCCCCTCCCAATCCCCCAATCTACCCAAAATTTATTTCCCACTAAAATTTTACTCTCCCATTTATTTTTTCTCAAAATTTTACTCCCCAAAACCCTCAAAACCTTTTATTTTTTCCCAAAATTATTACTCCCACTTTTTCCCTAAAACTTTTATTCCCTTCCCATTCCACCTCTCATCTACCCCAAACCCTCCCCCCTCCAATTTTTTTAATATTTTTCCTTCAAAATTTTACTCCCCCTATTTACTTTCTCTCAAACTTTTATTTCCCAAAACTTTTTATTTTCCCCTAAACTTTTACTTCTCACCCTTTACTCTTAAATAAAAAATCAAAATTATCCAAAAAAAAATCACTAAACATAAATAGTAATAATTTTAGTTATATCTACTATTTATATTATTAAATTAAATTTCACATTTTATATTATTTATATTATTGAATTGTTTAGTCATATTGAATATTTATATTAAAATTAAATTATTAATTATGCCATAAAATATTCGTGTTAAAATTTTATATTGGTATCAATTTCACATTTTATTTTTAAAATAACTTTTATTAAAAAATCATATTTTTACATTTAATATATTTCTTAATTCTAAAATACATAGTGACAAGAATCTGATGATAATTGAAACAACTAAGCAAGCAAAGAAGCTAACCAGGATATAAAAAATTAATAAATAAATTATGAGGTGATGAAAGTTAATAAAAAATTTGATTAAGGTGGACAAACTTTATTACGATGGGTGACAGTGGTTATAAGGACCCAAATTTATTTTTTAAAATTTAACTCGAACAAATATATTCGATTCGATTCGAATTCCATCTCACTCGACTCGATTCGAGAAAGCTTCAAATAAAGTTAGGATGATAAAATGATATTCGAAAACTTAATTAACTCAAAAATTTTCGATTCGATTTGATCGAATGCTCACCCCTATTCTCTGCTAGTTCTTTAAGCTTCTTTAATCTTTCTTTCAATTCTTCGCTCTACAAATTCAATTTTTTTAAAAAAAGCACAAGTTAATTTAAAAATGCAACCATTATAGACCTAGAACGCTAGAATCTAAATCGTTTCCAATTTACCTTCTCTCTGGGTTTAAGACTAGTGAAAACGAAATTAGAATTGGAGAAGAGAAATCAATTCGGTCCTGGAGTTAAAACTTGATTCCATCCATATGCTTCGAATTTGCTTGTACGGTGAATTGGCTATTGAGGAAAGAGTGAGCGAGTTCTCAGAGTTTTTTAGAGAGACGACGGTCACTAGAGCTTATTTTTTTCATTTATTAGGCGAAATAAAAATCCGTGGGGGAAGTGGAAAAGCTTTACTACTCAAAATTCATTTTCCACCTAAATTTTACTCCCCTCCCATCTCAACCCCTCATCTACCCAAAATTTATTTTCCACCAAAATTTTACTGTTTAATATAGGAAGTAGTTCTAATAATCAATTATAAGAAATTTCAAATAATGAATAGCAGGACATAAAATTAGGAAATTTAATCGGAGAAGAAAAAGACTTTTCTGATGAAATGATAGAGAAAATAAATAAAAATTATATTTCTAAAGAAGAAATAACTAAATTTAAAATATGGAGTCAAAGACACATAGAAAAAATAAGTGGTAATACAGTAGCTAAATTGTAACACCCCAAACTTAGCCCAGACGTTATGGCCGGATTTAGCGATGTCATACGATAGGGTGTTTGAAAATCGTGTCGTCGCATTAAAACCATTTCTATTGAATTTATTATCTTAATATATTATTAGTTTCAAAATTGTGTTGCTCATTTAATCGGTAGTTTTAAAGTGTTATTCGTTTACGGAAGCTTTTAAAACAGATTAAACAATCGTGTATTTAGGAAAAACATTTGTTTCTTTTGAAAACCGAGGTTTCCTACTGCTAGCAGATGTAATCCATAAGGTAAAGATAATTAAAACTCAAAATCAAAGTTCGAAAGTTCAATTACAACCCAAAAACTTAGCCAGTAAGAATAGAATGAACATATAATCAATTATCGTAAATATGGGTTAAAAACCATGAAAGTCTAAAATTGAGGTGACCGCTGAGTCTTCCACTGTACTGATCCGTTTAGATCTGGGGATTATCTGTGTACATTTAAACAAAAGGGGTAAGTTTATGGAAACTCAGTGTGTAATCCCACAAAAAACAAACAATATCAAATCACAGTGCACAGTTAAAGCAGTCCTGGGCGTAGGCCCTCTTTCAGTATTAGTAACATTTTGGGCCTTAGCCCATCTCAATACAGTATTAAATATGTAGTACGGCCAGTCCTATCCAATCAGCCTCTACACACTATCTCCATCTAACCCTACACTCCATGTGAGGATTAAATCAACCCACCCATCCCTATACTTCAGGTAGTACCGAATGCGGCATAAAACAGTAATTTGCAGCTGAGTTGTCAATATGTTAGGCTTAAGAGCCTTTTAGTACACTTCCTCCAAATCTAATCAACCTAACCCCATGCAATGCAACATACAAGTCATGACATGCTATCTCAGGACATCAGTACATATAATCAGCCTAGTACACAAGTATACTATCATCATGCTCAACACATATATAAATCAAATAGTCAGTTCGTACAATTAGGGCTCTAAGTGATGCTTATCGACCTTACAGTAGGTTCACAGTCGACTCGGGCGACCTGTGCAACCTTAGCAATTAATTCAGTAAAAATAGGCTCACACGCTAATGTGGTATGCTCGTGTGGGCCTTGTAACACCCCTTACCTGAGACCGTTGTCGGAGTCGAGAATGAGGCGTTACTTGACTTAACTTATTAGTTTGAGGCATAAAAATTTACTTTTAAAATTTATTTCTCTGTTCACCATAATGCTGTGCACCTGCGTAGCAGTCACTAATTTAATTATAACTCAAATGATGAAACTCGAAATTTAGATCCGTAAATTTTCCCTAAAACTTGACTCGTATTTTCTTACCATAAAATTTTTAGAATTTTTGGTTCAGCCAATTAGTACAGTTTATTCATTAAAGTCTTCATTGTTTAACTGCTTGACGATTTTGACCTTTATTCACTAAAAATTAATTTTCTCATCGTATGATTTTTATATGGTGTTCTCACTTGTTTCTACAAAAAATAGACTCACTAAGGAATCTAGATATGTAAATTATAACTCATAATTATTTTTATACAATTTTTAATAATTTTCTGAAGTCAGAACAGGGGACTCCAAAAACTATTCTGACCCTGTCTAACCAAAATTCAAATATATTAGAATATAAAATTTCTTTACTCACACCGTTATTTTTCTATGAAAATAGACTCGATAAGCTTTAATTTTATATATCATTCACTCTCTAATTCATTTTATACTATTCTTGGTGATATTTCAAAGTCACGTCACTGTTGCTATCCCAGAATTGTTTCCTGTACTGCAAATGTCATATCCCAGATATGGTCTTAAATGGGAGTTCTCATATCGATGCCAACGTCATGTCCCAGACATAGTCTTACGGGGGACTTCTCATCTCGATGCCAATACCATGTCCCAGACATGGTGTTACATGAGACCTCTCATAATCTTAATGATGCCAATGCCATGTTCCAAACATGGTCTTACATGGGATCTTATCACCCAAATATCATGACATTCGTATCTGATTTAACGGGACTTTTTAATAATAATTCTCTATCATCTCTTACTTGAGTCATCATTAATTTATTTCATGAAATAAATGTATAATTGCTGAAAAATAACATTGATAATAATTATTGAAATATTACATTTATTTACCGTAAATTTATCTCGGTGTAAAATATGGCCAAATATACCGGTTTAGTCTTCAACCTTTTTCTTTTCTCGGTCTAATCCCGAATTTCGTTCTTCTTGATCTATAATAGCAAATTTAGTTTATTTAATACTCACATTTATCAAAACAGACCTTGAATCTAACTTTGGCAAAATTATAATTTTATCCCTGAACTTTTACATATTTACATTTTTACCCTAAAGCTCGGAAATTAAATTTCATCCCATATTCTTATATTTTATAACATGCTGAACATTTTCCCATTCATGGCAACATCAGATTCTTACTCTAACATGTACTTATGACCATTAGGTATTTTTACCGATTATGTGGTTTTACTCGTTTTCACTTAAAATCACTTAGCACACATCGTTTAACATAATTTAAGACTTAATATTCTATCATAAAACATCAAAATAAACAAATTTCACCTGTGGGTATTTTTCCAAATATGAACCTTAGGTTAAATTATTGTTACAATAAGTTAAATCAAGTTATCGGGGCTTTAAAAATGTAAAGAACATTAAAAACGGGGCTTGGGATCACTTACTATGGAGCTTGGAAGCTTGAAAACCCTAGCTATGGCTTCCCTTTGCTATTTTCGGCCAAATGAAGAAGATGAGCACAATTTGCCATCTTTTTCCCTTTTAATTTATTTTAATTATCAAATTACCAAAATATCCTTAACTTAAAAATTTCTTATTTCGCTTATCTCATGTCCATTTTTGTCTATAACTTAACCAAGGGTCTAATTACCATATAAGGGCCTCCAATTTAAAATTTCATAGCAATTGGACACCTTTTAAAATGCCCACTAACAGTCGGATATCATTATTTAGCCCATTTTAAAATCTCTTGCACATATTAGCTTCGGTGGACACAAACTCCCGAGCATATTTACTAAATCTGACAAATTCACGTTCATACTCGATCTAAGTCATCTTACCTTGTTTTAACTCAAGAAACTCATTTCTTTTTTTATCTATAAACCTCTGACTAATATACTTTTTACAGAACTCCTCCTAAAATAAATCCTAAGTAATTCTCTCACTCGGTACCACTGACACAAGTCTTCCACCAATGATAGGTTGAATCTTTGAGAAGTGAGACAACACACTTCATGCATTCTTCAGGTGTACAGAATAATTCATCAAAAACTCTGATAGTATTCTCAAGTCGAAATTCAGCTTTCTCTGCATCATCATTTTTAGTAGCCTGAAACTTTTCAGCCTTTTGTTTTCTGATCTTATCAACTGGTGGTCTCTCTTATAACTATACCTGCGGCTGGGGAAGCTCTATGTGGAACCTGAGAATCATGAGGGGGTGGAGGTCAAATAGCCGAATTCGTATGAACGAACTCGGCAAACCAATCATTCATAGCTTGGAAGAAGACTTCTCGAGCCCCTCCTCCCTGACTAACTGATACAGGCCTTTCACTACTATCGGGTGGCACCGTCCCTTCTGCAGGAGCGGGCGCATTACTCTCTACATCATCTGCTCCAGCTCGTTCGGGATCCATAGCTATAAAAGAAAACATTTTAAAATCGTCAAGAGTCGTTACATTATCAAAATATAAGTATGGTATGTATAGCTAAACTCTTATTTATACTGAATATTTCGAGAACCGACTAAACCTGCTCGATACCAATAAATGTAACACCCTTTACTCGAGACTATTGTCGGAGTCAAGCATGAGGCGTTACTTCAATTAACTTATTAGTTTGGGGCATAAAAATTTGCTTTTAAAATTTATTTCACTGTTCACCATAATGCTGTGCACCTGCGCAATAGTTACTAATTGAATTATAACTTGAGTTACGAAACTCGAAATTTAGATCCGTAAATTTTCCCTGAAACTAGACTTATATATTTTCTTACAATAAAATTTTCAAAATTTTTGGTTCAGCCAATTAGTACAGTTTATTCATTAAAGTCTCTCCTATTTCACTGCCTAACAGTTCTGACCTTTACTTACTAAAAATCAATTTTCTCATCATATGATTTTCATATGGTGCTCTCACTTGTTTCTACAGAAAATAGACTTACTAAAGAATCTAGACGTATAAATTATAACTCAAAATTATTTTTGTACAATTTTTAATCATTTTCTAAATTCAAAATAGGGGACTCCAAAATCCATTCTGACCCTATCTAACCAAAATTCAAATATATCAGAATATAAAATTCCTTTGCCTACACCGTTATTTTTCTATGAAAATAGACTTGATAAGCTTTAATTCTATATCTCACTCACTCTCTAATTCATTTTCAACTATCCTTGGTATTTTTTAAAATCACGTCACTGCTGCTGTCCCAAAATTGTTTCATTGCAAATTTTTACTCTTTCATAATTTCTAGGTATAAACGGTCACCTAAGCATTCATAGTACCAAACATATTCTTACTTAGCCATTTTAATAGCTAAACATTATCACATACTTACACACATCCTTTAGCAATATCATAAAGACATACATACAAAATAACTAAGTTCTTATACATGCCATAGCTCAAAACATTTCTTATTGTAAAATACCGAGTTGATTGTTGATAGTGTGAATGCTCTCTGACGCCTTTAAGATCCCCGAATTAGCTTTGCAATACTATAAAAGAAGGAAAATAAAGGAAGTAAGCATAAAGCTTAGTAAGTTTACAAGCAAATAAATAACAACATTTAACACAAATAATTATACTCAAATGTCATGATCTTTAATTTTTTCTTTACTTACTCTCTTACTTGTTTATTTACTTGCTTACTAGATAACTCATGATTACAACTTGTGTAACATCCCGATTTTGGGCCTAGTCGGAACAGTGATTTCGGGGCCACAAATTCGATAAGGAAAAATTTATTTTTACTATATTTTATGGCCTACAATTTCACGTAAGGATTTCGTGAAAATTTTGTTCAAAAATTTTAACGTTTGGGCACTCAATTTAGTCAAAAGGACTAAATTGTAAAAAGTGCAAAAGTTGAGTTCTACATGTTAGAGGTGTTCAATTGTTATGAAATTTTAAATTGGAGATCTTTATATGGTAATTAGACCATTGGTTAAGTTATGGACAAAAATGGACATAAGATAAGTGAAATAGGAAATTTTTAAGTTAGGGGCATTTTGGTAATTTGGTAATTAAAATGAATTAAAAGGGAAAAAGATGGCAAATTGTGTTCATCTTCATTATTTGGCCGAAATTAGCAAGGGGGAAGCTATAGTTAGGGTTTTCAAGCTTCCAAACTCTATAGTAAGTGATTCTAAGCCTCGTTTTTAATGTTCTTTACGTTTTTGGAGTCCCGATAACTTAATTTAGCTTATTCTAGCAATAATTTAACCTACGGTTTATATTTGGAAAAATATCCATAGGTGAAATGTGTTTATTGTGATGTTTTATGGTAGAATATGAAGCTTGAAATTATGTTAAACAATTTTTGCTTAGCGATTTTATGTAAAAACGAGTAAAACGACATAATCGGTAAAAATACTTAATGTTTATAAGTATATGCTAGAGTGGGAATTTGATGTTGCCATAGAAGGGAAAAAGGTTCAGCATGTTATAAAACATAAGAATATAGGATGAAGTTTAATTTTCGAGTTTTAGGGTAAAAGTGTAAATATGTAAAAGTTTAGGGGCAAAAGTGTAACTGTTTTGATAAATGTGAGTATTAAATAAACTAAATTGCTATTATAGATCAAGAAGAATGAAATTCGGGGTTAGATCGAGGAAAGAAAAAGGTTGAAGACTAAGTTGATAGATTTGGCCATGTTTTGTATCGAGGTAAGTTTACGGTAAATAAATGTAATATTTCAATAATTATTATTAAGTCTGTTATTTTTCAGCAATTATGTATTTGTTTTATAAATTTATTTGATGTTGACTCAAGTATAAGACGATAGAGAATTAGTATTAAAAAGTCCTGTTGAAACATTCGGAATGTATCGGATACAAATGTCATAACATTTGGGTGATGAGATCTCATGTAAGACCATGTTTGGAACATGGAATTGGAATCATTGAGATTATGAGAGGTCCCATGTAAGACCATATCTGGGATATGGCGTTGGCACTGAGATAAGAGGGCCCCCGTAAGAATATGTCTGGGACATGGCGTTGGCACCGATATGAGAACTCCCATGTAAGATCGTATCTGGGATATGGCATTAGCAGTACAGGAAACATCCCATGTAAAATCATGTCTGGGACATAGCTTTGGCATGTTATTATCAGAAAAGAGACCCAAGTATTTTTATTATTCCAATGTGGCTTAACGGGCTATTAAAGAAATTATGTTCCAAGAAAGTTTAGGTAAAAGCATAATTAGCAAATCCAGGCGAGTTATAAGAGTTAAAGAACGTATTATGTTACCAGTTAAGAATCAAAATTTCAACAAGAGAATAGCAAGTTGTAATCATGAGTTATCTAGTAAGCAAGTAAATAAACAAGTAAAAGAGTAAGTAAAGAGGAAATTAAAGATCATGACATTTGAGTATATTATTTTTGTTAAATGTTATTTATTTGCTTGTAAACTTACTAAGCTTTATGTTTACTTCCTTTATTTTTCTTCTTTTATAGTATTGTAAAGCTAATTCGGGGATCTTAAAGGCGTTGGAGAACATTCACACTATCAACAATCAATTCGGTATTGTACGATGAGAAATGTTTTGAGCTATGGCATGTATAGGAACTTAGTCATTTTGTATGTATGTCATTATGATGTGTAAATATGTGATAATGTTTAGCTATTAAAATGGCTAAGTAAGAATATTTTTGGTATTATAAATGTCTAGGTGATAGTTTATACCTAGAAATTATGAAAGAGTAAAAATTTGCAATGAAACAGTTTTGGAATAGTAGCAGTGACGTAAATTTGAAAAATCACCAAGGATAGTATAAAATGAATTAGAGAGTGAATGATATATAAAATTAAAACTTATTGAGTCTATTTTCATAGAAAAATAACGGTGTAGGTAAAGGAATTTTATATTCTGATATATTTGAATTTTAGTTAGACAGGGTCAGAATAGTTTTTACAAAAATAATTATGAGTTATAATTTACATGTTTAGA
The DNA here is from genome assembly GCA_008044935.1 of Gossypium turneri. Taxonomy (NCBI): domain Eukaryota; kingdom Viridiplantae; phylum Streptophyta; class Magnoliopsida; order Malvales; family Malvaceae; genus Gossypium; species Gossypium turneri. The sequence goes on from CP032576.1 coordinate 3,157,184, forward strand.
TTCCTTAGTGAGTCTATTTTCTGTAAAAATAAGTGAGAACACCATATAAAAATCATACGATGAGAAAATTGATTTTTAGTGAATAAATGTCAAAATCGTCAAGCAGTGAAACAGGGGAGACTTTAATAATTAAACTGTACTAATTGGCTAACTAAAAATTTTAAAAATTTTATGGTAAGATAATATATGAGTCTAGTTTCAGGGAAATTTTACGGAACTAAATTTTGAGTTTCATAACTCAAGTTATAATTAAATTAGTGACTGCTGCGCAGGTGCACAGCATTATGGTAAACAGTAAAATAATTTTTAAAAGCAAATTTATGCCCCGAACTAATAAGTTAAGTAACGCCCCATGCTCAACTCCGGTAACGGTCTCAGGTAAGGAGTTTTACATTTGTTGGTATCAGAGCAGGTTTAGTCAATTCTCGAAAAATTTAGTTTTAATAAGAGTCTAGCTATACATGCCATACTTGTATTTTGATAGTGTGACGACTCCTGACAATTTTAAAATGTTTTCTTTTATGGTTATGGATCTCGAACAAGCTGATGTAGATGATGTAGAGAGAAATGGGCCCGCTCCCGCAGAAGGGACGGTGCCACTCGATAGTAGTGAAAGGCCCGTATCAATTAGTGATGAGGGGCTCGAGAAGCCTTCTTTCAAGCTATGAATGGTTTGCCGAGTTCGTTCGTATGAATTTAGCTGTTAGACCTCCACCCCCTCATGATTCTCAGGTTCCTCATGTAGCTTCCCCAGCCGCAGGTATAGTTATAAGAGAAAGACCACCAGTTGATAAGATTGGAAAATAAAGGGCTGAAAAGTTTCGGGCTACTAAAGGTGATGATGCAGAAAAAGCTGAATTTTGGCTTGAGAATACTATCAGAGTTTTTGATGAATTATCCTATACACCTGAAGAATGCATGAAGTGTGTTGTCTCACTTCTCAGATATTCGGCTATCATTGGCGGAAGACTTGTGTCAGTGGTACCGAGTGAGAGAATTACTTGGGATTTATTTCAGGAAGAGTTTTGTAAAAAGTATATCAGTCAGGTTTATAGATCAAAAAAGAAAAGAGTTTCTTGAGTTAAAACAAGGTAAGATGACTGTGACCGAGTATGAACATGAATTCGTCAGATTTAGTAAATATGCTCGGGAGTTTGTGTCCACCGAAGCTAATATGTGCAAGAGATTTGAAAATGGGCTCAATGATGATATCCAACTGTTAGTGGGCGTTTTAGAAATCAGAGAGTTTGTTGTTCTGGTTGAAAGAGCCTGTAAGGCAGAAGATTTGTTAAAAGAAAAAGAAAAGGGCAAAGCTGGAATTAAAGTGCAAGACACGAAGAAAAGGTAAATGAGTAGATCATTTCAGTCTACATCCAAGAGGCTTAGAGAGTTCTTTAGTGGATTAAATTTTTTAGCCAGGTATTTTAACCGAAACAAAGGCAGAAGATTTGAGGGTCCAAGAGCTCAAACTACTACAACCGCAAGTACAGGTAGTACTCGACCACCTAGGCCAGAATGTGCCCAATGCGGTAGACGTCATCCTGGAGAGCGTAGAGTAAATGAAAAAGCTTGCTTTAGATGTGGTGTAGCAGATCACTTTATTCGGGATTGTCCCGAAACAGTTAAAAGAGAAGTAATACCGAGTGCGAGATCAAAAAATACTTCTACTAGAGGCAGACTACAGAGGAATTCAGGAGTTGGAGCAAGTAATAGGGGTATGTCCAGAGTTCTTTAGTGGATCAAATTTTTCAACCAGGTATTTTAGCCGAAACAAAGGCAGAAGATTTGAGGGTCCAAGAGCTCAGACTACTACAGTCGCAAGTACGGGTAGTACTCGACCACCTAGGCCAGAATGTGCCCAATGCGGTAAACGTCATCCTGGAGAGTGTAGAGCAAATAAAAAAGCTTGCTTTAGATGTGGTGCAGCAGATCACTTTATTCTGGATTGTCCTGAAACAGTTAAAAGAGAAGTAATACCGAGTGTGAGATCGAGAAATGCTTCTACTAGAGGCAGACCACAGAGAAATTCGGGAGTTGGAGCAAGTAATAGGGGTATGTCCAGAGACTCAGCAGTTAGACCAGATGTTAGAGCACCCTCAAGGACATACGCTATCCGTGCTCGTGAAGAGGCATCCTCCCCTGATGCGATTACGGGTACATTTTCTCTTTATGATACTAATGTTATTGCTTTGATTGATCCGGGTTCGACCCATTCCTATGTTTGTATGAGATTGATGCCTAGTATGAACATGCCTATAGAATCTACTGAATTTGTAATTAAAGTATCAAATCTATTAGAATAATATGTGTTAGTAGATAAAGTATGTAAAAGTTGCCCTTTGATAATTAAAGGTCACTGTTTTCTGGCCGATCTCATGCTATTGTCATTTGATGAGTTTGATGTGATTCTTGGTATTGATTGGTTGACTGCCCATGATGTGATAGTGAATTGCGGAAAGAAATACATTGAGTTGAAATGTAAAAATGTTGATATTATCCAGGTTGATTCAGATGAGTCAGATGGTTCTCTCGTTATGATTTCTGTTATGTCTGCTTAAAAATGTTTGAGAAAAGGTTGTGAAGCTTATCTTGCTTTTGTATTGAACACTAGAGATTTCGAGTTGAAAATTGAATCACTGCCAATGGTACGTGAGTATTTAGATGTGTTTCTGGAAGAATTGTCAGGTTTACCTCCTAATAGAGAAGTTGAATTTGGTATTGAGTTGATTCTAGGTACAACTCCTATTTTTATTGCTCCTTATAGAGTGGCCCCGTTGGAATTGAAAGAATTGAAAGCTCAGCTGCAGGAATTAACTGATAAAGGTTTTACAAGGCTTAGTTGTTCTCCATAGGGTGCACCAGTGCTTTTTGTAAAAAAGAAAGATGGTTCGATGAGATTAGTTATAGATTATTGGCAGCTTAATAAGGTAACTATAAAGAACAAATATCAATTGCCTAGAATTGATGATTTGTTTGACCAATTGAAGGGAGCTACTGTGTTTTCCGAGATAGATTTGAGATCCGGTTATTATCAGTTGAGGGTTAAAGAGTCAGATGTTCCGAAGACTGCTTTTTGGACTAGGTATGGTCACTATAAGTTTCTTGTGATGCCATTTGGCTTGACTAATGCTCCTGTTGTTCATGGACTTAATAAATTGAATTTTCAGACCTTACTTGGATAAATTTGTAGTTGTGTTTATTGATAATATTCTGATTTATTCTCGTGATGAGATTGAACATGCCAAGCATTTGAGAACCGTTTTACAGATTTTGAGAGATAATAAGCTTTATGTCAAGTTTAGTAAAAGTGAGTTCTGGCTTCGGGAAGTTAGATTCCTTGGACACATTGTCTCAGGTGATGGTATTAAAGTTGATCCGAGTAAAATTTCAGCAATTGTTAATTGGAAGCCTCCTAGAAATGTATCAGAGGTTAGAAGCTTTCTTGGATTAGCTGGCTATTACAAACGATTTGTAAAGGGATTTTCCATGATAGCTACCCCGTTGGAAAGGTTGTTGCAAAAAGATATCAAGTTTGAATGGACTGAAAAGTGTCAACAGAGTTTTGACAAGTTAAAGGCATTATTGGCTGAAGCTCCCGTTTTAGTACAACCAGAACCGGGTAAAGAATTTATGATTTACAATGATGCATCCTTGAACGGATTGGGTTGTGTACTTATGCAAGAAGATAAAGTCATCGCATATGCTTCTAGACAGTTTAAGCCACATGAGAAAAACTATCAGACGCACGACTTAGAGCTGGCTGCCATTATATTTGCGTTGAAGATCTAGAGACATTACTTGTACAGTGAGAAGTGTCGAATATTCACTGACCATAAAAGCTTGAAATACTTGATGACTCGGAAAGATTTGAACTTGAGGCAAAGAAGATGACTAGAGTTGATTAAAGATTATGAGTTAGTGATCGATTACCACCCAAGTAAGGCAAATGTTGTTGTTGATGCCTTGAGTAAAAATTCTTTATTTGCATTGAGAGTTTGAATACCAGTTTGGCTTTATCTGATGATGGTTCCATTTTAGCTGAGTTGATGGTTAAACCGATGTTTCTTGAAGAAATCTATGAAGCTCAGAAAAATGACAGTAAGTTGCAAGCTAAAAGAGCTCAATGCGAGTCAGGTGTAGAGTCTGATTTTCAGATCGGTTCTGATGGTTGTTTGATGTTTAAAGACAGAGTATGTGTACCAAAGAATGATGAGCTTATTCAGAAGATCTTACAAGAAGCACATAGTAGTTCTCTTTCTATTCATCCAGGTAGTACAAAGATGTATAATAATTTAAAGAAAATGTGCTGGTGGGCAGGAATGAAAGGAGATATTTCAAAATTTGTTTCTAGATGCTTGATCTGTCAACAGGTAAAAGCCGAACATCAGGTACCTTCAGGTTTATTATAGCCTGTGTTAGTTCCTGAGTGGAAATGGGACCGAGTTACCATGGATTTTGTAACAGGGTTGTCGTTGACACCGAAAAAGAAAGATGCAGTATGGGTTGTGATTGATAAGCTAACGAAGTCAGCTCATTTTATCCTGTTTCATATAGATTATTCACTTGACAAGTTGGATGAATTGTATGTTTCGGAGATAGTTAGACTATATGGGGTACCGTTATCGATTATCTCAAACAGAGATTCGAGATTTACTTCGCGATTTTTGAGGAAATTACAAGAAGCTTTGGGTACAAAGTTGAGCTTCAGTAAGGCTTTCCATCCTCAGACCGATGGTTAGTCAGAGAGAGTTATTCAAATACTTGAAGATATGCTTAGATGTTGTGTTTTAGAATTTCAAGGTAGTTGGGAGAAATATTTGCCGTTGGTAGAGTTTGCCTATAATTATACTTATCAGTCAAGTTTAAAGGTGGCTCCTTATGAAGTTTTGTATGGACGTAAGTGTCGTACGCTTTTGTATTGGACAGAGCTTAAGAAAAATTAGATTTTCGGGGTTGATTTAGTCAAAAAACGGAAGAGAAAGTAAAAGTTATCAGATATTGTTTAAAAGCAGCTTCAGACAGACAGAAGTCTTATGCAGATTTAAAAAGAAAAGATATTAAATATCAAGTTGGTGACAAAGTGTTTTTGAAAGTATCTCTGTGGAAGAAAATTTTCAGATTTGGCAAGAAAGGCAAACTAAGTCCATGTTTCATTGGACCGTTCGAGGTGACTGAAAGAATTGGGCCCTTAGCATATCGGTTAGCTTTGCCAACTGAGTTAGAGAAGATTCATAATGTATTCCATGTGTCTATGCTACATCGTTACTGTTTCGATCCGTCACATGTGATCTCACCGACAGAGGTTGAGATTTAGCCTGACATGACTTATGTTGAAGAACCGGTAAAAATTCTAGATAGAGATCAAGTGACTAAGGAACAAGAGTATTGCACTTGTGAAAGTGTTATGGAATATGCATGGGGTTGATGAGGCTACATGGGAGCCCGAAGAGGCTATGTGAAAACAGTATCCAAATCTCTTCATAGGTAAGATTTTCGGGGATGAAAATCCCTAAAAGGGGGAGAAATGTAACATCTCGATTTTGGGTCTAGTCGGAACAGTAGTTTCGGGACCATAATTTTGATGAGAAAAAATTTATTTTTACTATATTTTTATGGCCTGCAATTTTACGAAATGATTTCATGAAAATTTCGTTCAAAAATTTTGACGTTTGGGCACTCAATTTAGTCAAAATGACTAAATTATAAAAGTGTAAAAGTTGAGTTCTACATGTCAGAGGTGTCCAATTGTTATGAAATTTTAAATTGGAGGTATTTATATGGTAATTAGACCATTGGATAAGTTATGGACAAAAATGGACAAGAGATAAGTGAAATAGGAAATTTTTAAATTAAGGGCATTTTAGTAATTTGGTAATTAAAATGAATTAAAAGAGAAAGAGATGTCAAATTGTGTTCATCTTATTCATTTGGCCGAAATTAGCAAGGGGGAAGCCATAATTAGGGTTTTCACTATTTCAAGCTCTATAGTAACTGATTCCAAGCCCCGTTTTTAATGTTCTTTACGTTTTTGGAGTCCTGGTAACTTAATTTAGCTTATTCTAGCAATAATTTAACTTAGGGTTTATATTTGGAAAAATACCTATACGTGAAATTTGTTTATTTTGATGTTTTATGGTGGAATATGAAGCTTGAAATTATGTTAAACAACTTTTGCTTAGCGATTTTAAGTGAAAACGAGTAAAACGACATAATCGGTAAAAATACCTAATGTTCATAAGTATATGCTAGAGTGGGAATTTGATGTTGCCATAGAAGGGAAAAATGTTCAGCATGTTATAAAACATAAGAATATGAGATGAAGTTTAATTTTCAAGTTTTGGGGTAAAAGTGTAAATATGTAAAAGCTTAGGGGTAAAATTGTAATTTTGCCAAAGTTAGAGTCGAGGACTGTTTTGATAAATGTGAGTATTAAATAAACTAAATTTGCTATTATAGATCAAGAAGAATGAAATTCGGGGTTAGACCGAGGAAAGAAAAAGGTTGAAGACTAAGTTGATAGATTTGGTCATATTTTGTGCCGAGGTAAGTTTACGGTAAATAAATGAAATATTTCAATAATTATTATTAATGTTGTTATTTTCCAGCAATTATATATTTATTTTATGGATATATTTGATGTTGACTCAAGTATGAGACGATAGAGAATTAGTATTAAAAAGTCCCGTTGAAACATTAGGAATGTATAGGATACAAATGTCATGACATTTGGGTGATGAGATCCCATGTAAGACCATGTCTAGGACATGGCATTGGCATCATTAAGATTATGAGAGGTCCCATGTAAGACCATGTCTGGGACATGGCGTTGGCACCGAGATGAGAGGTCCTTCGTAAGACCAGGTCTGGGACATGGCATGGGCACTGATATGAGAACTCTCATGCAAGACCATATCTGGGATATGGCATTGGCAGTATAAGAAACATTCCATGCAAGACCATGTCTGGGACATGGCTTTGGTATGTTATTATCAGAAAAGAGACCCGAGTATCTTTATTATTCCAATGTGGTTAAACGGGCTAGTAAACAAATTATGTTCCATGAAAGTTCAGGTAAAAGCATAAATAGCAAATTCAGGTGAGTTATAAAATATAATAACATATTATGTTATCAATTGAGAACCAACATTTCAGCAAGAGAAGAGTAAGTTATAATCATGAGTTATCTAAATAAACAAGTAAGTGACGAGTAAGAGATTAAGTAAAGAGGAAATTAGAGATCATGACACTTGAGTATAATTATTTGTGTTAAATGTTGTTATTTATTTACTTGTAAATTTACTAAAATTTATGCTTACTTCCTTTATTTTCTTTCTTTTATAGTATTACAAGTAAAGTCGGGAATCTTAAAGACGTCGGAGAGCCTCACACTATCAACAACAACAACTTGGTATTTTATGATGATCAATGTTTGAGCTATGACATGTATAGGGACTTAGTCATTTTGAATGTATGTCCTTATGATATTGCTAAAGATGATGTGTAAATATGTGATAATGTTTAGCTATTAAAATGACTAAGTAAGAATATGTTTGGTATTATGAATGCCTAGGTGATAGTTTATACCTAGAAATTATGAAAGAGTAAAAATTTACAATGCAACAGTTTTGAGACAGCAGCAGTGACGTGACTTTGAAAAATCACCAAGGATAGTATAAAATGAATTAGAGAGTGAATGTATATAAAATTAAATTTTATCGAGTCTATTTTCATAGAAAAATAATGGTGTGGGTAAAGGAATTTTATATTCTGATATATTTGAATTTTGGTTAGACAGGGTGAGAATAGTTTTTCGAGTCCCCTGTTTTGACATTAGAAAATCATTAAAAATTGTACAAAAATAATTATGAGTTATAATTTACATATCTAGATTCCTTAGTGAGTCTATTTTCTGTAGAAATAAGTGAACACCATATAAAAATCATACGATGAGAAAATAGATTTTTAGTGAATAAAGGTCAAAACCGTCAGGCAGTGAAACAGGTGAGACTTTATGGTAAGATAATATGTGAGTCTAGTTTCAGGGAAAATTTACGGAACTAAATTTTGAGTTTCGTAACTCGAGTTATAATTAAATTAGTGACTGCTGCGCAGGTGCACAACATTATGGTGAATAATGAAATAATTTTTAAAAGTAAATTTTTATGCCCCGAACTAATAAGTCAAGTAACGCCCCATGCTCAACTCCGGCAACGGTCTCGGGTAAGGGGTGTTACTTGCTATTCTCTTGTTGAAATTTTGATTCTCAACTGATAACATGATACGTTCTTAACTCTTATAACTCACCTGGATTTGCTAATTATGCTTTTACCTGAACTTTCTTGGAACATAATTTGTTTACTAGCCCGTTGAGCCACATTGGAATAATAAGGATACTTGTGTTTCTTTTCTGATAATAACATGCCAAAGCCATGTCCCAGACATGGGATGTTTCCTGTACTGCCAATGCCATATCTCAGATATGGTCTTACATGGGAGTTCTCATATCGGTGCCCATGTCATGTCCAGACATGGTCTTACGGGGGACCTCTCATCTCGGTGCCAACGCCATGTCCTAGACATGGTCTTACATGAGACTTCTCATAATCTCAATGATGCCAATGTCATGTTCTAAACATGGTCTTCCATGGGATCTCATCACCCAAATGTAATGACATTCGTATCTGATACATTCCTAATGATTCAATGAAATTTTTTAATACTAATTCTCTGTCATCTCTTACTTGAGTCATCATTAATTTATTTCATGAAATAAATGTATAATTGCTGGAAAATAACAACATTAATAATAATTATTGAAATATTGTATTTATTTACCGTAAACTTACCTCGGTGCAAAATATGGCCAAATCTATCAACTTAGTCTTCAACTTTTTTCTTTCCTCGGTCTAACTCCAGATTTCGTTCTTCTTAATCTATAATAGAAAATTTAGTTTATTTAATACTCACATTTATCAAAACAGTCCTCGACTCTAACTTTGGCAAAATTACAATTTTGCTCCTAAACTTTTACATATTTACACTTTTGCCCCAAAGCTCGAAAATTAAACTTCATCCCATATTCTTATGTTTTATAACATGCTGAACATTTTCCCATTCATGGCAACATTAGATTCTTACTCTAACATCTACTTATGACCATTAGGTATTTTTACCGATTATGTGGTTTTACTCGTTTTCACTTAAAATCACTTAGCACACATCGTTTAACATAATTTAAGACTTCATATTCTATCATAAAACATCAAAATAAACACATTTCACCTGTGGATATTTTTCCAAATATGAACTCTAGGTTAAATTATTGCTAGAATAAACTAAATCAAGTTACCAGGGCTTCAAAAGCGTAAAGAACATTAAAAACGGCGCTTCGGATCACTTACTATGGAGCTTGGAAGCTTGAAAACCCTAACTATGGCTTCCCCTTTGCTATTTTTGGCCAAATGAAGAAGATGAGCACAATTTGCCATCTTTTTCCCTTTTAGTTCATTTTAATTACCAAATTACCAAAATGCCCCTAATTTAAAAATTTCCTATTTCACTTATCTCATGTTCATTTTTGTCCATAACTTAACCAAGGATCTAATTACCATATAAGGACCTCCAATTTAAAATTTCATAACAATTGAACACCTCTAACATGTAGAACTTAACTTTTTCACTTTTTACAATTTAGTCCTTTTAACTAAATTGAGTGGCCAAACGTCAAAATTTTTGAACAAAATTTTTACGAAATCATTCCGTGAAATTGTAGGCCATAAAAATATAGTAAAAATAATTTTTTCCTTATCGAATTTGTGGTCCCAAAACCACTGTTCCAACTAGGCTCAAAATCGGGATGTTAGAGGCCTGCACGTCCGCGTGGCCCACAAGTCCTAAATTTACTTTGACCGTATGAATCACACAGCCTGACCCAAAATCTCACACATCCGTGTGATTTACCTGTGTGGGCTCACACGGTCTAAATTAGTCCAACTCGTGTGTCACACACGACCTGTTTGGCCATCACATGGCCGTCCGCGCACGGCCTGGCCTCGTCGAGCACGTCCGTGTTAAGGTATATGGCCTACCACACGGGCGATCACACGTTTGTGTCGCGTCGATAGTGAGATTTTTGGCTTTCGTCAAAATTTTATTTTCGATCCCTGAGCACTCTAAAACCTATTTTCGACCATCTAAAAACCAATTTCAGTCACTTACATCGATACCAAATTGAATTATTAAGAATAGACCATCCTCAAATATTTTCGACAACTCATACATTGAACGTACAATAACGAAATCATACTTTCTCGGTATCGATTGGAATCCACAGTTGCCTAAGGGTCTTCTAAACACAAAATAATTTTATTAATTATCGATTCAAGGATACCGTAACTAAAACACGTTTACCCAACTCATTGAAACAGATGAAATTGATGGTTGCACCCAAAGAGACAAAAGAGGGGAAACAGTAGAAAATTTGGCTATAGAGACAAAAGATGGAGAAAAGAAAAACTGGCAGAGGAGGGAGTTAGATGTCGGTTACAAAGATGATTTTTGGGGAAATTGATTCACTCAATCTCACTACCCACATTATCTCAACCACCCACTATTCAGTTATCAATTATAACTCAAACTCTCAGTCACCAAGCTGAGCAAGAATAAACCTTTCTCGCCCACGTAGAGATTCGAACCCCCACTTTTCAGCACACTAACACTTCACTTAACCACCAGACCAGAAGGCTCATTTTGTTGTATATTTACAAATATTTAAATAAAATACTATTGGACAAAGTTACGGCTTTACTCAGAAAAATCCAAAAATTTTTGCCAAAGGCATGGCTTAAACTTGGGACCTCACACACACCCAGAACACGAAACCACTAAAACAGATAAACAGATATGTTACACCTCCGCAACAAAAATAAAAATTCTGGGGCGTTACAACTTTACCCTCTAAAAAAAATTTCAATACTGCTGACGCATCGTATCCTCAGGCTCCACGTGGCCTCCTTAGTACTATGATTACGCCATAGAACCTTCACCAAAAGAATAGACTTCCTTCTCAGAACTTTTACATCACGATTTAGAAACTGGACAGGTTCTTCCTCAAAGGTCAAGTCTGGCCTAACCTTAATCTCCTCAATAGAGACAATATGAGTAGGATCAGAGCGGTAACACCTCAACATAGAGGCATGAAACACATCCTGGATATGATCCAACGCTGGAGGTAGCTCCAACTGATAAACAATTGGTTTCACCCGCTTCAAAATACGGTAAGGTCCAATAAACCTAGGGCTTAACTTGCCCTTATGATCAAACCTCAGTACCTTCTTTCATTGTGAGACCTTGAAAAAAACAAAGTCCCCCACAGAATACTTGATCTCACGCCTCTTCAAATTCGTATAAGATTTTTGCCTGTCAGAAGCCATTTTTAAACGACTCTGAATCAATCTTACCTTATCCTTTATCTCAGAGACTAACTTAGGACCCATAACACATCGCTCTCGTAACTCAGTCCAACATAAAAGAGTGCGACACTTATGACGGTACAATGCCTCGTAAGGTGCCATCTAGATGCTAGACTGGAAGCTATTATTATAGGTAAACTCTGCTAACGGCAGACAATCCTCTCAACTGCCTCGAAAATTAATAGCACAGCTCTTCAACATATCCTCCAGTACTTGAATCACTCTCTCTGACTGACCATCGATATAAGGATGGAACACAGTACTGAAGTTCAACCTTGAACCCAGAGTCTTATGCAATTTTTTCCAAAACCAAGACGTGAAACAAGGATCCTTATCAGAGATGATCAAAATTGATACCCAATGCAGTCTCACTATCTAAAAATATAGAGCTTCGCCAGCTTCTGCAAAGAATAATTTGTCCTAACTGGAAGGAAGTGTGCAGACTTAGTCAATCGATCCACGATAACCCACACTACATCTTTTTTAGTGGCTGTTAAAGGCAACCCACTAACGAAATTCATCGTTACTCGTTCTCACTTTCATAGCAGAATCTTAATCAGCTGCAGCAATTTCGAAAGCAACTGATGCTCAGCCTTAACATACTGGCAAGTCAGGCATCTAGCCACAAAATTCGTAACCTCTCGAAGATCTCGATACATCTTATTTTCCCAGGGTGCATAGCATAAGAGCTATTATGTGCCTCTTTCAAAATAGACTGCCTCAAACTTAAATCATTCGGCACACATATCTGACCTCGAAAACATAACACACCCTCAAAGTTTAACCCACAGTGTGTAGTGTTACCACTCTCAATCTGACAGAATCAAAGACTTAAATACTCATCCTCCAGCTGTCTACCCTTAATTTGCTCGATCCAAGTTAGCTTGACTTGAAGCTTAACCAATAAACTCCTATCATCGAACAAGTTAAGTCAAGCGAACATCGCTCTCAAATTAGTTATAGCTTTACGGTCAATACATCGGCCACCACATTGGCCTTATCAGGATGGTACTCAATGGTACAGTCGTAATCCTTAAGCAGCTCAACCCATCTTTGCTGCTTTAGATTCAGCTCTTTCTAAGTAATGAGATACTTGAGGTTTTTGTGATCAGTGTAGATAATACACTTCTCACCATACAGATAATGCCTCGAGATTTTTAATGCAAATACTACGGTAGCCAACTCTAAATCGTGCATCAGATAGTTCGCCTCGTGTGTCTTAAGCTGACGAGACGCATATGTAACCACCTTACCATCTTGTATCAACAAACATCCCAAACTGACATATGATGCATCACTATAAACTATAAACTTCTTTTTCAAGTTCAGGCTGTACCAAAACAGGAGCCTTTGTCAGTACAGTTTTAAGCTTCTTAAAGCTCTTTTACTGCGCATTAGTCTAGTCAAACGGTACACCTTTACGTAGTAGCTTAGTCAAAGGTGCTGCGATTAGTGAAAATCTTTCTATAAATCGTCAGTAATAACCTGTCGGCTCTAAAAAGTTACAGATCTCAGATGCATTCTTAGGCTGCTTTTCCCTCAGCAGACACCACATTACCTAGAAATGTTACTTTACGTAACTAGAACTCGCACTTGTTGAACTTAGCATAAAGCTACTTTTCCCTCAAAATCTGAATAACAAGGTGCTTGTCATGCTCATCCTCAGTCCTCCAATAAACCAATATGTCATCAATAAAAATCACCATAAATTGATCTAGGTAGGGCTAAAACACTTGGTTTATCAGATCTATGAAAGCTGCCGATGTATTAGTCAGTCTAAATGGCATCACTAGGAACTCGTAGTAACCATAATGAGTTTTAAATGTTGTCTTATGCATATCAGCCTGCTTAACCCTCAACTGATGATGCCCAGAACACAAGTCAATTTTTAAGAACACAGACGCCCCTCGGAACTGGTCAAACTAATCATCAATCTTCAGAAGTGGATATTTGTTTTTAATAGTCAACTTATTTAGTTGTCGGTAGTCAATACACATCCTCATGAATTTATTTTTTAACAAACAGTATCGGTGCTTCCCACAGGACACATTAGGGCGGATGAACCCACGGTCCAATAACTCCTGAATTTGAGCCTTAAGCTCCATAAGCTCTTTCGGTGCCATTCAATAGGGAGCGATAGACACTGGAGCTGTACCAGGGAAAAACTCAATCCCAAACTCCACTTCTCGATTTGGAGGTAAACCTAGTAGCTACTAAGGAAAGACTTCTAAAAATTTTCTCACCGTTTTGATATGCTTTACAGTAGAGTCTCCAAAAGCAGAAACACTTACGTAAGCCAAATACGCCTCGCATCTCTTGCGAACCAGTTTCTCAGTTACCAGTGCAGAGATCACGTTAGCCAAGTAATTTTGACGTTCTCCAATCACAACTACTTTATTACCCTTATCAGTTCTCAATACGACCCTCTTAGTCGCATAGTCCAAACTACACGACGTTTGACCAACCAGTCTATCCCTAATATCATATCGAACTCCCCAAACGAAAGTTCTATGAAATCAACCAAAAATACTGTCACTTGACAACTCTAATAGATTGCCCCAGAGGGCTCAGCACAGCCACCTCACTAGAAGTACTCTCAATCAGAATCCCTAGGTTTTTGGAAACAGAACAGGCAACATAGGAATGTGTAAATCCTATATCTATCAATGCAGTGTAAGGCACATCATAAATAAGAAATGTACCTGTGATGACGTTTGGAGCATCTCTGTCCTCTCGGCGAAGCGCAGCATAATCTAAAGCAGGCTGCCTCGCCTTAGTCTGCCCAACACCTCTATTCGGTGCTCTCTATCCATGACTCATGCCATTACTACCCTAGCCTGACCACGACCTCTAGGTGGTTGTTGTGCTACCCTCTGTGGCTGTGCAGCACCAGTACCCTGAGTTTGCCTCTGGTCGAGTCTCAACGGACACTCTCTAATGCGATGATCCAATGGTCCACACCTCAGACACGCCTCATTCCTCTAACACTCGCCCTGATGGCGTCTACCACAATCAACATATGGTTGCATTCTAGTAGTAGTAACAGGGAGCCCAGCTCTAACTGGGCCATCAGTTCTAGCTTTTTTCTTATGCCTCTGTACAGAACTCGGGGGCTCTAAATCCCTCTTGTTTCTACCTCTCTCCCTATCGCGATTTTGGCGCTCAGTGCGCTTAATCTCCTCAGCGATATTCGCCTTCTTAACTAGTGAAGAAAAATCACGCTTCTTTTACGGAGCTATCAGACTCTCAAATTATCTCTGATACCATCATTAAAGCGGACATAATACTCATACTCAGTCGTCGTAGGAATTCAGCCTCATACTCGGCTACTGATCGATCTCCCTGTGTTACATTCAGGAACTCCTTCCTACGGGCGTCCACATAACTAGTTCCCATATATTTCTCCTAGAATGTGGTCTTAAAGAACTCTCAGGTTAGACGTTCGGGTTGAGTGCCCTCCTTAACAGTAAGCCACCGTTGATAAGCTTCATCACGCAGCAGCGAGACTGCACCCGTTAATTTTTACTCAGAGGTGCAATCCAGGTCATCCATGATCCTCTACGTGGCTTCAATCTAGTATTCGGCCAAATTAGGGGTGACCCCTGAAGAGCTCAGCTCCATTGAACCGGAATCATTTCATAATCGACCCACGACCCCCAGATCTAGTATTAGGCCCAACGACCCTCTCTAATATCCTCAACATAACCTGGGATAATGCATCGTCTCCAGCCATGCGATCATGAGACTCAGTCTCAGTAGCAAGTGACAATGGCGTCTCACTTGTGTCCAAATTTGGTATATTACCCAAGAAAGAAGACAGATCGAACCTCCCTACGGCCTCTACCTCGGCCTTGAGTACCACGTCCACGAATACTTCGTGCGCTCATGTCTATTCAGATTTATCTGTATTACAAATTTTTATGCATCAGTTTTAGTTTTAGTATTTACTAGCAGATATTTTATGTAAACAGTTTCAGTAATCCAGATTGATTTTCGTAAATCGCAGATTCTATCAGTTTTGCTACAGTCTCAATATACACTATCGAGAGTGTTTTCACAGTATACTACCTACAGTAGTTTCAGAATATCATAACATATATCAGTTTTAGAATATCATAGCATGTATCAGTTTTAAAACACTTACAAGATCGGCGCCGGAGACTCGGTGTACCACATACTTAGTAGAAATATTTCAAATCATTTAAAAATTAATTTTTTAAAGACCAAATTTAAAACTCATAATCCACAATCGAGTTTTGCAACCTGACTCTGATACCATTAAATGTAACACCCTAAATTTGACCCAGACGTTATGGTTGGATCCATCGATGTCACATGATAGGGTGTTTGAAAACTATGTCGTCGCGTTAAAACTATTTTCATTGAATTCATCTTAATATCTTATTAGTTCTAAAATTGTATTGCTCATTTAATCGATAGTTTCAAAACGTTATTCATTTGCGGAAGCTTTTAAAACAGATTAAACAATCGTATGTTTAGGAAAAACATTTGTTTCTTTTGAAAACCAAGGTTTCCTACTGCTAACGATTGTAATCTATAGGGTAAAGATAATTAAAACCCAAAACCAAAGTTCAAAAGTCCAATTACAACCCAAAAACTTAGCCAGTAAAAATAGAATAAAAATAAAATCAATTATCGTAAATATGGGTTAAAACCCATGAAAGTCTAAAACCGTGATCACCACCGAGTCTTCCACCGTACTGATCCGTCTAGATCTGGGGATTACCTGTGCACATTTAAACAAAAGGGGTGAGTTTACGAAAACTCAGTATGTAATCCCACAGAAAATAAACAATAGCAAATCACAGTGCACAGTTAAAGTAGTCATGGGCCTAAGCCCTTTTTTCAGTATCAGTAACAATTTGGGCCTTAGCCTATCTCAGTACAGTATCAAATATGCAATATGGTCTTAGCCTATCACAGTATCAGTAGTAGTCATGCAGTATTCAGTAACAAAGTTCTACCCAACCAGCCTCTACATACTATCTCCGTCCAACCCTATACTCCATGTGGGGATCAAATCAACCCACCCATCCCTACACTCCAGGTAGTACAGAATGTGGCACAAAACAATAATTTACAGCTGAGCTGCTAGTATGTTAGGCTTAAGAGCCTTTTAGTACACTTCTTCCAAATATAATCTCGAAGTTGAGGACGGTGATTTAAGGTTAGGCTCTGAAGTCTTAATAATCAACAAAAATGTTTCAAGAAACATGCCAAAAACCAATCTAAGAATACCTCCATCAGAATTCTGCAAATATAATGAACAGTATGAACATATTCAGTCCATGCTAAATAATATAAACTAAGGCGCCCATGAGGCCATGACATTACTACTTAAAAATTTAAGGTTGGTAATCTAAAAGTACCATGATAGAACTGTAGTTAAACAACGTTCTGAATGCAAAATAACCAACCAAATACCCAGTAAACATTGTTAGAGCAACATGTAAACCTGTTCACGCATACATCATCGGAATTAACTACGAAGAAGAATTTTGTAACAGCAATATATATATATTTGAAGTAAGTTCTACAACAGTTTGATTGTTCCTTTAATTACTTAAGTTTGAAATTTTACAAAAAAACCATATGAAAAATATATTTAAAGAAAATACTAACCAAAGCCAATTTGATCATTATAAGTAGACCTGCTCATGGGTCGAGCCACTTGGCCCTGCCCGAAGGCCCTTTGAAATGTGGGAGGGTTTAGGCAAAAATATAGGGCCAATAAATGGGCATGAATTTTTAGTTGAGTTCGGCCCGACCCATGAGCACCTCTATTTATAAGTAGAGAAAGGTTCATTGAGATCCTTCTTCGGCGTGATATCTTTATCAAGCTCTTAATACTCTTTCCTTTTTGCTAGTTCTTTAAGCTTTCTTAACCTCTCCTTCAATTCTTCGCTCTACAAATTCAATTTTTTTTTTAAAAGCACAAGTTAATTTAAAAATACAACCATGATAGACCTAGAACGCTAGAATCTAAATCGTTTTCAATTTACCTTCTCTCTGGTTTTAAGACTGGTGAAAACGAAATTAGATCCGGAGAATAGAGAAATCAATCTAGGCCTGGTGTTAAAAGTTGATTCAATCCATATGCTTCGGATCTGCTTGTACGGTGCATTGGCTGCTGAGGAAAGAGTGAGAGCGAGTTCTCAGAGTTTTCTAAAGAGACGACGGTCATTAGAGGCTGAGAAAAGAAACAAGCAAATAGATTCGATCACAGTTATCACGAGACTGGGTTGGTTCGGGTCATCGGAGCTCATTTTTTTATTTACTGTGAGAAATGAAAATCCGTGAGGGAAGTGGTAAAGCTTTACTACTCCATAAGTGGAGAATTTTGCAAGACAACCCAAACGACACAGCTTTAGTGAATAGATTGCCAAGGAAATGCAGGAATAAGTCTTCGGGTTACAATTTAAGCCCATCAGAGGTCAGGGTTGAAGATCTGACCCATATTTGTCGTCTGTCAATCTTAGGCCTAATGTAAAAGATAATTAAGAATTTCTTAAGGGCTAATTCCACCACTAGTCCCTAAATGAATACCTAAATTTTACAATTGTCCCCAAACTTCAAAAACATTTTAATTAAATCCTATAATTATTAGTATCATTATCCTTCAACCAGCTTTGGTGTTAGCTACTAACTCAGATTTGATGTCAAATCCAACCTGTCGGATTTGAGATGGCATATAAATACACGTGTCACCTTCAAATAATTAAACACAACTTTACGAGTTTAAAAGTTTGAAATCAAAGCCTCATGCAAGATTTTGATTGTTAAAAGCTTTCTTTAAAATTAAAAAAAAAAATTGAAAGATTATTTTAATTAAAAAAGAAACTATTATAAAATTTAAAAAATTATGGTAATCTAGTCTCATCCCAATTAGTTAAGTTAATTTTGTCCGTGATTCATAAACTTTGATTTGATTGCATTTGATTCAATTTTAATTTATTTTAACTAATATTTTTATTTGAAATTAAAAATATATTTTAAATATAATAAAATAATAAAAATAAAAATTAATGTTTTGACATTAAATTTAAATTGATAAAATTTAAATGCATTTACACTAATGTTTTAGATAAATTTGTAGCTGATCCTAAGGAATTTATGCATGAATTGAAAGAATTAAGAACATAAAGTAATCATGGTGGGCTTCTCATGCATCTAATGAGAAACAAAACTCTTGATTATTATCACAAATAAAAGGAATCAACTAACACTCTTTCCGAAAATTCATCAAAACAACAAGCACATTATCAACAGCCAAATTCTAATCCAACATTATTGCAACAATATTAAAACATTTATCTACCAATTATTATTGACCTTGAATTAAAAGGTCATATTACAGCTGTGGTTGACTTTTTCTAAAAGTGTTCTTCAAAAAATGTTTTTTAAAAAAAAATTAATAATGTTTATTAGTAATGTCAAAAAATACTTTTGAGAAATAAAATATTTATTTTAAGTATGACAATGTAAACCAAATGATATGTCAAACGTTTTTGGAAAAAATATAAGATTAGTACCTGAACTTGTCCACTTCTCCCAGATTAGTACCTATGGTTTTTTTTTTTGGTCCAAGATTGATTTTCGAATTTTTTTTCCCTCAATTAGTTTGGTATTTGAGCCTAACATCGTTTAAATTTTGCTGACATGGCAGCGCTAGCCAATCGCGCACCGTCACATGTCGCAATTTGGGAACCCCATTTGACACGTTTTTTTTCATCTGTTGACCCGACCCCTTTGAAAAAAATTAAAGAAAACATTAATTAAAATTTTTAAAAAAAGAAAGAATTAAAAGTTTAGCATCAGGCTTTGAATTGTAGTGCATTTAGTATTATTAATATAACGTATTTACATGATTAAATTTTATTTTATTTATAATTTAATCTATTTTCTATTACAGTCGGATAAAAATAATATTAAACGTTTTTTTGCTTGCAGGTTGTATTATTAAATATTAAATTAAAAATAACATAATTATTTTAAAATTTTAAAAAATTAATATAGGTGTACTTACAATGAGCTATGTTTAACTATATATAAATATGGACGAGATTAAGATGATATTTAGGTCCATATTTCAAGTTGGATTAAGTTTAAGTAAACATAAATTGTGCTAATATCATATTTAAGTCCGACCCAACTTCACCTAACCCAGAGCACTTCTAATTATCATATTTAAGTTCGACCCTAAACATTCCTTTACAAATTGAAATTTATTAATTTCAAGATGTTTTTACCTTTTATATAAAATTAAAAAAAATTAACCCATAATAAAATTTCGATATAATAATTTTTAATTTTTTTATCATTTCAATCCAAGCTTCACTTATTTTTTATAATTAATCTCACGAGTTAATTATATGTAACAATTCAATTACTTTTAATATTTCATTATACTAACAAAAATTTAGAAATTGTACCTATGGTACAATAAATTATTTTTTTTTTTTAAGCTAATAATCAGATTGGGCTTTATTATAATATATCAATAATACAAAAACATAAAACTAGTTAAGCATTGAATCTCCTGTCTCAGTTATCTCAGTTAAGAGGAGTCATGGAAAGAACAGGCTCAAAATCACGATCAATTCCTTTTTCAAATCCAGCTGCGGCTGCGCGAGCTCTTCCCGCGTGCTATAAATGACCCACGAATAGGAAGAATCCTAGAACAAAATGAGAGGTAGCTAACCAACTTCTCGGAGAGGAGAAAGAAATGAAAAGGAGCCCAGATATAAAGCTGGGCCCGAACAAAACAACTATGAAAAATAAAGAAGAACTGAAAACCAAACCTAATAGCAAAATAACAGAAAAAGAAGGCCCAAAAATTAAAGTTTGGCCCGGAAAAATCAAAAACAAAAATAAAAATCAGAAGACTCGAACCGCATTAAACACGCCATTTCTCTACCCTATCAGAAACCGATCTGTTGCCGTCTTGTCTTGATTTCCAAGGAGAGCTTTTTTCCACCGATTCCGTTGATATCTCATTTCAAACTCTCCATATTTCATCTTCTTCCTTTCATATTCAGTGTGGTTCTCTCACGCTATCCCTTTCTTCTTGCTTTTCTTCAGATTCAGGAACGCTTCCTACCAGGTAAATTTCCTTCTGGTTCTTCAACGTTTCAGTTGCTAAAATATGCGCTAGACTGTTTGCTATTCGTGGAATATATTCACATCTACAGTTCCTATATTTTAACAATAGCTGTTGAATATCATGAATATAAGCACCTACCAGAGACTTATCTGGACAATATATATATTGCTGTCAGATATTCTTTGTGGTTATAATACTTGAGGCCATGCCTGCTATAAAGAAGGTTGCTTTACATTTACTCTTTTTAACAGTATAAGGGCTAAATTGAAACAATATCTATAATACAAGGATCTTATTCGCAATTCAACCTTTCTTTCCTGCTTGGAATTTGGTATTATTAGTAAGGCAAATGAATAAATAAATATAAAACTTTTGCTCCTAAATCGTCTCTTTTGAATCTGTGCTTCATTTTCGTTGTTTCTCCGTCTGCTTATCCACGGCCGAGAAGTGAGCTACCTCTTCTCTTTCTACAAGATTTCAGTTCCTTTTTCTGTATATATATACATATATTTCTTTTCATTTTTGCTGCCTTTGAAAATTTTGGCTACCTTAAGTGTATAAATCTGTATCTGGGCCTCTCCAAGTTTCTCCTAGAACCGTTAGTTCTGTTTCAACTATTATCTGAATTTTTATTTTTTGCATTATTTTGCTCATGGGCTTTGTCATTCGCTATCTTGCTCATTCAGTTTGTTTTTCTTTACTTGTATATGTTTAAAAAGCACTATTGGCTGAATGGCGGGGAGTGCTGTAATTTAAACTAAAGTCATTTCGTTTGGATTTGTTGTTTTACAAGTCCAAAAAGCTAGATTTTTGCAGGGAAACTATTTCATGTAAAATTAACCCAACTTGTTGTGGGAATTGTAAATACTGATTTCCATGTTGGTTTGGTGTAGGCAATTGTTGTCAGATATTCTTTGTGGTTATAATACTTGAGGCCATGCCTGCTACAAAGAAGGTTGCTTTACATTTTTCTGCCTGCTATAGGTTTCTTTAATTCTAGTAGTTCAGGGTTTTCTTTTTCTTTTTTCTTTTAATTGTTTTTCTTTTTGTTTGTTAAAATTTTTGAGGTGTGTGCTATGAAATTTTGTCTACATTGAAAAATTTTGTTTCTTTAGAAGAATATTTCTCTTCTTGAATATATACCAGTCAGTGTTTTGATAATGCAATAGAATAGTTTGAATGTGATTCCTATGGTGTCTGAGATGTATGTTATTAAAAAATCTCTCTTCTTTTTCCTGCTCTAATGGTTCTGAATTTTTGTTTTAAACTTTAGTGGATTTACTTTTTACAGTTTTTCTTGGGATTGTGATATCAAAAGTGCTTCGATTAGATACCCTTTTTGTTTTTCCTTGTCATTGTTAAGAAGAACTTACCTGGCTGTGTAAGAGTTACAACGTTTAGTTGTATTAATCTTAGTCAGTACATTGTGGTTCTGTACATTTTCTACTGTGATATCTAATTTTCTGTTGGATTTTTATGCAATTAAAATGATTGTTTATTAAAACATTGGCAATCCATTCAATAAAGTTGCATCGTTTGGGTTTTGTCTTGCAAAATTCTCCACTCCTGGAGTAGTAAATCTTTACCACTTCCCTCACGGATTTCCATTTCTCACAGTAAATGAAAAAAATGAGCTCCGACGATCCGAACCAACCCGGTCTCGTGATAACTGTGACCGAATCCATTCGCTTGTTTCTTCTCTCAGCCTCCAATGACCGTCGTCTCTCTGAAGAACTCCGAGAACTCGCTCTCACTCTTTCCTCAGCAGCCAATGCACCGTACAAGCAGATCCGAAGCATATGGATGGAATCAGCTTTTGACTCCAGGCCCAGATTGATTTCTCTCTTCTCCGGATCTAATTTCGTTTTCACCAGTCCTAAACCCAGAGAGAAGGTAAATTGGAAACGATTTAGATTCTAGCGTTCTAGGTCTATCATGGTTGTATTTTTAAATTAACTTGTGCTTTTTTAAAAAAAATTGAATTTGTAGAGCGAAGAATTGAAGGAGAGGTTAAGGAAGCTTAAAGAACTAGCAGAGAGGAAAGAGTATCAAGAGCTTGTTAAAGATATCACGCCGAAGAAGGATCTCAATGAACCTTTCTCTACTTATAAGGATCAAATTGGCTTTGGTTAGTATTTTCTCTACTTATAAGGATCAAAATGGCTTTGGTTAGTATTTTCTTTGCATATAATTTTCATATGGTTTCTTGCAAAATTTCAAACTTAAGTAATTAAAGGAACAATCAAACTGTTGCAGAACTTACTTCCAATATATATATTGCTGTTGCAAGATTCTTCTTCGTAGTTAATTCCGGTGATGTATGCATGAACAGGTTTACATGTTGCTCTGACAATGTTCACTGGGTATTTGGTTGGTTATTTTGCATTCAGAGCGTTGTTTAACCACAGTCCTATCATGGTACTTTCAGATTACCAACCTCAAATTTTTAAGTAGTAATGTCATGGCCTCATGGGTGCCTTAGTTTAGATTATTTAGCATGGACTGAATATGCTGATACTGTTCATTATATTTGCAGAATTCTGCTGGAGGTATTCTTGGATTGGTTTTTGGCATGCTTCTTGAAACATTTTTGTTCATTATTAGGACTTCAGAGCCTAACCTTAAATCGCCGTCCTCAACTTCGAGATTGAAGAAAAATCAATAGAGTAGTTAAGAAGAGGTTGGTTGTGTTTTCTTTTCTTGCTACCTATTGTCCATTATAAATCTAGGAGTATGTGAGTTTAAGACTGTAAATACTATCATATTGTAATCATAGGGCATTTTATTTTGATGTTCTTTACAAGGTAAAGGTTGTGTAGGATTATTTTTCTAACTTTGTTGAGAGCAGATGAATAAGAGAACAATTATATCCATCTTTAATCATTGTGAAAGTTACAAATTTTGAATTGGCATATGTGTTAATTTGGAATTACTAATTTGTTCTCTTTAAGAGACAATATTATTTGAATCTAAAATTGCTATAAATATACTAGTGCTGCATGCATACAGAATTGAAAATTAGGTTGATATTAAGGGTCTGTTTGATAGGGAGAAAATATTTTCCGGAATTGGTTTTCCACATTTTCCGGTGTTTGTTTGTTGGAAAATGAATTCCTATGGGAAAACATTTTTCAAACACGGGTAAAATCCAAAGCTTTTTTTTGGAAATTGTCTTACCCATTTCTCTACCGTAAGACATTTTCCCTTTCTCCTTTCTCTTCTTCAACCTTCTTCAACTCCGGGGAGGATTTCAGCTGATTCGCCACGACTTCCCAATGCGTCCAATGGAAATGTACGTTGTCTTCAACTTTAACGTCACCGGAGAGGGAAAAATCAGATGGCCGAAGCTTGCGATCTCCTTCGTTGTCTCCGATGTCAATCCCGAACCCAGATTCATATGTTGTTTCCGATCGAAACATTGGATCACCATCACTGTCTTCGGCTGCTACTTCGCCAAATAGAACGTTGATCGAGAAACTAGATGCATCGATTAGAAATTTCAAGGATTTGGTTCGAAATATGGGGACTCCATCGATTTCAGCTTCAGCTGCAACTAGTTCATCAGCCAAAGGACCTCCACCTCTTCCGAAGCAACGACGGCTCTGGGAGAAACCACTTCCATCAGCATCTATCGTAAAACAGATATCGAAGCCGCCTCCTCTTGTGCCCCATTCGATGCCTTTTATGACACACAACCCAATTAGTATTTCTCAAGTCGAGTTGCCTACAAGGTCTGAGTCTGAGGCAGTGGAGGAAGAGGATGCGGAGGAGGCTTCAAAACCCAAGTTAAAGCCTTTACATTGGGATAAAGTACGAACCAGCTCTGATCGTGAAATGGTGTGGGATCACCTCAGATCAAGCTCATTCAAGTATGATTTCAACCTCTAGTTAATTGTAAACTATGGGGTTCTTGTCAGATCTTTTAGTTTTAGTTGAATTAAGGTTTTCTTCATGTGGTTCTACACCTTGCTTGAATACTGTCTAAGAGTTTGGCTTCTGCAGGTTGAATGAGGAGATGATTGAAACACTATTTGTCGCAAAAACACCGAATCCTAAACCAAAGCAAGCAACTCCACGTTCTGTTCTTCCTTCACCAAACCAAGATAACAAGTGTTGGATCCCAAAAAGGCACAAAACATAGCAATTTTGTTGAGGGCACTCAATGTGACCGTCAAGGAAGTTTGTGAAGCCCTTTTAGAAGGTAATGAAATTGCCATTTAGGAATCATCACTTATAACTTTTTGGTTTATTGATTGCAATTGTGGTTCAAGTTTTGTTGATTTTAAGACTTAAAAATGTCCATTACTTGCACAAAGGTCATTAAGCTGGTCTGCTGGATATGGAATTGGTATTCATTTGTCCTTATATTCCTTGAACATTACTTAATGAAAGTTTTCCGCTGAAATTGTCACTGAACTTGGTAGTTTGTTACGACTTTGGACATGTGTTTAACAATTCACAGTAGTTCAAATTTAGATGCTACTTTCGAAGCATGTTCCCTTTTAAGGTATATAAAATTTGCATTTTTACCATTGTTATGGTGCAAACCATTGAAGAATCCTTTGTTTGTCTTTCTACGATTGAAAAAGGTTTTTGATAATTTGCATCACTATGCTTAACTGATGATCCCAACTTAAATGGTTGACTGTTTTGAATGAATCCAACTCTGAGATTACCTTTGAGTATACTGAAGAAATATTCTCACTAGATGTGAATATCGGCTTATATTTTTGGAATTAGTTAGTATCATACAAGACCATAAGTGTGGTTTAGGTTTTGCATGAAGCTTGTATGGCTTGTCCTGCAATGTAAGGTCGCAAATATTTATTTATATTCTTATTTTCATATCTGTATAAATCCATGTACAATTCAGAACAGTTTTGTTCTATATAATCTATAATATACGAGAGGAAATTTTCTTGGGGAAACAAAAGGAAGCAGTGTGCTGATTTATTTTAAGGGGAACGATACATTCATCAGGTTCATGCCTGCAAAATTTAACAGGCTGCAATAATTTTATGTTTTTAATGTTACAAAGAATCTTTAACATTTGACTGATACCATCAAATTGCTTATGCTAGAAGTTGGTGTTGATCTGCCCCAGCTTCACTGTTCCCTTTTAAGGTATATTATGCACTTGGACAATGTTGTTACTATGTGATGCACTACTAATTATGTATTTGGATAATATTATTAATTTTTAGTACTCATTGTGGTTTCGAAGCAATTTATAATTATTCAATACTTGTTTTTTTAACACAATTACAAATAATTTATTTGATATTAGTTTTTTTCAATTTAACGATTAATATTGTAGCTTAATAATTGAGTATTATTATAAATAAATCATTGCAAAATATGTAAAAACAATTTAAAATATAAAAAATTATTAATATATGTAAAAATAATTTTTTCGGAAAATATTTTCAGGAAATCTATCAAACAGCAGAAAATATTTTATACAGATTCAACCAAACACCAGAAAATATTTTCTAGTAAATCATTTTACAGAAAATCATTTTACGGAAAATATTTTACTAGCAATCAAACGACCTTAAGTGAAAATAAATGAAAAACAAGTACATGTTAACGCACTCACATGCTAAGGACAAATGTTAAGGATTATATGAAAATATAGACTTATACACACATAATATGGAAAGTAAGAAACGAGTAAAGCAACCATTATCAAAAAATGTAACAGAGGTATCAAATCAGAACGGTATGGCATGATATGAAGGTAACAAAGCAAGCCTGGCATCTATAATCTTCAAATGAAAATGATGTTATGTAAATTTCAGGGAACGGGGGAAAATTCCCACTGATGTTGACATAGAAAGTTTAGTTTTGTCATGAATTCGTTTGAAATAAGAAAAGTGTTGATATAATAAATACATGGACATTGACAACACCATTTCCTTGTGATGCAGCCCTTGGGGGGAATAATTGTGCAAGAAGAATCAGAATTGGCCAAAGTCAGATAACCATCTTGGATTTTAGCATGTCTTCGAGCAGGAGAAACCTCCACCGTCTCCCTTTTTCTCTTCTGCTCCTTCGTTGTAATTTTCCCTGGCTCAAGAACCCAAACAATCCCCCCCTAAGGCAGGATAAAATGATCTAAAATCCCAAAAAAAACTCCAAAAAAACAAAATTATAACAACAACAACATCAACAATAATAATTTAAGCAATAAAGGGGATGCGTGCACCCCTGCAAGTTGCAAATGGAATCAAAGGAATCTTGGGGATTACGAACTGCTGCATCTGCTGCATGAGTTTCTTTTTTGATCCTTTGTTTAATCTTACGATTCAATAGATTCAGCACAAACAACACTACCAACACTTCAAAACTCAGAATTGCACAAATCCCCGCAACAAACCCAACGAGGAACCAACTCAACGAGTATCTATATTTGTTTTAATATTTATATAAAACAAAAATAATATATTAATTAAACCCTAAAATGTAAATACTTAATATCATTTGACAACTAAAATCATGGATTCACTTTTCACAAGTAAGCCCATGAATATTTAAATACATAAAATAAAATAAATTTTACCTAAACATAATCAAATTTTTTTATGGGAAAAATTATTTTAAATATTTCGAAAATGAGTTCATGACAAAATTCAAAGAACACTTATTGAATTAAATCATAATATTTAATAAATTAAAGACAATTTTTATATATAATAATTTAAACATGTTAAAAATAAAAAAAAAATTAGATGGTGATGATAGATTGACTAATTAAATTAAGATAATTGAAAATTATATTTTAAAAATTAAACATATATATTATTTTGTTTTAATTTTAATAATATTAAACGTTAATTTTTTTTAAAAAATAAAATATTAAGAGTAATTGAATTGTTACATATAATTAACTCGTGCGGTTAATTATAAAAAATAAGTGAAGCTTGGATTGAAATGATAAAAAAATTAAAAATTATTATATCGAAATCTTATTATGGGTTAATTTTTTTTAATTTTATATAAAAGGTAAAAACATCTTTAAATTAATAAATTTCAATTTGTAAAGAAATGTTTAGGGTCGGACTTAAATATGATAATTATAAGTGTTTATGGGTTAGGTTAAGTTCGGGTTGGACTTAAATATGATATTAGCACACTTTATGTTTACTTAAACTTAATCCAACTTGAAATATGGATCTAAATATTATCTTAATCTCGTCCATATTTATAAATAGTTAAACATAGCTCATTCTAAGTACACCTATATTAATTTTTTAAAATTTTAGAATAATTATATTATTTTTAATTTAATATTTAATAATTTTATATATTTTTTCATTTATTAAAATTTTACGTAGGCATGCCATTTTTTTAATGTTTTCAATATAATATTACATATTACTATAAATTTAATATTTTTTTTGTGTTATAAATTACCTAATATATAAAAAGGCATAATAAAATATATTGTAAACTTAGAAAACGGGTTAGACCAAGTTCGAGTTTTGAATGTTCAAATCCAAGCACAACTCATATTTTAACGAGCTTAAATTTTTTGTCTAATCTCATTTTTTAGATTTCCAAACTTATTTTTTCAAGCTTAACTTTTTTACCGAAATTCTCTTAACTCCTTCCAACGACAATAAACTGACCAAATATATAAAAATGCAAAAAATATAAATATAAAATAATTGATATTTAATTTTTTTACTACAAATTGGTACCTAAAATATATCTCCATTCAAAAATTTAGACAGCATCTTTATATAAAAAACAAATATTTCTTTTATTAAAAAATATATACACATTAAAAACATATAAAAATGAAAATAAATACATAAAATATTTTAAAAATAAAAAAATATAAATTATAAAAATAGTTATAAAAATAAAAATTACAAAAAAATGATAATTGAAAAAAATAGTTGACATTAATAATATTATTTAAAATCCATAAAAATTATTTAAAAAATTATAAATAATATAAGAACAATATAAAAAAGTTTAATATTATTTTTAATATTTTGAATATTTCTACAATTTTACAATTTTTAATAAAATTCAATTCGAAAATCAAAATTTTCATAATTAAAAATATTAATAGTGTATATAATTAAACTTAAATTATAACTAAAAAATCTTTTGTTTGAAATTTGAGATACATTTTATACGGTAAATATTTCTATTATAATTTAGACTCTTTTTAACAGTATAAGGGCTAAATTGAAACAATATCTATAATACAAGGATCTTCATGGCAATTCAACCTTTCTTTCCTGCTTGGAATTTGATATTATTAATAAGGCAAATATAAAACTTTTGCTCCTAAATCGTCTCTTTTGAATCTGTGCTTCATTTTCGTTGTTTCTCCGTCTGCTTATCCACGGCCGAGAAGTGAGCCACCTCTTCTCTTTCTACAAGATTTCAGTTCCTTTTTCTGTATGCATATACATATATTTTTTTTCATTTCTGCTGCCATTGAAAATTTTGGCTACCTTAAGTGTATAAATCTGTATCTGGGCCTCTCCAAGTTTCTCCTAGAACCGTTAGTTCTGTTTCAACTATTATCTGAATTTTTATTTTTTGCATTATTTTGCTCATGGGCTTTGTCATTCCCTATCTTGTTCATTCAGTTTGTTTTTCTTTACTTGTATATGTTTAAAGAGCACTATTGGCTGAATGGCGGAGAGTGCCGTAATTTAAACTAAAGTCATTTCGTTTGGATTTGTTGTTTTACAAGTCCAAAAAGCTAGATTTTTGCAGGGAAACTATTTCATATAAAATTAACCCAACTTGTTGTGGGAATTGTAAATACTGATTTCCATGTTGGTTTGGTGTAGGCAATTGTTGTCAGATATTCTTTGTGGTTATAATACTTGAGGCCATGCCTGCTACAAAGAAGGTTGCTTTACATTTTTCTGCCTGCTATAGGTTTCTTCAATTCTAGTAGTTCAGGGTTTTCTTTTTCTTTTTTCTTTTAATTGTTTTTCTTTTTGTTTGTTAAAATTTTTGAGGTGTGTGCTATGAAATTTTGTCTACATTGAAAATTTTGTTTCTTTAGAAGAATATTTCTCTTCTTGAATATATACCAGTCAGTGTTTTTATAATGCAATAGAATAGTTTGAATGTGATTCCTATGGTGTCTGAGATGTATGTTATTAAAAAATCTCTCTTCTTTTCCTGCTCTAATGGTTCTTTTTACAGTTTTTCTTGGGATTTGCGATATCGAAAGTGCTTCGATTAGATACTTTTGTTGTTTTTCCTTGTAATTGTTAAGAAGAACTCACCTGGCTGTGTAAGAGTTCCAACGTTTACTTGTATTAATTTTAGTCAGTACATTTTCTACTGTGATATCTAATTTTCTGTTGGATTTTTATGCAATTAAATTGATTGTTTATTAAAACCATTAGTTGTACTAACTTGTATTAAGGTTTTTAATCTTTTATATAACTATGGATATGTTTATTAACCTTTAGACTTTCTCGTTGACCTTCCTGTTTCTTATATAGTTTTTTGGTAAAATGTCAAGAAAGCTTGTGATCTGGTTTTCGGTTATTCTATTGTGTAGAATTTTTTCAAGATATGGTGAATTTCTTATTGGATTTTCCCCTTTACCAGAGTTCTGATTGCAGTCACATTGGCTATGCATTCAACAAGTTGATGAAGCAAATTGGACATCCGGTTGAGTTTGAACTGCCAGATTGCTTTAATAAGTGGAAAGACACGCCATACACCGTTATAAGGCGCAGTATCCTTTTCACATAAGTTTGTAATTGTTCTTCCTCCACAATTTATGTTTACCATTAAATGGCCCATTTCATGCACTACGACCTTTATCTTGTACTTTTCACCTTGTTTTTCTAAGAGATATGACTTTACTTTGAGCTTAAATGTCAGTTTGTTTTTTATTTTGTTGGTTTAACAACTTAAGACATATATCTCACAAAGAGGATTAAAAGGCGCCTGGAGGATGATGGAATTTTCTGTTCTTGCACATCATCATCACCGGGTTCTTCTGTGTGTGGCAGAGATTGCCACTGTGGGTAAGATTTGTCTCAGTTTATCAGAATTCATGGTTGAACTACATTATAAATGATTGTTTTTGGATTTTAAAGCATAAACATATTACATTTTTCTGGTTTGCTCTCACATTACTTTGATTTATCAGAAATTTATTGAAGTGAATTTCATCTTGAGCCTTCAATGGTATGTCACAGTTAGATTAGAACCCCATATCAACACGTGACTATTGCGCCAAAATAATTGTTGTTAGAAGATGCTTTTATCTTTACTTATATTCTTTTATTTTACATTATACCATGTGGGAGGTCTTATTAACCTAGCTTTATGGATTTGTAGTGGGTTGAGTTTGGGGAAATTTCTGCTCATGTTTTATCATCTTGGTATATACAAGGGTTATCATAGTATCACTGTGCATGGTCAAGACTGCTGGAATTTTTTGCAGCAGCTAGATAGGTGTTTGGGAGGTGATGGTTTTTTTTTGGCAGTAGCATCCATTGATAGGATTTTGAAAGTATATGGTTCTTATAAACTACCATGCTCGGACCTGAGTTCGACACTTGTGCTGACACATTTCTGAACAAGGGTATGGGGATATTTCCCTTAAAAGATCCTCCAAATACATGGAAAAGCTTGGGAAAATCGAACATACTATCTCAGGATACATACCTATATCCAACATACACACGAGTTCAAGTAAACCTAGCTTTTAAATATTTAGTATGTAGATAACTTTTTTTATTTTTTTTTTTTGGGGGGGGGGGGGGGGGTTGTGTAGATAACTCTCTTTTTTTGGTGTTATGGACATCAGCCTAATCTACTGTACCAGCAGAGAATTGAGATTTACCATGAACAAACAAGAAAAATAGAAAATAATCAGGCATTTTCATTGAAATTAATACTGTTTGATAACTCGCTGTCGCTGTTACCTTCATGAACCAAATAATAATATTTTGTGGGCTTTGGCATAACATGCCATTTGGTAATTCGTTATGCATATATTATGACGTATCTTCTTACTCTGTAGAAATAGTATGGAGTTGTGTATGTAACTTTGTTGCTTCATGCAGGATGCTACTGTCTAGTTGCTCTTCTGGCTGCAGCTGTGGGAGTTCATGCCTCAATAAACCATTCCAACACAGACCTGTCAAAAAACTGAAATTGATTAAGGTATAGTTTGATTTTTTTTTTTTTTCTGTTGTCTTGATTGAATCTGTGTTTTGCTGAAGCTTTTATCAGAACCATGTATAAAGGGAATAAATATTCTTTTCTTTATTGCTGATACCTTTTAAGATCTGTATACTGGAAGGAGCCAATGTCTTCCAAAATAACAGCTAACCTTGCCTATTTAATCGATTTTTGGGGGAAGAATATAACATGGATTTGTTGGCATGACACTGTTAATAAAAGTTCTTGTGTCCATGTGCCAAGAGACAATTTGTGCATTTTGTTGGAAACCGGTCACTCTCAATTGTCGTTTGTTGTTTGTGCACTTTGAAATGTGTAGTTAAATGGGATAATATTTGTAGACCGAGAAATGTGGAGAGGGCATTGTAGCTGATGAAGATATCAAGCATGGAGAGTTTGTAATAGAATATGTCGGGGAAGGTATGCAACTCTTGCTCTATCCACTGCAGTTGCTATCCCTATTCTAAGCATCATTTTTTTCTCTTGAACATGCTTGTAAATTTTTAAATAGTATTTTGTCAGTGTAGTTATTGATGACAAAACATGTGAGGAGAGGCTTTGGAACATGAAGCATCGTGGAGAAACCAATTTCTACTTATGTGAAATCAATCGTGATATGGTAATTGATGCCACATACAAGGGGAACAAATCCAGATATATAAACCATAGTTGCTGCCCCAATACTGAGATGCAGAAATGGTTCTCTACCTACCCATATTAGTACACTTGCATTGATATCAGGTGATATGCTATTCTTACACTCTTTTGTTTATTTTACCTTTCTCAGGATAATTGATGGTGAAACAAGGATTGGCATATTTGCAATGCGAGATATAAAAAAGGGGGAGCATCTGACCTATGATTATCAGTATGAGTGCTTGCCTGACTCTCTACCTGTGAATAGAAATATGTTTGTTGCATTTCATGCACTGATAATAAAATCTGAGGTTTTAAATCGACCCTTTACCATATAAAATGCTGAAGCCACTGGTATTCGTTCCTTTGACATTTGTAGTCTTAGTACAATCTAACAAATTTAGCAGGTTTGTTCAATTTGGTGCAGATCAAGATTGTCACTGTGGTGCCGCTGGCTGCAGGCAAAAACTTGGGGTCAAACCTAGCAAGTCGAAGATGTCATCAGATGCTACATTAAAGCTAGTAGCATGCCAAGTGGCAGTGTCCTCTCCAACATTAAAAGCTGTGCTATTTGGAAAAGAAGTATGTGTTAAGAGGCTTTTTGACACTATCAAGAATAAAAGATTTGTTTTAAAAATGCCTTTTCTATTTACTTTGTGGTTATAATTTAATTCTATCTTCTGCAATTTGGTCACGGACTGTTTTAATTGCTTGCCGGTATTGTCAGTTTCAGTTGCATTTGTGCTGTTGTAGAAAATGCAATAACTTGGAATGGAGTTTTCTAATCTTGTACGTTTGGTTGTGTTGTATTGTGGAAAAGGTGATTCTTACAAAATGCTTTTTGTTTGTCGACTTTAGAAAGTTTTGTTTTTTAAAAGAGAAAAAAGAACTGCATAAGATCTTACTTTTACGTTGTCTTTATTGCATATTTGACAAAGAGTATTGTATATCAGCTGTTAAAGATTTCCTGATTGTGCCTGGCAAACATTATTCAGTAGAATAAAATTATGACTTCTGTGTTGTGTCTATTTTTGCTTTTGACGTAAAAACAAATTTTGTATGCTATTTTTCCAGTTATAACTGAAAATCCCAGGAACTAAAATCTTTCATGATTTAGGAATAACTAGTGTATTAATAGTTCCTCTTATGTTAACACTGTAGCTCTATGGATGCATTTATTTTCAGAGTCCAGCTCAGTTTATTTTATTTTTTTTGAAATTTAAATTAGTTTATATACCTCTTTCAGGAAGGGCAGTATCATCTCTTGGAGTTTCTATAATACTATAAATTGATATACCAGAGCTCTTTATTCCCAAGAAGAACCTTAGAAGTTTTTTCCCTTTACTGATCTATTCACTCCTTAGCTCTCTCCCTCCTAGTTCCTTGGATTCTTTTGTAATTTTTGGCTTTTCACATCCATGATGTATACATTATGACCCATTGTTATTCGATTTTGACTAAGTTGTTTTGTTCTTTTTGGTTATGCGTTGTAGTTTTGAGCATTCATTGAATCACTTATTTGGGTGTAATATGCATATTGTAGACTTAGGCAAAAACTTGAACTAATTGTCCCTTTTTCTTTTTTTTTGGATTAACCAGAATGGAGGTTTGCCTGTCGGTAAGTGAATTATTCTTTATGCTCTCTTTATATTAATATTTTACGGGGATAAAATGTTTGAAGCTGGCACTTAAATTTCAGGAACTTCTCAGCATGATTATAATCAACGACAGTTACGTTTTCGGTGTTGCATTGGTGAAGTGATAAAAATATCTCGTTCAATAAATGATAGGTAAATATCAAAATTTTGACTTTTCGAATATTGTGTTAGGTTTAGTTGTTAAATGATGTGTACTTATGATTGATTTCTTTTTTCAAAATAAGTGATAATATCATAATGAAAGCCAAATTTGCTTTGAAGAACTTCAGTCAGTTTTGTAGAGAAGGGAAATTCACTTCCATATGTTTCAAGTGAGGAATTCATAAAGAAGTTACTTGTTGGCTTAGAAAGAAGATAGTGGGAAACTAGATCAGTGTTAGAATCTGCTACCTTAGGAAACTAAATATTTACAGTTTGCCCTTCCAGTTTTCTGGTTTCCATGGAGTTTGCAGCAGGTTTATTAAGTATGACATGGTTTATTGCAATAATCACACCACACCCATGATTTTTCTTCAAGCCTCCATTCGTTATTGTAGGGTGACCAATTTGCATCCTGATTATCAATCTATTTTGTGTGATCCCTGGAAGCCATTGTGGTGGTTTCAAACTAGCTGATTGTTCCTTTTTTTCTCTCAACATAACACGAAGTAAGGTCTCTTCCCTTTGTGCTTCTAAAAAGAACTTTTCCAATAGGAGGAAGGGGCTTCCTATCAAGTATCCTCCCTTTTGTTTCATCAAACTCAACATTAATCTTACCGAAGTTTTGAAATTTCTATCGCTTTCCTCAGTTTGCTTATGATAGTATCAAGGTTTTTCTATTCATAATCATTAAACAAATCTAAATCCTGCCAAACCCTTAAGAACATTGAAGTACTAGGTTAGACTACCTTCTTCTTGTGGAGCCCCTCCAATCTTTTCTAGTAAATCATAAATTTGGAAATAGTTGTTGAGATCAGAATACATCTCAACCACATTAACCTTGAATTTCTTTGCAGTGGAATAACACATTTGATTTGCACTTATCTTTTCATCCATGGTGCCATGACCATTGGAATTTTCTCCCAGATAGCATATGTTGGGTCCATCATCTTGGGAGCTTAAGTATCACTGGTAAGGTATCCCATTTTCCCTCTTCCTTGGATATGCATCTAGATAGATTGCAGCCGATATGGAAGGTTTCCCTTATGGAGTCAAATGGTGGTGATTTGGACAAAATGTGATTCATTTTGATTCAATCAGAGTAGGATTGTTTTTTAATAGAGGATACTAAGGAGATTTCAGGCATGATAAAGATATAGGCAGGGACTAGAGATGCAGGAATTATTCTATTTGGACAAAAAAGCAACTAGTTCAGCAATAAATTAAAGGTTGAAACCAAAAAAAAGAAAAAAAGAGGCCGAGTATTGGCTCTAATACTTAGTATTAATGGTTTGTCCACAACAATACTTCTATTTTAGGAGTCCTACCACATACCAAAAACAACTACTAAGTCTCCACATCTCAAGTGTTCGATCAAATGCTAAAAGGAGTGGATATCATGATTGCTGGTAACCAATTTGGTAACTTCATGGTAAATACAAAGGTAGACCTTCTAACTAAACAAAACCAAATCATAGCAATCTCTACCTATCCCTCTTCATTATCCTATGTATCAAACTCTCCTACACCCATCACGAGATAGCGATCAGAACCAACTGCCCTCCCTTATCTTATTCATTAATCCTTTCTAAACTCATATCCAGCAACCTGTCCTTTCCTTTAAACCTGATCCTGAGAACTTCAATTTTATATCCGAAAAGTGTAATGAGTCTAAACTTGCTGGATTACCTAGTAAAATGGATATCTGAGATGATGGAGACTCATTTATTAGTTCTTGAATTGTTACAGATGTGCTGTTATTTATTACTAAAGACACGCTTATGGGAATTGGTGACAAAGAAGCTTAGTTGGGTTATTTTTGAAAATTGTTAATGTTGGTGAAGTTTAAAGAGGTTTATTCACTGCAATTGATGCATGTGTGAGCACTAGACAAATGCCAATGATTCTCGACTTCCTTTCACGAAGTTTATCATGGCTTTGAGCTTGAGGACAAACTCTTTCTCCAAGAGGGGACTATTGTTGTGGACACTTAGTAGAAGTTGTTATTGGTATGTGGTAGGACTCCTAAAATAGTTGTTTCCTGTAGTACGTTATTTAGTTTGAAATGACTTTCCTTGATTATTGTAGTAAGCAATCTCTATTTAAAGAGACAATGAATAAAACAAAGGAAAGCAGAATTTTTATCAAAACCCTAAAGAGATCTAGGTCTCTCTCTCTAACGAGTCCTACGGTTTCAAGCTCCTTGTGATGTGTCTAAACCGTTAATCAAAATGAAGGAAAGGCAATTAATCTCGACTTTCTTATCAATCATATTGTGAAACGATCCTATTCTTACATATCCATAACACTCAAAGTCTGTTTCTATATTTGGTATAGATAGACTCCTGGGAAGATTGCGTATTGGCTGTGAGATGATGATATCTATTTGTTCCAAGTCTGGTTCAGTGTCTAAAGGTTTTAGGCTGCAGATTTTGAAATCTTCTGGTTTCAGGTTTGGTTCAATGTCAATGGTCTTAGATTGACTTGGATAGGATAGAAATCCAATGGTCTCAGTAAAGATCTTGGATGGAGATGAATTTTCTCGACTTTGCTCCTTTATATGGTAATCCCACCTATCTTCTCTTGAATTATTCTGCTGAGCCACTTCAAGAAGTTCTGTTTTTTCGTTCAACAGCACAGTTTTGTTGAGGAGTGTAAATGCAATTTGATTCACTAAATTTTTGTTCTCATGGCTCTTCACCTAACATGCACAAGAGTTTTTTGCATGGTTCTATTATCACTTGGACTATTTCTTCTAGATTCTGATGTAGCCTCATGTTAGTGTTGTATGATGCGTAAAAGCAAAATCCGGTAGTTCTGTCCATTTCTTTTGTATTGCTCCTCTATATGGTATAGGGTTTTAGAAAAGAAGTCATTGGAATTATTCTTAAGTTCGTTCTTAAGTTAGCTAAGTTTTGGACTTTGCTTCTTTAGTTGAGTGTATAAGGAATTAATGACTGAATAATTTTTGTCGTGTTTCATTGTTTTCTTCTGTCGCTCTTTTATATTTGTTAGATGTCCTAGGTCCTGATCCTGTTTATACAGAATCTTATAAATCTCATTCCTGACTGAAAATTTTCAGTTACTTTGGAATTATTAAACGATTTGACAAGTATTCAAAAAAGCACCTGGTAAGAAAGTCTTTTCTTTTCTTTTCTTATTATGATTATTATTTTATTTTTAAAAATATAAAGATATGCAAATCAAGTGCTTTTATGTCGTCGCAGGTCATGTTTGAAGATGGTGATGTTGAATTTCTGGATCTGTCGAAAGAGGATTGGGAGCTTATCACTTTTTAAGGTCAATTTTTTAGGTAAGTATTGTTGGGAATTTATATAAACATGAATTAAGATCAAAACAAAAATTATAGAAATCAAATTTCCGAGCAAGAATCTCACTACGATTCTGTTTAATATGATATCAGCAATAACTACAAACTGTAGGATTTATTCCATAGATCTTTGTAGAGTATCGACCAAGCCACAAAGCAATAGTTACAGCTAACCGTAAGCTATGCACGTCCAGCATCTAATGGTGATCCACGCAAAACAATGAGAACATCTCCAAAAAGAGAGATCGAGTTATTAGGTACATTAATGCTAGTTAAAATGTTTCCTTCAATGTGTAGAGTTTCACCAAACAATTTGGCAGCCACTAAGACTCTTAGGGAACCCTTTGTCTAGTGTTTTGTGACAATTGGTAAACAATGACAATCGTATAATTCTTTTTGCAATCTTCATTCCAAGCACTTTACACTGTTAGTACAAAAACAACAATCTCAAACTTATTGATAAGGAATTACCTATTAATATAAAATAATATATACTATAGTATAGCATATATCTTATAGTCAATCTGGTTGACTATGAAGGCATACGCTAACAAGTACACCACATAGATCTGCCAGTTAAACACTTACATTGCCATAATCATACCTATAACTGCTTGCAGTTCCAATTTAGCACATATGAAATAAACAGGAATTTGTACAACTGTTTGTAGATGATCAGTTTACTTGCCATCAAGTTAAGTTTCAAAATCATAAAAATGATGGGTTCAGAATGTTAAATCTCTGTTCTTGTCTTCCTGTTTTCAATAAAGATAGTGAGAATCTTATATTTGTTAGATGTCAGGTCCTGATCCTGTTTATACAGAATCTTATAAATCTCATTCCTGGCTGAAAATTTGTTGTGTTGTGTTGTATTGTGAGGTGACATTGTATTTGGCAGAATCTGGATATATCTCTTATTAGATTAATAGATTGCTGTAAATTTATGTGTCTGGAACGGATTGTCTCGCAGGTACTGTTGTTAAAGAAGAAATGCTAGCGAAAAGTCCGATAGACCAAGAAAATGACCAGATTTGATTGCATTGTTACGGAGCAATGTCCTTGTAGTGCTTTTTTGTTTTTTTCTGCATATTGAGATACTTACCATTGTCATTTCTCATCTTTTCAAGTGTTCCCATCTTTTTGTATCAAAGGCCGAGAAGGGATGTTATGTTTGTCAATAAAGCAACTAATGGTATGGACCCATTCGTGATGGTTTGATCAACTAAGGCAATCTCTGTGTTTTGGCTGACTTTTATTTAATGAGGAATGGTTCTCAATACAATAATAAAGGAGAAAAATAAAATCAAAACCCCAAACAAACAAACAAAAAATCTGGCCAAAAGATGAGTTCAATAACTTAAGTTGAAGCATCAGAAACAACCGAATTAGGAGCCCATCAGAAAACATCTTCGTCCCTTAAAAATTCCAGATCTTAGGGACCATTATCAAGCAGCGAGCATCGGAGTCTATTCTGACGGATCAGTCGACCACTAGTCTTTCTCTTGTCCACTCCACTGCGTCATCAGCGAATGAAGGCTTGTTTCTCCTCTGCGAATACCTTTAGTAGCTAGAAGATGTGCCATACCATTCCCGTCTAGGTGCATGTAGGAAAATACATCTGCAATAGTTTGACCAGTTCTTTCAACCAAATCATTGTATTATTATACATAATAAATTGAATAAGGTCATTCCTCCTAACTAAAAGCGCCATTAGGTAATAAATAATTTTTTTTTCTTGTTTTGGCATCAAATTTGAATCAAACAAGACAAATCTAAGAGAAGAGTCGAAACTAGAAAGTGGTGACTGTCTAATCTCTTCGAACATAGGAGGTGAAAGGTTTCCTTACAGCTTTGAGTGGCTACTATTTTGATTTGGACCATAAACGAAGGCTCCTAATTACGATATATGTTATATTTAAATATGTTAAGACTAGTTGTACGTAAGCTTAATTAAGGTAGTTGTTACCATATCTTTAGACATACTTGTCAATATATTCTACAAATCCAAAAAAAATTTCATCCTCTATTAAACATCATAAACCATTCTAGTAATTTATTTTACTAATTAAAAATTAACAAAATATTTTTTTATTAATATTACTATATATTATAATTAATTTTAATTCAAAATAATACATTTTTGCCACATGATCATTTAAAGAGATGAAATTAAGCCAACCTATATTTGATTAAAACAATGTATTATTTAACCTCATTCAATTTCATTAGTTATGTACCGATTTTTATTTTTTATTTTTGCCAAAAGTTATATGCCGATTAGTACAACAAAATTAGGGTAAGTACACGGAAAGACAATTTTTTTTAATATTATATTGATATTTTCTATTTTATTTTTTTATTCTATTAGTATTAGATTAACATTAATTAATGATCCCATAAATCTTTTCTTTTCTGATTAATTGATGGTGTCAATCCTAATCCTATGTTACATTTTGTCTTTATGGACCGAAAAGAAAGGGAGTTCAACAAAAAAAGAATTGTTCCATCAACATTACTTCAACCAATACGGGTGCTACAAGTGAAAGAGATGAATTGAAATGCATCAATATAATATTTAGGTCTAATTGTAAATACTATTAAATTTAAGTTCAATTATATAAAAATATTTAAATAAGTTAAAATTTGAGTTTCGATCTTTATGCTTGAATTTAACTTCAATTATATAAAAATATTTAAATTTTGATTTTGATTCCTATACTTAGTTAAAATTTGAGTTTCGATCTTTATGCTTGAATTTTTTTATATAATTTAGCACTTCAACGTTTATAATATTATTAGTTAGTTTAAATATTCTATTTTAATTAAAATGTTGACGTAAATTTAAACAATTGTTAACATCATTAATTTTTTTGTTAAATTCAATCTGTTATAATGCCTTTATTGTGACATGATTATCGAGTGAGCTTTTTTTTTAATTTTATAATATCAACAGTGTTAATAATTGAACCTAAAATTTTAATTTTAAAAATTAGAAGGGTTAAATTCTTAAAAATAAAAAAAAAATTATAGACTAAATTCTAAATATACAAAAAATGCAAAAACTTAATACATCTTGTAACTTTTAAAATTTAACTATTTAGTCCAAAATAATTAACTCAACGCGAAACATGGGTAAGAAACCATACTAATATCAATTCAAAGTAAAAGTCAAAATGTTATAAATGACTTGCAAAATATATGCTTTTTCAATATAATTACGAAATATGTTAAAATTATAAAAATATTTTATTAATATTAACAAAAATTCTTCAGGTTTTATAGGCTAAATTGAATTTTGTTATCAATAAATCTTTTTGCTATCCACCCTTGACTTGATCTGACCAGAAAATTTGAGTATAAAAGTACAAATTTAAATCACCATATTAAAATAATACATAAATTCCTCAAAATTAAAAAATCACTTTAAATTATTAAAGTTGCAAATTTATTTTATATTGCAAAAAAAAAAGTAAAAGATTATATACATTAAAAAATAAGATTAATAATTGATACGCCAACAATGTATTTTTTTTTATTTCATAACTTTAAAAAATTGTCATATGTCTTTGCTTTAAAATATTTATTTATTTTAATATTTTACTATACCCTTGTAAGCACTAACCAGTAACCACCCCCTCCCCTTTCTTGTAGAGTCTAAAACTAATGTGTACCAAATATTTTCCGCAAAATTTATCTTAAATATTATAACTATTTAACTTTTTATAATGAAAAATATTAGTAGCATAATTAATATTAAATACATCTATTTAATTGACTGAAGAGCTAATAAGGATATTAGACAAATAAAACTCAAAACCAAAATTGCTATCAAATTTATCGTACAAAAAATCAAATTAAATAAATATGAAAAGGCCAATCACAAAAGATAGTCAAAATAAAAACAACAGATGACGCCAAACATACTCAAAATATAAGTGATTTAGTCCCTATATTTTAGATTAAAGAACAAATTAATCCTTTTTGCTAAAAATTTCATCTATTTTATACCGTTAAAATTTAACTTGATTGACAAAATAACAAGACAATGACACTTGACATGCCACATATTGCTCATGCTGACAATAATCAATGTTTGACAGTAAAAATATATGAAATATTTAACAGAAAAACCAATTTACTCTTTAATCTAACATACAAGAACTAATCTACCCATTTTTGGATAAAAGGACATCGACTCCTAATATAATGGCATCCATGGTTCTTTTATCCGTAAGAGCATTACAAAACTAATCTAAAATGATCTACATATTTGATTTAATAGAAAGATATTATTAATGCATGTTTAAATCTCTTGTATGATTAATCATGAATATATGGGTTTCTTTTCTTTTGGTAAATAAATGAATCAAACATCCCACGATTATCATACATTTCATGCAATTATTTTCAGAATCTTCTATCTTTGCATTTATGTGTGTGCGAGTTTCATGCATAACATACAGACACAGCAAAGACAATAAATCAAATCAAATGTTATGAATGCCTACGATGTTAAAATTATTGAAAACTACAACAAGCAGCTTGTTTCTACATATAAGAAAAATATTTCCTACCAGATCTCGTAGACCGAGTCGGTTACAGTCACCATTAATGAAATCAAAGTATTCTCCTGTAATTTCATTTTTTCAACACAAGAATCACTGTTAAATTATGAAAAAAGAAAAGTATATATCACTAGAACACATTAAACATGCATCATCTCTTACATAACTCCAACATCCTAATTTTCTTGGCGAAACAATTACATCATGTTTATATAATCCTAATCCTTTGTCGACATCACGAAAAACAATGCCAACTATACACACAATGCATGCCATAGATGTCATCTTCATAGCAAGAGTACCCTAGAATGCAGGACGAGAAAAATGAGGTGGTCTTTAATTATGTACACTACTGCCATTCCCTCCAACTGGACATGCAGTGCATCGTAAAATATTTATAAAGTTAGTTCCGTGTACCAGCAGATGTGTTGTCATCCGCTTGTCTTGTAGTATCAGCTATGTCCGTGGTATACTTCCCTTCTAGAACTAGGCATTGGATCATCTGATAAATTTCAAAGAACTTAGATTAACCAAAACGGACAATAATGCACACAACTGAAGCTGTCAAGTTTAAGCCCAAAGATGCAAAGGCATGATATAGAAGACATGGATCATCTGATGATAATTCACTCAACGATTTGAACCCCTTATATTCATGCACTTAGCTTTTTAAAATTTGATAACTGAGTTGATGTTACCAACTTATCTATATCTCAAATGCTAATCGTAAGTATATTGACATACATGCTAGCATAGCCCATACCAAAATGTCAAGAAAAGGACGAACCACATAACTACCACTAGGAATGTTCAAATTCAAAATCAAATTAACTCCCTACTATAATAATTTTAAAAAGAAATGTTATAAGAAACAAACGGAAGGGAACAAAATCAGAGCAGCAACAACTAATTTAAAACCATTCATCCAGTTACTATATTTAGCCACCATCCAGATAAAATCAAACATAAATTACAATATCACATAGAAGAAAAGGGAAAGGAAATTTTACCCTCCTCATCTTCAGAATCTCCATTCTGGCTCGTGAAGAATGGGGTGAGGTAATTCCTATCTATTTCAGAGAATGATGCCGCACTGCAGGTTAAAATGGTTTTAAATAAAATAAATAAAAGAAACTAAATGATTAATTGATAGATCCCTGATCACGATTGAAAGTAAAAAT
Organism: Gossypium turneri; assembly: GCA_008044935.1. Classification (NCBI taxonomy): domain Eukaryota; kingdom Viridiplantae; phylum Streptophyta; class Magnoliopsida; order Malvales; family Malvaceae; genus Gossypium; species Gossypium turneri. The sequence goes on from CP032576.1 coordinate 3,200,475, forward strand.
AACTACATATTACCTTCTGTGGAACTCTTTCAGTTTCATCCTTAACTTATTCCCTGTTGTTTCATCTTCCTCACGAGATGTAGGAACATATCCATTATTACCCTCAAAGCCCTGCATGAAATTATTGATTTCTATTACTGATGCTAAATCCACTCACAACTGTTCACCAATTTCCTTTTTTTTTATTAAAAAAATTCACAACAAAACACAGCCATCATCATGATGGCAGCAGCAGTTTCCTTATTCAACATTTTTACTTGATTCTCATCAACTAACACTTCAGACAAAATCTGCAATAATCAGGTAAGGAAAATGCAGCAAAGTCTCCAACTTTCTGAAATAAAATATTGAATTCCCCCTCTTGTTAGACTGGCTACTGCCAACATGAAGTTGAGTGCTTCAAAAAAATTGGAAGAAGGTCCAGCGTGATTAAAGGGCATTTTATGAGGTGGATCATTTCTCCAGAGACTTTTGGATTACATTATTAAACATGTACATAGAAACACACACACCACATTCCTAAACATACAAAACAGAGGGGAAACACACACGCACACATCCCTAGACATACAAAACATATTTACTACAGGTGGGAGTTTATTGTAGAATACTAATTAAGTAATAGATAGCATAGTTTCTGTGGAGCTTACTTCTCCCAAGTGGGCATCATGGCCATCCCCCACAACTTCCAGAGCTTCTAGCATCGTACCTGTTGAACCTCCAATTAACAACACCTGTCACATTTAGGGGGGGAAAACCAATTAGTGAAAAGATAATAATCAACTACCACATTAAGATTGTGATATATTTATAACTCTTGAAATGAGTATGAATACAGAAGATGCAGTCATCCACAAAACATTGCACCTGCAAGGTGTTATGTTAGTTTAACACTAGTTGCAAACTAGTGGTGAGATCATACCTTTTAACATGCTCATGAACTATAGTATATCACTAAAGCAAGCTAAAGAGTCAACTAAAAACACTTACATAAAAGAACAAAACCAAACTGTCTCTGTAACTATTAAGAGATGATGATGATGATGATGCAAACAAATTCACTATATTCTGATTCAGACAGTATTAATATTTTGAGGGTTATTGGATAAAGATTTCAAAGCAGAGGAAGAAGTCACTGAATTTCTAGTGAAACAATAATGCATGCTGGAAGTAGCATGAATTTGAGAGCCATATTTACTTGGAACAAAACCACTAATATACAAACCTATTATGCTAACTACTCTCGTTACAAGGATTAACCAACAATGACATGACTATCACTTCAGAATTAGATGCATAGTGAAGGTAGCATAATTAGTGCCAATATTAGCTTTATACAGTTCATTATCAATATTAAATGTCAATTTCTTCTCCCAAGTTACTGGAAGGGAAAAGGACCATAGAACTACAGTATCAATGCTTTCAATTTTCTTTACCAGGAGAAGCTGAACATTTCAAAAGATATAGTATTGCATAGACTTGTAAATAAGCATTGCCTTCACATAAAAGCAATGAGCACTGAATGGATAACCAAATATATCACTTCGAAAAGCTAAATTTCAAAACAAAATTCTTAAATTAAAGATATGAATTTTCTACCATACCGTCAAAACAACTATGGCAGTTGTTGCAGTGAATATAATCTGCCCGTGTCCTTCTTGAAGATCATGAACAGATTGCAGGGCAAGGGCAAAAGCCATTGCCCCTCGAAGTCCTAGTCAAGTAAAAAATAATTTAGTTTCTGGAAAGGAATATATCCAACTACGACGAAACTAGGATTTTTCTTACCACTGTAGCAAAGTGCTTTTTGGTGCTTCGAAGGTATTTGCCGATGTGCAGGACGAACCAAATTGATCAGATACGCACAAGAAAAGACATTAACAGCCCTAAAGATGTAAACACACAACCTCATTAATTACTCTATATAGGTCCATCGACAATAAATAATTTAATTTTGAAAGATCCATAAATCTTTAGTTTTGATGGTCCATAATATCATCATATATAGCTCTTACCTGGCAATTGCAATAAATAACTGACATGATAATGAAGCAAGTCAAGGAACAACCATGAGACCGTAATTTAATGTAGCCACCAAACCTAGGTTCATAATAATAATTATAATACAAGGATACAATTGAGAAAAAGATAAATCCCACATGCGACCAGCTGTGCTTTTCCATGGCAATATCAAAACCCATGTATATAAATCTGCAAAATTGCACAAAATGATTTTGCTTCACAATGGAAAAAGTTATGGCATGGACAATAAATTAAATCAGTTCATATAACACAAAGATAACTCCCGTATGTAAATGTCTTACATGAATGTCTCAGCCAATGATGATATTAAGTGAAAAAAGTCAGATACAAAATGCTGAGAATTTTCTGATAAATTTGAGAATGTGTAGTGCTTCATCACCTAAAAGAAAAAAAAAAATGTCCATCATGCTGCATCAACATGTGACATTCTACTACTCAATCAGCATTGTAGCTTCAACTTACAATTCCTGTGAACAATATTGAGACAATACCAGAGAGACCAAGACCTTCCGCAAGCATGTACCTAGAAACATAACATCTTTTCATAATTAACTCCCCGATGGATTCATTAACAATAAAAAGGTGGGAAAAACAAAGATCATAAAGAGTTGACAAAATTACTTACGAAAAGTAAGGAAAAAGGACAAAAAGACAGCACTCCAGGTTTTGAAGACTGCAGAAAGTAATAATGAGATGTCATGGTCAGGAATTTTCAAAATATTTGAATCAAAATACACTTCATAAAGGAACCAAAAGGTTGCAATCCGGTACTTACTTGTCAATATCTAGTCCAGCATACTTAAAGAGGTTCGAGGAGTTAAGGGTTAAAAGTACACAACATATAGTTTATGATATAAGACATGGAATATAAATATAAAAGACTGACAAGGAAGGATATTAGAGCAGAAGTAAATCCAACTCCAACCCCTGCATAACAACGTGGAAAACATCTTATCTTAGTCATTGTGATTAAAAGTGCATAAAAATATTGAACAGGTAGAAAGATCAATGAGTAACAGAAAATAAATGCATGGACAAATTGAGATAAAGCATTTTCTTTCATTCTTTTTACGTGGTCTTCCATTTTTCCCATGAGGTGTGTTCTTACTCTCTAGGTTTCTTGCTAACCAAAATGAAAAATGATAACATTCACCAGTACACGGCATCAGGCATCTGTTGGGATGAAAAACTATATTACCGTACTGCATATTTAGTCTCTTCATTCTTCACCAATATAATTCAAAATTATATTACTAGATTGAGTCAAGTTTTAGAAGGTTTTAAACACAGGGCCAGCAAATTGAGTCTTTATTTTTGACAAAGCAATCTATCAAAAGATGGAGGATGAATGTAAAAGGCTTTTCATGTTTCTTGCACTTAAATCCTATTTTATATAAGATCTGTGTTAGCATAAGCCCTACTACAAGCCAATCACAATTTTATATATTAAAGATTATGATTTAAGTTAATTGAAGTAATTATTTATCCATAAGTACAATCATTAAACATTATAAATAACTTATGTAGAAAAAGCCCATGAGAGCCACTGGCCTTTTTAAGAAATTGTAAACAAACTACATTTATGATATCCTTATGCATTAAAGCCGAGTTTCTAAAATGTCCTTAGTTAGTATTATCAGGACAAGTATTGACAATGCTCAAAGATTGATACATGTTAAGCTTTCATGCATGGTGCATGCAACCATTCTAATGGGTTGAAGCATGGAGTGTAATATGTGGGTGTATACTAGTTGACAAAGTATGCTGAATGTGATCCACTACAGGAGTTCCATTGCTGTTTTGTATTAGTGTCTATAGAAACACTATTTTGTCGACAGTGTAAATAATCATCTAACCTGTTACACTAACTCATTTTGTTTGCTAACTTTCATCCTTTGATTACATCATTAATTGGTCCAACAATGAACGTCTTTAGTAAAGTAATTTTGGACATGACAAGTAGCATACAGACATCTTGACTGGTCCAGAGAACATTCATCGCCCCAACTAAGAGGGGTATATCTCTAGTTCTTAGCTTAAGTTAGCCAGAAGTTTTAGGCCAAGGCGCAATCTCTTAAGGGTTAATACAGTAGCTGCCTTATCTGGACATATGATCAAATTACACTGAGATACTGTATATTGAAAGGCTTGTCAAACCACTTTAGCTCTCCTGTCATTTGGTGGCAATGATGCATTGCCAAATGCTGCTCGCAGTCTATACACAATCAATAATTAAATTTCTAGCCGAATTGATTTTGTTTATTACCTTGTTAAGGACCTAATTGGCCACACAAACAAAGGTGATCATAAAGACCTAGTATTTGGTGTAATTAATGTAATTAAGACTTCTTTGACACTTAATTTAATTGCTCAATTCAATTCAAGGACTTGAGCACAAATAAACCAAAAGTTTATTTGCACCCGACCTAGCATTAAAAGCCTTGTCTAGCTACACACATAGAGAGAGCTTGGCTTTGTCTTTTGTTCTGTTTTCCGGCCATACACTACTATAGGAGAGAAAAGATTGCTTTCTCATCCTTGAAGGTAGAAAAGTTCACCCATTAAGGGAGATCAATTGATGCTAGGGGTTTTTCAAAACCGAGGCTATTAGTATAGCTATTGGTCAAGTATGATCCTAACCTTGTGAAGGTTTCCCAAGCCACCCGTGTGGATCACTTTTAAAGGCAAACACTTAAATGGCCTTGGTTTGAGACAATTGAGCTCAATGTGCAAGAACCTGAAGAGTTCAAAATCAACAAGAAATCTCAAAATTCCTACTACAATTAGGAGGGCATTCTGATTTTTTATGTTTTATTTGGTAGGATTGATTGAAATGACAGAAGATGGTCCAAGAAGGAGCGTGCGCCATAGATTTTACTCATTTCTGTCATGAATCATATAGTAAAAATTTTTGTATTTCAATCTATGTTGCAACCAAACACCTTCAGAGTGGTATCAGACCTTCCTTATGTTGTTTTAATCAACTATGTGTCTAATTATTACATTATTTGAATTTTGTCGAGTTTTGTCTTTATTTGTTTTTGCATTGTGGAAATCAAGGGATGTTGACTATGGTTTCATAGAGATATTGTAGGAGTAATTTGTGTTGATTGGTGATTGGTAGAGATATTTTAGAAGTAACTTGTTAACTAGTGTTTGGTATAGATATTTAGAACTAACCGGTATATTTTATGTTAGTGCCCATTATTCAGGCCGGATATCATGCTTTGTGTTACTTTCCAGTTTTAGAATTTTTAGCATGTATATATAGAGGCTACTGTAACAAAGAAAACCGATGATTGTTTAGGTCACTTCTAAAACAATTAATGGTATACTGATAACTAAGTCATAAAAACCTAAACTAGCGTTAAATTAAAGATGGCAAAAAGGGCAGCCATTTACCATGAATTCACTTGCAAGACGAAGTTTAGCAAATTTTTATTTTATTTTTCAATTTAAAAGGAATTATTTAGTACAGAGATTATAATGTAACAGAGATTAATGAGTGTATATATATATAAAACAAAGATACACTAAGTACCAGCAAGACCAAAGATTAAGACAGACCTGCAGACATAGAGCCAACAAAGGTCTCAAGAAACCTGACAATCACCATAAAGAAGTTCTGCCCAGACGGGTCATTACTTCTTACAACGGACATTGTTCTGCATATAGAAACAACAAATGAATTAGAAACCGAACAAACAATTCCCACTACAAAGGAAAAATGCAAGTACTCAGTTTACCTGTACAAAGATATTGCCATCTGCAAAGAATCATTTCACCCAGTAAATAATGTGCATGCGCAGCATAATATATTAGAAACATGAGACAATGAACCATCAATAGAATGCTACAAAAACTTACAGCATCATTTAAGACGGATTCCCCAAAGACCAAAGCATAAAGGTTCATATCAGTGCCAAGCTCCTACAATTAAGATATTACAGATCGATCACATAGTTCACGTGTTTACTACTTAAACACTAGTGTTATAAATCCTCAAGGAGCAAAAGGGAGAAAAAAGGAATTTTGATATCTCACAGCCACTATACCTACAACTTGATGTTTTGTTAGAAGTAATGAAACAGGCAGTAGCAAAAACCCTTTGAAAAACTAAAATTGCCATACATATTTACAAAAATTAAGAATCCAATGAATTAAAAAGCAAGGGAGTTTAGGGGATAAGAATATATTGAAGATCTTTTTGTATGTAACAAAGTATGGGTTACTGACTAAAAGGACAGTTGCTCAGAAATTATATTATTGCTGGGTTCCTATTTGGTTTTTGCTTTTGATGCTTGCCTTTTGCAGGAACAAACTAACTAACTAATACAAAAGAAACACTAATATTTGTTAATAATTGAAAACTAAATTTACACTTTTTTTATGAGAATAAGAATGCATGGTTATACTTTTGAGAAACAATTATGATATATTAGTGTTGCATGTTAGTTATTCATTCATTCTTACTCATAATGTAGTTTCTTTCTCCGTTCCCTTTTGCTTTTTACCCGTCTTTTGGGAAGCAAAAGCAAATGGAAAAATGTAAGATGCAAAAGTAGCAATTAAATGGAATCTAAGTTAAATTAAATCAATTTTCCCAAAACAAAAATAAGAGGTATAGTGATACATCAATGAAGAGAATACAAGTTAAGCTACATCACAAAAAAAAAACACACACACACACAACTGAGTAGGTCAGTGTTACTATTGTTTTTGGATCATTTGAATAATTACTATAAATCTTCACTGATTTGCAATATATGGTGTTGGAGGAGGTATATGCCATGACTATTAGCATAATTATGTTTTTGTATAGTCTTAAACCACCTAAAATAGGTAACCAAAATCGTAAAAAAAAAAAAACCTGAAATATGGAAAGAACAGTAACAGGGTCGGTCGCTGATATAAGAGCACCAAACATTAGGCATTCAACAAAAGGAAGTTTGTACATGAGGTACATAAGACCACCAAGATACCTGTAACATGAGAATTAAAAAGTGGTGAGAAAAAGAGATCTCTTGCAGCACAAAAAGACAGATATTTCTGTACTAAAGAAATACTCACACTAAAACTCCAGTAACAACTGAAGCTATGAAAGTTCCAAAAATAGCAAATGTGACAATGGCTCCAAAGTTAGAGAAGAAGGGTTTCTGCTCAAAGGAGAGAAAAGGGGATGAGAATTACAGGAAAAAAAAACAATATGCAAAAAACACTAAGTAATAGAAAGAGAGTTACTACTACTTACAGGTGATAGGCTAAACCCTGACTGAGTGCCGGAAAGGGTAAGTTAAGGAAAACAATTAGCTACAAAACCCAACTTGAGAGATACGAGAATGTGCAGACAGAAATGTTAATATCAGGTAGGTAGGAAACAAATCTTCAATTATCTAAGAAATGCAAGGATATAAGATGATTGGAGGTAGCAGAAACAGGAAGAAGAACTCCTCGTGGAAATTGAACCACGCCCTGCCCAGGTTATTAACACCAAATGAAATCAGGGTTTCTCAATTTTATCACAGAAGATTGAAATTGAAAACTGAGAAGAAATACTAATCATAACAACAAGAAGAAAAAACAAAGAAATGGGAAACCTGATGCTTCTTTCAGTGTCGGAGATGTTAGCAAGTCCACCAACAATCAAACCTGATAGAAAAGCTATTATCTCTCTGACTAAGGAATCGAAAGACGATATACAAAGACAATCAGGAAGAAGTAGACTAACCAATAAGCAAAGAAGCGCTGGCCTCGGGAAGGTAGTAGAATTTGTGGCGGCGAAGAACATGGCCAACGACGAAAGAAAGAACAAGCATCATAATCTGAAGAAGAATCCCCACTCCGGCAGCCTGCTGCTCTTGCCCCGGGCTCCCTTTCTCCGCCGTTGAATTATCCATCCTCTCAATTTTGATAAAACGAAGACGCTTCACGGGGATCAACGATCAAGTAACGCCTCCGACGACGGCCTCGGCGACGGCAATTTTCTTTTCCGATGTTACCTTTTTCGACGTCTTTTTCCTTAAATTTTTATTTGTCTTTTTTAACCCTAGTTGACAATAAATTTATTAAGACCAAATTTGATAGTCGAGGTTTTTTTTTATTTTAAATATATATTAAATAAACTATTGGGTAAATTATGCTACAGGTCACTTAATTATGCTTAACTTTCTTTTTAATCACTTATCTAACAAATTAGGTAAAAACACCTCCCCGGCCCCTTTCAATTTTAATATTGAGCAATTGAGTCCCTCTCAAAAAAATCGGAGCATCCTACCAATTTCGAAAGTGAGCAGTTAAGGAAAATTTATTACAACATTAATTGTATTCCATCAATTATATGCAATTTTGATTGGTATAATACGAATTTTATTGTGTAAATGTTGCGGGCTCAAATTGTTACGACTAAATTGATATAATGTGTAAATTTTGTGGGTTAAATTTGTTAAATTAAAACCAAGTTGACAGAATATGTAAATTTGAGGGCTAAAATTATTATTAGACCAATTAAAAATATGTACAATTGAGGAAAAATTTAACATTGTTATTAATAGTCCGTAGTTGCTCGTAATCAAAATTGAGAGAGATTAAATTGCTTTAATTTTTTGAGGGACCAATTTGTTTAATATTAAAATTAAGAGGGACAAGAAAGGTCTTCACTAAAATATTACAAAATAGTGCCCAACCAGAGACGACGTAGTTCTAAATTTGGTATAATACCAAATTCAGCCCTAATATTTACATATTATTTCAATTTGCTCCTAATTTTTAAAAATTTTGTTAAATTCTCCCTTCTTCTTTTTTTCCCTTTCACTGCTATTCTTTTTTATATTTCATCTTTCCTCCCTATCATTTTCTCTCCTTTTTTTCCTTTTTTCTTTTTCTTTTTTCTTGCTCACCCAAACTTAATAATTGTCATCTTCACCTTCACCTTCACCTTCACCTGCACCTCCACTGTGTTGATGTCTTCTTCGATGATCAATGGCACCACTAATTTTAACTTTTTCCTTAAAAGGAAATCGATAAGATGAGATTAGATTCTTAACAGTTGATGCTTTTCATCAGAGGCATATTCGGAAAATTTGGACTGTGGGATCAATTTTTTTAAAATTAAAACATTTATAAAAATTATATAAATTAATACATAATATTAATTCTTGATAAACCGATGTATGTGATTAAATATAAGACTATTACAAAGCTATTAAAACAATCACTAAAAGAAGAAAAAAAATTTTAACTATGGCATTATAAGTTTTGATCATATCTATCCTTTTTGGCACAATGCTTAGAATAATTATCCATAGTCTCTCCCCAACCCATAAATAAGAGGATAATACGTTTTAGAGTACTCAAACTCGCGTCCTTCTACATTGACAATAATGCCCATATCAATCGAGTAAAAGAAAATAAAATGATTAAGTATTTTTAAGGTTTTAGTGAGAGATGAGTCATTTATTTTTATATAAAATGATTATTTTTTCAAAAAATGACACTGCTTTTTGTTATAATAGTGGTTTTTATTTTATATATTTATTAATGGATTGATTTTTTTTCTTGATGAAATTGTAAATATTGGTTGGATTTTAGGGGAATAAGTGATAAAAAATTGGTTTAATTTCAAGTTAATTTTTTAGAATAATGATTAATTTGATAAAATGTATAAATATTAAGGATTAAATTTATTATTATGTTAATTTTAGAATTATCATGTTAGACTTTTCATCACAAAGTTAATCGCGGTTAAATAAAATTGGACAAAAAAAAAGATAATAAATGATAATTTTATAAGTTTTCATAAATGAGTGATGAAAAATAAATTTAAATATATTTAAGTGACCTACAATGTAATTTATCCAAAATTATTTTTAAAAAATAGCTCAAATTCCAATTTATTTACAATAAAATAGTTCAAACAAAGAGAGACAAAAACTCAGGAAAGGGGAGAGAAAACGTGATCAAATTCACTAAAGTATTAGTATGTTTGTATTTTGGTCCCTTAATTTTAAAAAGTTAAGAAATGGTCACTAAATTATTCGAAAGTTTTAATTTAATTTACCAAGCTGTTAAAATTGTTATTGTATGGGTTTTTCTATTCGCATTGACTACATCAATCAAAAGCCTTTTTTTTTCCTTTCTTTCTATAGTTAAGCTTTCTTTCTCTCTAAAATAGTTTTGAACATCACGAATTTCTATACCAAAACACAAACAACTTTCTTCTTCAATCTTCAACACTAACAATCAAATTGACTTGGGTCTAAAATATGTTATTCTACTTATTGATGGATACTGATCTATCGTATTGATTGTCAGATCATCGCTTGAAACTCGCTCACCGAAATTTTAAAAAAAAAGCTTAACAATTAAATGACTTAAAAACAAAAACTTTTAAATAGTTCAACAACTTAAATTAAAACTTTTGAATGGTTTAAGGATTATTTTGTAACTTTTTGAAATTAAGTGACTAGAACATAAACTTAGTAGTAGTTTACTGGCATTGGATGTAATTTACCCTAAAAAATTGATCTCAATAAGAAAAACAAAAAAAATTATAATTGTTTCTTTTACTTTAATTAAAAAAAATTAATTAAAGCCCATTCGAAGGAAAAATATCTTTAGAATTGTCATAAATTAAGTTCTTTGACGATCAATTTTAACCGTTAAAGTGTAGCAAATTTTTTTTATCACTTGTCATGCCATACTTATGCCATGTGGTGAAAGTTATATATTCTCTTTTAAAATATTAAAAAAATAAAAATATTTAAAGAGCAAAAAGGGTATACTGCCTTAATACTCACTAAACTTTTAGCGTGTTTTTATTTTGATCACTAAACTATAAAAAAATTTAATTTAATTATTAAATTATTCAAATTTATTTTTTAAATCATCATGCCGTTAAATTACAAAAAGAGTGATGACGTGGATTTTTAAATTATTTCATTTAAAACAGTGGGTCCTATCATATTATCACTATTTTTTCTTCTTCTTTTTTTTTTTTTTCGTCTCTTTCATTCTTTAAATTTTTTTTTTCTCTTTTTTCTTTCTTCTCCTTTAAAGATATAATTATGCATGCCATTGTCATAAAGGAAACGTTGAGATGTTTCAGTTGTCATCATGAAATATTTCCTTGCATGCACGAAGCGCGGGTAGTGGTAAAACTATACTTCGACCCTTTAAAAATGATAAAATTTTGATTTAATATTTTAAAAATCAAGATATAGATTATTAAAATGATGAAATTATATTTTTACTAAAATAAGGAAGATTTAACATTTCGTTTGAAAATGTGTTGTTGTGATTGAAAAGTGTGGTAGAAAATTGATGTGAAAAAAAAATGTGATTCGTTAATTTTTAGTATTCTCTGTTTTTGCCAAAAAATTGTGGTATGAATGTGAAAATGTAATTTTTAGATGTGATAGTGAAAAATTAAAAATTAATTAAATTATGCGATATTTAAATAATTTAATATAGTGGTACCTGAAATATAAATTTTAAATACCTTTTAAGTAATTAGTATAAATTGTTTGTAAAATTAATGATTAATAAAAAAAATTAAAACTTAAATATTATAATAAATTATATTTAAATGTAAATTAATCAAATTTCTTATATACATTTTAAAAAGGTGATATAAATAAGGATATTTTTTATAAATTTTACTTTCAAACGCAGAAGTCAAAATGAGACTAATTTCAACTTTTGCCTTTGAGTGAAAAACCACTTTTTTATTACATTTTTGACCCAAAAGCTAGGTTTTCATTATTTGTTCGATGAAAAAACACTTTTGAAACCTCAAACGCAATGAAGAACACAACTTAAATACATTAATACATAATTTTAGTAAATTTTTTACCCTAAATCCCGAATCTCAAACCCCAAACCTCAACCCAAGCCCTAAATCTCAAACCCCAAACCTAAACTCAAATCTTAAATCATGAATCTCAAACCCCAAATTTAAAGGGTTTAAGGTTTGAATTCAAGGTTCGAGACTTAAAGTTCAATATTCAAGATAAAAAAATTACTAAAATTATGTATCAATGACATAAAAAATTTTGTTAAAATGTCATTAAATAATTGAAAAAGAATCATGGATGATGCGGTGGAAAGAGTCTATAAAATAATTTCTCCATTATGACATAATCATCGCCACATGTAAAATATTGAATTCACCACGTGTCAAATATTTATTAGACAACATGAAAAATTAGCTCGATTTATCATAAGTATCATTTTGTGTAACAAAAATCAAACATATGTACCAAAAGAATATATTTACCCTTTTATTTCTAAAAGAATTTCTTTTTAAAAAAAAATCAAAAGTTGAATGCTTTTTTACTTTTCTTGATTTGGTTGAAAAGTCAATTTAAAAAATTAAAAAATTAATAAACTGATTTGATCTTCTTCACATTAGCATTGAAGATGACGTTACGTGACTTCCAATGCCCTGAGCTTTGACAACATATCATTGGGCTTTATTATTGATATTGTTGGTATGTATGGGTATTTTTTTTGGGGCAAATTATGTAAAATGTCATTAAATTATTAGTAAATTTATATTCTAGTCATTTAATTTTAAAATTTTACAAAATAGTCATTAAATTATTCAAAAGTTTTCATTTAAGTCACAGAACTGTTAAAATCGTTGTTGTATGGCCTTCTCTATTCACAACGCTTAAGCCGATCAAAAGCTTTCATTCCTTTTCTCTTTTACAATTCAATTTTTTTTTTATAAAACAACTTTGAACATTACGAATTTTCAAACCAAAATTCTAACAACATTCTTCTTCCATCTCAAAGACTGACTGTCAGGTCAACTTTGATCTAAGATTTGTTCTTCTACTTATCGATTGATATTGATCCACTGTACCGATCACTGAATCGTTACTTGGAGCTTAATAGTCGAACTTTTTTTTAAGAAAAAACCTTAACAACCAGTAACTTAATAGTCGACTATTTGTAACTTTTGAAGTTGAGTAACTAAAATATAAACATACTAATAGTTTAATGACGTCGGATGTAATTTATCATTAAATTTATTTAGTATATAAATTATATGAATTTAATATATGTATTGTAATTTTAATTTTTACTTAAACATGACATTCCAAACAATACATATGGTATCGATACGAAACTCGAGAATCAATCACGTTGTTGTAACGAACATGCTATTTAAGCATACTTGAATTTTTTTTTGGTTAAATCACTATTTGAAGACAAAATTGGTAACTTTTCTTACGTTGGGGTTTAGACTTTTTTTTCAAGTTAGGTCTTGAATTTCGTAATTGTTCACACACTGGGGTTTAAATTTTTTTCCAAGTTAGGCGTAGCAATGTTTCTATACTAGGGCTGGAGCTTGACAATTATTTTCACATTGGGGCCTGAATTCTAGGGTTTTCAAACGCTAACTTGGACAAAAATAAGTCAAGCCTCAATGTGAAACCAATTGCCAAATTAAATACCTAACTTGAACAAAAAAAAGTTCAAACCCGAAAAAAGGTTACAAAGTTCAAACCCAAAAATAATTTAACATTTATTTTTCAACATTTAAGCATACCGGAATTTATTAATTTTCTGTATGGAACTGTAATATTTGAAAATATTATCAGATCCTTGAATACTATTCATGGAATTCTCTAGAAATATTTGAAGATACTGACAAACTTTGACCATTATTAATGGATTTACTAGTCTTGACTATTATTATTTTCTCTAGAATTATAATATTTGAGGAAAAATTATATTCTAGATCATTAAATTATTAATAGGTTTACGTTTTGGTCATTTAACTTTAAAAAGTAATAAAATAGTCATTAAATTATTTGAAATTTTTTATTTAAGTCACTAAATTATTCATAAGTTTTTATTTAAGTTATTGAATTGTTAAGTTTTTTTTTTTTAAAGTCCAACTAGTAAGCTCGAAACGACAATTCGATGATTGGTTCAGTGGATCGATATTCATCAACGAGTAGAAGTACATACATTAGATTCAAGTTGATCTAATGATTAATGTCAGAGATCGAAGAAGAAATGTGTTCGGATTTTGGTTCGCAAATTCGTTACTTCAAAGTTGTTTATGAAAAAAAAAACAACTTTTTGTTTAGGGAATTAAACACCCTAACCATCACGCCAACGCACGAGATTCAAAACAACTATCTTAATTCGTGATCATGAAAATTTTTAATTTCGACTTTATTATTTTATATTTCCATCCTCCTAAATGTATTAACAACATATTATTAACTAGCTTTGTAGGAATACCTTCATTTTTCTTTTTGAAAAGAGGAATACCTTCACCTATACTATTTAATTGTACGAATCCATATTTCTTGTATTATTTTTAAAATCAAATTAGATTGGTGTTCAAATCGATTAGATTAAGAATTAGTGTAGATATTGATTCAGAATAAGAAGTTGCATCAGTTGATCTATAAATCGATTTCTTTTTAATTTATATTTTTTAAAATAATTTATTCAGTTTAATCAAATAAATCATCAATAGCCTATACAATTCAACCATTATAAAAATTTAACTTTATTAATTAAAAAGAAAAAGACAAATGTGAAAGATAGTGACATACTCGACCATTATTATTTAATGGAGAGGAAATGTGATGTCAATGCTTCAATGCCTAAATTTGGACCATTTTGCTTTTAATTTAAGCCATTAAATATATAGTACACGAAATGCCTAATTTGTTGCTTCTTCAATATATCTTGTGCTCACGGGTATGCTTTAATTTCATTTTTTATTAAAAGAAAAAGCTTCACCTACAAACAACGATGATATTTGTACAAATAAATATTAAATAGTCTAATTTAGGTTAAATTATAGAGTTGGTCACATTACTATGCTTAAATTCAAAATTTAGCTCCTGTATTTTGATTTGTTATAATTTGATCCCTCAAATTTTTTAATGTCATTAGTTAGTTCAAATCATTAACTATTTCGGTCATGTTTTAACCGGAATAATTAACAATGTTGATTATTGAGATTAACTAATGACATTATAGAGATAAATAAAGAGACTAGTTTATACTAATTTAAAGCACATGAACTAAATCTCATAGTCGAGCATAATAGAGGGACCGAAATCATAGTTTAACCATTAATTTACAATTTAAACCTATACTGGAACCTTTTTATGTTGCTTGAGTCAGCCAAGTCACAAACCAACAATCAGTCCATCAAGCTTCTATGGAGATCAGCCCTTGGCCTTGACCCATAGGGACACCCAAGTCTTTTGACAGCTTTGTACATAACTGCAAGTATATATATAATCATTTCAATTAGAATTGAGAATAACAAATAGTAGAATTGGTCATAAGTTGGAATGGTTTGTACGGATTAATTAAATAAATTATTAAAAATTTTAAAAATAGAAAAAATTAGTTTAATTAAATTTTTAATTCGATTCAATCATTCTAACGAATTTGTACTAATTAACGGGTCAACCAATTCAATCTCTAATTTTAGATCAATATTTCAACCAATTTGTAATCCGACTAACCGTCTTGTCTAAATTCGAAAACAACGTGAAAGGAAAGGGGAAAGAAATAATTCACCTGTCTATAAACAGTAGAATCACCGTATGATTTTCTTAATTCAACCACATACAATGATGGACTTATCTCAAACACCTGACAGTAAAAAAAAAATAAAATATGCAAAGATGCTCGATTAGAGGTAAGCAAATGGCATGGACCTCATAAATAGTAAATTTATAGGAGTGAAATTTTACCTCAGCTGCAATTGAAAGACTGCCAACACATTTCTGGCCTCGGTGTTCTCGTGTTGCTTTCAACTAAAACAAAGAAGGAATACAAAGTTTAGGACTATTATATGGTAGACATTCTTATGATGAGACATACCCCAAAGGAAGACACCACAATATACTAATTAACGGTAAAAGTATTATGAAAATTCTCTTACTAAGAGTTAGATTGCATTGTACTCTATTTACTAAAAAAATGAACAAATTAATCCATTTACATTAGATCAAAGAACAATTTGATCATTTTTGTTAAAAAAATTTATCTATTTCTACTATTAAAAAAATAGCATGGCTGACATAATAACCAAATAGTTACACGTGTAATGCCACATGTACCTCCTTTTAATGCAAAATGATCGGTTTTTAATAGTATAAATGGATAATTTTTTAACAAAATGACATGTTTGTTCTTCGATCTAACATATAAATACTAATTTGTCAATTTTTTGAGCAACAGGGGCAAAATGCAATCAAACTCTTAGTAAAAGGGCCTCTACAATACTTTTACCACTAACTAACCCGTCTGTTTTTCATTTGGACTCGAAATCCCATTTCTGTCGCAATATCTTGAATTCTTGCAAGCAAATCTTTAGCTGAATGATTGGATGTAAATCTGATCTTCCTTTCAGAGACATCCTGTAGATAGAAAAAAAATTGTAAATTGGAGTGATAAAATAGTGACCAAACTGCATAAAATTTAAACTAGTTACCTCCTTTTCAAAGAAACCAGAAAGGTCTAAGTAGGATGACATTCCTATCAACTGAAAAGCATTAATGAGAGTGGGTGATTCAGGGCTCTTATTTCCATCATATGCCTTCATCAAAATAACGACTATTAGTTTATGTTAAATAGCTTGCAAGTGGAGGACTTGTTAAAAGACAATTTTTGGGAAGTTCTCACCATTTCAGACATTGAGAAAGCTTCATCATCAAAGTATGTATCTTCTTCGTCATCATCAGGTACTGCTGGACTATAATCTTGTTTGAACCATTCATCATTTTTTATACCTGCCATTGTTATCCTGGTATTAGGGTTCGGATCAAGAATCCTTTTTATCATGTTCCGAGCACCGGATGATAACCATTTAGGAACCCGAGTATCCCCTTTGAAAATCTGTCAATTTCACTAGTGAATTAGAAATTGGGGTTGATAAGAACAAAACGGTAAAACTATACTAAGAGTTAGATTACGTTTTGCCATTCTATTAAGAAAATGGGTAAATTAGTCCCTACACCTTAAATTAAATAGTAAATTGGTCATTCTGTTAAAAATCGGTCATTGTATATTAGAATGAGGTACATGTGGCACGTCAAGTATAACTTTTCAATTATTTTGTCAACCACGCTAGTTTTTAACAATGAAAATGGACGGAATTTTAACGAAAAGGATGAAAAAAATACAATGTAAGCCCTTGTACTAGGAGTTAATTTATATTTTTTTCCTTTCTACTCAAAAAATAGGCAAATTAGTTCATATATGTTATATTAAAGAGCAAATTGATCATTTTGTTAAAAATTCCATTAATTTTCACTATTAAAAATTAGTATTAGTATGTCAGCATAAGGTACACTTGGCATGCCACGTGTCACTTTCTAGTTATTCTATCAGCCAAATTAATTTTTAACGCTACAAATGGATAAAATTTTTAACAGAAAGGATCAATTTGTTTTTTTATCTAACTTGCAGAGACTAATTTGTCTATTTTTTTAGTGAAGAGAGTAAAATGTAATTTGATTCTTAGTATATGGGCCCCTATGGCACTTTTACCTATAAAAGACAAGTTTGCTTTTATTCATTTTTAAGTAAAAATGACAAAATACAATATGACTAGAAGCCATCATAACAAAATCATTAAAAATGTATGTAGACCTTGAATACCTTCTGATAGAGAACTGCAAGATTCCGATCATCAAAAGGGAGGTATCCAGTGAGAATTACATATAAGATGACGCCACATGACCATATGTCTGAGGTGGCACCATTATACCCTCTATTAGCAAGAACCTCTGGTGCAACATAGTTAGGACTTCCACATGTTGTATGCAATAAGCCATCCTCCTGATATTACAAATTGAACTTACAATTAGAAGCAAATCCAGTTTTTTCATGAATTTCTTGTCTAGAAGTTCATTTTATTACCCCAATATGTTGAGGCAATGCACTGAGGCCAAAATCAGATATCTTTATGTTCCCTTTTGCATCAATAAGAACATTTTCGAGCTGAAATATAGGAATAATAGATTTTAGCAGATTAACTATAAGAAAACAAGAGAAAAGAAGAAAAATTCGTACGACATATCAAAAAATAGAGGTAAAAATATTATAGAGGCTCTTCTATTAGTTGTTAGATTGTATTTGTTTCATCTACTCAAAAAATGAGCAAATCAATTATTGTACATTGGATTAAAGAGCAAACTGGTCATTCTGTTAAAAATTTCTATCTATTTTTACTGTTAAAAACTGGATCATGTACGTTAGCATGAGGTACACGTAGCAGACCACGTGTCACTATTTGATTATTCTGTCAACTGCGTCAGTTTTTAACCGTATAAATAGATGAAATATTTAACATAAAAAATTATTTTGCTCTTTAGTTTAATGTTCATGAACTAATTTACTCATTTTTTTAGTAGATGGGTAAAATGTAATTAGACTCTTAATATAAGGACTTCTAAAAGTAATTTTGCCAAAAATATATTTAAAGGACATGAAATGACCTTGAGATCCCTGTGGAAAACACCTTTGTCATGACAATAACCAACACCATCAATTAACTGCTGGAAGAACTTCCTTCCTTCAGCTTCAGAAAGCTTCCCATTGGAAGCCTGTGATACAGAAGCAGCCAAGTAATGTAACTAATTTAATATTAATTGCAAAAGGAACCCCAGAAAATCAAATTCTCTTACAATTTTGTCAAACAGTTCCCCTCCAGTTGCATATTCTAGGACCATGTA
Source organism: Gossypium turneri (assembly GCA_008044935.1). Classification (NCBI taxonomy): domain Eukaryota; kingdom Viridiplantae; phylum Streptophyta; class Magnoliopsida; order Malvales; family Malvaceae; genus Gossypium; species Gossypium turneri. Next base: position 3,219,245 of record CP032576.1, read on the forward strand.
AATTTTGGTTTTGCTTGCCAAGACCTGCATATATGTTTATTATAAGCAAAGGCATCGCTAGAGTCATGAGAAAATGTCGACTTAGCTATAGAGATGAGCAAGCACACACATTTACAGCTTCTACATACTTGCATTATCATTACTTTGCTAATCTCAAGTCTCATTTCCTATATGAGTAAAGAGGACAGTAATGATTAACACAGAAGTTGAACCCAAAAAGCTGGCTTGGGTGCATTTGGGAGTTTGATGAAGATTTAATAAAGGTTAAATTCTGCTATTAGCCCCTGTACTTTGTGAAAGTTATGGATTTAATCTCTATATTTTAATTTGATCATTTTTAGTCCCTGTATTTTTCAAAATTTGAAATTCTAGTCCTCACCAAACGATAACTATTAAATTCATTCAGTTAAGATATGCCATTTCTCAAATCTGATGTGAGAAACATATTACCATATGTGTAATATCATGTGAGCTTGTAATTTTCACATATTACTCACTAAAAATTCAGTTAATGGAGTAATGGCTATCTTTCGTGTCAAGATTGAAATTTTAAATTTCGATAAATATAAGGACTAAGGATAATCCAATTGAAGAATATGGATTAAACGTATAATTGTACGCATAGTACAATACTAGTAATTGAATTTAACCATATCGATTTAATTGTTATTATTTGGTTCATGACTAAAATTTTAAAATTCAAAAAATAAAGGGATTAAAAGTAACCAATTCGAAAAATACAGAATCTAAATTTCTTCAAATTAAAGTATAGAAACAAATGCACAACTTTCACAAAGTATATGGACCAATGGCAGAACTTAACCTTTAATAAATGTAACTAGTTTGTCTTCGTTGTCAGTAGATACAACTCAATATAAAGTACAATTAGCATGAAGCATCAATTTGAACTACATAGCTACGCATTGGATCCTTTTGCATATACTTATACAATGCAATCTCATCTCTCTCTCTGATTTCCTTCTTTGTTTTCAAAATTTTTCGCAGAGAAAAATATCTAACACTCAATTTTGGCTTCCTATATTATGTGAAATCTAATATGGCAATGTGGGATTCAATACCGGTGGTCATGGAGCACAAAGCACAAAGTCAAGAGTAGGATCAGGCCAATATTAGCCAGAAATGGCCCCCATTTGATTAGTCACGATATTATATGTGATCACTTGCACTCGCGTTTCTCTCCCTCTCTTTCACATTCCATACTAATTAATAGCACCAAACCACATTTATGGTCCCATTACCCTTTGACATCGACTTCACTCTCAGAAGCATAATAAATTAATAATACCACATATCCACACATATATAATAATATAAAAAAGGAAAAAAATCTTAGTAGTGATGAGAGGTGACGACTGGTGTGATCAACATCATATGAATTTCCTTTAATCTTAAACAAATTATATACTAAACTTGATAAAAAATTTACTCTCCAAAAAGCAAAGACAAATAATCATTCAACTTTAAACCTTTTTTTTCTCATTATCATGATCAATCAGATGATTAGAGCATCAATATCCATGGTTTCGATTAAGGGGAAAAAAAGCAGAATAACGAATTAACGATAATACCTCATGTAAACGAACGACGTTAGGATGTTTAAGCAGCTTCAAAGTGGAGATTTCTCTCTTTATCTGCAAACACGGTACGTTAAGGATTTGAAATTTGAAACCGCATTGAACAAGAGATCACATACAAACATAGATTGAAAATCTGAAATGAAATTAGAGGAAAATAAAAGAGACCTGATCGGCGATTTTGAGTTGAATGAGATTGGACTTGTCGAGGATCTTAACAGCAAAAGGAAGAGATGAGTGAAGATGCTTAGCTAATTTAACTTTGGCGAAGTTTCCTTCGCCGAGAGTTCTCCCTAACTCGTAATTCCCCAGTCGGAGAATCCTTTCATTGTTGTTGTTCTTCTTCTTCTTCTCCACCTCCTCTTCGGTTCTTCTTGTACTGCTCATTGGTTCCTATCTCAATCACGCCATTGAATAAGAATGTACGAACATCGACATCGACATCTACACATATATATATATATATATATATATGAAACCGTTAGAACTTGAGAGTTGAAACGCTCGTGGAAACTAAACAAAAGAGAAATGTGAAAGACATGAATAACTGCTAGTGGGAGGCAATAGAAACTTGAAACGTATAAGAGAAAATTGAAATTGTGAAATTACATTTATACCCTACTCTTCAAATTCATTTATTGGGAATTATCCTAATCCTAAATGCTCGCGGTACAAGGTTATGCTTGAATCTACGTTTATCTAATTATTACCATAACAAAGTTAAAGCCTTAATCGGTGTTCATTAAAAATTGGGTAAACTACTGTGGAAGTCACTCAATTATGGTTTTTTTTTTTACTTAATTATGAAAAGTTACAAAATGGTTACTCAACTATAGGGATGAGTATTCGATCGAGTCGAGTCAAAAAATTTCGAGTTAGTCCAGTTGACGAATTTTATTTTAGCAACCGAACTCAATTTGAATTTTTTTCGAATCGAATCAAGTAAAAAAATTTCGAGTCAAGTCGAGTCGAGTTAATGAGTCCTATTATTTATAATCAATGTTACGTTTACATTGATTATTTAACTAGTAGACGAATTATAAGATTATTTAACAACATAAACAATATAATGGTTCTTAATGAGTAAACATTTATCAAAACGATGCAATTTTGCCTTTTAACTTAATGGTTTTTACTTTAAACTTTAGAAAAGGTAAACATTTATCAAAATGACGTAGTTTTGTCTTTTCTTATTTGAATTTTCGGATAACTCGAATTGTGTAATTTATATTCGAGTTAAACTGAAAAACATAATTTTTTATTCGAGTTGATCCAAATAACTTGATTAACTCAAATAACTCGAACTATTTAATTCAAAATTCAAAATTCAAAATTTTTATCAAGTTTTTCAGATTGAATCAGATTTTGGTTACTCCTACTCAATTATTAGTAAATTTCTTTTATGGTCACGCAACTATTCAATTTTATCTTTTTTAGTCTTCACAAAAATGGAAACACTCAAAAATCCATGATAGTTGAGTGACCCAAAAAGATAAAATTAAATAACTGAGTGACCATTTTGTAATTTTACATAGTTGGGTGACAAAAGAAAACCATAATTGAAGCAATATACTCTTAAAAATTTTGTAATTAATTTAATTTGAGTTTCTTCTTACAATAAATTAAGATTCTTTTCTTGAAGTTAATAAATTAAGAGTTTTAATTTGGTAAAAATACACAATCAATCCTTATATTTTTTAAGAGTTATAGTACAATCACAATTATTATTATAATTGATACATTTGAATAATTACTACTAGAATCAATATTACAATGCATAATCGGACTAATAACTCGAATATATCCATACTTAAATTAGAATAAATCTAAGCTGGCCCCATACATAGTGCGACTTTTCTTTTATCAAAGGAATAAGGGAGAAAGGGTTGACAGGTTTGAACTCGAGATTTGATATCAAGGAGAACTAAAGTAAATAAGTCATTTGCCACTACACCAATGACTTGCTGACTATATTAGGATTAGGGTGCCAAATCTCTTAACATTCAAACTTTGCTATTCAGTAATGAACAAAAAAAAGAAAGTCATTTGCTATTAAGTCAAGGTTTCATCGGCTAAAAATGAAATTCTCTTATTTTTCGATTTAAGAATCTCAGTGCAAATATTGACATTGTTATTATTTTCTATCAAAATTTGTCATCATGTAATTATATTAATTTCAGAAGTAAATCATTATGAACTTAATAAGTAAATTTTGAACTATAAATTTTAAATCGAAAAAAAAATAGATGGATTTATTTTTTTTTTAACTTTTTAATTATAGAGTTTAAATCTCAAGGTTAAAATGTGCCATAAGTCACTCTTCTTAAATTTGGAATTTAATCATTATAATTTTATTTTGAGGAATTTAGTCTCTTTACTTTTCAAATTTTAAAATTCACGTCAAACTGTTAATATTGTTAAAATTATTTTATTAAATTCAAGTTTATTACAACACCATTTTTTTAGTTAAACGGCTACCAAGTGGGTTTTTCTTTTAATTTCAAAATTTGAAACTTACATGGACTAACTTCATGGAAATAAAAGTATGGGAATTAAATTCCAAATTTATTAATAGTCCAGGGACTTATGGGCATATTTTAACCAATCTCAAATTTCAACAAAAACACAGGGACTGATGGAAAATTTTGACCTTTTAGTTGGTGACGTAAACTCTATTATTCTCATTGCATGCTAATTGCCAACGTGCATAACGTGTAGTATAAGTAAACTCTTGCCTCTTGTTGACTTTATTATATGATTTGAAGAGTTTTTTTTTTTTTTTTTATCTCGTGACGTGAATATCGAAGAAAACGTGAAATTTAGTACGAAAGAAACAAGTAAGGACTTGAGAAAAAAGGGTAAATTACGTTAGAGGTCACCTAATTATGATTTTTTTTTTATCATCTAACTATGAAAAGTTATAAAATGATCGCACTATTTAATTTTGTCCTTTTTATTCTCTAGCTGGCTAACTTAAAAATGAAAATACTAAATAATCCAAGACAAATGGATGACCAAAACAGACAAAATTAGATAATTAAATAATTATTTTGTAACTTTTTATAATTGGATGACTAAAGAAAAAAATCATAATTGGGTAACTAGTGTAATTTACCCAAATAAATTATAAGAATATTAAATCTTACCTTAAAGCCAGCTAAGGAATCTTGAAAAACAAAGAAAAGAAGTAAGGGGGTAGAGTGCATGTCTTATCAAGTTTAATGCGTATACTTTGGGGATAATGAATGCGTGTAACCCAATTTATTTGATGCCTAATAATGATAGAGAAACAAATACAATTACTTACTTAGATTAAGGGATGTTATGATACTCACTTTTACCTATCCATATTCTGATTGGATTCAGGTCGGGTTCTACACGGTTTACACTTCAAGTTTGCATAATATTACGAGTTCATGTGTAAGACAGTCACACCCTTCTATGAGGTTGCACGATGTGGGTTCGCACACCATACCATAGGCAAACCTACATCGTATAAACACGTGTTAGACTTAGAGTAAGGTACGTATCGACATGCATGGAACCTACCTACGATATCACATCTATAAACAATAACCATATCTAAATGATACACAGCTCCACCCATCTAAATGATACACAGAAACACTCATCAAGGGATAACTCTCAAAATGTATAATAAAAAATTTAACTCTTAATTTTTTTCTATCAATTTGATCCTTATTCTTTTTTGAAATAATATTTGATGCACTTTCAGAGCACAAGTCTCACGCTCTATCAATGAATAATAACATGACATATCATCATTAAATTAAACAAAAAAAAATGAAGGACTTGTAAATAAATACTAATAATGGAAATAGTGACTAAAAGTCTAAAACGTTAAAATTTTAATTATGGTAGGATGCATGACAATCTGCGTATATTCCATGCTACTTTTTTTGAATTTTTATGAACTATTTATTTTTTTTTTGAATTTTGAACTTTTTTTTAATTTTTTGAATATTTTATAATTTTTAAAATATTTGTTCATGTGCCATATATAACAAATTATTTTTTAGCATGAAGTACATGTACATTGCCATGCGAGTTGTCATACCAACAACGTTAAAAATTTAATGCTTTAGTCAACATTTCCATTAAAAGAAAAGATTTGACTATTTCGAAATTATATATCAACTTTGATGTAATATGCAATGTCATATATAAACTTTGATTTTGTATAAATATATACATGAAACTCTAATTTTAATTTAATTGTCACATACATGCAATATTGTTATCCATGTGACTGTTTTCTGTTAAGTCATGTGTAAATAGCTTACATGATATTTATTTAACTAAAACACAAAAGAATAAATTTAAAATATGCTTTTATTTGAAATAATTAAAATTATTTCCACACTGCTACAATTATAAAAAATGTGTTTTTTATTTTTATTTTTGAAAATATTTTAAATATATTCATTTCTTTAGTCTAATAAAATGCCACACTAGTAATTTTTACACAATTTAATGAAAAATAGTGTCACGTAAATATTGGTTTTGTGACATGTGAAAATTGAACCAAAATTAAAATTTTATGTATACAACTGCAAAAAAATTAAAGTTCGTGTATAGTATTGCACATTAAATCAAAGTTCATTTATAATTTTGAGATTTTTCCCTTTAGATTATTTGTGCGATTAATTTTGGTGAAAATAAAAAAAAAAAAACAGTGTTGGAGAGATTATTTATAATAATTAGATTGAAAATTATAAAGGTAAGATTAAAATCGATAATATGATATGTGTTTGGATTTAATCATAATAATAGCAATGAGATGTATTTAAGTGAAAAAAAGGAAAAAGCAGCATTAAGGACCTTCTAGAATTTCTTTATTTTAAATTATGAATTAATAAAAACTTGAATAAATCTTTTATTAGAAAATAATATTTTGTGTTTTGTATTTGTTGTGATCATTGTTTTTAGTTGATGATATTAATAATCATATTGTAATTTTATTTATTATATAATAAAATTATTAGTTATATTAAATTAAAATAATTTCATTTTTAAATAAAAATTATATTAAAAAATGAAAAAGTTTGGACATAATCAGCCCTTGTTTACACAAATAAATAAGGAGGAGGAAGAAAAAAGGAGGAGGAGGATATAAAAATACCTTCCAACGATGAAACATTTTAACCACTAATGCTCTACTCCCCCCCTCGGGTGAAAATATAAAGCTTAAATATTGTTGACCTGAAACAATTGCTAAATAACAAGTTAAGTGCTGGAAGAAATGACTGGGGGAAGTTGGCACTTCTCCAAGCATTGCAAAACACATAACAAAAATATGTGTACAAATATTGTTTACGGAGTTCGGTTTCCCTACGTTTATGAAGCCTAACTCAGTGAGAAATATACTACTTATCTTCAAACACTTACAACAAGTAAACATTAACTTTATCACACCCCATTGACAATTCCTTCACTTTTGCACCTTTGAAGACTAGTACTTTCACCATTAAATTCACCTATGTGAACTTAGCTTGTAAAACCACAACACAATGGTTTTATAATCAAATGCACTCACACAAATAATATTCCTCACTTGAACAAATTATGTGCTCTCAGTAATCAACACATAAACCTATATAATCCTATCAATTATATAGAGCTTCCAAGACTTGCTAACATAATGAAGATCTATCGCAATCCCTATTAAACAACAATAAAACTAGCTGAATACAATATAATAATAACAAACAAGGACTGTTAGCAGATCTTCAACGTTCCAATCCAATTCAACTTCCTCGTTCCAATGGATTAGATAGATTCAATCCACATCTCTAAACTTGTTTCTCGATATGATCTTCATTAATGGGTTAAATATAATTCATAATATCAGTATAACTCAAAAATCTAATTCAACAAATTACCAATCACCTAAATGTGAAAAACTGCCACACCAGTGGATAAGAAAATAGGTACTTCCTACAAACCCATAAATTTGAAATTTGTAAATTTTTATATTAGATAAAAATTCATTTCAACTTTTTTTTTCTCAAAACATCTTTATTCCACCATCCTTCTACCTACAAAATTTTTTTTCTCAAAAAAGTTGTTGAGTAATAGCAAACATAATATTATTTTATTTCCAAATTGATGTTTATGGTGATTTTCCATAATTCACGTCCCCAGAGGTGGATTTAAGGGCTGGCAAGGGTCCCGACCCCCTCAAAATGTAAAATTGTTATTTAGGCCTTTAAATTTTTTTAAAATTTTAAATTAGTAAAGGTGAATTTGCACTTTGCCCCCCTAAAATTATAAAAATTTGATTTAAACTTTTAAAAGTTATAAAGATATAGACTATAAAAAATTAAAATTTTATTCGGCCCCCCTAAAAATTTATTCTGGCTTCGCCCCTGCACTAAGTTTTGTCATGTAAACAATGCATTACATATAAAATTGAAAAGAGTATATATTGAACTCCGTATATTAGCTTGATGGTTTGAGTGTTTATCGCCTCAGATGTAGTTTGAGTTCGAGTCATACTAATCGTGTTGTTATTAGGGTTTTATCCTCCTCTTATAATGATTACATAACTATTTATGTGGTGTAATAATTACATTCACCTATAAAGAAATCAACACATACAATTAAAAATTAGAAAAATGAGAAATCAACGTTATAGTAAAACGAAAAAATAAACTATATTATTTTTGGAAAAAAATAAATCAGAATAAAATAGTATAACTAATATATTCCAGTAAAAAATTATTTAAAATATACATTCAACCATATTTAATTTCAATAAAATGTGAAAGTTGTGCAATCGTTGATTTGGATGCTTGCTCCCTTCTTTGAATTGAATGTATGGAATGCATGAATTCTGACTAATATAAAGTATTTTATAGAGATGTTCGTGGGTCGTGTCGCGTAAGATTTAAGTATAATATTAGTATATTTTATACTTGTCTAAATTTAGTTTGATCCAAAAATAAGTTTAAAATTTTATTCAAACCCGTCCATATTTGCAAAAGACTAACCCAATTTTATCTTAGGTCCATCCATATTATATTTTAAATATTTTAAAAAATATATATTTATATTATTTAATTTTCACATTAGTAATTTTTTTATTTATTGAAATGTTTACATTAGAGTAGTATTATATATTTTGTATAGGTTTATTTTTTTAATGTGTTATAAATTACGTAATATAAAGTATTATAGACTTAAAAAAGGGTTAGGTCGGGCCATGAATGTTCCAGCCCGAGCTCAGCCCATACTTTAAACAGGCTTAATTTTTTAGCCCAATCCATTTTCGAGCCTAATTTTTTGCCCAAACTTCTTAATTTTTTTAGCTCGACCATGTCTAATATTTTGTAATTTATTAACATCTTATAAAATATGCAATGGTGTAGGAATATCTTATAATAATATTTTAGATAGTTAAACCAATTATATAAAATTATTTAGTATATTTTCATAATTAAAAACAACTTTTCAAGATAGAAATCCAGGATATGAAACATTCACAACATAAACTTTTTTTTTAATTAAAAATTTGGTATTTTCTTGTATATTATTAATTAATTAATTAATTAATTCAATTTTATTTTATTTTATTTTAGATATTACTTTTATATTTTAAATTATATTAATCATAAAATGTTATACAAATTATGCAAAACACTAATAGTGTTAACTTTTTTTGTTATGCTACAAAAATATTGTCAGTATTAAAGGAAATTCATGTTAAAAAAATAGGTATCGAGCTATACTTATGAATTAATATTAAATAAGATTTTTTTAAACCCCAAATTAAAAAAATTCATTATTTTCAGTTAATAAAATAATTAATTAAATAAATAAAACTAAAAGTAATTGAACATTTAAAATATAAAAAAATCATATCATCTGTCACATGCCGATCATACATTGATTATTTTTGCTACTTCATAAAAAAATAATATTGTTAGTATATTGGAATAATTTGTAAAACGTTTGACAAGTATCAAATCAAACAAAAAAAAAGTATTAGGTATTAAATTGGACCCCCCAAAAGTTTAAGTACCAACTTAAAAAAAATGTCAAGTTTAGGTACTGAAATAGACCAAAAAAAAGTTTTAAGTACCGGATTAGAAAAAAGTGTCGAGTTCAAGTACCAAATATTATATTAAGCCAAAAATATAAGAAGACTCAAAATTGAATATCCAAATATTCAAGCAAGTAGTTTTAAATAAAAATCAATTATGCAAAACATAGATTAATACCTTTTATTTAAATTTAATTATAATTAAAAAATAAAATTATTATTATTATTATTATTATTATTATTGTCAATGCCAGATTATCCTCCATATTATTCACATAGTCTGATAATGATGAAGATGCAAAATGTATCACGCGAACCAATGATGTCCCTATCATAGGGTATCTAATTAAATAAACCATCACCACAAAGTAGTAGACTTGCCTATCAGTCGAGTTAAGCCCGTCCGAAAAATAAGAGAGTTTGGACAAAAAAATAACACCCGTTTAAAAAGCGGATTGAACCTTAAGTAAAGTCTTTTTGACTCGGCCCGACCCAACCCGAATTTGCAAAAAAAAATATATGTTGTTTTGTTGTCATTTTATTATTATATTGTTACTATTTTGTTGTTATTGTTTGGATATTATATAACTCTCGTTTTATTGTTAATTTTGCTAATATTTTAGAGGTAATTGCTTGTTAAGTTACACTCATGTTAGTGTTATTTAAGTATAAAACCTTTTTTTTTAAATTTAATTTCAATTTATTGATAAATATTTATTTTAATGTTTTTAGTGTTTTTTATGTATTATATTTTCTAAATTTTTCATATAAAAAATTTTAATACGATCGGGCCGGACCCATTTATTAAGACCTGACCCGACTCATGGACACTTCTACCAAATAGTAACACCAAATTTTAATACGATCGGGCCGGACCTTTATTTAAAGATTTCATTAAGTGAGATCCTGTGGAATTTTTCTTAAATCAAGGTTGAAATAAAAAAAAAAGAGAAAAAAAATCAATTTATTGTTGATCATGTTATGTAAGATTTGCATTAAGAAACGCGAGTTTACCTTTTAACTAATTCAATCGGTTTCAACACTAAATAAAGAGAAAAATTGATTTACAAATAAAAGCAATGTATTTGGTAATTGATTTAATAGGTTCCAGGTCTCTAGTACAAATTCCTAATTTCTAACGTGGTTTAATCAAACGACTACAATTTCCTCATTTTTATCTTTTAACCACAACCGTTGATTTAAGAAAGAATCTCATGACATCCCATTATAATTAGACCTCACCTTAGATGTTATCATTTTTTACTACCAAATATGTGCCTTAAATTAAGTAACCTCTAAGGTGATATTTTATTGTAGTGGGATCTCATAAGATTATTTTTAAATCAACCGCTGTGATTAGAAGGCAAAAATGAAAAGACTTGTTGCGGCCATTTTTAAAATTTAGAAATTAAAAAAAAATCAACTTGATGTTATTTTGAAATATAGAAATTTTCGATTTAAAAAACACGAGTGTTTAAAATTAAAATCAAAGTCGCCACCAATCTTTTTGGCTAGATATGATCAGTCACCTATAAAATCATATTTTATAAAGAAAATTTAAAATTCCTTAAAAAATGACAATTTTAAGGTCCCCGTTGAAGTCCTAGGAGAAATTAGGTTTGGGAATCAGTTGTAGCACTCTTACAACGCCCCAAAATCGGTACATTGCTAACCACGCGTTGCCAAAAAAATCAAATTTATAAATGCGAAATCTAATATTTAATTATGATCCTTCAAAGCATTCACAAGTAATAAAATAATTTATTTTTCGAGTGAATTAAATTTTGAAATAAAAAGATTTTCGATATTTTCTAGTGTCCATGAAAATGTTGAAAACTCGTGAATTCACTCGGCTCGAAAAAGGGTATCCTATTGTTAGTACCATCAATAAACTCCATCCTAAAACAACGAAGGATTCATCAATCCAATTAACTTAGGGCATTACCTCATTATTTTGAAAATTAATTAAAATCATATTTAATTCAATATATTCATCAATTCAATATTTTGATTACTCAATTATTAAATTTTCTGAATTAATTACTAAAACTTTCAAAATTAAATATTTTGATCACTCCCTGTTAGTTGTCATTAGATAATGACGAAAAGCTAATATGGACTTTTTTATTAGCCTAATAACCAATGTAACTCTTTAATAGTTACATATTCTATCAATATGATCTTAAATATATATATAAAAAATTTAACAAATTTAACCCTCAATGTTTACAAATTTTAATTTTTTAAAAATTTTATAAAATTTGAAATTTTAACCCTAAAATCTAAAACAAAAAATCTCTATTTGGTAAACTTTTTTTTTTCTTTTTTGCAATTTTGGTAAAGCTCTTGAAGCTACTAGATTTTCCTACTAGGCCTCTAAGTGAGTTTTATTAAAATAAAAAAATATATTTTTTTTATAAATAATATTATAATTTGAATTGAGTTTAACAAATTCGTTTTCAAATTGATTAGTGGGTTTAAGTTTTGGAGGACCTAATTAAAATTTTCAAAAAAAAAAAATAGAAGTTTAATAAAATTGTTTTTTAAAAAAATTGAGGTGTCTAATTAAAATTTTATAAAATAAATGAGAATTTTCAAAAATTTGAAAGCCTAATTAAAATTAAAATTTTCAAAAAATAAAATTCAAAAGAAAAATGGAATTTTCAAAGAATACACTCTTGCCACCATTACAGTCCGCCCTGAATTGACCAAACTCAGTTTCCTCCTGGAAAAAAACCTAATGATAACATCTTATTTAATCAATCTTTGATATATCATATTAAATAGCTAAGGAAAAGAAAAAAAAAAGTTTTTCTAATCAAATTCAATCTTTTCTTTTAGTGCTTGAATAACTTTGTTATTTTATTTTATTTTAAAAGTCAAATGGAATTCCCGGTGAGACTCGAACTCAGACTTGAACTCTAATATTTGACGGAATATAAGTGAGCACTCAACCGAGTCGATATGTGAAAAGGTGAGGAACATCCTTGAAATAATTGAAGGCAGTAGAAGATACAATAATGGAAACTTCAAAAACATACACAAAGGGCAGAAAGAAAAAGGGGGTTTAACTCTCGAGAAAACGAAGCTCTACCATGAACTCTTGATGCTTTGGGGAATACCAAGCAACAGCCTTTGCGGACCAAAGGACCTGCAATGCATATTCAATTGCAAACACTGGTTGGTCTGCTTGTATGTGCCAACCTTTGTCCTTGAAATCAATCACAACCCCTGAATCAACTCTAAAACTGAAAGGCCCTGCAATCTGTGCAAAATGCATATAAAGAATTTTACAGCATGAATTAGAAACCAGAGATAGGATGGCAAAACTCGAACTATCACATACATTTCACACCGATCTGTCTCTAATGGAGTTTTTAATTTCTTTCTTTGATTGAACAGTAAATGCAGGGTGGGTGAGCCAGGCGTTTGTTTTTTTCCCTGTTTGAAAGGTGGGTATGGAGCAGCTGTGATATCTACTTGCATCAACCCGCCCCCAATGTTAAATTACTATTTTACCCTTACATATATATTTGACTTTTAAAAGGATAGGAATATAATAATATATTATAAACCCTGAAATATTTAGATGAGATATTCTTAGATTAATCTTCAATGTCCCAATATCTATATGTCTAATGCACATTGAAAGTACTGAAAATAACTAATAAATGTCAAAGAGGAGAGGATGAGGTGGAGCGGTTATGGACGTATCAAACATCCATGGTGGTAGTGGCAGTGGTAGTATTCAAGTTCTAACATCCACGCAGAGTGGGACAGGGTTGGGGCAGAGCACACTAACAATGAAGCGGTGGTGGATTTAACAATATCAGCTCCGAACCCGATTCATTACCATCCCTACCCAGAAAATGCCTAAGAATTCAAATTGGTTATTGGAAAGCCCCGGTTAACATCGAAAAGTAAAATAGCCAGAAATGGCCGGGACAACCAATGGCATTGACAGCAATGCAAAGTAGATAAAGTGTTATTAACCAAATATCAGAAAAAAATTTGCTGCCAATCATTTTTTTAACATCCTAAATCGAAAGGGTCGATATTATTTCAAAAGACATACCTGCTGCTGAAGTGAAACGGAGGTAGTTGGGCAGATCATTTTAACTGCTTCTGGACTAGGCTGGTGTGAGTTCAAAAGATCTTGAACTAATAGTGTGGCACCTGAAAGGAATTTAGAACCAGAAGGGAAATCCATGCGAACATGAAATCTTGTAAGATCAGAAACTAGCCGTTGGAAGTTCCCGTGCTGGGCCGTAAATGACATGGATGCAAATATATCCCCCAGAAGGGTAGATTTTAGAGTTGGATTATGATATGATAACTGCTTAATATCTTTAGCATCTTCAACTAATCTGACCGAACTCTCCCCAAAATTCGCACTCAAAGCAGCACCTATGCATATAAAACAAGGAAACTTTTAGTATTTCACAATAGCTGCAGTTATCGATATGGAATCATTCATGAAATGAACAATTCCTGCAAAAAACTTTGCAACAAATGGATTGACTATATGATAAAATCAGAAGAAGTAATAAGTACAGCACATGGAAAGAAAAAAAAAACTCCCCCTCCACTATAAACATCTAACATACAGTCAATTCAGGGAGTCAATCGGGTATATCTTACCAATAGTTCCTGATGCTGAAACATGGGGATTTGAAAGGAATACGTCATATGGTTGAACCATCTTCAGTTTCTGAGCTTTGCTTCTCCAAATGTCAACATTCTTCTCGTAAGAAAAGGCGCATTTAGCAGAAATGCCAGGAAATAGAGAAGCGGGGACTTGAGCAATGGGATCACCTTGATATTGCTTTGGTGACCCATGGTTATGGTGTAGGCACAAATGATAACTGAGACCAGAATCCAATGGAAGAGAAGCCAAATCAATTGCCATGGAGAAAGGCACATCCCAGTAAGTACCAGTCTCTTTGTCCACAAAGAGAGCAGGCCAAGCTGCATCCACTGTCAAATTATGATGTGGAAACTGCCAATGACCATAAAATATGAGGAAAAAAAATCAGAACATTTAATGTTGTCATTGCTAAGGCCTGAGCCTAGGCATGCCTACACCTTGCACTTTAGCACTAGACAACAAAAGCACCTCAGATCCTTTCGAGCAAGGCCCATTTGATCAGACTCAAGCCTAGTGCGCCTATGTGCACTTTTTTTTGTAAAGCTTTAGTCATGAAAGAAGCTCAGCCGATCAAATTTAGCTTTAATTTTCCACTAGACATTGTTTGAGCATTCAACTATAGACATTGTTGAGGGGGCCAACTCCTTTGGGAAAAATCTTCGAAGTGTCATCCATCGGGCAGCTGGACCCCCAACAATAGAAGATATTGTCCCTGTGTTGTGCTGGGGTTTTGTCTCCTGCCTCCACAGAGAGTGTCTTCATTCTTGGTGGGGTTTGAATCCCTGACCCATGGCATATAGGTCATTGTGGGTGACCGTGCGCCTACGTATGGCCCATTGCCTCAAGACACTCCCCCTCCATGAACTGGACACGGCTCTTAACGAAGGTGGGAGACAAAACCTGGCATGACCCGGGATAATACCTTCGATGGTTGGGGGCTCGGTCGGCTGCCTGGGGGACGACATTTCAAATACTTCTCCCAAAGAATCGTCCCCTCAACAGACATGAACCATAAGTAAATCATACACATTAAAACAATTGCCTGTTTTGTATATAATTACATATACAACTCACACATATACACATTTAGTTCACTTATGCTAGCCTTTTTTGGCACCTTATGCCTGAAGCAATATAAGGGTTCTAGTGCCTAGAGTGTGCCTTGCGCCCTATATGAAATAATTAATGAGAAAAGCACTAACCTTATGATGGAAAACAGCTTTCTTTCTAGGAATGGAAGAGGAATTATGAGCATAATATGAATCAGAGCTTAAAAGCAGAGTGTCATCGGGGGTTAACAACACTTCGGAAGAGAACCCAAGGGCATACAATGACTTATCAAGAAAAAGCTTCCCAATTGATTTAAGGTCACGCTTACGCACACCATCTCCACCTCCATTTTC
Source organism: Gossypium turneri (assembly GCA_008044935.1). Classification (NCBI taxonomy): domain Eukaryota; kingdom Viridiplantae; phylum Streptophyta; class Magnoliopsida; order Malvales; family Malvaceae; genus Gossypium; species Gossypium turneri. Next base: position 3,234,956 of record CP032576.1, read on the forward strand.
CTTTAAAGACGACAAAAACTTACGCAGGTTGAACTGACCAAGCAAAAGAGCAGACCAATTCTCACTAACAGGGATGCTCAATACTCGCTGAATTGTAACCCCGAGTTGATGGGTATAAGAGGGAAGAAAAGGGGCAGCCATGAACCGTTGCATGAAATCAATCTGGTTAGGCCTGAAAAGTTTAGTCCCTCTTGATAAACCCAAAGGTAATGCCTTCCCTGGAACAGCACGCGCCGCTCCTTCAAGGGTACGAGGGGTGGAAGCGTCCAATTCCCATAATTCACCGTCTATTGCCCATCGGAGCTTCTTCATTGTCGCCTCAGTCACACTCACACAACCCCAGAAAAACAGAATCGAATCGATATACTAATTTCAATGCTTGGTGGCTGCTAATGCTAGCAAAAATTCGTGGTAATCTACTTTGCCTGGCCCATTCAATTTTGAATTCCCCTTCTTGTTCTTCTTCTTAATTGGCTAAAAAACAGAGGCAAATGCTTTGAAAATAACGGTGCAGAAGCAGCCATTTACGCTTTGAAGTTTAAACCCTCTTCAGGAAATGGTTACAGCAGAATCTTATAGAAAGGTCTAATTTGGTTTTAGTCCCTGTATTGTTCAGAAATTCAATATTAATTTTGGGTTCATACGATTTTTGGGGTCTGAAAAAGTTGTTCTCACAGTAGGATTTAAACTTTTTTTGATCCAAGTTAGTCTTAATATTTTCTTGAAAAACCCTAAAGTTCAGGGATTAACCTGGAACAAAAATTTAAGCCGTAATGTGAGAGCAGTTGCCAAGTTTAGGCTCAAATAATAATTAATCCTTTAATTTGTTTAGGAAGTTTCACTAGTATAAAGACCATACAATTACAACTATAAGACCATACATGTATAAATTACAACTCTTCAATTTTACCTCTCGGTCACCATTTTACCCAATTAAGCAATCTAATCCAATTTATCTCAAGACCTCATTAGATTAAATCAGGCTAATCGAATTAATGCTCAATAGGATCTCCTCTCAGTTTCACCTATTTATATAGTCCCCTAGAGTTATCAATTCTAAGTTTTCAATATCATTCGATTTAGTCTAAATTTTACGATCTAGTGCCTAAACCTTAAATTAACTAATTAACACTTCAATTAACCAACCACAAATAAAATCATTTCATACCCATAATCAATCCAAGAAACCCAATCATTTTCATGTTAAATCACACAAGAAAAATAACAGAAATAAAACCAGGTTTAGAAATGCTCAATAGAACCGACAAAATCTTTGAATCAATTAAGAGTTTGAAGTGTTGAATCCATGAATATTGAAACCCAATTGATAAAACGCGAAATCAGAATAGTAAAATACGAGAAATCTATTGAAATACTAAAACAATTGCAAAAGGTACAAGAAAGTTCATGTGCTTTTTTACTAAGAAAGACAAAGTGCAAAAAATCCTATAAGAGAGTTCTCTAAAATCTAACCTAAAATAGCTAGTATTAAGAATCTATCCAAAAGTCTCTCAAAAATGTGTCATGAGGTATCTTTTATAGTCTAATACAAATTGACCTACAAGTAATAATTTTCCCTCACTTTTAGGGTTTGATGGATTGAAAAATGCCCTTTAGAAATTTAGCCTCATTGGGGTCGGTGTCGTGATATCCATGTCTTAGTGTTGCGACATCAACGACGGACTACTTCAAGGGGTGCTTTTGGGATTTAGTGTCACGACAACAACCTTCTAATTTTGGGGCCTCGTCCTTAGGTGATTCGACTTCTACAACTTTGGAAACTGTGGCGGGTGTTGCAACCTCAATAGCTCAATGTTGTGGCCACATAGGTAGGTGTCGCGACATCACACTCTTGGTGTCGTGACTTCAAATATAGTTCACTCAGATGTGTGATGTGATGAAGTCCAACTCCTCGATTGATAATAAAGGCATCATTGTCGAGACATCAACACCTTGATGTGGCGACATTGGCTCCAATTAAGGCTCGTCTCCTCATTTTTCTCATCAACCAAGTGTTTGAAATAAGCTTAACTTTAAGATTAAGTTCCTGGCCTAAACTTGTCATTTTATTTCAAAAAGCATAAAAACACAATAAAAATTAAAATTAAGTATGAAATCTAATAATTACAGAAAAGTACTAAAAGATTATACAAAATACTTATATTTTAAGTGTTTAAAGAGCTTAATTTGATGTATATAAATACGACAAGACATTGGGCTTAAGTATAATACTAATCCACTTTATACCTGTCCAAACCTGACTCGGCCTAAAATATAGGTCTAAAATTCTGCCCAAACTCACTCATATTTATAAATGGCAAACCCAAGCCCATTTTAGGCTTGCACATTTTTTTTTATTTTTTAAAAACATATTTATATATTTACTTATTAAAATTTTATATGTAGACATCTTCATATTTATAATTCTTTTTCATAATTTATGACTAAATCAATTATAGCAAAATTATTGACAAATATGATCATTGTTATATGAATGAGTATTCAATATCAACATATATATTTTTTAAACCTCGTGTGTTGGTTTGATGGCTAAGATGTTCGCTGCTCCAGATATAGTTTGTGTTCGAGTTGTGCAAGTCGCATTACTATTAAAGCTTTGCCATTCTCTTGTAATTCACCAAAAATAAAATATTGATATATCTTTATAAGGAAATTAAATTGAAATAATATTATTTTAAAATATAGTCAATAAAAACATATGTCAAATAATTAGTATGCCAAATGACAATTTCTTAATTATACCATATTGAAATGCTTTTCTTAATTGTAACTTTAAATTGATAGTATTTATATATATTAAATTGCTATTTTAAATTATGATAATTAATATATATGGTAATAATATCATGATAATTACTCTTTTATTACATATGATGATAACATTATGGTAATTGCTGTTTTTATCACCTTTAATATATATGGTAATAATATTATCTTAACTTGCTCTGAATATTTTACTAAAAAAACCTCATTTCTAATTTTATTCACGAAAATGGGTCATTTAAAATTTTATTTATCGAAATAGGCTAAAAAAATTCAAAACAAGCCTACATTGAAATATTTTAAGGAGAAATTTTATAAAAGCGCGCTGACGTAGGTGCACTTTAACCCGTGCTCGGATTATTTTCAAAAAAAGGTCAATTTTTTAAAATATTATAAAAATAGATAAATTTTTTTGAAAATTTACGAGAATAAACCTTTATAAAGATCTAAAGCGGCAACACCATTTTTTTATTTTTTTAAGGTGTCACCAATTAATGTAAAAATAAAACTTATAAAATAGATCTTTATATAGACCCAAAGTCTCATTTCACTTGTTTTTTTAAGTAATATGAGATGTGTGATATTATGTATATATAGAGCCATGAATAGGTTGTTTGTAGACAATATTCCTTCTTCTCTTAACTAACAACATAAGATTAAAGGCTACACCATATTTTATAATTTTTTTACAAAACAATTTTATTTTTATATTTTTGTTAACATTTTCTCATATTATAAAATATATTTTTGAGATCTTTAATCTTGTTGCATTTTATAATTGTTAGCATATATACAAAATGACTTAAAAAAAAGAACAAATTGCACATATGAAACTTGTACATGCAGTAATCTTCTATTCAATTTTAAATGTTTGAAGTTAATATCCATGCAATTCTAATTTTTAAAATAATTTTCCATTAGAAGTTATACTTTAATTTTTTATTATTTATTTTATTTTATGTTATGAATGTTTGATTAATAAATTAAATGGTGAGTATTTGGTACTCAAATAGTATTTTTTTTGTAATTTTAAAAAATTGATATCTCTTTTTTAAATATATTTTTTTAATATTTTACTATACTTATTAATTTTTTAATCCTAATTTTAATTTAATTTTCATCACCTGATGAATGCTGATAAATTTATTTCAAATGTATTTTGACTAGATAGATAATCTATATAAACAGAGTATATAATAAACAGAGTATATAATTTTGTTAAATAAGTTTTTCTTATATAAATATATAATATACATAAAATATAATAATTATTTTTCATATTTTTATATCTTACATTAGTAGTCACTTAACTATGATTTTTTGGCTATCGAATTATAAAAACTTACAAAATGATCTCTCAAATATTAGTAATTTTTTAAATATTTATTTTTAAAATATTTTACCATACTCATTTTATATTTTATAATTTTTTACTTATAGAGTTTAAAATTTTTATTTATAATGTAACAAATGTTAACTTTTTGTAAAAAAAATTAAACTCTATAAATAAAAAAAATATAAAATATAATGTAGCCTTTAATTTTATATTGTTAGTTAAAAGAGGAAGGAATCCTACATTGTCTAGGAACAAGCTGCAAACCTATTCATGAGTCTATATATAAACTATCTCACATCCCAATTGCTTAAAAAAACAAGGGAAATGAGACTTTGGGTCTATATAAAGATCTGTTTTGTAAGTTTTATTTACACATTAATTGGTGGCATAAAAAAAATGGTGCTGCCACTTTGGATCTTTATAAAGGCTAATTCTCATAAATTTGGTCTATTTTTATAATATTTTAAAAAAATGATCTTTTTGAAAATTTAGACTGAGTATGGGTAAAAGCGTGCTCACTTCAGCGCGTTTTTACTGACACAAGGTAAAACACATTCCTATCAGTGTGTTTTTTTTTTTTGAAATTTCTCCTTAAAATGCTTCCACGTAGGCACGTTTTGGATTTTTTTAGTCCATTTCGATAAATAAAATTTTAAATGGTCTATTTCTATAAATAAAGTTGGAAACGAGTTTTTTTATTATTATAGTAAAATAGTCCTTTTATTATCATATAACATTAGTTGCTATTATGAAATTATTACCATAATGTCAAAGTACTCTTTTATATCCACATGTGTCGACCACCAATAAGAAAAGGCCACTTGTCAACATTATAGCAAAGACAATTAAATTATTTTAGTGTCCTCATATCATTTAAAATTTTTTTAAGATCAAAATTAAATTGTATATTTTTACGATATTATAAATGTAATTTTATTTTTTTAATAGTTTATGTTTTTATATTTTTTTAAAAGATTAAATCAAATTTTTATCATTTTTGATGTTAAAGTATAATTTTACCATTATTAATTTAAAATTTGATAAATTATAACGAGATCTAAATAGAAAATTTTTTATTTTAAGAGAGTCGAGACCTCTACTAGCCTCCTAGTTCTGCCACTGCAATTTCTCGAAACTTTTATCACCCATACATGCATTTCAATAGCTTCAAACTCAAATCTTGATTAGCAAAAGAGTTCACTCTCTAAAAAATATCACATTTTTTTTACCTTATAGATTCAAATCTTTTGAACGCACTTGTAGTAATTGCGGAAGGGAGCATAATTTAATTTTTTTTATATATCATGATTTAAACTTATTAAATTCATGATACAAAAATCAAAATCTTTCTTTAAACACTCACAAAATGATTCTAACAAATTTAAACCGAGTCACGAGTATATTCTACAACATTTAAAAATATTGAAAAACTTTGAACATTTAAATATTAAAATTAGAAATCGAATTTGTATTGTAGATCCATATTAGAGGTGCTCATGGGCCGGGCCGGGCCGGGTTCGGGCCGGGCCCATAAAAAATTTCAGCCAGTGTCCTAGGCCCGGGCCCGACCCGGCCCGAAATATGGGCCTGAAATTTTGTCCAGGCCCGGCCCGGGGAAAATTTCCTAAGCCTGGGCCCGGCCCATTTTTAAATAAACACCAAAAAAAATTTTTAACAAATTTTAAAAAGTATTTTAAAAATATTTTAAAAATAAAAAAATTTTAAAAAAATTATTTTAAAAATTTTTTTAAAAATAAAAAATAAAAAATATATTTTTATTATATTCGGGCCGGGCCGTGCCGGGCCCGGGCAAAAAAGTGGTGCCCGAGGTCCGACCCATTTTTTAAATGGGCCTAATTTTTTTGCCCAAGCCCATATTTCGGGCCTATATTTTTACCCAAACCCTTCCATATTTTAGGCGGGCCGTCGGGCCGGGCGGCCCCTCTAAATTCCATATTCTGTAAGCTCATTAAAAACTAGTCACTAATTACGAATTTTCTCAGTATCTAAAGTAAAAATTCAACTCAACCTAATTAAGGAAAACAAAATCATTACTGTTTTACCAAACTCCCGTGATTCTCATATATATATATATATATATTGTGCTATCTGATAAATGATATTTCCAATGCCATGGGCATATATATATATGAAAGGAAAGTAGAGCAAAAGTCTCATGGTAAACTATAGGTAGCAAATACATACACATAATGGAAAAGGTATAACTTTATAGCAAAGCTTTAAGCTTGAACTATAAGATAAAATGAAGAGTATCAGCATTTCCCCCGGTCCCATCATTCCCCTTATACTCCCACAGCTTGAACATCGCTACAAAATATCCCGCCTCAACCATCGCTTGCCTCTTCTTCACCTTGACGGTGCCGGTCGATCACTCTTGTTGATGGCCTCTCTCAACAACCACAACCACAACCACCATTTCCGCCACGCTGATTCCACGGCTTCTCCGCCTTCCTCTGCCGTAGCCAAGACCTGTCATTTGAAGGCCGTTGTTTTGGGTGACGCTCCTGCTTCTGAAGAGGACGACGTCGTTCTCCCTAGCCATGACTTTTCTCGTCAGGCTCTCGTTCCTTCTCAGCAAAAGGTTTCTTCTCATTGTTCCTTGAATTGAATATTGCTTAATACTGATTTGTTATATGATCATGGATTTACGGTTTCGCTTTGATCTGAGTAAATTAGCTTATGATTTGGTTACGTGGTTGTTGTATAATTGGCAATTCTGGTGGGTGATATGAGATCAGTACCTGGAAATGTATAAAGCATCGATAGAAAACCCGGCTGGGTTTTGGTCAGGCATTGCATCATCGGAGTTTTACTGGAAACAAAGATGGGGAGATCAGGTTTACTCTGAGAATCTCGATGTGAGGAGGGGGAATATCAAGATCGAGGTCTTTCATTCATTCATTCTCTTTTAGTGTGTCTTTCTTTTTTGTCTTCTATTCTTGTCTAGTTTAACGTTTGGGTCTATGTAACTGTAATCTGTTCCTTTTGTTTCTGGTCTTTACCAGTGGTTCAAAGGCGGCATTACCAATGTGTGTTACAATTGCTTAGATAGACACATTGATGCTGGACTTGCAGACAAAATTGCTCTTTATTGGGAATCCAATGAACCTGGCTTTGATGCTACTTTAACTTATTCCCAACTACTCCAACGAGTTTGCCAGGTCTCTTTCAGCTTTTGTATTATTCGCTGCATGTTTTCGGTTTTGTTAATTGGAATCACTTTTGATTTGTTGCATCTTGTTTGCAGCTTGCTAACTACTTGAAAAGTGTTGGTGTTAGAAAGGGCGATGCTGTTGTTGTTTATTTGCCTATGTTAATGGAACTCCCTATTACTATGCTTGCATGCGCGCGCATTGGTGCAGTTCACTCGGTACATGACTCCTTTTTTTGCACATGAAAAAGGATGAACGATGTCAAACAAACAATAAGAGATTACTTTGCTAATTTCTTCTTTATCATTGGACGAATTCCCACCCCCATTGCACTTTCAGGTTGTCTTTGCTGGGTTCTCTTCAGAATCTCTTGCCCAACGAATTGTGGACTGCAAACCCAAAGTTGTTATTACTTGTAATGCTGTTAAAAGAGGTCCTAAGACCGTCTTCCTCAAGGACATTGTTGATGCTGCCCTTATTGACTCTGCCAACAAGGGGATCTCTGTAGGTTGGTAAAATTTAAGAAATTATTAATTTTTTGAGCATAGGTTCCTCCATACTCCATAGCAATTCATGCATATTTAGACTGGGCAAATGAAACCCGTTTAATCTCATCAACTTTTGCTTAGTGCTATACAATGGACCACTTATCTTTAACCTAAATTTTATTTTCTATATAATGAAACTTTTGGTACAACAGTATTTCTTTGCACTACTGTTCCTTAGCATTCATTCAGTATGTTTTAATATCCAAGGGGGAGGTGGTTGCCAACTGCTCTCACATAACTGATGGAGAGTACCATGTGTTTGTCAGATCTAAATTAACATATCCAGATCTTTAGCATCATGTAGAGCATGATGGATGCTTAACAGATCGCTGAGTCTTTAACTTTTAGCTACGTTGCTCTGCTGATTTCTATCACCAGTGACACTAATGTGATTATTTTTATGACTCGTATGCTCTCTATCTATATTGATATCTTCTTTTGTGCAGATGTGTGCTTAACCTATGAAAACCAATTGGCACTGAAGAGGGAAAAGACTAAATGGAAGGAAGGAAGAGATATATGGTGGGAGGTTAGTGTAAAAACAGAAAATTATTAAACTTTGATGGTTCCTGGTTTCGGTAACCGTAATTTTACAATGGAGTGACGTTTTCATACTTCTTTTCTAGGATGTTGTCCCAAAATATCCAACTTCTTGTGACGTTGAATGGGTGGATGCAGAAGATCCCCTTTTTCTGCTGTATACTAGTGGGAGTACCGGGAAGCCAAAGGTATATTTATTTTGATTGGTTGAAATATTTTACATAGTTTCTCATATTCCTTTCTTATGCTCTAATATGTACTTTCAAAAGGGTGTACTTCATACAACTGGAGGATATATGGTGTACACAGCTACAACATTCAAATATGCATTTGACTACAAAGACTCTGATGTTTACTGGTACTTTGGACACTCTGCACCCTTGTGCTCTTAAAATTTTATAAATTCTTGCTGTTTATAATTCTATTGTTGCCAAGTCTTTGTTAACATCTTTTGCTTGATTTTAGGTGCACAGCTGACTGTGGTTGGATTACAGGGCACAGTTATGTTACTTATGGACCCATGCTTAATGGAGCTACAGTTCTTCTGTATGAGGGGGTAAGGGTTCACAATTCCTATTTGACACGGATAAAGAAATTATAAGCTTCCAGTATTGGCAACTAGTCTAGTTTTATATACATCTGGCACACGGATAGTGTCTATGTTGTAATTTTTGGTTCCCTGAGATTGTCATTGAGGACTAAGGAGGCAAAAGAAGTGGCAACTAATCTGGATTAGTTAAAACATGCTGGAAGAAACATAATGGTGTATGGAAGGTTTGACAAGTCATGGTGTTTCTGAAAGTTTATCTAGAGAGCAACTAGGTTTGACAAGCCATTAATAAGCACTAACTGCCAGATTGTTATAGCATTTAAACCAAATATTTTTGTTAGAATATATTATAGATTTTTCAGTAGATAGCAACATGTCCTATTGGAATTTGCAGGCCCCAAGTTACCCTGATCCTGGACGATGTTGGGACATTGTTGACAAATACAAGGTGACCATTTTCTACACTGCCCCTACCTTGGTGCGCTCTCTCATGCGTGATGGTGATGAGGCAAGCTATTTCTCTAATCTTGTTTATCTTGGGTTCGGGATGTTTATCAGAGATTTTTTGAATAAAGAGAGCTCTTTGTTTCTATTTTGCTTCATTTATTTTTTATATTTGATACTCACCTTCATAATTTCCACAGCTCCAATCTACTTTTGTCTTCAATTTTCATTCAATATTGCTGTCTAAAATTAAGTGGGAGTAATAAAGAAAGGAACTTGTTTGAGTTTTGCAAGCATTCAGTCATTTTCTTTGATTCTGGAATGAAAGTTTACTTGCATGATCTACGAGACTATCCTTTGGCCTGCAAAGATCATCTAGTGTGTTTGGAGAAAACCATCGCTGGAGTTCTTCTTGATGTATTTCCAAATTTGTATTGATAATCACTATTGCTGACTGTGCAGTATGTTACACGCTACTCAAGGAAGTCCCTTCGTGTCCTTGGAAGTGTTGGCGAGCCTATTAATCCAAGTGCTTGGAGGTTCTCAACTTTATAAGTTTTCTTTGTATTTTTTGCCTCTTATCTCTTTTTATATATAAACAAACTGTTTCTCACCTAAAAGGGTCCCGGTTACTATAGGTGGTTTTTTAATGTAGTTGGAGGGTCAAGGTGCCCAATTTCTGACACTTGGTGGCAAACAGAAACAGGTGGCTTTATGGTAAGTACTTTTCTTTTTTCATGTTACATATTTTGGGAGTATCCTCTCTGGAAATATTCTCATAACTATTTTTCACTTGGAAATTTAGTTGATTTTTCTCTGCTTTACATGATATTTCAACTTTTGATATGTTTTCCTCGTCTTAACTGGCAGATTACTCCTCTACCAGGGGCCTGGCCACAGAAGCCTGGTTCTGCAACCTTTCCTTTCTTTGGAGTCCAGGTTTAACACCCTGCTGTTATATAAAATTAGTATTTTTCTTTTCCTTTTCGTTAATCTCTTCTTATTGTATAACGACAGCCGGTCATAGTGGATGAGAAAGGAGTTGAGCTTGATGGTGAGTGCAGTGGCTACCTGTGTGTGAAAAGCTCATGGCCTGGTGCATTTCGAACTCTGTATGGTGACCATGAGAGATATGAGACAACATACTTTAAGCCATTCCCTGGATATTATTTTACTGGTGATGGTTGCAGCAGGTATGTTGGTATAACCCTGAATTTGCTGTTTCATTAGTTTGCATTTTTTACTAGCATAGTGAATTTGATTCTAAACCACCCTATACTTATATCCATTTATTCTTTGTTGCCGGTTTCATTTCAGGGACAAAGATGGGTACCACTGGCTTACTGGAAGAGTTGATGATGTTATCAATGTCAGGTATTCCATTTGAAGATAAAAGTACCATGGAGGCCCCTGTACTAGGAGTTAGATTGCATTTTGCCCATTCTACTCAAAAAATGGTCATATGAGTCCCTGTATGTTAGATTAAAGAGCAAATTGGTCCCTTCTGTTAAAAATTTATTTTCTTTGTACTGTTAAAAACTAGTGTGGCTGACAGAATAATCAGATGCCATATGGTGTTCCACATGTAGCTTATATTGATGTACAGAGACCAGTTTTTAACAATAACAATGGATTAAATTTTTAACAGAAGGACTAGTTTGCTCTTTGATCTAACATACAAAGATTAATTTGCCCATTTTTTGAGTAGAGGGGCTAAAATGCAATCCAACTCTAAGCATAGGGGCCTCTATGGGACTTTCACCTCCATTTTAATAAAGTTCCGCAGTTATCTGGAAACTAGCCAGCCTGTTGAATGTTCCGTATCTGCTTCTTTTCTATTGCCTGTCAGTGATATTATCTCAATGTTTGCAGCGGGCATCGTATTGGCACAGCTGAGGTGGAATCTGCTCTAGTTTCTCATCCTCAGTGTGCAGAAGCTGCTGTGGTTGGTGTTGAGCACCAGGTATGCTAAGGTTTTGATGCATTTATTTTAGAATTATATATCAAGTAGCCAAGAGACATGCTTGTGGTTCATAATCCTAAGCTTTCATTTTCCGTTTCCCTTAGGTTAAAGGGCAGGGCATATATGCCTTTGTAACTCCAGTGGAAGGCATTTCTTACAGTGAAGAACTCAGAAAGAGCCTTATACTCACCGTGCGAACTCAGGTTTGAATTTATTCCTATGGGTTGCTGCATAAGGACAAATTGGGTTGCTGCATAAGGACAAATTTAACCTAACGCACCTTACTCGATGAAATTGTTGGTACTAGCATAATCTTGGTCTGCTGACAAACTAGCAAAAAAGTAAAAGAAGAAAAACGTTGTTGCTTGCTTATGCTTAGGAACTCTCATATTTAACCTACATGATATGTAGAATATAAATATGAAACATGTAATAGATTAGTGCTTGTTTCTTTTAAGAGATGATCTACACCGTCACCATAGACATATTAGTTGGTGAATGTATCTGAGAAGTCCCTCTATTATATGGACCTGATCAAATTAGTCCCTCTACTATTAAATAAATCAATTTAGTCACTGTACTATTGAAAAGAATCGCATAAGATTGAATTGAAATAGAGTTAACATTTATTGTTTAAAAAATATCATTTCCTGTTTAACAGAGTTAATATTTTGAAAGTTTTTATGGTTCTGGAAATGAAATCTAGAATTGAACTACAATTGAAAAAAATAATTTTCAAAATAATTTTTATATATTAAATGTTAACTTTGTTACAATTTGGACTTATTTAATTCTTTTTAATAGGATAAAGATTAAATTGATCTAGTCCCTATAATACAGGAACCTCCCAAGTACTTTAAACCCATATTAGTTCCTAGTCAGCCTTGCACTTTTTGAAGTGTGGTCCTTGAAAAGAAGACGTGGAATTTAGATGTTTGCTATGGTCTCAAATAGTTTTCAAAATTTGTTGCTTTGACCATTACCATTCAGTTGAACCAAAAATTTAAACTGTAGCCGTAGCTACCGGTTTCCTTACATCCCGATTAGTTAAACATTGGTTAGTTAAAAGGTGTATGTGGGTGGCTTGCAGATAGGAGCATTCGCGGCACCTGACAAAATACATTGGGCACCTGCCCTCCCAAAAACAAGGAGTGGGAAGATAATGCGGAGGATTCTGAGGAAAATCGCGGCCAGACAGTTGGATGAACTCGGAGACACAAGCACACTGGCCGATCCAGGTGTAGTAGACCAGCTTATTAAACTTGCTGATACCTGAAACTGAAACAGAAAAACACACTAAAGTACCTAGTCAAAGAACCAACTCAATCGCACACTTGTTGCTGGATATCATTCCCATTTCGACAGTGAGTTCAGTATCTTTCTGGCTCTTTCTTTTTATCTTGATGGCTTATATAGCTTCATCTAGTTTGATTTTTAAGTACTTAATTTGTCTCTTTTTTTTTACCCATCTTTGGAGGTTACTTCATCCATATTGATATTTTTATTTTCTAAACCCCCCCCCCCCCTTCCCGGCCCCGGCCAACCAAATCTTTGTATGTATGTAAACTAATGTACATTTGTACTCTTTCAAAAATAATATAGTGATATGATAATAATAAATTAATTAATGAGGCTGAAATTTCCTGCCCTTTTCAGCTATTCGTCCCTATGGAGTATGGCCTTTATGCAATTGGCTTTGTGAACAGTTGCGGATCATTAATATTACATCTTAATTCATGAAGTTGGATCAATAAGCTTTTCATGTTTTTGTCATAAATGTAACTGACATGACGAATCTACCAGACAATCTGAATATAAAATCTTCTATTCTAGTTGCCAAAAATGCCTTCATCTTAGCTTTAGCAACAATTAAAGATTTAAGGTACCCACAAAAGTAGGAGAAATTTACTATGGGTAAGTGTTAATTTGATGATTTTTAATTTTTACATTTCAGTTTTAATCAAATGATAATAATTGAATTCATTAAGTTTTATTATTTTCTAAAAACAACAAATATATTATCATGTATTACTCCCAAAAAGGCTAGTTAATAGATTTAACTAGTCATATGCGTGAAGATAAATTTCAAAATTCGAAAAGTATCAAGCATTAAAAATGATTTGATTGAATATGATTTCTTCAAATTCTACTGGGTTTAAAGAGGAGCATCTATTTCATTTTATCGCCACCTTTGAGGAAGCAACTGTAATTGACGTGGCGGTAAAAGAAGGCGTACTGGATGCAACAAATCACACAGCAGTTATATTCAAAAAGAACACCCAACCGAAACCTTTAGGCGAAGAGGTTGGAGGCAATCCAAATATTTTCGAAAATCGTCTAAATATGAAGAACAGAGGGGGGAGTGGAGTTAAAGCGCCTGGCCAGAAACGAGGGTGGAAAATAAATAAAACCTTGAAGGGTCCAGGTAATAAATTCAAGACTTCTGAAAACTTGCGAGTTTCTTGCGCTGAATCTATGAAGGCGGCAGTGGATCTTCTTACGTCAGAATTGGATGGATATGTCGATAATGATTTGTCACTGGAAGAAGGAAAGCGGCTAGATAATTCTATCCATGATCGACAGTAAGATAAGTTTCTCCTTTCCTTCTTTTTTAATTTTTATTATGATTTTTTCTGTTCTATCTTGGAATGTGCAAGGTGCACAAACGTCAATTTTTCGAGAGTATTTTGAGAGCATGGCAACCATTATGAGCCGGATATAGTCAGTCTTCTTGAGCCTATGGTTAGTGGGTCTAAAGTCGATCCTATTATTGCTAAGTTGGGTCGAAATCACATCGAGTGGGGTTAGGCTGGAAAAATCTATTGATGTTGAGGTGTTGGGTAATCATCCTCAATTCATTCTGGTTCGCATTTACTCCATTCTCCACTCTCAACCGGTATTTATTGCCTTTGTGTATGGCAGTCTTGATAAGCAGAAAAGGAAAGTTTTGTGGAGGGATCTGAGCCTTTCTATTCCGGTGAGGCAATGTCCATGGTTGGCCATTGGCGATTTTAATGCCATTCTCTCTTCGGAAGATAAAAAAGACGGATATGTGAGAGGTCGAAAATACCCCTTTTTTGGTGAATTTAAGGATAAGGCTCAACTACATGATCTGGGATTTCAAGGTCCTTTTACTTGGCATTGCGGTAATATTTTTGAGAGACTTGATCAGGCTTTGGGTAATGAAGCTTGGATGAAGTCCTTTCCAAATTGCTTGGTAACTCACCTCCCAAGAATTAAATCGGATCATAGGCTGCTCTTACTTAATTTACAGTCGATCTCTAATTTTTCTAAACATCGTCCCTTTCCATTTTTAGCTAGATTGTTGAAGAACCCGATTTTTCAGAATCTGTAAGGGACAATTGGAGATTTGATGGAGACATGACTAGAATGTTAGCTGATTTCATCGATAAGCTCAGGAATTGGAATAAGTGCGTTTATGGTCACATTAATCATCGTAAAAGGCGGCTAATCCACAAGCTCTCCAACATACAATGGGTCATGGACTCTACTGGGTCTAATATTCTAGCTCAACAGGAATTGGAGGTTCAGGAGGAGATTAATAATATCTTGCATCATGAGGAGATGCTTTGGAAACAAAAACCGAGATGTGAGTGGTTAAAGTTAGGGGATCACAACACCAAGTATTTCCGCAGACGTACAATACAAAGAAGAAATTTCAATAGAATAGCTGCTTTGTATAACTCAATGGGGAGTGGGTTTTTGAATCCGAGGCCCTTAAAATTGAAGCGGTTAATTTCTTTCAAAGCCTCTATGGAGAGGTTCCAGGTCCATTGGGAAATATGCCTCCAAGAACTTTTTTGAGACTTGATCACGAAGATATCGTCTTTCTTGGGAGATTTGTCATAAATGAAGAAATAAAGACTGCCCTGTTCAATATGGCTCTACTGAAAGCATCTGGCAGTGATGGTTTCCACGCTTTGTTCTTTTAGAATCAGTGGGATAATTTAAGAGGAGTTATTTGCGAATGGGTTAAGAAGATTTTTGGAGGAAGGAATATAGACTCGGAATTTAATAATACCCTTATCATCTTAGTTCCAAAAGTTTCTAATCCCGAAAACCTTACGCAATTCAAACACATTAGCCTTTGTTCAGTGTTATATAAACTGGTTATGAAGGTCATTGCGAACAGGTTTAAGAGTACTTTTTCGAAGCTTATAATCCAAGAGCAAGCGGGGTTCATAGCGGGGAGAAGTATTATCGATAACGTTGTCATTGCTCAGGAAGCCTTACATTCCATGAGGTTCAAGAAGAATCTCCAATAGATGCAGGGGCGAAGCCAGAACAAATTTTTAGGGGGAGCCAGATGAAATTTTAATTTTGTATAGTCTATATCTTTATAATTTTAAAAGGATTAAATCGATTTTTTATAATTTTAGGGAGGCCGAAATGAAATTTTACCTTTACTAATTTAAAATTTTTAAAACAATTTAAGGGCCAAAATAACAATTTTACATTTATGGGGGGTCGGGACACCTGCCAGCCCCCTAAATCCGCCTCTGAATAGATGGCTATCAAGATTGATTTGGAGAAAGCTTATAATAGAGTGCATTGGGACTTTGTAGAAGCCTCACTCAAAGTAGTAGGTATCCCTTCTTCTTTAATACAGGTTATTATGAATGCTATTTCGACCTCTACCATGCAGGTCCTGTGGAATGGAGTTTCAACTTTTAAATTCAAGCCGATAAGGAGAATTCATCAAGGATGTCCTTTATCGCTTTATCTCTTTGTTATATGTATGGAATGGTTGGGACATCGTTTTCAATCAACCATTTCTTCTGAAGAGCGGAGTCCTATCCAATTATCGCACATAGGGCCAAATCTTTCTCATTTATTCTTTGCAGATGACCTAGTGATCTTCGGTAAAGCTGAGTTGAAGCATAGTGGTCTTCTCAAAAGCTTCTTGGGTAATTTTTGTGAGCTCTCGAGTCATTAGGTTAATGCCAGGAAGACCAACGTCTTTTGTTCTATTGGTGTTAAAGAGTTAAGGAGAAAGATTAACAATACCCTTGATTTTTAAGAAGTTAATGATCTGAGACATTATTTGGGGATTCCTCTTTTTCACCAAAGAGTTACAAATAGTATTTTGGATTTTTCGGTGGAAAGAGTTCGTAATCGCCTCTCAAGTTGGGATGCAAAAAAGCTCTTATTTGCAAGGAGGGTCACTTTAGCACAAACTATTTTGCTTTCTATTCCGAGATATCTCATGCAATCTATTTTGGTCCTTAAAGGTATCTGTGATTCAATTGAAGAAATGGCAAGGCAATTTATTTGGGGTGCTTTTGACGGGAAAAGGAAAATGGCTCTAGTTGGATGGGACAATATTTGTCAGCCTATGCTTTCAAAATAAAGCTTTTATGATGAAAATTGGGTATAGTCTTGTTACTAAGATAGAAGCCTTATAGGTTCGGGTCTTTAGAGCAAAATATGGATTAACTGAAAGTATGCCTGCTTGCATCATGAGGAGTAGATGTTCCTTCATGTGGAAATCTGTTGCTAAGGTTTGGCCTTTGTTATGTAATAACATGATTTGGTTAGTGGGCAATGGACACACCATTCGCTATTGGGAAGATGCTTGGGTTCCTAACATTGGTCCTTTAATGAATCATATCCCTTGACACGCGAATATCATTCCTGATTGTAAAGTGTTCGAGATCAGAATGGAAAATGGCATGTGGAACATTGATTTGTTTCGAGTATGGTTATCAAAAGAAATAGTCCAATGTATCATTAGTGTCCCTCCCTCTATGGAGTCAGCCGAGCCGGATTATTTATATTGACTTGTACTACAACCGAAGTCTTCTCAGTCAAAGGCGCCTATTGGATGCTTAAGGTGGAGTGTTAGAGTCCAATGGATGACACTTGGAACATTGTCTAGAAAATCTTGGGACCTCAAAGAGTTAGGCAATTCATCTGGTTGGTCTTAAAACAAAGACTCTTAACGAATTCTAAAAAAGTCCATAGAAGGATTGGACAAGATGAGTCGTGCCACCTTTGTGGTCATAGTACTGAGGATACTCTACATGTTCTTAGAGATTGCCTGTTTGTGAAGGATATTTGGAATCAAGTTATTCCATCTAATAAAAAAAGGCGGTTTTTTAATGGCGATATTTCGGAATGGTTACTTTCAAATTTGCAAGTCCAGTCGGAGAACACATGAGAGAGTCAACATGGGCTTGCTTTTTCGGACTAATTCTCTGGTGCATCTGGAAGAATCGAAACTTGTTCATCTTCCAAGGAAAATCTATGAATCCAGAAAAAATTATTAAGGTCTCTTATAGCTGGGCAAAACAATTTTATTCAGTCCACAATGAAGATTTGGTGATGGAACCGCAATAGACTCCTATTCAATCAAGCTTAGGTATGTGCTTTTCCCTCAATACTGATAGTGCTGTTCACTCTTGTTCTGGTCTTTCTGCTGCAGGTGGAGTAATACGTGAAGGGAAAGGAAATTGGATCTTGGGGTATAATCATTACTTGGGGAAGTGTTCAGCCTTTGTTGTTGAGCTTTGAGGCATATAGATGGTTTAAACCTATTCCAAAGCAAGGATATAATGAAGTCATCATCCAATCTGACAACCTTGACGTTGTTGTTGCTATTAGTAATAACGAACTTGAAAGGTCAAATTCTACTCTGGTGAAGTGGATCCGTCAGATTCTATTAATTGAAGAAAAGTGGTGCTTGAGATATGTCCCTAGGGAGACTAACAAGATTGTTGATGCATTAGCAAAAATGGCTCTCTCAAATGATAAAGATTCGCACATGTTTGAAGTTCTTTCCATTGTCATACTAGTCTTTAATTGTAGATTCAAGAGGTCCCTATGTAATCTTTAGCTTAATTCACAAAAAAAAAAAAAAATGATTTGATTGAGAATATGGATTGAATTTACAACTTTAAACATAGTCCAGGACTAATGGCATAATTTAACTAAATAGATTTAACTACTACCATTTAAGTTGAACTAAAATTTCAAATTTCAAAAAAAATTATATGACTCGCGTACATTACAAAAATTAATAGTTGCATTTAACCAAAAATTATTATTAAAAGTTATACTTGAAGAAAAATGATGTATATATTTTTTTTTAAATGGTAGTTCTCTTAGTTTTTTTTTTTCAAGTTTTTGAAAGACAAGTAAAAATAGTGAATTTTTAATTAGTGTTCCTGTTTTTTTTTTTTTTTTTTTTACATGAAATGAAATTTTAAGACATAAATATATTGTTTTATTTTTAAGATTATAATTACATTGTCCTCATTTGTAATTTCATGAACTGAGTTAACATCTGTTAACTCGAAGCACTAAAATCAGTCAAACTTATGACAATTAGTATAGATTTTTTTTAAATTGCAGATGGAGTTTGCTGATAGATCATGCAGTCAATATGGTAAAGAAGAGGCTCATAAGCAACGTTCTCATTTCTTACTTGAACACATTTAAATAAAATCCATGCTTTCCATTTTCATGAAGACATCAAGTTTCAACTACACTAATACCATTTTTAGAGGATCAACACCACAATAATAACATTTTCTATTTTAACTTATGATTAAGGGGTATTATAAGTGTTGGGTTTATTATGATAAAAAAAAAAAAAAAGATTCATCCAATATATATATATCACTAAAATAAATTATTACTCTGCTAAAATATTTTAAGAGTTTCTATATTTCTCAAATAAACACCAACTCAATCAAGAACTTAAAAGTAGTGACTCAACTTATATGCGTATTTAGACATGAATGCCAAGATATATCATTTAAAATACACAAAAAATAATTCTTTTAAAAAAATTGAATAAATCCATATAGAAACTAGGTATATATACAAATCATTAACATGTCAAACCAAAACATAAATGAAAAAAAACAAACTACAATTAAAGACCAGTATGACAATGGAAAGAACTATATATATATATATTACTATATGATATTATAGAGATCTAATCTGTCACAAAGATCATAAAAGGCATGCTTCACTATGGGGGTGGGATATGCTATTGAAATCTCTCAAAACACAAAAAAAGTATGCATGATTAAATGATGTAACATTTGAAAGAAAAAAAAAAAAAACCTTTTGCCAGTTGTTGCTGCACCCACAATATTGATACAAGATGATATAGCTGTATAATACAAGCGTATACCTTTACGAATCAAAGCCTCTCCATCTCTTCAGGTAATTCATGGATGTCTTTGTGCACCAGGCGGTGCTGTTGGCCTTGGCAATTGAGCATTAACAAAGTTAGGGGCCTCCACGTATGGGCTCTACAATGTCAAATGGTTTCAAATTCAGAATATACATACACATATATAGCTAAACCATGCAAGAGCAGCAGCAATACGGATGAGTAAGAAAAGTATTCAACTTAATATCAATATTTGCCTGCTTCCAACATTAGAACCCATATTCTACATTGTGTATGCTTTTAAGATTAGATTTTAGAGTCCTCTCCAATTGATGGATTTTATATATTATACATGGATAAAAGTCCCATGGAGGCCTTTGTACTAAGATTCGGATTGTATTTTGCCCCCTCTACTAAAAAAAAGGGCAAGTAATCCTTGAACTTTAGATCAAAGAGCAAATTGATCATTCTGTTAAAAATTTCATTCATTTCTTCTGTTAAAAACTGCTCCCTGTATGTTAGAATGAGGTACACGTGACACATTACGTGTAGTAGTCCGGTTATTCTATCAGCCACATCAGTTCTTGACAGTAGAAATTGATGATTTTTTTAACAGAAAGAACCAATTTGCTTTTTGATGTAATGTACAAGGACTAATTTACCTAATTTTCTAGTAAAGGGGGAAAATGCAATCTGACTCCTAGTATAGGAGCATCCATGGTACTTTTACCATTATACATGACATGGTAGAACTAGTTAAAGCCTTGTGAAAACTTAAGATCAATCTCAGATCCTTTAAATGCAACCCCAGTTGTCCAATTTATAGATCAAAAATATTTTTCAATGCAGGACTATATCTCAGTTAGGTAACAGCAGTCTTGAACAACAATAGAACTAATATATCAAACCCAAAGAAAGAGCTATGGCAATCATATGGATAAACTAAAGAATTTATCAATCAGCATAATAACCATACCTGTGGTGCCAATGGAGAAGGAGATAGTTCTTCCCGGGATGAGGAATTTGTTGATACATTTGGAGAACCACTGTTATAACTTGGCTCAACTCCATCTAATTTATGTCTTGCATTATTGCCTAGCACAGGATCACTCTCATTTCCATTTGTTGACTTGACACTCTATATTCATAGCATAGCATTTCCAAGAAAGCTCAGAATAATTGAAGAAAATGGTAAGATAAGAGGGAAAAAGTCGAAAAACTTGAAAAACAACATGCATAGACACACCTGGAAGATTTTACCAAGAGTTTTCAACCCTTTTGCTCGTGCTCGAAGCTCTTCCTTTTTGCATTTTTGATCATGGAGAACCTAAAACAAAGGTTTGACAGATTACAACAAAAATACAACAAATATCGGTAAAAGTATCATGGAGGCCCCTATTCAAAAAACGGGCAAATTAGTTCATGTATGTTAGATCAAAAAGCAAATTGATCCTTCTGTTAAAAATTTCATCCATTAAAAACTGATCCCTATATATCAGCATGAGGTAATGTGTTATTATCTGGTTATTCCGTCAGCTGCGTCAGCTTTTAACAGCACAAATGGGTGAATTTTTAACAGAAAGGACCAATTTGCTATTTAATCCAATGTACAAGAACCAATTTGCCCATTTTTTCAGTAGAAGGGGCAAAATGCAATCTGACTGCTAGTACAGGGGCCTCCATGGTACTTTTACCAACAAATATCCAAACCAGTGTTATTAAGAGCAATAAGAGACTGATGAACCAACCATTTGACAAACACGAGAAAGAGTAGCTTCTATGTCAGCTACATTAAGCTTCCATAATGAATCAATCATCAGTTTCTTGTGAGATTGCATGTACTCCTCAAGCTCTTCCTCACTGTAATTTCCTTCTGCACTAAGCTGCTTCTTCATGTCTTCCTGCAGCTGAAGCAAAGCAATTGCACCTACACTCACAAGGGAAGAAAAATAATTAAACAGCACAACTGATTGATTCTTGAAATGGATTGAAAAGATGACCCACTATTGAAGTTAGCAGTAGAAAATCAAACGAATTACTAATAGAGGCGAATGTACCTAGGAGATCCCTGTATTTTAGGGATTTGATCAAATTAGTTCCTATATTATTAAATGGATCGATTTAGTCCTTTTACTATTAAAAAGAATCAAATAAGTCCAAATTGGAATAGAATTAACATTTATTGTTTAAAAAATATCATTTACTGTTTAACAAAGTTGATATTTTTAAATATTTATCTTTCTGTAAATGAAATCTTTTGTTTGGAATTGAACTGCAATTAAAAAGAATAATTTTCAAGACATTTTTTATACAGTAAATGTTAACTCAGTTACAATTTAGACTTATTTGATTCTTTTTAATAATATAGGGATTAAATTGATCCATTTAATTATAGAAGGACTGATTTGATCCAGGCCCTATAATACAGGGACCTTTCAGGTACTTTAACCTACTAATAAATCATAGTTACTGTGTACAAACCATTTAAGTTTGCAGCATTTACTAACCTGTTGCTGCTGTTACTTGGGATTTAATAAAATGACCTTTGTTTCTAAACCATTCAGCAACGAAGGGTACACCCAAGTATATTGCTTTCTTTCCAAGTTCCTTTGCTGCTTGTCTTGCATAGATGTAACCAATTGTATTCAACATATCAACACCATATGCTGTAAAACATATATGGAAAAATGTATCACAACTCAGAATAAATTATACAAAAGAAAAAGATACTGAGAAAACAAAAAATACAAAGCAAATGTGTCTATCCTAAATTAAGAATTGCTGGAAAATAGATGTACAGGAACAAATACACACACACACATACACACCAAGAGAACCAAGGCATAGTACCTGCACTAGAGAGTCTTGATACTTCAGCTTCTGCATGATTAACAAAGTCCGCTTTGTTTCCTTGCACATATTGATTTAGTCGATCTTTCAATAATTGTGCAAGCTTATCTTCTCTTTCCTTCTGAACAACCTGTAGACAAGCATTTGCATAGAAAGTGATTGGTACATTGAAAGAGTGTGCAAGCAACAGTAAATACTTGTACCACCCCTTAAAAGATTTTGTTTTACTTCACACTGGTGCTACAACACTGAAAAGTCAGAATAAATTTAATAGGAAGAAAGTGGTGAGGCCAAGGGATAATAATAATTATCTTTACAAAATGCCATCAAAATAAAATTTCATCATTGCACTGAGAATAATCATCTACATTAAGTTGATCAATTTCACATTGAAAAAGAAAGAATAGAGACAAATATATCATGTTTTACTCCCACAGCTTAGGATTGAACAAAAAATGTGAGACAAAAATGTACTCAAACCTCTCCAATTAGGATTGAACAAGGTTTTGTTTACCATTGACTATTAGACAATTGTACTAAGTTGGAGGCCCATGTACAAGAAGTCACCTGCGATGCGAGGTCTAGAAGGGTCATATGATTTAGCCTAGTTATTTAATAAAATACTTCTTGTTCATTTAAAATTGATAAAGAATAAAGAACAAGTAACAATTACCGCTTCCTTTCTCTTCCAAAATTGGTAAAGGGGGAAAAACACTAACAGACGAAGACCTAGATCCCTTGAGAAATCAAGGTCTATTTGTCTTTTCATAAAATAATTAGAACCACAACCCCAATCCAATGTATATATAAAACAGAAGACATGAAATGGATGTACGTGTCACCTTGAAAATATCAGGTGCTTTTTGGAAAACTTGTCAAGTCAAAATTAGTTTTCCCCTATCTACAACTCTACCATATCTATGAATTACAACAAATAAGTTGACAGAGGTGAGATACAAGGCAGACAACCATTTATCACCCTTAAAAATAATAGCGGCAATCTAACCATCTTCTTATCCTATAACGAACATAAATCAATTAGATGGCAAAAGATGGGATAGAGAATCCATTGATGAATCTGCCTGTCTCTGAGGTATCTATTCTTTTCTTACTATAATACCTTGTTTTGACTGTATCCCACTATGTATCATTTAATAACCGAATAGATCCCCTATCTTTGGTTCAAATCAAATTTGAAATGGAGGAATTTCAAGTATATTTAGAACTAAATAGATCCCGTCGACATGATTCCCTATACCCACTAATTTTTCTGGAGTATATTTATGCACTTGCTCATGAGCATGGTTTAAATAAATCGATGTTTTTTTTAAAAATCATGGTTTAAATAATGTACAAACAATTCATTCAGTATTTCCTTTTTTAGAGGACAAATTCTCACATTTAAATTATGTGTTAGAGGCACTAATACCTCATCCCATCCATCTAGAAATCTTAGTTCAAGCCCTTCACTACTGGGTAAAAGATGCTTCATCTTTGCATTTATTACGGTTCTCTCTTTACGAGTGTCCTGCTTAGTTCACTGCAGTAAATGCTTCTGTTTGTAGTTTAATTTCTCTCCTAAAATTTCATATACCCTGTACCTTATTTCTAACAACTTATTTGTCCTCCACAGACACAGCCAAGTGTAGTCCTGCATCAGGTTTGAACCAGTTTCTCTTTGATAAGATACTTGAGTACTATGAGTCAGTTCTGAAAACTATCTTGCATTCAACTAAGGCAAAAGACAATTCACTATTTACTGACATAAACATCTCTTTGCCTATTACATCCTGCAATCACTCACCCCGTCACAATTGAAATTCTTAGTAAAAGTCTATAGTCTACATGCTTAGGATAAGTATTTTTACCTTCATTTTTTCCTGCACCTTTTTAGCATCAAACTGCTCCCCCTCTGTGAAAATGTCTAATGAGGCCATTGATGCCATAGCAAGTTGACCTATATATTCCTCAAAAAGCTCACTACCAAAGAGCATTGCAAATATTGCTGCAGGATCAATAATTGCTTCACTGCAAGCAAACAAAACCATCAAACAAATAGAATGGAGGAATATTATATTTCTTTCAATTTTCTGATTAAAAATGTGTATGAGCCTTGAAATTCATATATTCATAGAATAAGAATAGGGAACTGACGTTGAGATTCCTGCTTTCCCATGAGCATCATATGCTTGTCGTTGTGCCGGATCACTTAATACTTGGTAAGCCTCTCCCAACACCTGAATAGAACTTAAGAAAATAAAAATTCTCAAAAAAAAATAACAAAACAAGGTCATTATTAGATTCAATGAAAATAGTACAGACAGAGTAGAGCAGTTAGCACCTAAGACTTATAATGTTCAAAAGGCTGCACATATAATTGTACATTTAAACAATTTCCATCTTCCCTTTTTGGGTCCTTTTGAGGATATGATGATATGGTTTTAATTGAAGTTAGCCTCAAATAATCAGAAATAATCAGAAATAGCTTATGTTTGCTGTTGCTGTTCTTCTACAAGAACACTAAGATTAAGATACATGATCACTATTCTTTAGCCAAGCAGCTTTAAGGTAGTGTCCGGTATGATTTGCAATATTACCATGGTAACCTAATCACTATTACAAGAGTGATCTTGTCCCTAGAGATTTAAATCACCATGTTTGGCTAACAATCATTAATTAAACAACTAGGCGTTAAAGATCATTGTGGTTGGTTTTATAATAATTAAATATTATATTGTTGAAAGCACCAAACCAGCGATGAATATTGTAATAATTACACAAGTTAATGGTTTTAATATTATTTAAATAAAAAACTAGTAATAATTTATTTATTTTATAAATTATAATGAAGTACCATTAAATTATTAAGTTAAAAATATATATTTATTGATAAGTAAATTAATATTTATAATTATATAATGTAAGAAACATTAGAAAATAAAACTATATCTATTAAAATCATATAAAAGAAAACAAAAAATATATGGTATATATAATAAAAAAAAAGTTAAAAGAAAACACTACATTCAGTTTGGAAATAGGTAAAATGGATATTGGTTTGAAAATACAATAATTACTTAAAAATATATATAATTTTGAGAGAAAGTAAAATTTCAATTTAAATATTAAATGGTTATTTTTGGCTATAGTAAATTTAACATAACACTTCACTTTGGTGATAAAAGTTTCCCACCCTTTTAGATGGGAAATAGATTACCCTCCAAGACATAATCACTCTCAGTGATCTAAGATCATTGCCACGTAAGATAATTGAGCACTTACCAAACATGATGATCTATCCCTATGCGTAGATCACCATGGTTTTTGAAGTGATCACCCCATACCAAACACCACCTAAGTGATTTAATAACAATCGCACACAACTAAGAATTTCACGGCAGGATGATGAAAATGGTTAATTCTGGTTCAATCAAGATAATAAAATCTGTAACAGGTCAAGGTCGAAAAAAGAAGTTGTGCAGAAATTGAACTTCGTTTTGATGTTTAAAGCAGAATTTTCTATCTTGAAGGCTACAAGCACACAACTTAAGCAGAAAGCAGATAAAAGGAACCACAGTTTACACAGGAGTATAGTATTCAATTTCACTTTCCAAGCAGAGGTCTGACTAGTTATGCTCTAAAAGAAAAGGTATTAAACAAGTGACATAAACTTTGCCAAGGTTAAACAACAAAGAAAACAATAAAGGATTATTTAAACTATCATTTTCTTTCTCTATTTCTTTCTTGTTTAGGTGTTGAACATTTAAAAATGTAAGGACTTGCCTGAAAATTCTGAGCTGCTTGAGGATCATTAGGATTTTTATCTGGATGGACCTGCCGTGCCTACATACAATAAAGAAAGTGAAGAGTAGTCATCTGAAGAGCGTTATACTGTTTCATCCCGAAAAAAGGGGAAAATTATTAGAACTGAATAAAAAATGTAGCATGAACAGGGAAACTTGAAACGGAACCTCTGAATTTAAAACCAGTTAGAACCCGAAACGGATCTACCAACATAAAATCATTTAAAAAAAGGCTGAAAAAGATGATCCAATCTAATAAAATATAAAAAAAAAATACCTTCATATAATAAGCTTTCTTGATTTCAGACTCTGTCGCAGAAGGGCTGACCCCTAAAATGTCGTAGAAATCAGTTTCTTTCACCATTGCCGATCAAAAACTCAACTTTGCAACAGTTGATCAATCAATTAAAATTTTCAAAAGAATGAAAAGGAAATAAGGATTTTGGTGTTCGATCGGAATTAAAAATTGAAATGGAAGAAAGAAAAATCAAAAATGAAAATGAAAAATAATGCGAAATCGTTGGAAAAAGAAAAGGGGAAAAATTGGAGAAGAAATATTCCAAAATCAAATGAAATCGCGTATTTGGCGTAACTCCACGCGCAGGCTCACACCTCTCATCGTTGACTATTGCCGATTCTGCCCGCGGCAGCCTAGTTACTTTCATTTTTATTTTATTTTATTTTTATTTCCTTTTCTTTTATTCTTGGGTTAATTCCATCAAAGCCGCTCCTATTATGAATCGAATTTCAAATTGGCATCTGAACTTTAAATGTTACAATTGAACCCTCAAACTAAAGGATTATTTTCATTTAACCACTTCAGTCAGTTTAATTGTCAGCTTTTTTTTTTAAAATTGAGAAGTTAGCTTTTTCTTTAATTTTATTTTGTCTTAATTTAGTCTTTGTAGTTTACGGACACATGAACTTCAGCTCCTTATATTGTTAATTTATTGCATATAATTTGTTGCGTTCATGATTTTTTTTTTCTAATTTAATGCATATAAATGGTTGAATTGCTTATTCTCAAGTCATCGATTTAACAATGTTACCCAATTTGAATAATTTTTTAGTTTTTTTATGGTACAAAGTAGAGGTGCTCATGGCCCGGACCGGGCTTAAATAAAAATTTAGGCCCATTTACTAGGATCGGACCCAAAAATGGGCCTAAAAATTTTACCCAAGCCCAACCAAGATAAAAATGCTAAAACTTAGGCTCGGCCCAGCCGTATTAATTTTTTATATTATTTTATATAATTTTTTATATATAATACATCAAAAATACTAAAAAATCAAAATAAATATTTCCCAACAAATTAAAAATAAATTTAAAAAAATATGTAGACTTAAATAACACTAAGATAAATTCAACTTAACAAGCAAATGCCTCTAAAATAATAACAAAATTAACAAATGCCTTTAAAATAATAACAAATTTAACAATAAAATAAGTTTTATACAATATCCAAATAATAACGACAAAATAGTAGCAACATAATAGTAAAATGGTAGCAAAATAGGGAGAAAATAACAAGAAAATAACATTCAAAATAAAAATAGCAGATTTTTTTTTTCCTTTAGTGAATTCGGGCCCAGGCAAAAAATGCTTCTAGGCAAAAAATGCCTTACCCGAGACCCGGCCCATTTTCTAAACGGGCCTTATTTTTTTGTCCAAGTCTATTTTTCGGGTCTATATTTTTGCCCGAACCCTCCCACATTTCGAACGGCCTTCGGGCCGGACCGGGTGGCCTGACCCATGATCAGGTCTAGTACAAAGACCGAATTCTGACAAATTAATCCATATGAGTTTGACATATCAAATTCAATTTGGTATTTAACATCAAAGCGATTGGCAAAAATAGTGCTAAATCTCAAAATTATGCATGAACTTTTATTTAATGTGCAATTATACACTTGAAACTCTAATTGTAGTTCAAATGTATACTTGAAACTTTAATTTTTAATTAATCATACAAATTTAAAGAGATAAATACATCAATTTATTTTTATATTGGATAAATATAATTATTTATGTATGCAATATATAAGCATAAAATGATGTTGTATTAATAATTATGTTAATAATTTACGAGAACTTGATCAAATCAAAATTTCCTGTATACAATTGCACATTAAACTATAGTTCATGTATAGTTTTGGTGTTTATCCCGCAAAAATAATACTTTAGTTCGACAACTCAATTGAAGCATTTTAAAATTTTAAGGGCTAATCTAAAAGTAGTCCATAGTTTGAGGGTATTTATTGCAAATCACCCTTTGCTTTTAAAATAAATAAAAATTCGGGTGACCTTCTTAGGTCCACAGGCCTGGTCCGACTCAGCCATGACTCGGCCTTGGGGATATCTTCAATGAGAAAATAGAAATTTAAGTTTAAACTGGTCCAAGTTCTTTTCAAAAAAAAAATAAAAATTAATATAATAAAAAAATTCAATTAAATAAAAAAAAAGTAGAATAATGTTGAAAATTATTGCAAGGAAATAAAAAAAAGAGAAGTACAATAATGGAATTTAATCGCAGCGTGCAGGCATTGATTCAGTAAAGATAAAGACAAAAAGACCAATACAGAAATGTGTTAGTTGTTTTTTCATCGAAGAGATCAAAGGAGAGAAAAGTAAAAATATATATATTTAATTCACTTTATCTCGAGCTTTCTAGGATATCGACCATAATTAAGGGTAGGTTTTGATGGACAGCGCGTTTACTTACGATTAGTGTAAAAATAACGGTGGCGGTAAGATTAAATACTGTAACGTAAGATAAAAAGTAAGTTAAACGTACCCCATCTAATCGCCCATCCAAACTCACCCTAAAAGTACCAAGTGCTCATTAACAATGATTAAATCTTAATTTTTTTGAAAGACGATTAAATTTTTAAATAAAACACATAAGAGTTAAAATTTTAAAAGGCTTAATATATAATTTAATACTTGACTTTGATATATATTTTTTTAATGTGACACTTGTGCAGGTCCGACCCAATGCTTCAAATTTTTTTTTTCAATTTTTAATGTGCAAAAACAATCTCCATTCTTTTAAGTCTTCTGATTTTACGCTTTATTGTATGTAGAAGAAAAATAAAATGGTAAACTACACCCATGGTCACTTTTGTTTACCTTAGGTTACGTTTTAGTCACTTATGTTTGAAATGTTACGTTTTAGTCATTTACGTTATCATGTTGTAACATTTTAGTCACTGAACCATTAATCGTTGTTAATGGTGTAAGAGTAAGCTGACGTGGCACGTTAAATCATCATTTCAAACAAAATTTTAGGTTAAATTATACAATTGATCCCTATATTTTTTTCGTTTTAAGTAATTTAATTTTTTTTCTTTTATGTTCTTTAAACTTTCCTCTTTTTTTCCATTCTCTTTTGTTTCTCCCTCTGTTTTCATACCTTTCCCATTTCTTTTAACATATTAGAAAGTCGAATTGGCAATGAAAAAAGAAGTAGGAAGTCGACTGTCATCATTTGCCTATAACCAAAACCCTATAACCAAAACCCATAAACACATACCATGCTTCTTTCTTCACTACCAATTTGACTTCCTGGTATGTTAAAAGAAATAAAGAAGGTAGAAAAACAGAGGGAGAAGCAGAAGAGAATGGAAAAAAGAAAAGAAAAAAAAAAAAAAAAAAGTTAAAAGAACATAAAAGAATTAAATTGCTCAAAACGATAAATTATGGGGACCAATTGTATAATTTAACCTAAAGTTTTTGTTTGAAATGATGATTTAACGTGCCACGTCAGCTTACCATTACACCATTAACGACAATTAACGGCTCAGTGACTAAAATGTTACAACACGATAATATAAGTGACTAAAACGTAACATTTCAAACATAAGTGACTGAAATGTAACCTAAGATAAACAAAAGTGACCATGGGTGTAGTTTACCCAAAATAAAAAGGGGCTCCAATTTTTTTATTTTATTACTAGTATATATTTTTATTTTATTGTAATACACTTATAATTTTTTTAAAAGGGACCCTAATTTATTGTTTCGTCTAGGGCTCCAAAAATGTCAAGAACGGGCCTGCACTTGTGTTTCTTTGTCCAATGTGGTATATGTATCGAAGATAATAGGATTAACTTTTTAGTATTTAATTTGAATAATAGAGTTGATTTTTAGTATTGAAGATAACATTAAAAGTTAACACTATTATTTTTGGGTATAACTTTAGTCAAATACAGATTCTAGATTGGACAAAAAAAAAATAGAGGTATCACGTTAGAAAATAAAAGTGTCAACCTCGGATATCAAATGATATATTAAGCATTTTTTAAACTAAAAATAAAAAAGATTAAATTTTAAAAGTCTGACGCGTACAGGGACCAAGAGCATAATTAAACCAAGTCCTTTTTCATGGTGCAATTGTATTTCTGTTTTACATTTTCATTCCCAACATATTGCTTGGATTCTCTGAAGGAATGGCAAAGTATGGCTTCTTTGTCCTTTTCGCATTGGCTTTTAAATGCTTTACTATGAAAGAACTGGTACTGATCACATTGTATATATTTTGCATCCACGAACTGTTTGAATAAATGACTTAAAGAAAGAGTTTTACAACTGCTGATGAGTTGCACACTGCATTTAGAGTTGCTACTTGTTGGTGTAGAACACCAATAACAAATTGGTATTGTCCTCTTTGGACGCGGTTAAAGAACCGAAACATTTTTATGATTTTATCTCCCAGCTCTAAGGATGCCTCTTAAAACTACTATGGAGCAAAACCATGGCCGCCGATGAGCGAGAGTGCACAGCTGAGGAGCACATGTGGTTATGATTTTCGCTTTTCAATGGTTTTATGATCTTTCTGATGAAATCTAAAAAACGTATAAATTCTTTAATCACGAGGAAAGCTCTATTTGAGAGATCTCTAATTTCTTAAAACATAATATGAATCGCGATTATTATTTACCCATTTGAAAAACTTTTACTTTGTTAAACTAAGGAGTGTGCAAACTTTGCTTAAAACTGAAGTACCCGATCGAATCGAATTAGTTTAGTTAATTGATCGATCATCGAATTTAATTCGGTCGGAAGTTGACTAAAGTTTTTTTTTTTAAAATTTTGATCATCGATTAATTTAGTTCGAAACTGGATAGTTAACTGAAATTAATAATAATATATTATGTATCTACAAGACTATGACTACAATCACAATATATTATAGATAAGTCTGATATATATTAGGGATAATATATAATTTGGTCATTGAACTTATCCATTTGTACCTAGTCGGTTTCTAAACTTTTTTTTGACTTAATTGGCCCCTGAACTTGTATTCAGTCAATCAGGTTAGTCCCTCCACACTAACATTGTTAGTTGGTGTTAACATGACATTTTTAACCAATTTAGTGATGTCACATAGCAGCCTCTCAAAACATCTAGTGGTAAACATAGTTTATATTTATGTTATTTTCATTTATGTTTACCATGTGACACTACCGGATTAGCTAGCAATGTCAGGTACGAACTTGGTTGATGGAATACAAGTTTAAGAATTAACTAAGTAAAAAAATAAAAAAAACCAATTAAGTAAAAATGGATAAATCTAGAGGCTAAATTATATATTAACCCTAATTTCAGTTAATTCAATTAATATTTTTTTATTTACTTCATTTCATATGCGTGTAGTATCATGGTTCTTAGTTTTTGTTTTTTTATACAATGCTTAGAACTATCCATAACTCCTTCCTAACCCTTAAATAAAAGGATAATACATCTCAATACATTCAAACTCACGTACTCTTGTCAATGCCTATTGAGCTAAGATTCAATCAACTCAATTAATGGTTATTAGATTTGAGTATTAATCAAACCAATCATTATTAAACTTAAACCCAAACCCTTTTCCCCAATTGGGTTTTCCTCTAAAAGTATTTTTCAGAGCCCAAAGTCCACTTTGTCGAGGTACAAGGAGGCTGTTGGTTTTGCATCGTTTCTGCTGTGGAGGTTTATGTTCGGTATTCCCAACAATTTTCTTGGCTTCTCTGATGGGTTTCTTGCCCTTTTCATTGCTTCGAATGTCGCCTTAAGTTCTTGGTAGGACAATATTTTCATATTATCAGCATGATGTTGGAACACAACTTAACAATAATAGCATGAGTTAAAATGTTTAGTGCTGGATTAATTCATGAATATGGGTGTTTTGTTGTGTTAATTGAGCTATTTCGGTGTTTTAGAAAAAAAATTGATGTCATCTTACTTAGTTTAATTTCATTCAAAGATTATATATTCTTTCGAAATTAAGTATATATCTTGACAAAGTTTATAGGAAGTCATGAAGAGATTTAATACAGTTATGTTACTCAAACTCGGGGTTAAGTGTAATATATGAGTATAGTTTCAATCTAATTGTCAACAATAGTTGTAAAAACTTTGGTCTAACTAGTTGATTCAATTTGTTGAACCAAGATCAATTGATTTGGTGGTTCAATCATGCTATAATCTTATTGATAATGCTATAAATAATTGGAATGCATTTAATAATTTTAATATAATGTATTTATCTATTTAAATTTCTTTTTATTTATAATTTAAACTATTATTTTATTTTAATTCCGTACATATTGTATATGTGTTCTTATTAATCTCAAAGTTTACATTTTATTATCTATTATATGTTATTTATAAACACACACGTGTTTTAAATACATGATTTTCACATGTATATGCTTATGATAAAAAAAAAATTAGTATATATATAACGTAATTGAATATATTTCAAACGCATATTAAACAATGATTATGGTTTTATAAAAAATTAAATTGAAATGTTCATTGAAACATATATTATAAGTTATTATCATATCTGTTCTTTTTTATAAAATGCCTAGAACTACTTATAGCCCATTCCCAACTCTTAAATAGGAGAATAACATGATTCAGCGCACTCAAATCCACGTCCTCCGGTACTGACAACAATACCGATACTAATCGAGTTAAGACTCAATCGACAATTTACTAACAATTTTAGAATAAATACATAATAACCAAGAAAATTAATTTGTGAAGCGTGGGCCGATTGTCCATGGGCCAAGTCTTTTACATGATTGGCCCATTACAACATTTGCAAAGACATTTAACCGACATTGGATGAGTTTGTTTCAACAAATGTCAACTCAAGTAGATACATTACTTAGTTCATAAGAAAAACTTAACATATGCCATTCCATATTCATTTTCAATATCTCGTTTAGAGGTGTTTATGGGACGAATTAAGTAGGATTAATGTTCGAAAAATCAGAGTTTTAACATAAAAATAAGAGTAAATTATACTTAAAGTTATTAAATTATTAGTAAATTTATGTTTTGATCATTCAACTTTAAAAAGTTAAAAAATGATTACTGAATTTTTTAAAAGTTTTCATTAAAGTCACTGGACTGTTAAAAATCATAGTTGTATTGAAATCTCTCCTTCCCATTTTCTTCTATAGTTCAGTTTTTTTTTTTATGAAAAAGTTTTGAATGTTAGAATCTACGAACCAAAATTCAAACAATTTTTCTTCGATTTTTGACATTGACTGTCAGATCGTCTTGAATCTAAAGTATTTCTTTCTACTTGTCGATAGATATTGATATACTGTACCAATTGTCAAATTGTTGCTTAAAACTCGCTAATTGAATTTAAAAAAAAATACTCAACAATGCAGTGACTTAAATAAATATTTATTAATAATGAGTTGTGATTTGACCAAACCATGAACAACAAAACATATGGAATCCATATTTTGGTACGACATACACCTAGGCAATCAATCAACCATAAATTAAGGAAGATAAAGTGAGGAACAACCAGCACAGCCTCTGGCTATGGATGCCAATAATTTACATTTGATGTTAACAGTAAGATGGACATGGCACATTAAAAACTCGGTGTTAACCCTTAACTACCCCCTCTCTGCACACATAATATATTTGTATTGGAAAATGACTCTTAACCACATCCAACTGCCCCCTCAACCAAGCAACCTACCCAAGCTTTGCCAAGTGTTTTTTTGAACTGAATTAGATCAATAGATTGAAGAAGATAA
The DNA here is from genome assembly GCA_008044935.1 of Gossypium turneri. NCBI lineage: Eukaryota > Viridiplantae > Streptophyta > Magnoliopsida > Malvales > Malvaceae > Gossypium > Gossypium turneri. The sequence goes on from CP032576.1 coordinate 3,269,154, forward strand.
ATTGGTTTGAAAAAAACTATTATTGCTGAACAGATGGTCAAACAAAATTTGATGGTATGATTGATTGCAAGGCCCAGAGTAGATATACTAAGGGTGAGTTTGGATGGGCGGTGCGTTTACCTGCGGTTAGTGTAAAAACGGCGATAGCGGTGAGATTAGATACTGTAGTGATACTGTAGCGTGAGACAAAAAGTAAGCTAAACGCATCGCACCGCACCCAATCGCCCATCCAAACCCACTCTAAATTTAGCAGATTGGGTTAGCTCCAGGTTGAGTCAATTCAATTTAAGTCTTGGAATTTTTGAATCATTTTATAATTTTTTGGACCGGGACATTTTGGGTTTTGATAGTTAAGTTCGGATCATTTTGAGTTCGAATCAAACAAATTTAGATTATAGATATTTCACTCTATTTTCGATCGGTTATAAAATTAAATCACGGTCCAAAGTTTTGATTATAGTAAAATTTTAAATTCATGATTATGTTTTTAAATGACATTTAAATTTAAGGACCTCAATGAAAACATGGTTTACATATAGAGACAGTGAAAATGGGGCAGACCCCCACACATTTATATTTCAAATTCAAATGTCATAGTACCTAATAATAATAATTCAAAATGTCATGAATGATTGGTTAACTTTAAATCCATCAAAAGAAAAGAAAAAGAAAATCACTTTAGCTTTCATACATTTAAAAGCAAAAAAAAGATGTAGTGATAAGGAAAGCAAGCATAACTTTTATTTTTATGGATAGTGGTCCATTTGTAATGCCCTTTAAACTCTTCATCCCTTTTCCTTAGAGTATGAAGAATATTTTTAGAATTGATTTTTATTTGATTTTAATTAAATAAATTATTAAAATTTGTATAAATTAAAAAATTGAAAATTTATAAACTTGATTAAATTATTTTTGGGTTAATATATACAAAAGTGTTTGAATTTGGCAACTTGTACCTATTTAGTATTTACATTTTTTTTGGGGCTTAACTGGTACCTAAATTTGAAAATCGTAAGTTAACTTGGTACTTTTTTTAGGTACCTAACTAACACTGTTAAAATACGTTGATGTTGCATTGACGACCAATAGCATGGTAACATGTGGTAGCCTCATATTTTGACATGTGACAAAAAAATTAAAAAATTTTTTTTAAAATCTTCGTGTCAAAATATGAGACTGTCACATGTTACCATACTATTAGTTGTTAGTGCCACGTCAGCATGTTTTAACGGTATTAGTCAAGTACATAAAAAAAAAATTTACATATCAAATAAGTACAAATTGCCAAGTTCAAGTATGTCCATACATATTATCCCTTAAATATTATAATATTTAGGATGAATCAACTTTGGAGTTAACATTGCCATCCCTTTTCTTTGGACTCTGCCTATCAGTATCAACAAAAAAAAAAAAACAAAACTAGCTTAGTGAAAGGGATATATATATGTATATATATATATATATATGTATGTATATATTGCATGTAGAGAGGTTATTACATATTTGACCACCATATTTTTCAAGGCAAAAACCTATTATTTATTGTTCAAAGTTCTTTTTAATGAATTCGCTATGCAGTCCACTCCATGTACCAACCTGGATATCATCTCAAAAGCTAGTAATGGACACCATAGCTAACTTAGATCTTGAGCTCTTAGCTAAACACCTAATCCTTCTTCCATTAATACCTGTTTTTTGGAATCAAAATTAGTATCCGTCTCCAAAAATACATTCACAGAATATATACACATATATTTACATATGATTTACTATTAGGGGTAACTGATCTCCTCCATAAGTGGTGGTCATTATATTTCCTCAGGTAAATATACATTCAGATCAAGCTATTTACTTTTGCAAGAAAAGGGTATTAACAGCTAAAGCAATGGTTTGTCTCTTTAATGTTCTAGCCCTTAGCTTACATACAAAAGTCAAGGAAATTAATTATATGTATACCATAAGTTGGTGACACCTATATTGCCAAAGAGGTAAAGAGATTTACTTTTTGAGTACAGTGTAACAAAGCCTTTCTCTTTAGTGAACAAAAGAATATAATGCTTTGAAAAACTTTTGCTTTTTCTTTATAATGATGCTTTTTTTTTTCTTTTTTGGCCATTGGATTCTTTTTTTTTTTTTAAATATGAAAGACCCTCTTTTTAAAATTTGTAAAATGCTTTAAATTTTGTATCTTTTATGTTAGTGTTGTAGTTTATGAGCTAGCTCACATTATGTTGTATCTTTTTCTCTGAAACCAGGAAAAAAGCTGAAGAAGAAAAGAAAAACTAGTCGAGTTTTCCAATGAAGTTCAATCCTTTCATTGCCTTCTTTGTGTTTGTGTTATTGCCTCAACAAAAATTTGTTCAAGTTGTGGCAGATTTGGATTCTGATAAGCAAGCTTTACTTGAGTTTGCTAATGGAGTCCCACATGTGAAGAAACTGAATTGGAATTTAGCAACTCCAGTTTGTACGTCTTGGGTGGGGATAACTTGTAATACTAATCGAACCGATGTGATCGCTGTTCGGCTTCCGGTGTCGGACTTTACGGTACAATTCCAAGCAACACCATTGGTAAACTTAAAGCTTTGAAGGTGCTTAGCCTTAGGTCTAATAACATTAATGGTAGTCTTCCTTCTGATATACCTTCTATTCCTTCTTTACAATGCTTGTTCCTTCAACATAATAACTTGTCTAGTAAGTTCCCTGTTACTTTTTCTCCAAGGTTGAGAATTGTGGATTTTTCTTACAACTCCATATCTGGTACTATACCAAATGTTGATCTTCCTAGTGTTAAAGTTTTGAACTTTAGTTATAATAACTTGAGTGGTTCTATTCCAAGTTCTTTCAAAAGGTTTCCTTCTTCATTCATTGGGAATCCGTTGTTATGTGGTTCGGAACCTTTAAAGCCTTGTTCCAAGTCCGTGGTCTCCCCTTCACCTTCCCCTTTAACTGATTTTCCGAGCCCGAAAACGGGTTCTCAAAACCAACATGCTACATCAAAGAACAAACTAGGTGTTGGGTCTATCATTGCTATTGTAGTAGGGGGCTTAGCATTTGTGTTCTTATTGTTAGCAGTGATCTTTATAAGTTGTTTGAAGAGGAAACATAGTGGGAGTAATGGTATGTTGAAGAGTAAAATCTCTCAAAATGACAAGCCTAATGATTTTGGAAGTGGGGTTCAAGAAGCTGAAAAGAATAAACTGTTCTTCTTCGAAGGGTGTTCGTATAACTTTGATCTCGAGGATTTGTTGAAGGCTTCGGCCGAAGTTCTCGGTAAAGGAAGTTACGGAACAACGTATAAAGCTGCTTTAGAGGAAGGGACACAAGTAGTGGTGAAAAGATTGAAGGAAGTTGCTGTTGGTAAAAAGGAGTTTGAACAACAAATGGAAGTCGTCAATAGGGTCGGTCGACACCCAAATGTGGTACCGCTTCGTGCTTATTACTATTCGAAGGACGAGAAGCTGTTGGTATACAATTACATGCCGGCCGGTAGCTTGTTCGCACTCTTGCATGGTATGTGAATTTATTTACCTTTATGTACAAGTAAACTGGTTGTTTGTGAATTTGTTTATGTTTTTAGGCTTATTTATGTGTTTCCAACTATGGCAGGGAATAGGACTTCGGACAGAACCCCATTGGATTGGGATACGAGAATGAAGATTGCTCTCGGAACTGCTAGAGGGATTGCAAACATTCATACGGAAGGTGGCGGTAAATTCACCCATGGTAACATTAAGTCCTCGAATGTCCTCCTCAGCAATGAACTTGAGGCTTGTGTTTCCGATGTTGGCTTGACCCCTCTAATGAATGCTCCTTTAACCACGTCTCGCATAGTTGGATACAGAGCTCCGGAGGTGATTGAAACACGCAAAATAACTCAAAAGTCTGACGTGTACAGCTTCGGTGTCCTCCTCTTAGAAATGCTGACCGCAAAAGCTCCCCTCCAACCTTCGGGGCAAGACGACGTGGTTGATCTTCCGAGATGGGTCCGTTCCGTCGTGCGGGAAGAATGGACCGCCGAAGTATTCGACGTGGAGTTGTTACGGTTCCAAACTTTCCAAGAGGAAATGGTGCAAATGCTACAGATTGCACTAACATGCGTGGCGAAAACACCGGACATGCGTCCGACGATGGACGAAGCCATTAGAATGATAGAAGACGTTCGACAATCCGAATCCAAAAACAGGACGTCCTCGGAGGCTGAATCGAACATCCAAACACCATGATTTGCAACAAAGCAAAAAAACATGTTCTCTTTTGGATTAAATTGTTCAAATTCTCTAGTCTTTGATGTTGTTTGTCTAAAAAGAAAAAAAAAATCTTTGGGAGAATAAGCTTTTTTTTTCCCTTTATTTTCTGGGAAAATTTCATGAACTTTTGACTTACAAGCTGTTCATCAATGCTATCAATCAAGTATAAAAAGTTCATATTCATTGCAATTAGGTACATAATAAAATATACACGGCAACTATAGTAAGAACTTTTAAAATGAGAATCATGAAAACTAAAATGATTATAGCTATAAGTCTTTGATTTTGTATTCATCTTATCTTATTAAAATAAAACCAATAACATTCATTTTTTTCTTTACACTGTGTAATAAAGTATTAGGGTTTCATATTTAAGACAAACAAATACCTAATACCCAAATTGATTAATCTTAATAACTTTAATCTCTTGCTTTCCATTTCAATTTTTTTCTCAAAAAAAAAAAAATTGAAAGTAAAGATTATCCAAAATATTTTCACCCTAAGATAAAAAAATTGGGTGTTATTAGTTTTATTTTAACAAGGTAAAAAAATACAAAACCTAAGGTTTAAAAACATTTATTTTGATTGAATGTCTAAAATTATTTTGGTTCTCATTTTAAAAGTTCTCACTATAATTGTCACCTAATCTATATATGATATAAAACCAGCTCCTTTAAATAAGGTTAAAATCGTCTTTTAGTTTATTTCTTTATTTCTACATATGAATATTTTGGTCTTTTGATTATTTCTACATGTTAGGGAAAGCGCGCTTAGCTGGACGTGTTTTTTTTGAAATTTTCAGAAAATGCTTTCAACTGGGCGAGCTTGACGAGCTGTCATACATTATTTCCGAAAATGATTTATTTTCCTAAAATTTCAAAAAGACGGGCTTATTTGAACAATTAACAAAAATTTTTTGGCATATATGGCCTATTTAACCGAATTCAAAATATATTCATAATTTATATATATAGCTACAATTTTTTTTTTGAACAATTTCCTTATAAATTTTGATCATATATGGATTCTTTTTACACAATGCTCAGAAGTCAGAACTACCCATGGCCCCTTCTCAACCTATATTCAATATACTCGAACTTGCGTATTCCTGCATTGGCAACAATGCCTATAGAACACAATCAATATATAACTATAAATTTTATTTCAATTGACTAAGAGATGAAATGTAATATAGGAAAAATAGACATAATTATTTAACACAATGCTAAATTTAGGTGTTAGTTATTTCCTTAAAATGAACTCAAAATCCTATATTCTCGCTTCACATCCATTGTTTTTATTTCTATTTCTCGTTATTTGCTCCAATTTTCTTTCTTTTTTTTCTTTTCTTTTTTTCTCACTTTTCCCGGTTGTAATCACATGATTTTATTCAAAATGCTTTGATTACAAAGAACATCAAATCCCAAAGGATCCCAAGGTAAATTCTCTTTTTTTTTTTCTTTTTTTTTTTGATTCATAAACGTAATCAATTTCAATCATGTTCATGTTGATTTTTCATCCTTAAATTCTCCATTGGAGAATGAAAAAAACAGCTCCCATTTTCATTAGGTGGCATACTGAATGAGAATGGGTTTTTTTGGACAATGTTCTATGAAGAGAGGGAACTCTAAATCAAATGTTTTTTAGTTAAAAAAAATGATAGGCTATATCAAGAGATTTGCAGGGTTCATAGCAAAGTTCTTTTTTTTGTTCATAGGATGGTGATGGAACAGGACGGATATTACTAAATCCATCATCCGCCTCGTCTCATCCTTTGTATGAGTTTTTACTCATATATTTTTAAGTTAAATGGATCAGGGCAAACAATTACCATAATCACATTCCAAGAAAAATCGAGTAATGTTTATCATATTTGCAGGGGCCTGCTGTAACTTCATAAATAAGGTTCAGTTGGGCAAATGGGACATTGTTGGAGCAAGGTGAGTCCTTTAAAAAAAACCGTCTACAATCAAATAAATAGAGAAGGCTTTGGTGTAAAATTCTGGTGCCTTTTTTTCCCCACATTTTTACAGGCGGCAGCCACTTCTGAAAAGCTTCTAAACATGAAATGTCCTTTGAAAAAGAGTGTTGCTTTTCTCTCCTCTTATTTGTTTCATTCATTTTAATCAATCAATTTTTACCTGGATAATGTAGCAAAGATAAACCTTCATTAAGTGCATGAATGTTGAACAATACCGAGTTCCGAAACAGCAACGATCCCATCGAGTGCACCCCGCAACGGTATATCGATGAATATGTTAAGACAAAAGTCATTGCTAAATAGGCCTGCAGTTGATATTAATGCCTTTAATTTCTTATAGGCATTGTTTTAATTAGTGCACCAACCTATACATGTTTCTTCTCCCATATGGTACCCTCATTGTTAGGTGTTCTTGTTGATGGAAAATATGGTGTGTATACATACATACATGCATACCTACATATATATATATATACATGTTGGTGGTAAATATGTTAGGAGAAAAGTCGTGGCTAAATAGGCCTGCAGTTGATAGCATATGCCTTTGATTTCTTATCGGCATTGTTTCAAATGGTGACCAACCTATACATGTTTCTTCTCCCATATGGTACTCTCATTGTTAGGTGTTCTTGTTGATGGAAAATATGGTGTGTATACACACATACATGCATACCTACATGTATATATACCTGTTGGTGGTAAATATGTTAGGAGAAAAGTCATGGCTAAATAGGCCAGCAGTTGATAGCATATGCCTTTTGATTTCTTATAGGCATTGATTCAAATGGTGACCAACCTATGCATGTTTTTTCTCCCATATGGTACTCTCATTGTTAGGTGTTATTGTTAATGGTAAATATGGTCTGTATACATACATACATACATACATACATACATACATAATGCATGCATGCATACGCGCGGGCGCACACACACATATAAATATTGATCGTAAATATGTTAGGAGAAAAGTCATTGCTAAATAGCCCTGCAGTTGATAGCATATGCCTTTGATTTCTTATAGGCATTGTTTCAAATAGTGTACTAACCTATATATGTTTCTTCTCCTATATGGTACTCATTTGTTAGGTGTTCTTGTTGACGGTAAATATTGTGCGTATATACATACATATGCATATATATATGTTCCATGATCCTTGTTGAATTGACTGTGGCACGCAGTTCTTGCGGATCTTCAAGTGTCTGTACGGAGACTCGAAGGACGAAGAGGAATTGTATTCGGAGCTTACCGGCAAAAACGTTCACATTATAACTACCATGCAGAGCTGGGAGGAAAAACTAACAGAGGCAACCAGAGATGGAAAGATAGTAAGTTCCATAATGCCATTTACAAGCAAAAGTACCATGGAGGCCTTTATACTAGGAGTCATATTACATTTTGCCCCTTTTACTAAAAAAATTGATAATTTAATCCCTGTATATTAGGTCAAAGAGTAAATTGATCATTCTATTGAAAATTCCATTCATTTCTACTGTTAAAAACTGGTCCTTATACGTTATTAACAGTAGAAATGGATGGAACTTTCAACAGAAGGATCAGCTTGCTCTTTGAACCAACATATATGAACTAATTTGTCCATTTTTTGAGTAGAGAAACCAAAATACAATCTATCTCTTAGTACAAGGGCCTCAATGATACTTTTACCTTCATTTACGTCATTTGATCCACCATGTCTAAAATTATGCAATGCATACATACTTGAATGATGGATCCATTGATATGTGAATGCTAATGGTGAACTTGGAAAGTTCTATCGATAATGCAATGATTTACCATTTAGAGCCACTTGAATTTCTTCTCACTTCTATCATGGTCTAACTTTTCTCTTGAATTTTCCAACAGCTAGTTGCAAATTTCAGTACACCATGGTCAGGTCCTTGTCGATCGATAGCACCAACCTACGGTGAACTTGCAGATAAATATCCTTCTCTCATGTTCCTTACTGTGGATGTCGATACACTTGCAGTAAGTGAAAATCACTTTTTTTTCCCCTTTCTTTAGAGGTCTTATGGTTTTAGTCCCTCTACTAGTATTCCTGTTTAATTTTATAAGATAATTATTTTATTTTAATTTGGCATAATTTGATCCTCTGCATTTATACAATCAGAATCAATCATTATAAGCATTAAATTGATTAACTCTCTGAATGTGGATGTTAAGAGAAGATTCGAGAGGAGAGGAGAGAGTTGGAGTCTAGTTAGGTGAGGGGGAGTCTTGACCCCTTTTCTTGGTGCTTGAAAGCCTTTATTGGGTTCTCTCTAATAGTTTCTAAGGTATCATGTGTCGCTCACGTATTGATTCCAAACCCCCTTGTAAGTTAACTGGTCTACTAATATCTTGTCGTTGTAAATTGTTTTAAGTAGGTCTTAATGTTTGGCCTATCATGATTGGGGAATAAATATATCTGACATGTGAATGATAAATGTCCTATCCATTTCAAATATGTCGTCTCAATAGTTTGGGCTCACAAGATCTTAAGTCATAGGCATGTGAAATAGGCTCTGAGATTTAAGTATAACAAACTCACACACAGTTTTTTATAAGGTGAAACTTGAATTTAGACTGTCAATGTCCTTAGACTTCGACCTTATTAGCACAATTAAGGCTTTATTGGGAAAAAATACCATGGAGGTCCCTGCAATAAGTATCAAATTGCATTTTGCCTCCTACTTAAAAAATGAGTAAATTAGTTTCGTATATTAGATCAAAGAGTAAATTGATCTTTTTTGTTAAAAAGTTTATTCATTTTTATTATTAAAAATTGGCATGCTGACAAAATAACCAAACAATGACATTAGCGTGTCATGTGTACCTCACGCTGATATATAGGGATTAGTTTTTAAGAGTAGAAATGGATAAATTTTTTAACAGGATGATCGATTTACTCTTTAATCTAACGTATAATGACTAATTTACTCATTTTTTTAGTAGAGGGAGCAAAATGTAATTCAACTCTTAATATAAGGGCCTCTAAAATATACTTTACCGGTTTTTATTGACCTTACTTGTATATGGTAAATCGAAATTGCTAACGGTGTTAACTACGACTTGTTGATAGTAATGACATGGAGTTTTTTTGGACCTACTAGTAACATAATTAGGTAAAGATATTGAATTATGCCAAATTATGTTAATGACAACCATCAACCGTGTTATTAATTTACACCAAATTATGTAACGAGATTAAATCTCAAATTTCGACACGGCTAAAAACATGATTAGACCTTTTCAAAATCTTTGATAACTTTGTACGACGAAACCCCATTTTTATTCCTCAAATCTTGATAAGCTATTTGTTGCCATAATGCAGGAGTTTAGTACATCATGGGAGATAAGTGCTACACCAACATTCTTTTTCATAAAAGAGGGAAGGCAAGTGGACAAATTTGTGGGTGCTGACAAGGTACAACTCCCAAAGAAGATAGCAGCAGTGGCTAATGCCACCAGGGTTTGACTGTTGGCATCATTTTCCCATAAACCACAATCATGGTGTCCTTTTTATTTTATTCTGTTTTTTATTTTTTAATTTTTTGACCATCTCTCAGCCTAATCCTTTCTTCCCTAGTTCTTAACCCTTTGGATAGCTCTGTTAGTAGAGAAGAAAAAGAAAAAGGAAATGAAATGAAACGAAACGAAACTATATCTCTTGAATATTTATATTACTTCTTTGTTTCTTTTATATATGTGTGTTCAAAGAGTAGTAAGATCTTTCATATTATAAATTTTGTTTGAATTTTTAGATAATGCTTAGGTATAAATACCATGAAAGTCTTTGTATTAAGTGTTAGATTGCATTTTACTCATTGTACTAAAAAATAAATAAATTAATCTTACTTAGATCAAAAAAAATAAAGTGGTCATTTCTATTAAAATTTTCCTCATTTTTACTATTAAAAAACTGATATGGCTAACAGAATAAGTAAACATGTGATGTGCCACGTATAATTCATATTGATATGTAGGGACCATTTTTTAATAGTATGAAATTTTTAATCGAATAACCAATTTACTCTTTGATTTAACGTACAAGAATTAATTTATCCATTTTTTAAATAAAAAGAATAAAATATAATTTAACTCTTAATATAAAATCCGGTAATTTTATTGGAGCTTTTTTAAATAAAGGGGATATATGTTTATGTTTTGAAGTAGGGTCTTTTTGTTTTTTAATGTTTCTAATCCTTAGTTCACTCTTAGCTTTCATAAAGGACGTGGCTTTACAATTTCAACTTCAAAACATGGACATAAAAAATTTCAACTTCAAAACATGGACATAAAACACATGCACATATGTATGCATAGTTAAAACATGCCATAGCTCCATTTTTTTTTTTAATTTGGAATTTAAATTTTATATTTTTAGTTTTAAGAATTTTATTAAAATATTATAGATTTTATAATTTAGATTCAACTGTTAATACTAGTAAATTCTTTTATTAAATTTGTTAGTGTAATATTTTGAAATAAAAAAAATATTTATTTAATAGCCATGCAATTTTTTTTAAAAAAAATAACATAATGAACTTATTTAACAAAATAACTTGAACACTGTTTAACACTTGGACCTAAATTTTAAAATTTGAAAGTAGAGGGATTAAATTTTTAGAAATAAAAGCATAAAAATTAAATCTCAAATTTATGAAGAATACAAGAATTTATGACATGTTTTAACGATGTATATATCGAAAAAATTATGGTTTTGGTCCCTCTATGCTCAAATTAAAATTTAATTTCTATTTTTTTTTAATCAAGGGAAGAGATTATTTAAATTTAAATAGGAACTTTGATGTTAACAAATACTTCAATTTAGCATAATTTAATTTCTTTATATTATTAATTAACTCAAATAATTAACAGCTATTAAAATACTTACACGAGCCTTTCTTAAAAACACAAAAAAAAAAAAAAAAAACCATGTCGGTTACTTTTTAGGAAAATGCTTCCATGAATTTTTGAAAACCATTAACCATGCTTACATGAAGTTTTAAGAACACCCTTTCATTAGTTTAATATGTTAATGGCGTTAGCTATTGAAATTAACTATTATAAAAATTGAAGACTAAATTATGTGTAATTAAGGAATAAGAACTAGATTCCAAATCCGAGCATTAAAAAAAAACCCAAAATCATAATTTGCCTTTATATATACACACATGAGATGTAAATCCTTTAATTGGGTTTTTGCTATATATTTCTGTCTTATTACCATCAACCATGTAAATTAAGTAAATAGAAAATAATCTAAATAATCTAGGTGAAACTAAAAATATTTGCTTTTCATATCAGGAAACATTAAAACAACAAGTTTGTCTGGTGTTTTCTCAACAAACATGTTTAAGAGCAGACAGCAATGTTTTAACTAGAGAAACAAACATGACAAGATAAAAATACAGAAGTTCATAATTGACAATTTGGACAAACATCAAACTTAAATGATAGAACAGATGCCTGCTGCCAGTGGAACAGCCATCTGCAGTCACTTGGGAATAGGAATAGTAGGTGAACAGGGAACCTCCGAAGTTGATATCAAGCATTTCTGTTAAGAAATGAGGCTGCAGGCCTCACATACGTGAACCCTTTGAACGGATTCTCCCCGAACGTTGGGCTAGCAACCGGAGAATCATGAACTGGCATGTTAGTCCAGCACTCCTCGAAATTCGCAATACATTGGTTCCCGGCAACTTCAGGGAGAAAACTTGGCCTTATCTGTCTAGCTTCTAATTTCTTCCAGTTAATGGACTTGAACCACTTATGCCGTTTGATCTCCTCGCTACCACCTTGTCCACTGCCGAGACGCTTGCTTGCATCTTTCTGCAGCAGCTGTAGGAAATAACAAAATTCATCACATTAATTATTTGAAGCAACCTATACCATGATTTGTCATCTAGAGGCAAGAAAAATTCAAACCACCGAATCACCAGGTGGAGCGATTACAGCTAGATAAGTATTGGACTTTTCAGAGCATGTAACGGTACGATAAAGGCGTAAGAAAGTGAAATTACCCCCTTGAGGATTGAGTGTGCTTCACTAGACAAAAATGCCGGCAGCTTTATCTTTTCCTTTATTATCTTATCCTGTATCTTCTGTCTGTTTCCACCACTAAAGGGTGGCTGCAAAACAGTGAACAATAAACAAAAATAAGCTAAGCATGACAAAGCGATGAATGACGCACTCAAGATCATAAATCAAGAATACCAACCTTCCCAGTAAGCATTTCATACAATAGAATTCCCACACTCCACCAATCAGCTGCCTTGTCATGGCCTTTGCCAAGAACAATTTCTGGGGACATATATTCCAGGGTTCCACACATGGAATTCGATCTTGTATTTTCGTTAAATTCCTTTGCCAGGCCGAAATCAGTCAGCATAACCTGGTAAAATAGAGGTAGCACCAACCACCATGAAAGTAGTTTAGAAATCAATCAATGCAATCAATGTTAAAAATGAGTCAGCAATGCAGAGTCAAGCAATCATATGCAATCACATAGGTTGTGACCACCACAGAAACCAACCATCAGGTCACATGCAAATACATACAAAACACTATTTTGGAGTTTGAGAACCTCAAATTCTGGTATAAGCATGAAAAACAACATTTGCACCCACACACAGCATTTTGCAAACGCTTACATGTCCCTCTGCGTCTAGAAGAATATTCTCAGGTTTGAGATCCCTGTGCATTATGCCATTAGAATGGAGATGAGAAACAGCTGATACTATCTCTGCAGTATATATGCGAGCCAAATCTTCCCTGAAGAAGGAAATGCAAAATGTTGGTCCACTCCAGAAATTTAAATTATAAAGACAAATACAAAAAACTGTCACAGCTTACAATGCCGTACCTGAATAAGCCCTGGCGATAAAGCTGGAAGAAAAGATGCCCCCCATTAACAAAGTCAAGCACAAGGTACAGTCTATATTTGGTCTGCAGGAAATGTTAAGTGAACAAATTAGCATAAATACTAAATATGGAGGTACAAAAATTTTGGACTGCCAAAATATTCAGCTAGCATGGCAGCATCTAAACTTGTGAATACCATAAGAGAATAAAGCAACCAGAAATATCAAAACATTATTCTGCTAGAACATCATTACCTGGAAGGAGCATCTGAGCTGCACAATGAAGGGATGATCCACTTTTGTTAATATATCCCTCTCAGATTTCATGTACTCAGCGTGATTTTTCTCCATAATCTTATCCTTGCGCATGACCTTCATTGCATATATGTCTGAGGTATCATTCCTCCTTACTTGATAAACCCTTCCAAAAGCACCTTGGCCAACAACCTTCAAAACTTCAAAATCTTTGAGTCCTACAGACTGGTTTTGGCTCTCTACAAGTCCTTGAAGGTTCTCCGGAATAACATCATCAATTGATGGTTTCCTAAGCTCTTCTTGAGCCTCATCCCTAGCTCCTTCTACAAGTTCCAAGGAATCCCCTATTTCACGTAATGTAAGCTTGCTATGTTTCAATGACTGGCTAACATAAGTTGAGGGGCCAACCAAGGAGTGGGAGCGGCTACAGATAACAGCTGGATCATCATAAAGCAGTTCATTTGATTCAGTTGCCACAATCAGATTTTTGGTAATCTCTGTGCTGATTTCAGTTGAGGCTTGAACTGAAGCAGGTCCAAACACATCAGAGAAATCAAACTCAAGATGATCAGAGGTCGGGGTATCAGGTTGTCCGGTGGGAAAAAGCAACTGATTCTGGAAGCCTTTGTGCAAGCGGGACCCATTTAAACTAGATAAGTGAGAGGAAACCATGCTGCTTTTAAGAAATGACGCAGATTACTTTAAAAATCCTTTGAGGCTATAGTTGTAAAGATTCCAAGATGCGAATAGATGAAGAGGGGCACCGTTCAATGGCCTTAAACAACTGGAAGTTAACGTATGCAACAAGGGTTCCGAGGAAACTTGGAAGCAAGCAGGCCAAAATCCAGAAGAGAAAGTCGTTCTTGTTTCCCGATTGGCAGGAAACTGTAGATGCAACAGTGCTTCTTGAATTCATTAAGATCTGGTTCGCAAATCTGTAGCCCAAGGTGACACAGAGTCAGTTCCAGCTATAAATGGCAGTCCTATTAATCACCTTAACTTAGTACGAATGTCGGGGAACGAAAAGCATTAATGCAGAAGAGGCAGATATATTCTTTAAAAAAAGAAAGAAAGAAAGAAAGAGAACATTCAACTGTGTCTTAGAACAACATGCAAAGAAGTGTTGAACACTGGACTTTAAGTAGCTAAAATGTATACTATGTTGCAACATTCAAACACTGTAACAACCCAAATGAGCTTAAAACTAATGCATTACCACATCTTTATTTGACAAACACCACCTCTTTGGTTTCACTGTTTTAAAACTGAAAATAAACCTCAACAACTAAAATAATCGAAAATTTCTACTTAATGTCAATATTCAACTTCATGTTACAAGTGCAAAAGTAAAGCAAATTTTACTTCAATAATTGCTATATGTTCAAACAATCTTCCTAAATATTCACTTCATCATTGATAATACTCAGTTTTTCTCTGATTCATAAGATACATTTTTATCTGACAATTAGGGTACACACTAAGGCAAGTTTTGTTCCTATTTGATTTATAGCTCAAAATTCATGTCAACACAATGCTTTACCTTAACCCAAAAGTTAAAGCAGAAGAAAACTCTGCCTCACATATAGTATTAGGTAATTCAGTAACATTTTTGTTGAAGGGGGATCGGCTCCTCCAGGAGAAGTCTTTGAAAGGTTGTCCTCAAGGACGCCGATCCGGTCCCGTTCCTCAATAATGGAATGTATTGTCCCCTAAGGGAGGGTTCCCCCCCCCCCCCCCAGAGAGCCATGTACAGTGCACGGAAGAGAATGGCCACCAACCAAGAGGCAACCGTACACGGCTCTCGGTGGAGGGGGGACAAAACCCTTCCCCAGAGACAATACCTTCTATTATTGAGGGACCGGGTTGGCCTCCCCAACACTTCGAGGACTTCTCGCAGAGGAGCCGATCCCCCTCAACAATTTATAATTTAATGTCAATTTTGACCCTAATCAAAACCCAACCCAATTAACCGAATCCAAACCAACCCAACCTGACAAAAAGGCAAAAAGCCGAACTAGCACAACCCAATCCCAAAATTACCCGAATCTGAAATCATCCTAACATTAAAAAAAAAATCAAACTCAAATAACCCAAATCCAAAATGAACCGAAAAAGTAAGCCTAAGTTTCCTAAAGATAACCCAACCGGAAAAAAAAAGAAAAAAAAAAAAAGAGAACCCAAAATGATTCAAAATTTTTAAAATCTGAATTAACCCCCAAATTGACCTATCAAAACCAATTCAATTTGACAGTCTATATAATTCAACATGAAAAATATAAAATTTAAAGAAAAAAACAAAACCAGAACGAGATCTGTGCAGCTCAAAGGGCAATCATAAACGGAGATCCCAATGACGAATCGGAAAAGCAATTCAAAGTTCAAATTAGATTTTCGAAAAAAAATTAAAAAAGAAACACCACTGACCAAAGAAATAACAACAATACGAAGAATTTTAATAAAAAAAAAAACTGTAAATGAAGGGAAAGGAAAAAGAAGAGACCTTTAGTGAACTGCAGAGGCAACGCGGAGAAGAAGGCGTTCTGTGAAAAAATGAAAAAGAAAATAAAATAGGAGAGGTGGCTCGAATTAAAACTGCTTTGATTCCATGCGAATACACGTTTCGATCTGCAATTACGTGGCAGTTTTTGAATGGTCCATAGAAAAAAAAGTTAATTCTAATATATGCGGCTATACGTTTTTTTGGGAAAAGCAGTGATTAGACCTTCTGAAATGGCCATTAATAAAAGTAAATTTGGCATGGTTATTGTTCACATGCGCTGAACCACATTAATATAGTTGTTAAAAATTTAATAATATTGTTTGATTATTTAATTTTAAAAAATTATAAAAAAATTATGGAATAATTTGAAAGTTTTCCTTTAAATCATTAAATAATTTAAAATTTTTTATTTAAGCCACTAATTGTAATGGGTCCTGTTAGTGACTTTTAAGTAACAATTCAACGATGGGTACAGTGGATCAATATTCATCGACAAGTAGAATAATATACCTTAAATCTAAGTTGATTTAAAGGTCAATGTTAGAGATTGAAGAAGAAAGTTGTTTGAATTTTGATTCGTAAATTCATAACATTTAAAGTTGTTCCATGAAAAAAAATGAATTATAGAAAAGAAAAAGAGTGGGAGCTTTCAATCAGTGTAGGCGATATGAACGAAAAAAATCATACAACAGTGATTTTAACAGTCCGATAATTTAAATAAAAACTTTTGAATAATTCGATGTCCATTTTGTAACTTTTTGAAGTTGAATGACATATATTAATCTTAAAATTATAGGGTTTTAAGTACAAATCGCATCATGTGCAAGAAAAGATAGGCCAAATGATCTGCTGACTTCTAAGGGCCAGTTCTTCATTGCTTAAAAAAAGTACTTCTGACTTCAAAAGCACTTTTGAAAGAAAAGCTGTGAAGAACAAGCTGCTTTTGGCTGAATTTTTTAACTTTTCAGAAGTGCTTTTCAAAAGCACTTCTGAAAAGGAGAAGCTAAAAATTTTAGCTTTTTCTCTCCCAAAAACACTTTTAGTGCTTAATTACTTTTTCTCCCCTCCAATAATATAGTATTTTACTTTTTTTTCTTGGTGCTTAATTACAAATGTGTTAAAATCATTAATTAAAAATAAAAAAATATTTTTTAAAATACTAATTACAAATATTTAATGGTTATATTTAAATATTCAAAATATAGTTTATATTAAATTTTATAAATAATTAATATTTATTGCTTAAAATACTTAAAATTTATATTTTATATATTAAAATATTACCAACAAGTTATAATAATTTTTTATATTCTTACTAAAATATAATAATATTAACTAATTTAAATATTATTTAAATGCATATTTGTTACTTGATAATAAAATGTCTAAAATGGACATTTTATTTCTCAAAAGTACTTTTCTACAGCACTTTTCAAAAGCAATGAAGAACTGGCTCTAAATAGAAGAACAAAAAGTTGAAGGAAGTTGGTGTTCCCTCTATGATGAACGAGGCTACTAACAAGGCTAGAGAAAAATAAAGTGAGAAGCTTTTCAAAAGGAAAGGTTAAACATTTTATTGAGGAGCAGAATATTGAAGAAAAAAACTTCTATGATTATCATTGCATAGATCAGAGGCTATATTGCGATATATTAAAGTTGGTAACCAAAATTTAGAATAGGGTAGGCTTGTTGTTAGGATATTATTATGGGATACTATCTTTAAGCAATTTGATTTTTAATGGGATATTGTAAAAGTTGAACATCAATAATGACAATATAGAACAATTTCAAAGCGAAATAAAGAAAAAATAAGAACATACAGATTTTATGTGGAAACCCTTTTCAGAAAAAGCCACGAGCAGAGGAGAAGAAAATTCAATAATGTCGAATTCGAATGATACAAAAGGAGTTTAAACTACATTTATTTATAAGTTGAAAACTCTTATTCTAATCAATGTCAAATAGAAGCAGTGTAAAAAGATTAAAACACCTTATTCTAATCAATATCAAAATAGAAAAAGTGTACTTCTATATGGATTCCACTTGTATAGCCTATATAGTACCCACAAATCCCCCTATTTTGCCACTATTTTTTTTAACAAGAATTTGGGTCACACAACTCTAACAGATATTATAGGATATTATTATGGGATATTATCTCTTAACAATTTGATTTCTAATGGGATATTATAGGATATTATTATGGGTTTTATATTTTATCAATTTGATTTCTATGTAACTACTAACTGTATAGATATATATACCCTTGAGTCTATCAATAAAATAGGGGAGGTTACCTATTCTTCTCATGGCATCTGAGTAAGGTTTTTGAAAAAAAAATTCTTTCATCGTTCTAAATGGCTGGTAGCAAGTCTCATCCTCCTCCACCATCAGGGAGGCGACACTTCCTAGTTTTACCGCTGAGCAATGGCAGTCTCTTTTGGTGGTGTTCGGTAATAAACAATCAACTTCCACTCAGTTGAATGGTAAGTCCAAGAATAATTGGATTATTGGTATGGGTTGTTCAAATCATGTTACGGATGATCTTATATGTTTGACAAATGTGAGAGATGTTGTAGCATGTTCCGTAGGACTCCTTGATGGCCAAACGGTGGTGGCTACCCAAGAATGAATGGTTAAATTGACGGGTAAAATTCACTTAAAACACGTTTTTACGTTCCTAAATTAAATTGTAATTTAATTTCGGTTTCCTAGTTGAATGATGATATGAACTATTTTGTCCAATTTTCTATTAACATATGTGCTATTTAGGACCTTCATTTGAGGAAGTTGATTGGAGCGAGTGAGAGACGGGATGAATTTTACTACTTCTGGCAGGTTTCAATGGTCAAAGCCGTTTCGATTGAAGTTTCATCCTCTTTGGAACTTTGGCATAGAAGATTGGGTCACCCTTATGAGAAAGTAGTAAAATTACTTCCTTATGTTAGTAACTCTAGAGATCATCTAAATAAAGCATATGAAATTTGTCATCGTGCTAAGTAGACTAGAAACAGCTTTCCAATTAGTAAACAGAAAGCCACTCATATTTTTTGAGTTAGTTCATTGTGATTTATGGGGCTTTGTTGACACTCTTTCATCTTGTGGATTTCATTATTTTTGGACATTGGTTGATGATTTCTCTTAGGTTTTTTGGGTATATCTATTGGCTAATAAAAATAAAGTTTTCAAAGTTTTCATGTCATTCATTGTTATGGTTGATCGTTAATTTTCTTAACAAATAAAATGTGTTAGAAGTGATAATGGGATGAAATTTAATTGTTTTCAGGATTATTTTCTTGCAAATAGCATTATTTTTCAAACATTTTATGTTGATACTCCTCTACAAAATAGGAGAGTGGAGAGGAAACATCAGTATATTTTAAATGTAGCTTGTGCTTTTTGTTTCCAGAGAAATCTGCCTATATCTTTTTAGAGGGAATGTGTGTTGGTTGCTTTTCATCTCATTAATCGAACTCCTTCACCTCTACTTCACAATAAAACACCCTATGAAATGTTATTTGGTAGCCCTCCTTTGTTAGATGATATTCGTGTGTTTGGTTGCTTATGTTTTTCTCATAATCAATGTTCTAAGGGTGATCTAGATCTTATGTGTAATAGTGATGTTGCTATCTAAGGGTGTGATAAGACTTAAATCACTGATTGTACAAGGTTAATTGATAATGGATTATCTCTCTAGATAAGACCTTGCAATTATAAGGAAACAAAATTGCGTAAACAAGCACTTTGTGTTGACTGTTGTTATTACACAATGCCACTCACAGTTGCCACTGCTCTTGACACAACTCCTCTATTTTTGCAATTATTGACTTTGTTGTTTCAAAAACTATAGAAACTAAGAGAAAGATTTGAAAATTTCGGATAGAATAATTTTAAATAAATAAATTGTGAAGCTTATGAATTATTTATTCGGTCCTTAAAGTATACTATTTTTCTTACTTTGGTACTTCAATTATTTTTTACTCAAACTGATACTTAAAGTTATATTTTGTTATAGGTTCACTCCACTACCATTTGAAAATAAAACTCATTGCCGTTAAAAAAATCCATTACCGTTAAAAAAATCGATTGAAATGTGGCCCAATTACAATGTGCCACATGACACTTCAATCCAATTAAAAAGTGTCACATGGCATCCATATGTAATAAAAATAAAAATGGATTAAAAATTCTAAAAAATAAAAATATAATAGATAGAAATTACCCTTTGACTTTGACTAGTGTTGACGAACCATTGATCGATATTGACCGAACGTTGGCCGGTGTTGAACGACTGTTGACCAGTAATTGACCTAGTTATTTTTTATATTTTTATTTTGTAAATTATTTTAGGATTTTCTATAATTTTTTTTCAAATCTATTTTTATTGTTAATACGTATAGATGTCACATGATACTTCTTAGATTGAAGTGTCATCTAACACATTCTAATTGAGCCACGTTTTTAAGCCTATTTATTTTCTTTCCATAGTTTTATAATTGACTATTATATTTCTTCTTTATGCCGCTAAACTTGAACGGATTTCAACAAAAAAAAAAAAAAAGCCTCCAAATATAAAGCTTAGATGTTTCTTTTTTCACCTTCACCTTGCAGTGAACAAGCTGTGAGAATGTCCACCAACTGATCAATTAGCTAAAACTAAAAATGGACAAAGCCCCATCGAGTATAGACAAAGGCATGTCTTGCCTTTGAATCGTGTGCCTTTGTGCGAGGAATTTTGGACCATCTTGAGCAGTAAAATAAGACAACACATCTATTAGTGAAATATTGGTCTTTGAATTGTGTGCCTTCTGTACATACATACATGAAATTATCATAAAAATTCATGTATTAGTAATTATCTTTTTACTTGAAAAATAAATTGATTAATTTTTATATATTAAATCAAAGAGTAAATTATTTTTTTCTATTAGATGATTAACATGTACCTCGTGTTTATGTACATAAATCAAATTTTTATAGTAGAATTGGGTAAATTTTTAATAGAATGATCTTTTTATTATTTGTTTAATATAGGTGAACTAATTTACCTATTTTTTAATAAAAAGAACGAAATACAATAGACTTTTAATAGAGTAACCTCTATGGTATTTATATATATATACACATATATATCTCCCGACTCTACAACCACGACTAGAATAGTGGTTCATTGTGGATACGTGGATCGGCCCTTATTTTCAGCTCCCAATCTCTTTCTATATAAAAACCACACCCAAGTAGTCTCATAAGCTCTATTTAGAGCCACACAACATGGAATTTACTTGTCTTTGTCACACTAGAACACACTCCATCAACACCATCATCAAAAAGTTCCCAAAATCAAGCCAAATGAGCCACTGCCGTCGTCTGTTAAGGATACCATCGTCAGCTCATGGAGGTGTGCAAAGCCATGGAGTAGTGGTTGGGTGTATGGGTTGGGATTCAGGGTTATTGGCTGAGAAGAAACAAGGAGAAAAAGAAGAGTGGATGAGAGATGAGAGGGTGAGTGAAAGGTGCAAAGGAAGGAAGGGAATGGTGGAGCTGTTGGAATGTTTGGAAACTGAAGCAATTATGGGGGAAGACCAGGGAAGGGACCCTATGGATTACAATAGAAGAGCTCAGATATTTGATACCAGTTCCAAGGTTTTTCAGGCTCTCAAGTCTCGTCAACAACAGTCTTGATGTTTTTCTCATGTATTAAAAAAATAATAATGTTTCATTCATGATTTAACCCCTGAATTTTCCATTCGTCGTTCTTGCATCAACGGTTCAAGATCACTCCGCTTGGTACTTCTCTCATTTTCATTTGGAAGTAGCTCAACATGGTTTAGTTTATTGGTAGGATCGAATGCACGTTTTAGGACCAGGCTACCAAAACTATTAATTAGCTGATTCAGTCACACCAAACTTGAGCAACCATATAGTGTTGATAGGATTAATGAGTCCAACCCTACTCGATTCATGAACAACAACCCACATTGGAACTTTTGAATAAGTTTTCAAACTATGACCATCGACAGCCAAAATGTGGCACTAGCATACTGGCTACTGGCAAGTAAGTTCACCTATTAAAAAAAGGTTAAGATACTATTTGGTATTTGAGTTTAGCTTCAATATTCAATTTAGTACCTAATGTGGCACTAGCATACTGGCTACTGGCAAGTAAGTTCACCTATTAAAACAAGGTTAAGATACTATTTGGTATTTGAGTTTAGCTTCAATATTCAATTTAGTACCTAATGAATATTATGACACATATGCTCTAGTAAAAAACCGTAAGTACTTGATTGGGATAAAAAAGAAAAGCTCAAATACCAAATTGGACATTGAAGTCAAATTCAAATACTTAACTGAGACAGAGAAAAACTCAAGTATCAAAACAAAAAAACTTAGGTACCAAAATGAACATTGTAGCCAAACTCATGTACCAAATTGGGACAAAAAGAATTTAGGTGCCAAATTGAAGATTGAAGCCAAACTCAACTCAGGTACCAAAATGAACATTGTGGCCAAACTCATGTACCAAATTGGCAAAAAAATATTCAAGTACCAAATTGAAAATTGAAGCCAAACTTAACTGCCAAATAGTAAATTAACTCCCCCCAAAACCAAAGCTTCCGCAACATTCATCCAACAACTTGCTCTTTCAATGCAAAAAATTATATTTTGTAGTTTTCTCATTACTAGATTGAAAACATGAACTCTAACTTACTACCTAGAAAAACATTAACTCCATTCAAACATCATGAGTTGCTAAAATAAGCATCTGAATTTCAATAATGTTTAATTCAATTATTTATACCATTCATTTCCCTTTTGATTTACATTCCAATCAGAATCTCAACTAAACCTCTTTATGAATGCATGAATTCATAAACTCAAGTAGAAATGAGACACAGTTCAGACTGAAAGTGAAAGGTTCAAAACTTTCCAGTAATTGATGCCAAAAGCAAAGAGACTTGTTCTCGTAACAATAATCCACAAAAAATTACACTTACTACATTATTATTTTTATTCTTTCCATGATTTGTTCATCAGCAAACCTGATAGACAAAACCGCAATGAGTTGCAAGATGTCCCATTTGCTTCTACTCCGACTCTGGTTTCTCCAGAAAGGTCTTCTTCAACCAATCAAAAGGCTGCCGAAATTGGAATGAAAAGTTTTCAAACATTAGCTAATGATTCACAAACTTGTAAAACAACTGCAATCTCTAATCACAGCTTCAATGACAGGCACAACTCTGCACACCAAGTTCTCACCCTCATAAAACAACCAACCACTTAATTAATCAACCAAATATCACATCTCAATGAGTTTCATTTAATTGACCGATTGTTTAAATCAAGCTCAAACTACAACCTTTATAGAACATGCATTCACAAATGTAAACCGGTCATATATAACCCTTTTAAGTATTTATAGATCAGATGTTTACAAGTGTTTTAGAGGGGAAGCTGTGTGTTGTGGTCCACAGAAACCTACAAAGTATTGTCCACTTCAACTCAGCGGGCCTCAATTTTATCCACAAAAGGTGCCTCACAAGTTAAACTGGTGTAAACACTTAAATCCCAAGACCAATTCTAGTATACAACCATTGTGAGATTTATGACCTCTCCCTAGGATCATGACACTATGCATACAAAAAACCTAAACAAACAGATTAACATCTAATCGGAACCATGATATCATAGATGATGCTTTTGGAGAGACAGTGGTGTTACATCAAAAAGTAGGCACAAGAGACTTCCATGAGGAGAAAAAAACAGAGCATTAGTTAAAAGTATCAAAAGCGAGAACGGGCAGAAGTATATAATGACATTAAACAAGAGTGCTTTAAAGCAATCTATGTTCAATCACAAACCCATTAAACTAAACCATACCTAGATTTAAAAGCCTAAAATTAAACTTATATGTTATTGATTAAGGGGGAAAATGTTTCTATTATTCCAAAAATACAAGATGATTGAACAAATATTATCAATTCATTAAAAAAAAAAGGCCATATTTGGAACATATTGAACCGAGGCTCTTTAAAGCTGGAGTTTTGAATCTTCTAAGGTCCAGTTTCTCATTTTACATTAACATGAGCGAAAAATGGATTTTTTTTTTTTTAATCATAACTCTACTATTTAGCTTCAATAGAAGCAAAGATTTATTCCAAGGTCTAAATTTCAAGGTAAGCTAAACACGGATACAGATCCAAAAAATAATTTAATACATATAGAAGGGGAAATCCGATGATAAACAATGACATCGATTTTTCTATGGATCTAATAGCAATAAAGAAAAAATGATTGAAAAAAAAAAGAAACCTGAATGAGCCAAAGAGCGCCGGTAGTGGCAGCGACGCCCCACATGGCGGCAGCTTGAACGTCGGCGGGCTGTAGACGTGGCCCAGGCTTAAGGAACTTGAACAAGGCCCTTTCTCCAGCCATTGCTTAATCTGTACCGAATCCGATTTCAAATTAAAACCCTAA
The DNA here is from genome assembly GCA_008044935.1 of Gossypium turneri. NCBI lineage: Eukaryota > Viridiplantae > Streptophyta > Magnoliopsida > Malvales > Malvaceae > Gossypium > Gossypium turneri. The sequence continues at coordinate 3,293,479 of CP032576.1, forward strand.
CTTTTCTTTTCTTTTTCTTTTTCTTTTTTTTGAAGTAAATAATGATCCGTCTCTGAGCTAATGTCAAATGCTTGAAGTTCAACATTTTAAGGCTTGCTCGCTTTCAATCTTTGTCTAGGGATTGTTTTAGACCCTACGATTGATTCTCTGATTTTCTCATCAACGGTGGATATCAGCTTGACACCCGCGTCCAATCTCTTTTTTCCATGTCACCTCCCCTCTTTTACTTTTTCCTTAGGATTAATGTAACTTTTAGTCCCTAAACTTGAGAATTATGTCCACTTTGGTACTTGAACTTGGCAACTAAGTCCACCGGCAAGAGTATCTCTTACTTTCCTTAACCAGTGGTTGAGGGTTCGATCCTCATCCTAGTATGGAGTAGCTTTAAAAAATCATATTAACTCATTTTTTATCCTATTAAAAGTAATTAATATCTCTATTTTGTTACTTATTTTTGTTTTACATAATCTCCATAATCTTCTTTTTTTTGTATCGATCCCACTTATGAAACTACTTATCTTCGACTTAAAAAACAAAACTTTATTTTACATTTAACATCGCTTTTGGTTTCACATAGGTTTTGATAATGGGTCGGGTCAGATTACTGTAAAATTTTAGGTCTGTTTTCTAGTCTCAGGTTCAACTTAAAAATGGGTCTAAAATTTTATCCAAATCTGGTCTATATTAAAAATACTAAACTCAAGCTCGGTCCATTTGTATTAATTCTTTTAGATTATTTTTTATATAAAAACAAGTTTAAAAAATATAATACATCAAATATAATAAAAACATTAAAATAAATGTTTCCCATAAATTGAAAATACATTAAAAAAGTCTTTATACTTAAATAACACCAAGATAGTTGCAACTTAACAAGCAAATGTCTCTAAAATAATAGTAAAATTAACAATAAAATAAAAATTATACAATATCCAAACAATAACAACAAAACAGTAGTAATATAATAGCGAAATAACAGCGAAACAACAAGAAAACAATTTATTTGAGTCGGGCCGGGCTTGGGCAAAAAATCCTACCTGAGGCTTGGCTCATTTAGAAAATGAGTCTTATTTTTTTATTCAAGTCCATTTACCGAGCTTTTATTTTTGCCCAAGCCCTCCTGCTTTTCAGACAGGCCTTCGGGCCTAAACAAATAATCCGGTCCATAATCAAGTTTAGTTTCAGGTTGTTTTGAAATCTAAAAATTAAGCTTTTTTTAGTTTAGTATAGTTTAGTTTAGTTTGATTTGATTTTGTTTTTTTTTACAATAAAAATTCTCAAAATTTCTTTTTTAAAATAAGTATTATATTTTATAATTTAATTGGTTTTGAATTCACTTTCAATTGTTTATTTATTTATTTTAATTTTGCCATAAGATTATTTTTATATGATTTTTTATTGTATGATTATTTTATTTATTTTTTGATTTTGTAATTATCTTTGTTACTATTTTTGATTGATTTTATTGTCGAAATTTAATTAATTGTTGATAATTTGATATTTATTTAAATTTATAACTATTTTGACATCACTTTAGATTGAGGTAATCTTCCTCATAATCGGTAGAATAATGGAGCCATCAAATCTAGAATAATTTAGGTTAATTAGAAGCAGCCGCAGAGCCCCACATAGAGGTGTTTATGGGCCGGGCCGGGTCCAAAAATTTTTGGCCCACGTCTTAGGCCCGGGCTCGACTCGGCCTAAAATATGGGCCTAAAATTTTGTCCAGTCCCAGCTCGGGAAAAAATTTCTAAGCCTGAGTCTGGTCTATTTTTTTAATAAACATCAAAAATTTATTTTAAAAATAAAAAATAAAAAAAAGTATTTTAAAAATATTTTAAAATTAAAAAAATAAAAAAGTATATATTTATTATATTCGGGCCCGGGCCAAAAAAGTGGTGCCCGAGGCCCAGCCCGTTTTCTAAACGGACCTCGTTTTTTGCCCAAACCCATATTTTGGGCCTATATTTTTACCCGAACCCTCCCATATTTCGGGCCGAGCCGGGCTGTCCGGCCCATGAACACCTCTATCCCCACACCCGGAAATTTTTTATTAATAATGATGAAATTATATTTTAGCCTCACAAAAATAATAAAAATTTGATTTAAATATTTAAAAATTATAAAGATATAGACTATTAAAATAGTGAAATTATATTTTTATTATCATAAAAATATACAATATAATTCCGATCCTTCAAAAAATTTCCTGACTAGAAACTAAAATTTTTTTATAAAAATATCAAAAGTTGAGGTGATACTGTCTTAGAACGAACGTTATAAAAGTTGTAATCTTTCTTTACACATCATTATACTCTCAAACGTAAATCTAATACGTAAATCGAGTCTATTCTTTTAAGATTTTCCATAAATCCTTTTTAAATTAATTTTAAAGCGATGAAACTCAAAGGTGATTAACCGTGACTAATCATGCTAACTTAGAATTAGTTAGCGATGACTCGTCTTTGACCAAAAATGGAAACATTTTAAGCCTTATTTTTTTTAGGTCAAAAAGTTGTGTTTTATAGTAAAAAATAATGTTAAAAAGGTAAAACATTTTGACGAGTATTTAACTTCTTTCTTTTTTTCTTTTTCTTTTTTTTACTTTTCAAAATTACTTTTTTACGACAAAAACAAATGAGTCAATAAAGAGCTTTTATCATCCAAAATTTAAGCAAAAAAAAAAAAAAAAGAAGAAGAAGCTTTTAGCTGCTTTCAAAAAACATTTTTAACACTTTTTAAATATAACTGCTTTTTTTTTTTGCTTTTGATAATGTCGGGGATAAACCCGTATAAGCAACAAAAAATAAAAGTAACGAAAAAATTGCAAAGATCAAATTTTGTAGGAAAATCCTTACGAAGAGAATAAAAAAACCACGTGATTAAATGCTAAAGTTACATATTTTATGTAATTAATTTGGTTAATTTATGAGAATGCACCACTAATTTTGCCATATTTATTGAATTTTGTGCAGGAATGCAATTTGGGGCTAAATAGAAGAAAAAGGAAACAATTGGGCTAGATTGAAGAAAGAAGCAAAGAATGAGGGTCAAAGCAGAATATTTCCAAGAATAATTAGCTGAAATTGTTGACTTAGTGGGAGATAATTTTGGGATATTTTTTGTATATCATGGAATATTTTCCTTAATTTTCTATGACTAGTTGGCTCCTAATTTAGTAAAGCCACTAGTATAAATAGAGGCTACATTGTTCATTAATTCATGAATCAAAAATATTAAGCTCTTGTCTTTCAATACATTCTCTCTTTTCTCACGTAGTATTGTTGTTTCTTTAGTTTCCTTTCCTTCAATTTTTAATTTCCAGTAGCTAATCACCAAATCAAGCCATTTGCAATTCCTTTTTCAATTTTTTTTCCAAGTAGTCAACCACCCCACTTTAATATATTCGAACCCCCATACTCAATCACATCACCCACCTTTTCACCCATTTACCTTAATTAATTTATCAAATACCAACATGTCCCAAACCTTAGCCAACTAAATCCATTTTCAGCTTTAGGCCGAAATTAGCCCCGTCAAAACCCGTGAGTTACGAACCCGAGCCATTTAACTCCTAAAATTCCAGTACTTATTACTTCTCCAGATTAAGTCAGCTCATAAAGTCAGATCAACACTAAGTCAAAAAAGACGTCGTTTGATTTAGTGTGGTTAGACGTACAATTGGAATTCCGAAAGGAACGTTTCCAATCGGTTTTCTGTGAACACATTGGCGTGCCAAGTGGAGATTGCTGTTTGGTTCCGTCAAGGGAAGTAGTAACCGGATTTAAATGTCCCACGCGGTTGAGGGCATTGGTTCGAGCTAGGCTCTTCTAGAACGCAAAGCTGCCGGAGTTCTAAATCACGAACGTTTCGTGGTTGTTCGATCGGTAAGAATTAGTTATTGGACGTTCCATAACTAATTTACACAAGGAAGAGTTGGTGTCCAATGCGTCCTTGGTAGCTATAACTAGCTTATTGGAAAAGAGGAGTTCATCCAATTTCTAGGACCGGTTCAAAGACGAGGAAAATTCATGCCTAAAGCTGAGCTCATTCTAATTAATTTTTCTTAATATTTATTTCACAGATTTTATTATTCTGTTTTCAACTTTTACTTTTGACGTTATTTTTCTGTTAATTTCAGGTTTTCAAATTTATTTCCCCCCGAACGTTTTGGGCACGATAGCTGCCCCGACATAAATCTGGTCAAGCGAGTAACAATTTACAGTAAACCAGTCTCTGAGGGATCGACCCTACTCCCTATACTGCATAATTTGCAAACTAAGGCTAGGTTTATATTGGTGGATTCGACAACCATCACCACGAGTAAAGATTATTTCGCTAAATTGGCAAAAGCGAAGAGTACAAAAATGAAGATAAAAACTAAACCTGTAAATAAGAACCTTCAAAATTTAAACACAAAATTCTTTGAAAGTTTGTAAAAGCTAATACCTAAACGTGTTGTGGGTTAAATCTTTCTAGGGTAGAAAAGTGTCTATTTATAAGCTAAATTTCGTGTACAAATTTGACTATAACAGCCCTAGAATAATTAGAGTTTAAGTAGGGAAAGAAATCAGAGTTTAACCGTAAGAAGAAAATCGAGAAGCTTTGAGAATACGTTGCCACATCGGGACATCCTTCATCGCGTCATTGGGACGTGGCGAATCTTCTGGTCGTGACGTCGGTGGTCGCATCGTCGAGAGGACGCTTCTTCCTCATTGCAATGTCACACACTATTTATGTTGAAATGCAAAGTATACTCCTCAAATAAAATTATTAAATTATCCCTTAGACTACTTTCTACTGACATATATATATTTAGTATATAGTGAGATATGTTTGAAAGAAAAAAGAAAGAAAAAAATATTAATGTTTGGTAATTACATTTTTATAATTTTTCTTTAAAAGAAAAAAGTTATCAGTAAATAATGTATATTAATGTTGAAACCCTAATTGAATTAGTGTTATGGGTCAATCGATCATGAAATCAGTTAACAAATTTACGAAAGAACCCTTATATGTATAAATAAATTATATTATTATGAGGATATTTTTGTCTTTTATAATTTTAAATGGGTCTAAATGAAAATTTTTCTATTTTATGAGATCGGGGACCCTGTCAGCCCCCCGACTTCGTCACTAAATTTAGCCACTGCACTATTTTGATTTAATACTTGAATTTGAAATGCCAATATAGCCGAAGGACTTCTAATAAATTGGATTATGTACTATTTTTAAAATAAAGAAATTTACTCCAATATTACACATGTGGAATGTCAAATAAGCAAATAAAAATGTCAAATTTAGGGTTGTAAGGTTTCTAATTAGATTTTGGAGTTGTAAGATTTTTTAGCACTACTCAGAAAAACGGAGTGAACATCACCTTTTTTTTTTTTGTTTTTTTTACTTACATGACTTCTACGTGGCTTCGAACAAGTTGATCCCGTGAGCAATTTTCTTTTTAAATGCTATGTAATCTAATTTACCTAAAGTTTTTTCATGAAGTTATCGATTGGACTTCAACCATTAAAATAAAAAAGAGAGGAGATTAGTTTTTGAAATTAAAAGTAGAATGATTAAATTTTTAGTACGAGACTATCTACTTTATACAACGTATTATTTGTTACTATTTTTTGTGCTCGGATTCTTTTACTAGTAGTATTTTTTTCTAGTGAATTTATTTTTCTTTCTTGCTAATATAACTCATGATGTTGTAATAATCGATGTCTTGAGGAGTTAGCAATAAAATTTGACCTTTTATTAAAAAAAATAAATAGATTAAATTTCAAACATGTAAAGAATATAGGGACTGAGAACTCAATTAGACCTTTTTGTCATTCCCAGCTTTTCTTCCTTTCTATTTTATCTCTCGTCTTTCTTTGGTGACCTCATGTTTCCCCAAAAAGCAAAAGCAAAAGCTACACGTCATACAATTAAGACCAAACATCTACTATCTCTCATGTATGTTAATATATATATATATATATTTAGAATCACGTATGTCATCATGTGTTTTATAGTTTAAGATCAATTTTGTTCGCATCAAGAGTGAAAGTAGCTAAAATTCTCCCAATAATAATTTCAAAATTCGAAGTTGATTCAAATATTTGAAAAATAAAATTTAATTCCGCATCTCCCTATCATTTATTAGTAAAATCATATATAGTTATAGATTATGGGATATATATATATAGTGGAGGTATTCATAGGTTAAATCGATATTGGGTGTAACATTAACACACTTTATATTTTTCTAAGCCTAGCTCAAAATACGAGTTTAAAATTTTATTCAAATCAACTCATATTTGTAAATAGCTAATCCAAGCCCATTTTAGGCATTCCTATATTATTTTTTAAATTTTTAAAAAATATTTAGATTATTTTAATTTAATATTTTTTCATTTATTAAAATTTTATATATAGACATCTTAGTTTTTTTTTTAATATTTACCGTATATATAGTATTATCTGTTACTATAGATTTAGTTTTTATATGTTATAAATTATATTATATATAAAAATAACATAATATACGATATTATACACAGAAAACGAGTTGGGCTCGAGCCTCGAATGTTTTAATCCGAGTTCAGCTCGTATTTTAAACCAGCATAATTTTATTACCAAAATCTATTTTTCAAATTTAATACTTTTACCCAAATTGTGTCAAATTTAAGAAAAATCTTCAAAGATATTTTTTTTTTCAAATCAATCTAACAAAGATATGTTGAATTATTGTTGATGGCATGGCTCATTCTTCGCATGCACCTTCAATCATTATATTAAAGTATATTATTTAATTCCATTGAACCAATGATCCATTTACATCTACCTTGGGAAACCATTATCCTAATATGATATTTTAAAGTGCCTTTGTATAAAGTTCTTTTACCTTTAAATTTTTATAGTTTGGTCCCTTAAATTTTAAATATAGTTTTTTTTTTTATATTTTGATTTGATGTAATTTAAATTTTGTTGTTTTTTTTTTTTAAATCATTAGTTAGTCATTAGTGTGGAGTATGCCTCGTATTTAAACATAAACAGTATGTGATGTCGCAACGAGAAGGAGCTCTTTGTCCCTACAAGTAACCAATGTCACGATGAGAAAATAAGCTTCGTCCTAACAACGTGACCATACTTTGTCACGACGAGAAGAAAGCCACGTCGCAACGTGGCGACGTGTTCCTCAATTTTCTCAGCTTTACTTCTTTCAATTAAATACTGTTTTAGTTTCCTACTCAAACTCTGATTCATGTAGATTATTTTAATATTATTTGACCTACGAATTTAGACTATAAATAGGTCTTCTATAACCCTAGAAAGATTAACCCATAACACATTTAAGTATTAGTTTTTATAAGCTTTCAGAGAATTTTTGTGTTTAAGTTTTGAGAGTTCTTATTTTTGGGTTTTGGGGTTTAGTTTTTATCTCAATCTTTGTACTTTTCGTTTTTGCCAATTTAGCGAAATTATTTTTTCCCATGATTTTTTATCATCTTTTGAAGAGTTTTTCCACGTAAATATTTGCGTGTCCTCTTTATTCAAATTTTCTTTTTCTCTTATTCGTTCTTGTTCGTTGCTTACACGAGTGTATTCCCAACAATTACCTATTTTAATTAAAATACTGCTATGAAAATGATGTTTTTAAGAAATAACTAATAACATTATAAAAGGAGAGAAACTAAATTATGCCAAATTATAAAGATTAAATCTCAAATTTGAGTTTTAATTTAAAGACCAAAACCATAATTTTACTAAATTTCTATTAAACTAAGCCTTATTGGATAATATGTTTTGATATAACAAATTAAAGTATCTTTAAATAAAAGTAAAATTTAGCAATTTCATAAAATCAAGTTGAAATGGTTTCAATTGAATCAAACATTTTCAAATATGTTTTAATCATTTTCAAACTAGTTAGAATTGCTCCAGGACAAAAAGTATCAATACTTTTTGTCTAAGTATCAATATTCTACAAGATATTGATACCCCTCTGTTAATCGATACCAAATTGACATTCTGAAATTTGTAACGTTTGCTGGGTATCGTTCTGGTATCGATATTCTACAAGATAAATCTCCCAGGTATCGATATTATTGCTCCAATGGTCATTAAAATCAGCATTAATTACAAAAAATATTGATACCCTTTTAGTAGGTATCGATACTCATTGCTACAGGTGAAGTTAATGACCTAGTATTTCACCCCAACGACTATATTCACTTCTACAACAACCACAACGGTTAGAAATCAATTAGAGGGTATAAATACCATCTTCCAAAGGTTTAGCAATAACAAGAGACATGAGCAAAGCTTAAAGATCAATCAAAACAACTTAGAGCTTAATTCATTCATACCTTTTCTTGTAAACACTTGTGAGCTTTCATTGTATTCATTTAGCTCAAGTGTTTTTCTTTATATTTGTGCTTAATTGGCAAACATCCTAATCTTGTAAGGATTGTTTCTTTGTTTGCTTATTTGTTTATCTTGGAGAGAGGGAGGGTTAATTCTTAACGTTTTGGTAGAAACCTTAAGCGAGCTGTATTTTAAGATTTTGGGGCATAAATATTAAGAGAGATTGTAAGGTTAAACATTGCCCTCAAAGGTTGCCAAATTAGTGAATTTAGGAAATCCTTAATTGTAGTAAGTTAAGGTACTTGCATATTTTAATTGTTTCCATTAAAATTTCTCAAAGGCCAATTCAACCTCCCAATCGACTATTTCGAGTTGATCCTTTCGAGCTAACAATTTTTTTACTATTTGTTGCATTATAATCACTAAATAATTAAATTCCATAAAAAATTCACTCTTAACTTTTTTTTATAGGACTAAGTGTCTTCATCTGTTTTAAAGTATGAGTGTAACACCCCTTACCCGAGACCGTCACCGGAATCGAGTACGAGATGTTATGCAATTTAACTTACCAATTCGGAGCATAAAAATGTGCTTTTAAAATTAAATTCACTGTTCACAGCAAAGCTATCCATCTGCGCGACTGTCACTAATTTAATTATATCTCGAGTTACAAAACTTGAAATTTAAATCCGTAAATTTTCCCTGAAACTAGACTCATATACCTTCTTACCATAAAATTTTCAGAATTTTTGGTTTAGCCAATTAGTACAGTTTATTCATTGAAGTCTCCCCTGTTTCACTACTGAACAGTTCTGACCTCTTGACACTAAAAATCAATTATCTCATTGTACAGAATTCATATAAGGTTATCGTTTATTTCTTTTGAAAATAGACTCATTAAGGAATCTATAAATATAAATTATGGCTTATAATTCTCTCTGTACAATTTATAGTGATTTTCTAAAGTCAGAACAGGGGACTTCAAAAATTATTCTGACCCTGTCCCACTAAAATTTAAATATCTCAAAATATAAAATTCCTTTGCCTACACCGTTTCTTTCATGTAAAAATAGACTTGATAAGCTTTAATTCTATATATCATTCACCCTCTAATTCCATTTCTACTATTTATGGTGATTTTTCACATTCACGTCACTGCTGCATCAAAGAAACTGCTTCTTTGAACTAGTTACCATTTAAACATACATAACACCAAACATAGTTTTTACTAACTATTTCAATAGCTAATCTTAGCCATATCATATGGACATACTCAAAATGATTAAGACTCTATACATGCCATAACTTTAAACGTTTTGAAAATATATAATACCGAGATATTTGTTGATAGTGTGATACGAGCTCCGACGACCCCCAATTCGAGCAAGCTCAAAACACTATAAAACAAAGGAAAGGAGAAAATGTGTAAGCTACAAATAGCTTAGTAAGTTACATGTAAACAATAAGTACTCATTTAATAATTAACACTTTTAACATATAACTAATCAAAACATTTCTTAGCTATTTCAATCACTTACACATGCACAATCTTACCAATTCACTTGCATATACATTTTCACACTTAACATTTATCACATATGCTCAATTCTTTCAATTGTACCTGCATACACACTTCATTTCATATTCGTTTTAACTCATTATTAATCCCGTTGAACACTCGGAATATACACGGATACGTAGAGAATTAGCACATAAGTGCCACACTGATATGTAGCTGAAGCTACCACTAATATGTAGCCGTAGCTACCACTGAATTGTAGCCGAAGCTACCACTGAAATGTAGCCGAAGCTACCACTGATCAATAACACTGGAAATATCCACGGGCCTGCTCACACAAGCTGTCAGGTGTCTGCAACACATGCTAGATCACCCAGCACCCGGGACTCACTGTAACACTGTAACACTGGTCTCTAGTGACATGTCACTTGGATCCACTTCTATTCCTAAGTTCAACCGGGAATTTACACTTAACACTTTATTTTAAACACTTTATCACTTGAATAATTCATGAATAATTTTCCTTCCACATTCAATATTAATTCACATATCAAATATAATTCACAATTTATAAAAATATAACTATTATTTACACGTAACTTACCTTGGATGCAAAACGGCTATTTTTGTAATTTAGTCGATAACTTTCTCTTTTCCCTGATCACTTCCACTATTTCTTCTTTCTTGATCTATATTAACACAATTTAATACATTTTATCAACATTTCATTCAAATACAATTCATACACAACATTTAGTCAAATTTACATTTTTCCCCAAAACTTTTCAAAAATTCCACTTTTATCCCTAAGCTCGTAAAAATAAAATTCACTAAATTCTTAAATTTCAAACTTCACTAAATCATATTTCATGCTCATAACAGCCCTCAATTTCACAAAATCACAACTTTATGCATACTTTACCATCTTTCACAATTTAGCCCTTTTTCAACATTTTCATTGAAATTCATCTAGCAAAACTTGTAATTAACACTTCAAACATTCATTATCTAACATCACTAATCAATTTACAATTATATCATGAATGGGTCAATTTTTAAACTTTAAATTCATTTAATTTAAATAGTAGAAACATGAAATTCAAGCATCAATAAGCATAAAAATACGAAAATAATTAAAAACGGGGCAAGAAATCACTTACAATTGAGCTTAGGAAGATCAAGAACCTAACTATGGTGACATGAATTTTTTTGGCAGCAACCGTCTGATTTTGAAGAAGATGGACACTTATTTTCACTTTATTTTGTCTTTTATTCACTTTTGACAAAAATGCCCTTGACCCATTACTTAGATAATTTTCTAGAATTACCCTTTTGTGTCCATAACACTAATTTATGGTCTAATTGCCACATAAACACTTCCAATTTCATGCAATAATTCAATTAAGTCATTTAATCACTAATTAGACACACTTTGCATTTTTCTCAATTTAGTCCTAAAAATTCAATTAGGCACTAAATCATTAAAATTTCCTATCTATATTTTCACACAATATTTCAATCAATCAGTAACTAATAAAAATTTATAAAATTAAACTATTTCACTTCGAATTTGTGGTTACGAAACCACTATTCCGATTAGGCCCTATTTCGGGCTATCACAATGAGCCTAGTCTAGTTTGGATCAAAAGTGATACTCAAGTAAAACCCTTCTAATAATGTCAACTTTGAAATTTGAATTTGATCCAAATACTTGAAAAAAAATTCATTTTTACTTCTTCTAATCACTTGTCGGTAAAAATATTCAATCTAATTAATAGTATACAACAACTAGTACCACCGCCTCAAAGTAAAGTTAGCAACAGTATTGTTGTCAGTGCAGGTTAGCAACAGTATTGTTGTCAGTGCAGGAGGACGTAAGTTTGGGTGCGCTAAAATACATTATCTTCCCGTTTAATGGTTAGGGAGGAATTATAGGTAGTTCTAAGCTTTATATAAAAAAAATTTCGAATATTAAATACTAATATATGATTTTTCTATACTTATTTTAAATGACTTGAAATAGAATTATATTGGGTCCCATATTTACAAACATCAAACAAAAGTAAGTGCAAAACGACAAATGGTCCCCCTAATTATCAATATAAAATACTTACCTCTAAGTCTCGATTAAATTGATAGTTAAGCTTCATTATGCTTATTAGATTCCAACTTAAATAAGATATTGATTTTTTTTTTTCGGTTTTTGCATTTTATGATTCATCAAATGTTTTTTTTTTTTAAACTTTTGCGTAAGTTATAGATTTAGAATTTCTATTTTAATTTGATCATTTTTAGTTTATGTATTTTTTAAATCGGTCAATTTTAATTTTACTTCTTAAATTTTAAAATTTTAGTCCTGACCAAACGGCAGTAGTTAAATATGTTTGGTTAAATTCTACTATTAGTCTTGAATATTGCGTAAAGTTATAGATTTAGTCCAGTTGCTATATTTTTTGAATTTTTGAAAATTTAAATCTTAATGCAAACAATAGTTGTCGAAACCATTTTTTTGTGAAAACGGGATCGATTTGGGTTTTAAAATGAAAGCGAATATGGGAATCGCCACTAATCTTTTTTGATGAGGTGTGATCGGGTCACCTCGTAAAATGGTTGTTTTTAATAAATGATTTGATTTTATTAAAACAACGATTTTGGTTCACGAAATTCAGAAAAATGGGTTCGGGAGTCGGTTACGTACGAGGAAAGATTAGTACCCTCGTAACGCCCAAAATTGGTACATAGTTGGTTAATTAGTGTCTGAGTGTCGAAGATTGAAAACTTTGAAGAGTTTTTTAAAAAATACGATCCTAAAAAAAATCGAATAACATGGGTTGGAATTTAGGATTCTCTTGTTCTGAAAGAATATCACATCCAGCACGTTAGGATACGATACTTTAAACCCTCGAAACCAAGATCACCTTATGGTTTCTGAAATTTTAAGAGGATATTTGACTATTTGGTCAAACGAGAAATCGAAACCCAGCACATTAGGGCACGTTTTCTCAAATTTCCAAACGGAAAATATTGCCTTATTTAGAAAAATTTTCCTTTTGATGTATGGTGCTAATATGCATAACGGAATAACAAATATGATAATATAAGTAAAAATAATACGAGCAAAAACAAAAAAAAAATAAATAAATAAAAAAAAGACAAATAAATTATATATATAATAACAAGTAAATAAAAAATAAATCATTTAAAAAAATAATGGACATATAAATAAATAAATAAATAAATAAATGAACATCAAGTAAAGCAATAATAACAACAAAGAAAATAGATAAAAAATATAAAATATAAAAATATATATGTATGTATATATAAAAAAATATAGATGCATGTATATATATATATATAAATATATATATATATATATATATATATATATATATATATATATATATATATATATATATATATATATATATATATATATATATATATATATGAAATCCTTAATTGTAGTAAGTTAAGGCAGTGGAGTAGGCAATTGGGGTCAAACCATTATAAATTATGTACTTTGTTATATATTTTTAATTGTTTCCATTAAAATTTCTCAAAGGCCAATTCAACCTCCTTATCGACGATTTCGAGTTGATCCTTTCGAGCTAACAATTTTTTTACTATTTGTTGCATTATAATCACTAATTAATTAAATTCCATAAAAAATTCACTCTTAACTTTTTTTTTCATAGGATTAAGTGTCTTCACCTGTTTTACAGTATGAGCCTAGTCTAGTTTGGATCAAAAGTGATACTCAAGTAAAACCCTCCTAATAATGTCAACTTTGAAATTCGAATTTAATTCAAATACTTGAAAAAACAAATTTCACTTTTACTTCTTCTAATCACTTGTGGTAAAAATATTCAATCTAATTAATAGTATACAATAACTAGTACCACTACCTCAAAGTAAAGTTAGCATTGATATTGTTGCCAGTGCAGGAGGATATAAGTTTGAGTACACTAAAACGCATTGTCTTCCCATTTAATAGTTGGGGATGGACTATAAGTAGTTCTAAGCTTTGTATAAAATTTTTTTCGAATATTAAATACAAATATATGATTTGATTTTTCTATACTTATTTTAAAATCAAATCATGGCTTGAAATAGAATTATTTTGGGTCCCATATTTTCAAACATCAAACAAAAGTAAGTGCAAAAAGACAAATGGCTGATAGTTCAGCTGCATTATGCTTATTAGATTCCAACTTAAATAAGATATTGATTTTTTTTTCGATTTTTGCATATTATGATTGATCAAATTCTGTTATTAGTCTTTTTTTATTTTTATTTTTGCGTAAATTATAGATTTAGTATTTGTATTTTAATCTGATTATTTTTAGTTTATGTATTTTTTAAATTGATCAATTTTAATTTTACTTTTTAAATTTTAAAATTTTAGTTCTGACCAAACGATAGTACTTAAATATATTTGGTTAAATTCTACTATTAGTCTTGAATATTGCGTAAAGTAATAGATTTAGTCCAGTTTGCTATATTTTTTGAATTTTTGAAATTTTAAATCTTAATGCAAACAATAATCGTTAAATCTATTAACTAGTTGTTTTTTTTAGTAATATGTGGAAATAGTAAGTTGGCATAACATTACACATGTGGCAATATTTAATAGGTTGAATATGCTTTAAGCCCCTATACTCTTCGTACATTAAAATTTAGTCCTACTTTTTTTAAGGAATTTAGTCCCTTTACTTTTCACATTTCAAAATTTAGGTCTAATTGCAAACACTCTTAAAATTCTTCTATTAAATTCAAGTTCATTACAATGCCATGTTTTTTGTTATAAGGCTACCAAGTGAGTAGTTTTTCTATTTCAAAATGTCTTACTAGTGAATTTGACAAAAAAAACTTTAATGGTGTTGTCAATTGAACTTGAATTTTGAAACTTTAATCATAGAGGGACTAAATTCTAAATGTATGAAGAGTACAATGACTTGGAGCATATTTCAACCTATTTAATAGCTACAATTTGGTCAGGATTAAAATTTTAAAATGGGTAAAGTACACCCAAGGTCACTAAACTATTAGTTAGTTTACGTTTTGGTTACTCAACTTCAAAAAGTTACAAAATGGTCAATAAACTATT